>OZ012652.1:11371286-11971286 GCA_963942575.1 Priocnemis perturbator
CATCTGCACGCACACGCGCGTCTGCCTACGCTGAATTATGCAGCCTGCATATTTTCCGGTCTGTTTGGTGGGTCTCAAAGCCTAACCGGTAACCCGTCAGCCTGCACGCACCGGATGACTCCGCGGCAGAAGGCTCGCAGAACGCGCGAAAATTTTTCAATTTCACAGCAGGCTGCCCTGTCAAGAGAGAGAAGAGGACGGCCAGAAGAGGGATAAAGAGAGGAGCGTCTCCGCGCGAAGAAAGGAGAGACTCTCTCCCTCGTCGCGACACGCCGGCAAGTCAAAACTGAAAATAGAATAACGCCCGCGTCGTTTCTCGTGGAAAGAGTTTCTGCCGCCGGCGCGTGTCAGTGTGTGTCGATTTGTTTCGCTAATTCAGTAATATGGACACGTCGGCGCTCGAAGGCGGCATTACGAGAGTTTTCATTAATTTCACCTTGATGCGACTAGCATTCTTACGCACCGTCCTGATTCGACGCGCTCGTTCAGTCGAAAATACTCCTGAAGTACGCAACTTTATCCGTTTAGCGGTGGCTACGTTTTCGGAATCCGATTCCGTGAATCCCATCAACAGTACGCACGATCAGCTTTGGGGTTCTACAAGCGAGGCTACCGGGCACCACGATAGACACAACATATTCGCGCTACGTACCCGACGTTGCCTGAAATCTACCATTTATCTACTTCTCTCACGCTAGGCCTAATTGTACCGGCGAGAATCATCAGTAATGGCCACGGTCTGTGCGAGTTTGCGGGAGAGCCCGGCGAGGGGCTAGAAAATGGAAAGAGAGGAAGAGAAATGAAGAGAGAGAGAGAGAGAGAGAGAGAGGTAGTGAACGGCAGACTCTCAGCGACGCATCGTACGAGTCAACTCGAGATTCAAGCGGTCGATTTACAATCGTACAATCCTGGTACTTCATTACACGAGCGATTAGAATCGTCGGAGTGCCTTACAACGGATGCCGATCGAAGGCAAAGTGCCGCCACTCTCCCCGTTTACCGTGCAAAAACCGTGTCGGGCGGGAGCAATTAGCCTCTGGCACGCTGCTCACGACGTGCTTACCTTTCATCGGGCAATAATAATCGTCGCCACTGCCGCCGCCTGGGATGTCGGAGTGGCAGTAGCAGTAGCAGCAGCAGCAGCACCACCACCGCCACCACCACCACCACCACCACCACCGACTCCGCCACCCATTCCCACGAACAATATACATCCTAGCGCTTAAGTGTCGCGACGAGAGCGTCGACGAGATCCGACTTTTCCTGTTCTCACCTCGCGCCGTTCACCCACCTGCATCGATGGCCAATATCGGAGAGGAAAAACTAAGAAACTGACAGAGAGGAGGGGAGCGATGGAATTAAGGCAGGAAAACCAGACGGACGAACAGAGCGAGAGTGAGCCAGCTAAACAGAGAAAGAGAGAGAGAGAGAAATCGGTTACGAACGTTTTGTTCACAGACCGACGACTCGAGTAGCCGCGTTTTCTCGGTTTCCGGGGTGCGTGAGCCCGCCACTTAAGGCCCCGCGCAACGCCGCGCTCCGGATTCCGCCGTTTTGAACCAACTAATCTCCGTGTTTTTTCTTTTTCGCCGTCATCATCCTCTCCCGCCCACTCGTCCTCCCTCGCGCGACTTTCTCAGCCGGTTCGCGACGTTCCTCGCGATCCCGTCCTCGCGCCCGTCATTCCTCGTCATTCCTGCCAGTTCGTCGCAGCTCGTCGCCGACTCTCATGCACTTCTTCTTCTTCTTCTTCTTCTTCTTCGTTCGTTTTTCTTTTTTTTTGTTTAGAAATTCAGGTTGCGCTAAATTGTCGGGCAGCAGCGCGGCCTCGTGTCTCGGTCTGATTCGACCGGCAGTTACGTCCGCGAGACACGCGAGCTAAGGGATCCTGGAACATGCATCGGCCGCGTGTTGCGCTCTTCGCCGGTTCGCCGAACGAGAAGAAACGGCAGCCAGCCTCGACGGAATCGTCGCGAGCAAACGGCCGATCGACCGATTTGTGGAATCCAGGTGAGGGGGTCTGCGTCGATACTTTCGGCGGGATTAAGTTTTTCGTTGGTGGCGAAGTGATTGAGTGTTGTGAGAGGGAATGATTGAGACGATTCGCGATGATGGTATCTTATATTCTAACATGTTGTACTAGAATCCTGATGGAATCTTCTGACCGACGACACACAGCTGTGTCTCGATCCGAGGAATTATTCCATTCATTTTCATTATTTTTCATCGACAGTGCCGGTAAACTGGTTCTTGATTTATGAGATACGCGGGGATCGATGCGAATTGAATGAAGTACGCGTGTGTATAAGAATAAGAATAAGAATTGACGCGCCTAATCCTAAACTTGTTCCTCGCGACCGAAGTCACCGCTGAAAAGCACGTGGAAAAATTGAAATAAGCGCCGGTACGAGAAGATCCAGGCACCATCGCGATAGTTCCATCAGAATTCGAGCAACGCCGACTCAAGTTCAGCGCACGGTCGATCGTGCAACGACGAACAATAGAAGCGACGCGTACACTCGATGCGCGACGGCAACACTTCGAAAAAGAAGAAGGAGGAGGAGGTGGAAAAAAAGGGGGCAGGTTCACGCAGTCGTTTAAATTTTCATTTTTACCCGTTTCCCTGGCCTCCTCACCCTGCCGGTTCCATGCGGTCTTCCTCTTTCACCCTCTTGCCGCGGCGCACACGAGCATCCAAGCCCCATAATTAGTATACTTACGACTTACGCAGGGGAGACGCACCGTAGACCGGGCTGGAACACATGCCACCGTTGCGCCCAGCTTTCCTTCCATTTTTTTCCACCCTTATTTATTTCTTTACGTCGACGATGGCGGCGGCAATAATTGCCCGCCATTATTTCCCGCCAAAGGGGTCAAAGACCTGCGGGCGGGCTCGCTCGGACCGTCTTCGAGAATTTTTCAATCGAGCGCGCGCTCAACGACATTAGCAATTTTCCCTCGCCAAGGGTTGGGCCCTTTGGCCCTTCCACGTTCTGACCCTCGTCTCTGTCTTCCTGCCTCCCCCGTTCTCGCCACTTCCCCCCCCCCCCTCTCTCTTTCTCACTCTTTCCTCCCCCGCCGGTCTCCCACAATATTTTCTAATTGTTAACCGAAGAAAAAATTGAAGCTCTTAAACAGTATTAGCGTTTCATCCCTCATGCCCGTCATCAAACTTTCGTCGTCGCGTGTCAGGTTGGACCGCAAGTCGCCTCGCATTTTGTCGCGAGTTCGCCGAAGACGATAATGGTCGCGGGGCAAGTTTCGTCGAGGCAATGCCGAGCGCCGCCCAGCTTTCCGTGTTGCGGGCCGGAACGAAAGACGTTCGGTATTTCAATGGACTACGAACGGACACCGGCGGAGCACGAGAGTCCGTAAGTGTGTGCATGAGCGGTGCATCGAGCGAGTGACGGGTTAAGGGGAGATTACCCGAAAGTGGGTGGGTTTGATTACCGACGTGGAGAGGAGCGCGCGAACGAGCGCAGTGTGCGCGGATTTAAAGTTCAAAAGGCGTCCGCGATTGCGGGAGCGACGCGCGCGAAATCTTTTGTCGAAGCCGTAAGCTACGTCGACTTCGAAACGTTTTCGAGCGGGCTGCATGTATCGTCTTCGGTGACGGCTGCAATATCTGCGCGGCTCCGTTGCGATGGCAATGAGACACGCAGATATGCGCGCTGTGTGAACGTAGACAAGAGGCATAGGGTAGACATAGGCATGTTGCTCGACGTTCGGTTCGCGTCGTTCCTATCGATATATGAAAATGTAATGAGAGCCACGTTTTCTGAACCCGCCTCGAACGAGCCCTTGTGAAAATTGAGTTGTGCACTTTACGGGAAAGAGTGAGAGAGGGAGAGAGAGAGAGAGAGAATACTCGAGAACGGAATTCGGTATCCGCGCGATATAATCCGTCCGTAGATCGGATTCTCGGTTACACCCATTTTCGTGGAAATCGCTCCAAAATGGATGATGCCGCTAACAACCACCCCCGCCACACCTGAAACGCTCCATCATCGGCCAACCAGTAACACTCTATTCGTAGGGGCGCGTAACTCTCGAGTAGTTTCTAATTAATGACTGATTGGCAGCCCGGCGTTCTTCCACCCCCACTCCGACGAACACTGCTTCTTTTTCACCCCCGCCCCGTCCCCCAATCTACAAACATTCCCTGTTCCCCGTCTTTGTCCCTCGCCACCCACCGTACGCACACATACTTTCTCTCTCATTCTCTCTTATTTCTCTCCTCATCCCTCGTACTCTCTCACTCCTACCCTCTCTCTCTCTCTCTCTCTCTCTCTCTCTCTCTCTCTTCGTCACTCCCTTCCGCACTTTCCGTCTCACTTCCGCAGGTTTCACCCCGTCTCCCTCTATCACTCACTCTGCCCGTCTCTCTCTGCCTCCCATTCTCTTTCCCACTCTCTCTTATTCGGCCCTCCACCAACCAGCAAAGCCATCATCCGGCATCGATTAATTCATTTCGTTTCCAAGCAGGCGCACCCCGCGCCTTCCTCCTTCGGCTTGCACACGCACGTTGAAAATCAGCTGCGCGCCCAGGGGCGTACCCATCGAATCAGCGTGTACAAGCAAACCCCTCAAAAGAAACGTATCGCTCGGCCGCGATCGAAATGATGCTCCAGGACTTCGTTGTGCGCTGTTTTCGTGTTACCCAACTTCCGCATCCTCGTGCGACGACGCCGCGAAAAAAGAAGCGCTCTTCGTCTCATGTCAGAAAACTCTTTTCTAGTCGCTATCGCTACAGGTACCTGATTCTGATATTTCGGCAGAGAAAGAAAACGGTACGCGAAGGTCGCGGGTCGCTCGTTCAGCATCGTTCATCAAAGAGGCGAGATTAATCCCGCAGGACGATTGATATTAGCATAATTTTCGATGGGATCGCAGTCGAGCGATTCGAGCCCGTCAACTTTAAGTGTCAGTCAAATAAGGCGTATCAGTGCAATTATCTCGTATTCTCAATGGACGGATACATTGTGCGAGCTCCGTCGACTGTTACCTGCCTCTCAATTAAACGTAACGGCCGATGAGGAATGCAGGACCAATACTGCCGTCACCGTTCTTTCGCTCCCTTTCTCCTCCCTCTCCCTCCTCCCTTTCCATCTTTTATCTAGAACTCGACGCACTGGCAAAGACGTCACTTCCACCGGATCGCTGAACCGCGGTAAGAGGGGCCAGCGACTAGAATGATTTGCTTCTTAGTGAACCAGATTCTAATTGAAATGCGCCGAGAAGTTGGAGAAGTCTCACTGACTCATACTGATAAGTGCTACTCAACTACCGAAAATCTGCCGTTGCCCTTCAATTCCAACATTCCTAAGACACGTGGTCAATTAATTCTAACCGTACTAATTTCATTTAATTTCGAGTCGTACATTGATTATTTTATTATAATTTAGAAGTCATGTAGCGCACTATTTCCTACAATAAATCGACAGTTTCGGGCGGGCCTGATACGGTTAGTGTTAAGATACAGGCAGAATGACACGCGTTTGCTGATAAATGCACGCGCACAAAAAGCAATAACGTAGTGATGTCGTAATGCGAAGTACAGCGTACCGTACGCCGTACTGATACGCATTGCTTTTCGAACAGAATCGATACAGGAGCGCGGGCGGCAGTTCTTAGCTGTCAATTCTGCACTTTCATCTGAATTTCTAAAGAGCCTCCGTTTCGGAAAGTCTCCCCTTTGCGCGGCGGCGGCGGCTGCGGCTGCGGCGGCGGCGGTTGTTCAATGAGACATTAACGGTTATGCGGTAGAAACGATTCGCTGCTAGCTCCCGGGCTCGCCGGCGAGGGAACGGCAGACGGCGCAGAAAATTCGTTTTCATGAAGTCATAAATGCGCCCGCTATTGCCGGCTTTATAAAGGGCTGAAACAAGAATCACGTGTAATACGCATTAAGCGGGCGCGGGGCGCGTAGCGGGAAGAGGCTACCTGGCTCGTCGAACGGTCGGGGACGAAATCGAATCGGAATTTTCCAATGAGTTATGCCGACCTCTTCCCCGGACTCCGGGGGCAACCGTCAATGCGACCCCTTCTCGCTTCGGTTTATTCAGAGGATCATAGAGACACATACCCAGTGCGTGCACGCACATACATCTTCCTTCTTTCTCTCACTCGCAGCCCTTTTCGGCCCTTTCAATCAGTCCCTCTCTCTCTGTCTCTCATTCTCGCTACAACCCTATCCCTCTCTCTCTCCCTGTCTATCGCGCGCAGCGCTAGAGAGGGCAGAGAACGTAGCGAGCGATCAAATAAAAGCCCGTGTTTTCCCCGATATTGAACCCTAAGCTAAGCCTAACCTGCCCCAACCTCCGCCTACCGCAACGTGGCCTGGCGTACGGCGAAGGGGAATGGAGGGGTCGCGGGAGCGTACGGGGGTGGCAGGTAGGGGGAAGCCACCCCAACTGCGGTCGTTGACCCTACGCACACCCCCAGTCCAGCGCCCGAACCCACCCCTCAGGGCCGACGACACTGGTGCCGTCTCACGGAAAAGTATTGCACTCGCATTGCAACCCCTTTTCAGAACTTCTCTGTCTCCTACCTTCTCACGTGCCCTCTCTCTCTGTCTCTCGCCCTCTGTCTCTCTCTATCACTCCCTCACTTTCTCTCTTTCTCGCCGACTAGCTCAGACACGTACACACACTTCCTGCCTGCCTCTCCCTCCTTCTCTCTCTCTCTCTCTCTCTCTCTCCCTCTTATACACGCTGTCTCTCACTTCCTCCCTGTGTCCGTCTTTTTGCCATGGTACCTACCGCCTAGCTTTGGAGGTGCCCCACAGTAACGATCAGCGGGAAAAAAAGTTTCAGGTGCAGCTGACTGTATACGCCGTCACACTATCTCTTACCGCTGCTGCCTCTAATTCGACGAGCATCGTCATGCGTTACGTGGTGAGCAGTCCGCGAGACGGATCCACTTTATAGTTTGCGCCCTGTCGCCTTCCTCTTATCCGATCAGTGCCGGCGCGCGCGCGCGCGCGCACGACATGCGCCGATCATAATTCGATGCGTTCGATTAGCGGCATCAGTCGGCGATAATAGGCTGCAGTTAGGCGAAGTTTTCGTCGCGATTTAATTGCTCGACGCATGGCGGCCGTGCGCTCTCAGCACGGCCCTTGAATCGGTTAATTGTCACGTGGAAGAGCGTTGTGCGACAATCAATTACTGTCTTTTTTATTTCAGTCACGCGCGATTAGTCGAAAACGTTTGTAAGCATGGTAGTCGGTGGGTTAAAATAAACCTCGTTCGGATTCGATGCCTCGTTTTTTCTCTCGGTCTTGTCATTAATATTTGCACGTCGAGGGCGGAGATCGATGCGAACGTTTCCGCGTTAGAGCATTCGTATGATGTCACACTGTACACTTGACGCAATCTTGAGGTTACCTCGTACGTTACACACTTTGTAAATTTCTCTGTACAAATTCGCGCAACGAGCGTGCGAGTAAACGAATACTGACGTCATGGAAAAGTATTGCACTCTTGTCGCAACCCTTTTGAAAGCAGCAGCTCCCTTCTCTGTTTCATCGCGTCTCCCTTTCTCTCCGTCCTTCTCCTACCCACCCACATCCCTCATACCTCTCTCTCTCTCTCTCTCTCTCTCTCTCTCTCTCACTCTGGCTTCCCACTTGTGTCTAGCTCTCTCCATGCAGTCCTCTGTTTATCTCCCGTATCTCTCTGTCCCACTCCAGCATTCTAGACTCTCACGCTAAATCGTCAGTTCCTTCGCACTCTGAGCATTTTTCGGTACAAACCGCCAGACGTCGTGAGCGACAAATTATTCGACGTACAACTAGACCCCTCCACCTTTCCCTAGCCCCTGCTACCCTCAAACTTCTCCATACAATTTTTTTCTTTTCTTCCAAAGGCTGTCGCACACATCAGTGAGACGCGCTTTTCGCAGCTGAACGGAAGTTCGCCCGGCGGAACAGCGAAGATATCCACTCTCCCGGACAGTGACGTACTCTTGTCGCGGCCTCGTGCTTCGAGGACGCCGAACGCAACGACACATACATTCATTTGTATCCGCACCCCGAGCCGCCTTCGTCTCGCAGGATGAAGGAAGTCGAAGCTCCGGGAGAACAATAACGCCGTAGATGGAGACCCTCGAACGAGGCGTGACCGCATTAGACGATTATCAACGCCAATGTCCGGGACGATGTGCGGAAAAATTCTGAAAAAAGGTCTTATTGCACGGAGCGACGGCCGATTTGTTATCCAACCGTGCGGATGCGTGTACGGGCTCTCTCACTTCCGGGTTAGGGCTCTACAGGGTGTTGCTCAACGACCTGTATCGATACACCTTTTTTCTCTTCGACACCGTGCGATAGGAGGGACATTCTTTTTCTTCGTCGACAATCAAGAACTCCCCTTCCTGAGTAGAGTGCCGCACCGAGACGCGGTCGGCACACGAGAGGAGCGGAGGCGCGCGCGTCCCGCAAAACTTGCGGACAACTTGCCGCGTCTAAAAGCCGAGGCCGTCGCGCGCCGACAAATCGTCCGGGATCGATGAGGAGGCAGGTCGAAACGCGTCGATTACACGCCGATATTTTTATCGCGGGGCCAATAATATGTTATTGAATAATGGAGCGACCGCGGTCCCTCGACGCAATCAATGATAATCGGCTGCAACGGCGAGTCCTGCCCAAAATCATATTTAATACAAGCGTTTTCTGAGATAATCGAAACTGGAACAGTAGTCGGTAGGATGCACTAAACGCGCGGCGATCGCGTATCTCAGCCACACGCGACAATGGCAAGGAAATAATGATAACCTGCGACGAATTCAGCCGAAAGTTGCAGCACATGAAATCTTACACGAATCACGTGAAACGTGCATACGTCTCGTGCACGCGCACACACGAGAAATAGTGGAATTATGTAATCGTTATAATTTGCTAATAAATACATAATATAAATTCTTGCAATTTCTCGTACAATAATTTCGCCCTTCAATCTACTCTTCGAACGATAACGTCGACGGACCGGCGGCAGTTAGGATGGCAAAGTTCGCAAAAACGGTCGCAGTTCGAAGAAGTAGCGATGCTTAAAGGTACGTCTAAACTTTCCTTCAATTCTCTGCGCCAAGCCACCCTCTGCCGGGCAACGAGGAACGCGTCTTCAGCCCTCGGTACTAGGGTGTACAGGTTCGTGTGGGACTTAGGTGGCTCGCTCGGGGACGACCCACCCTAAATTTGCGTGTCTCGAGCGGCGTACGTCGCTCCCCCCCCCCCTCCCCCCAGAAAGTTTCTACCCTCGAAGGATAGCCCGGACTGACCTACCCCTACTACGTGATTTATGTACGAGCGCCACGTAGACATAGGGGCGACGAGACCCCTCTACTCTTCTTAGCCCTTTCGAGACACCGGGCACATGAGCACTTGTCGCGAAAAGAGGGCTTAAAAATTTCTCTCGCGAGTATATATATATACCTGCCCCGTCGCATATTTGACGAAATAATGAAAGCCAGCGCTTTTATATTAAGTAAGCGTCGTCGTCGAGGAGTGAGGGGGTGACGTTTAACGCGGCGCGTATTGGCGACTTTTCTCTCTCTCTCTCTCTCTCTCTCCTCAGACAGCGCGCTCGCCACTGTCATTAATTATGCGCTGGAACTAAGCGACAGTCATTAAAAAGGACGCGAAAACGATTACGTTGCGCGCGCGACCCTCGCGGCGGCGGATTTTTCGTGTGACTCCTATTGGGCAATTGCTCGACCTCGTTACGGAGCCTTTCACGGGAGTACAAATCTTCAAAACGCGTCCGCGGTAACGAAGCCCGGGGCCCGCGACGCGAGAAAAGGAGCCGCGCGCACTTTTCAGCCGCCGCCCAGCTGCAATTAAATCGCGGATCCGCAAAGTGCGCGAGTACGCGGTTTATCGCGCTGCTCGGTGGTGCTCGGCGAGCAATGCGTGTGCGCGCACTCGACGGCCCGACAAGGAAGAATCGTGACGAAGGCGGACGGTCGTGAAATTGACGCTAGAACCGCCGAGGGTCGAAAGGACTCGCTCGATTAGTGTTCAACAATAATCATTCAGCCGCAGGATCGAGAACTCGGGAATCCGATTGTTCGCGGAAGTTCGTGAAACATTTTTCGCGTTCAGCGGACGAATTATACGGACGGTTATGTGCAACAGGAAACTCCGTTAGCAAGATTCGTTATGCTGAAAGAGAAGGGAGGAAAGAGCGACTGAGAACCAAACATAGAAAACAAGACAAAGAGAGAGAGTGAGAGAGAGAGAGAGCGTCGTTTTTCATTCCGGTTAACCGTAACACTCACTTTCTGGCAATCCACCCTTCAGGCAGGGAGAAAGAGAAAGAGAGAGAGAGAGAGAGAGACAGGTGGAGGTGGTAGGGGACCGCGGTGGTGAGCAAAACGCACGTACCCTGGTACGTACCTACTACCTATACCGTAACATGGCGCTGGGTGGCTCAGTGCACACACCCCTTGATCCGGAGAGGATGCGTGCGCTTATTCGCCTACAACGCACGGATACATACCTCAACTTCCTCCACCTTCTCCTCCTGCACCACCAGCGCCTTCTGCGCTTCCACCCAACCCTCACCCGCAACCTACTCGCCAACTCGCCCAACCGCCTCCCGCCGCCTCCGACATCTCCCGGTGCCTTTATCCGCGGCACTAAATTACCAGCGGCCTGCAAAATTGCTTTCGTACGTAAAAGAAAACCGAGTCCCGCCCCTCCCGGTCGATACCGAGGCCGAAAAAGGGGGATGAGAAGGAAGTGCGTGCCTGCGTGCGTGCGCGCGTGCGTGCTTGCGTGCGTGCGTGCGTGCGTACGACTTACCCCGAAAGGCCCACTGCGTTTATGAGCGAACAGAGAGAGAGAGAGAGAGAGAGAGAGAGAGAGAGTGGAATAAGGGGAGAATGAGAGAAAAGGGCTACATAGTTTCCGCGAAGTTAACGCGTTTAAAGCGAAGCGTCCGTATCTAATTCCCTTTCGCGGAAAGTGCTGTACAGGTAGAACGAGAGTGTATTCAAAGGAGCGGTGAGCGCAACATCGACGAAAGTAAACAATGTGGCACGATATGAGGTCGACGAAACTTTCTTCTCGGAAGAATTGTACGTATATATGTGTGCGAGGCGCACGAGGGCCAAACAGCCGCCCTTATGCGGCTCGGTGGTAGGTGTGAGCGCGTCGACTTTTCCCGGAACGCGTCGCCCGACAGATTTGCCGAAGAGAAAAGACGCGCATCGCTCTGATCAACAGTGGACGGAGAGAAAGATTTCGTTCTGGAAATATACGGGGATCCAATTTGGACGTGGGCGACGACAACGAGACGGAGGGGGGGGGGGGGGGGGGTGGAGAAGAACAAATGGATAAGATTGAAAGCTTATCCATCTTTGTTAGCCCCGTGACATATTATTCTGGCAACGGGTGTAGCGCATTTTTTTTCGTTCAGACATAACGTATGGCGCACGACGGAAAGTTTACTTTTAAAATGATAAATCGTGTTTAGGGAAACGGGACTCGGACAATGAGGAAACATGGGGGCGGCCGTTCGATGTTGTTCCGTTGAAAACGTTATTCTATTACGAAATGCTTGAGAATCGCGCGTTTTAGCGAAAGTCCTACGCTCGTATCCAGCTGGCTCCGAGTCACTTTCTATCCCTGCTTCACTTCTATTTCACCCTCTCTCTCTCTCTCTCTCTCTCTCTCTCTCTCTGTTTCTCCCTTCCCCCTTCCCACTCTCACCCTTTCTCTCTCCTGCACATTCTATCGCTGTTTCTCTCGTTCCGCCCGACTCCCTCTTTTCTCTCTATCTCTCTCCGGTTCCTACAAAGCACGGGACCCTAGGAACTTGTTGCTCCCAAAGTCGCAGGATCACACTTGCCGGCTTCATCTTTCCTACTATACACTAAGAAAGTTGCGACAACGGAATGTCACACCTTGTTCCCAAAAACGTCCAGCTCAAAAACATCGCTGAGAGCACGATGAAAAATAAGATTCTATACCTTTCATGGGCGTCACAAGTATCGTTTCAAGTACCTAATACCTACACACGCGACTGATCCACATAGGCCAACGAGGACGTCGAGATGCAAGATAATACAAGTGAACTGAATAGTGTAACGTAGCCCACTCGAATCTCTAATCAAAACGAAATTCTCCGTGATTGACACAATTACAGCCATCTTCCTTACGCCCCTCAATTCCATCCAACGCAAGTGCGACCGGTTGCTGAGATTTTTCAGGTGCCGCCGTGGACCGGAAGCGTGTTAGTTGAATCGAGTTAGCCGAACGGCGAGTGGCATTCCTCGGACGACCAGCACCCTCTGCCCACCACCCCCAGGCCACCTTCCGTCACCCGCGCGATAGGCGAGGTCGGTCACAACGGTGGGGACTGAGCGAAGGAGTAGGATGAGGATAAGGTGCAGGAGCAGGTTGGATTGGCGGTGGTCTCTCCTGGCGGAGAATTCATCCCTTAAGAAAATACAGGCAATAACCTCCGGTTCCTCATTGGAGGAAGGGTGGGGGGCGCGGGGTCGGCGGGTGGTGGTCGGATAACGGTACGAGAGGGATGAAGGAGGGCGGTGGGAGGGTAGGGCGCCTAGAAAGACGCTGCGTAGGAGAGAGGCGTCGGAGAGGGGCGGCGAAGAAGGAGAACGAAGCTGCCGCCGCCGCCGTCGCTGCTGCCGTCGGAAGTGGAGGAAAAGGTGAAGGTGGAGAACCGGGAGGGGGCGGTGGGTTAAAGGTAGCGGGCCAGAGCCTCACTTTATTTTTATGCAGTTATTGATCTCCGTAGAACCCGACACCCGCCATAGCCACCCGCCACCCCCAGGCCCCTTCTCTCTCCCCCCCCTCCCCCTCCCCCTCCACCTCCTTCTCTTCCTCCGCCTCAGCCTCCTGCTTCCACCCGCGCCCTCCTGCCACCTTGTGCCGCCGTAAGCCCCCTTCCACTCCTCCCGCTGCTCCGCCGCGCCGCGCCGCACGAGAAGTGCGGCAGGGTGGCGGCAGGGTGGCGGCAGGGTGGCGGCGGGTAACTAGCTTATCAAAAAATGGGCGTTGCCGCCTCCTACTGTCTCACTCTCCCTCGCACGCTAGATGGGCTCTTTCGCTCTGTCCGCCGTTTCTTCTCCGTCCCCCCTGTATCTCTGTCTTCCGCTCTGCCTCCCGCTGTACATCCTTCTCTTCCTCTCGACGTTCTCGTTCTCTCTTCAATCTGCCCAGCTCACTCCTCTCTCTCTCTCTCTCTCTCTCTCTCTCTCTCGTTCTCTCTGATTGCGAGCCGCATCCACGGACGCCTCGCTCTCTCCTCGTCTGTCTCTACAGCGTCTTCCATTGTGGCTCGCACACCTGCCCTGTCGCGGGGTGGCCCTCATTGGCGTGTCGACGACGGTGGGCGCACAGAGGCACGTTAGGCGTGGGTGGCGGCGGGGGGGTGGGGGGTACGAGGCGGAAAGGTGGTCGCGGCGAGGAAGAGGAAGAGGAAGAGGAAGAGGAAGAGGAAGAGGTGGAGGAGGAGGACGTGGGGGAGAGGGCGAAACTCTCGTTGGGATCGCGGTGTGAGGGAGCTTCGAGGGTGGCAGGAAGGTGGCAGGAGGGTGAGAGAGCGAAATAAGATATCGGGGGTGCGGGGCGCGGGGCGCGGCGGGCTGGCGGTATCCCATCCTGCGCCGGCCACCCATCCACCCTTACGCGCCGAACCAGCACTGCCGCCCGCACCACCTCCGACTCTCCCCTGTCTTCTTCCCGTACTCCGCTACCCTTCCCATTTTCTTCCAGGGTGTGTCCCATGCTTCTTCGATTTAGGGTAGGTTCGGGGCCAACCGAACGCGAGCGCGGCCACCCTTCCTTTACCTTCTCGTACTCCACCGCCACCCTCCCCCCTCTCTCTCCCTCTCTCACTCTCTCTCTCTCTCTCTCTCGGTCTCCATCGGCCGCCCTTATTCCGGCGCCTCGCACCCTCCTGGCCACGCGAGACTGGGCAGGTGTGTATATGTGTCTGCGTGTATTCATGTGCGTGGCCACGTGTGTGGGACTCTGCGTGCACTTGTCTGCGTGCGTACATCTATACGCGGAGAGTCGATCGATGTCTACTCCCCCTCCTCGCCTACTTCTCCTGTTCTTGCTCCACCTCGGACCACCCACCCCCGACGCCCCCCCCCCCCCCTCCCCTCCCTTGGTCCTTAATTACGCGAGAGGGACGCTACACTCTTTTCTTTCTTTCGGCCGGTCTCGGCGTGGCGAGCTTCGACGAAAGCGGAGGGGCTCGGCCGTTGCCTTCTACTCCACTCGATTCTGAAACGTTCGCGTCCAAGTGGCCGCCACCCTGTCCGACTTTAGCACGGAGGCTTCTCCTTTGGTCCACGTGCTCTCGCAGCGGCGGGGAAGCTGAGCGAGTCCTCCGGCAGAAATGAGATGCAAATTGATCGCCGCGCTTTGCCCGACCGATGAATGAACGCGAGATTGTCCGGGGAAGGGTGACTCCTCGTCGGAAATAGATGATCGTTGACGGACTGCCGCGGACTCGTGTGCCGACGCATACGGATGCTCTTAAAGGCTACCGTTAATTGCGGCTACTCTCGCTCGGCAACCGATCGCACGAAACGTGCCAGATATTCAGAGCACAGTATAGGATTGGTCATTATTTTTAAACGTACTTCATCGACTAGCTGACATCCTCACTCGCTCTCGCCGTCATTATTTTGCAGTCGCACTTATCCTCGAGGATCACTAACCCATCACGTGATTGGCGGAGCGAGAAACGTTGAGCGGGCTAGAGAAAGTGAAAAAGGGTGGAGACGATCGTAGACACACAGAGAAAGACGGTGGCGGCGAGAGAGGGAGAGAAGGTATCCGGGAACGAGGAAGACAGAGGGAGAAGTTCGAACTCGAGTCGAAAACGTGGCAGCATCGCCCGGGCCGCGTAGCAACAGGCATCTGTTGCAATAGAAGACGCGATAGATACGGTACTACCATCTACTTATATCTGGTCCACGTACACACGTGTGAGCGAGCCTGTACGAGGGTGCGATTGCTGTGTGTACGAGTTCGTCACAGGGAGAATCGTGCGCCGGAACGAGCAGCTCAAACCTTCCTCTCTCTCTTTCTTTCTCCATCCCTTACTCCGTCACTCCTTTCATCCCTTATTCTCTCTCTCTCTCTCTCTCTCTCTCTCACTCCCTCTCCGTTTCTCTACTAACATCTCTCTACCCGTGTCGACGTTGCACCAGTACGTCCGCCCGAACTACTACACAGATGAACCGACGAACTGCACGAACCCACGGTACATACTGCCTGTGCGTGCACACGTGCACTCGTGCTCAGTTTTATATATGCAATTTCCGGACATCGCGCTATTTTGTTGGACCCAATACGGATGCCCGCGCACTTCGTGGCAGCGCGCTCGGAAAAATACAGACGATGGTAATTAACATGCGATCCGGCGAACTCTAGTGCCAGCGTCTCTGACACTCGAGATTAAGCGTCATTAACCGAGGCCGTAATGTGCGGGATTACAATGCGCGTCATATAACCTACGTGACAATCGACGTGCGTACAGATACGCGTTACACTGTTACGTGTAACGCGAGATGATGTGTCACACATCGACGCGCCTATATTTTTGAGCGCAATATTTGAAACTTCCCATGTACACTAAATAATTGCTCGACTCTTAGAATCTTAAAATCGAGTATCATTACTGTTACTACAGGGACGTGTGACGCTCGGACACACGCCGAACAATGATGCATAGACAGATACTCGCGTAGCACGCGCAATAATAATGTAACCGCGGAATGACACACGCGACACGTAAACAGGACGAATTTTTACGCATCAGGTCTACCCGCAAAACGTACCCTCCTCACGAAGCCTCATTCGCCCGACGACGCGCCTCCGCATTTAGTAGCACGGTCCGCACGTACATAAACGTACAAACACGGCATCTCCGGATGTCTCTCGGTGCGCGCACGGAAATGTCCCGCATGTGGGGAAAACTCGTCGTCGACCGAATCGTTCGCCGGAAAACAGGCGTGGACGGCACGAAAAAAAAGAAAGAAAACAGAGAGACATACGCACATGACAGTCCATGCGTGGAAAATTGCGGCGCGAAAGAGGAAGCGGCCGAAAGAAGGACGGAATGCGACGACGCGTAGAGACGGACAGAAGGAAGAGCACGACGAAGAGAGAGAGAGAGAGAGAGAGAGAGAGAGAGAGAAATGTGACATGGTAAGAGTCGTAATAGTGGGTGTAACGCATCGCGTCGAGAGACGGGCGTCTGTCCTTGCCCGAAGAATAAATTGATCGGCGAATAAGATTAATTAAAGGCGATAACGGAATTTTCTCGATTACGCCCGGGACGAACGGTCGAGAGCGCGCGCGCACCCGTGACGTCGTTCCCGTAATCTATGGCGTGTTTAAAATTTGATAGGCGCGTGAAGGACAGCGTCGCGCTGGCTGGGCGCGTCGTTTAAAATGCACCGTCTACGGGCGAATGTAAACTGTTACGTTGCGCCGCGGGGCGAAAAAAAAAGAGAGCGAAAGAGAAATTTACAGGCGCCGTCGGGCGAGCGAGATTTTTTTCCTCTTTTCTATTTTTTTTTTTTTCGCGTCACCACTCGCCCCGGCACGGCGCAAGATAGGTATATACGATGATTTAACGGCGTATCGTGCGCGCCGTCTAATGCCGGGCGATACGGCCCGAGTACGGGGGCAAGTAATGTCTCCACTCGAAAAAGGGCGTAAAGCGAGCCTTAATTTATAATCGGCGCAGAGCGTTTGGCAGGTTTAATGCTGGCCGCACCGGCGCTTCTTTTACTACTGCGCCGTCGAGTACGGATGCGTTTCCGTTTCGGGGGAAGTGCACGCGAAAATGCACGGTGTCCATTAATAGATTGCTCCAATTGGACAAACGTCACGATTCAACTATACATGTACTGTGCATCGTGAACGTTACATTGTGTGCGAGTCGCAGGGTACGTGTAATGAATGAACTCTGACTTCTCTAAACATTCGGAGAAACTTAATGCTTCATGGAACGATTCAAACTAATTCGAGAAAACGAATAAGCATCTGCTGTCACCTATATCCATTCGTGTCGTGTAGATCACTTATTTCTTTCTCGAGGTTATATACCGGCCATTACAAAACAATTCAATCGTTTAACCGGAGCCCAGAAGACGCGAATTCCGAAGCAGATAGAACTAGTCAACCGCCCTGCCCTTTACATCTTGTCCCGACCGGCTTGTCACTCGGAAAGAATTCTTCGTCGCGCGCCGGCTTATAAGTGCATGAAAACGAGAGAGAGAGAGAGAGAGAGAGAGAGAGAGAAAAAGCGCCATAGTGAAATGCATCTGGAGAGAAATCGCGTGTTGGAGAGGTCCGCGCTTGGATTTGCGAGGCGATCAAATTCGACATGCGTCGGCTATCCAGCACGCGCTTACACCCGCTCCCAACACCGGCATACAAAACGCATACAATACACCCATAGAGTACGTGTCGGCCACGTACGAGCGAATTCCGCGAAAGCGTGTGGATTGTGCACGGGCGCACTAACACACGAGAGCGCGGCACGGAACGCAGGTATACGTCGGTGACACGCTGCAGCGTTATCATAACCTAGTGACGCCAAATATTGATTTTGACACGTACACGTGACGAGGGGCTGAACGTGCGTATATATGTATGCATATCTATATAGACATGTCGCGCAAGACCATGCCGACGCACGTGAAGTCGCACGAGCGCGCGCGCGCGCGCGCACCGACCACGCGGGAACATGTGTACAGAGACAGAGAGAGAGAGAGAGAGAGAGAGAATCGGAGTAAGAGAAAGAGAGAGACATACATGCGCGTCGGCACAAAGCCGCGTACGTCGAATTCGCGTGTACACACGTGCACGTTGATCTGTCGAAAGTTCGAGTAGTGAGCCGCCACTTGCACGTACATATCGGGTGTTAAGAGAATCAAGCTCGACGTGCTTTACCGGCGCTGGATCGAGACTACTACGTCTACACGCGGCATCACCACCACCACCATCAGCTTATGCCATTGCCGCTATTACAACTGCCTCCACCAACGTGCGACACCACTACCGACTCGGCTACTAACGGGCGTGGTGCGAGACACCTTTGGTATTTCCTCGACACTTGAAACTATATTCGAATGTTAATTATCTCCTCCGTCGCCGTTGAAGCGACGTGAACGTCAGTCGTGTGCCCTCGCATTATGCACATACGCAGGCTTAGATATTGATTCGACACTCGTGGCCGACTAATATTACGTTTCAGACTCACCCTTCGCCGCGAATCATCTTCTTTACTTCGAGGTATGCACCAGTATTCAGCCCTGCGCACGGGAGTCTCGTCGATGGGCTGGGGAGCGATTGAACGTTGACGACGCCTGAAACAAGATCAAATTATTGCGTTAATTAAAAGAAAAAAAGGGGTTCGTTCATTTTTGAGTTAAAACATAAAAATTAAAGTGATCGCAATGACAAGGGCAAGGTGATGATTTTAGGCAGATAAAAGAACGATGCCGCTTATATGTGTTGGAGATTGGATGTTGTTACGGTATTTTTGATAGCAGAACTCGTTGGAAATTTGAAAATCCTTAAAAGTCAAATTACGATAAACTTTCGTTGCATCTTAAAATGTAAGCCGTCAATTTCTCTCTGAACTTGAAGCTGTACAATGGTATGCTTGTTCGATTTGAATGGTATCAATGCGGCGATTCATATCGCCAACTCATGTTCACTGAATCGCATCGGATATATCAGTTCTAAAGTATGTAATGTTACTGTTTTTAGCACGCATGTTTCTGTATATTCGTAGAAGGCTCTTCGAAATTCATTCGACCTAAAAAAAGTGTCTGATATTACGCCTAAAACATCGTCACGCAGTGCGTAACGCTGCATAAGCGTCATTTTACATAATTTTACATTGCGTTATCAATTAAACTCGATTCAATCCTACGAGAACTATCGTCCTACTTTAGAAAAAAAAAACAATAAACCGTCGCCGTAGAACAGTATGCTCGCAGCAACGAAAAAATGCAAAAATTGATTTTGCGATTCATGTCATCATCATGTCCCATTACGCTACAACGCGTAACGACAGTTGCGACCATGTAGGCACTTTCTTTCGCCAACTATAAATGCACGAGTGTCGCGAAAAAGTGTCACGGTGCGAGTCGAAATGCGTTTCCCACGGACAAATCTTCGGTCCCCGCGTGTGCAAGCCAATGTTTTCACAGCCGGTTAGTACGGTTGCATGTGCGCCATGTAAAAGGAGGTCATGGTGCAACCAAATAGCAATAATAATACCAGAACTATAAGTTCGCGCCCCACCACCCGAACTGTTCTAAAACGCGAAATTCGTATAGCCGACCAAACTTGCATTGCTAGCGCACTCTCGCGTGCGTGCAATGCACTAGATAACGAAAAATCTTTCTTATAGAAAACTGCTGCCTCTGCGTTACCCGATCTCTACGTTACCGACTGTCGTGAAGAACAATACCGACGATTAATCGAAAACTCGAAATACATGTTTGTTGCGACAATTATTAGGTTACGTATATTTTTTGGATCGTTTCTAATTGTAAATATGAATTGATGTACGATATGATAAGGTAGCAGTTTGAGGTTATTAAGAGAATTAAAATTGCAAAAAAATTTAACTGGCGTGCGGGGATTTAGTTTATCCCTGTGGAATAATAATTAGAGTTCACGTTCCAAAAAGGGGATTATCACGTACTTTCCAGTCAGACTGTGAATATTTGTTAGCTTCTGTGTTTGCTTAGTCGTTGAAGAAGTGTTTGTTGACCGTTGTGAAATATCGAGCCATTGCACATTTTTGTAGTCAGACGCACATGACTATTCGGCATCCACGAATAGGTAACAATGCAAAACATACTTTTCGAGTATAATCTATGGGTCATATTCATTTTGCCACGAAATATTGATTTTTAACAACCGAAGTTGTAAGGAGCGAATTTGAGAAATGGCGCGCGCGACATAACGTCCCGCGGTTCGAATATACGGCGGTGGGGCGAAACGATGAGTTTGAGGAGCGAGGACACGGAGCGAGAAATTATAACGGTACCGAACGTCGTCCGTGGCATACGATTGATCCCAGCAAGCAAGGGACAGTGCTAATGAAGACCCGGCGACGGAAAAGACAAGGAAATAAGTAAACTGGCAGGAGGCGAAGGACGATTACAATATTATACGCCCACGATCTCGCTCACTCCCCCCAAAAAAGGGGACTGGAGAACAAAATAGTCAGAGCCGAAGTAATATCGAGAAAAGCGATTTTAACGTGTATGTATTGTCATTGTGAACGTGTGCGTATATGATTACTGTTAATTTAAATTAGAATAAGTTGTGTGCGTACATATTTTATATGACGAAGGATCTCACATTTTAGGCAGATATTTATGTTGTTTTATTTATATTGACGAAGATTATACTGACCGCGATTATATTGTGACGACCACGTATGTGTAAATTTATTAATGTTAACT
Organism: Priocnemis perturbator; assembly: GCA_963942575.1. Lineage (NCBI taxonomy): Eukaryota > Metazoa > Arthropoda > Insecta > Hymenoptera > Pompilidae > Priocnemis > Priocnemis perturbator. Next base: position 11,391,774 of record OZ012652.1, read on the forward strand.
TAATGTGAGAAGTAGATCCCCAAGATATTGATTTTACTTGTGCGTCTCGTTATTGTGTTCAAATACTCGTTAATTTATTGATAATAACCCCACGACCGTGTGAGCCGACTATACTTATTATATTGAAATTTTAGATGTTTTACTCGTTCCATTTTATCATATTTTATTGCAATTGCGGGCTAAGATTTTATGTATTATGTTAAATGTTATGTGAAGAGTCCGTCAAAGGATTCGTTACAAAGTACACAACACTCGCGCATTTCATCGGCACTCCGTTTGAAGAACCGAAGAGTGCGCGCAATCTTGTCAAACTATTCTTTCATCAGTGGCGCCCTCACCCGAACAAAATAAGACAAATATATGGCGGCTGTTTGAACTACTCAGGTACGGTGCAAGATTGTATTTCTCCCTACATCCTACTGATAGGTATATAATATCGTAAAATGTAGAAGAGAATGAATTTATCCAAAAACTATATAAATAAAAGTCGATGGATTATTCGACCGCTAACAGAAACCAGTCGGTATATGTGCATCGTTGCCGAGGACTTAAAATTGTATGAAGAGAATGAAGAAAATTACCTCCCGATTTGTTTGTTGTGTTAGGGATGATTGAAAGCTAATTTTCTTTATTCTCTTCAGACGGTTTAGCATTATTCTTTTGTCATATAAGGGCCGATTGTTCTACCTTTGGGTAAAATATTAGGTGCTTCATATCAAAGATTATTTCGTTGATAAATTTCATATAAGTGTTGGATTACTTGTGACTGCATACGTTGTGTATTAGCATTGTCATGAAACTATTTATTATACGTATTGACGAATGCGTTGTATATTAAATGTCGATAAAATTGGTGATTTTAGCGATTGCAGTGTTTGTATTTTGTATGTAGCGGAAGATGTGTGTTTTGATCAAAATATCCATTGGATCCACGTAGTGTCAACTACGTTACCAATATGTACTGCTAAAAAATTATTCTCGACGGTCTTTCTTTCAAGTACGGACACTATGTACGATTTAAATTAGCCGCCGATTCCACAGCATACTCTGCTACCCTCTACCGTGCAACGGTGTATGGTCTGATCGTTGGTAGATGGCGCAGCATGCACACAAATTCTCCGAAAATGTCAATATTTTAGGGGGAAATCAACAACTATTACTTTGCCCTCTTACGTGACAAAGAACTAAAATTTTCTTGGTGAAAGTGTAAAAATAACGATACCGAAATTGTTATTTCTAGTTTTGCGACACTTTCAATGCAGAATAAAAAGTCTCTAATCGTTGTAATAAAATAAGACGTCGTGCAAACCGGAAATGACTGACATTTGAGAGGGAAAATGATATTTTTAGTGAAAATATAAAATAACATTGATTTGTGGCGTTGACATAAAATTGTTTTTTGTATCAAACTGCTGAGAAATGTGTATAACAGCGGCAAACGTGTCGACAGGACGACCTAACGGCGCTCCATTTGGCTCAATATCGATAACAATGTCGCTGTGTTCCGATGAATCCGCGAAAAATGGAACCGCCATTTTAAAGCGTTCAAACGTCCGTGGCGGTATTATGTATCCGTCGTGTCATGAGCAAACACATCGCTGAGGCGACAATAAAAGAATGTAAATACGTGAATGGACACGAAAAAATGCAACATTTATTTCGGCCACGTTTGCCGGACAAATTTATATAGAAGTTTGCAGAGAAATTCGTGCCGTAACGAAGCACCCAGATGTAGCGTACAGTCAGCGTGAAAAGTATTACTCCATTTGACACGAAATAGTTTCGCTGACGAGTTTAGGCGATAAAATCGTGCATGGCGCTTCATAAGAAATATCTTCGTCGTAAAAAACTGATACGATCTTGTGAGCACAGAATCGTCATTCACTGAACCGTTGAGAAGTTATGCACGCGGCAAATTCGCCCTTCACAGCCACTCGCCGATTCCTGCCGTGCGTTACTGTACCACTAACGCGACGAAGAAACCAAGTGGTCGCTTCAAACGGCCTTTGCGTAATAAAATATCGCATTGATTGGATGCGGCTGTTTACGAAAAATGTGCTCCCTTTATGAAAACTATTTATGGCATTGTTCAGCAGCATTAGATGACCTCTTGCCCGGCGAACAATTACAGTTCAATACATTGTTTTGTCAAATGAATGGATTCTGACAACAAAGATGGCACGACAGAATTGTCATGGATAAAGATAATAGGCGTAAACTGTATTGCAAATTAAAGATTGTTTACGGTAGAATGCTGTCCGTAATGTCGGCGAGACGAACATATGTGCATTGACGAGACGCCGTGGGACGAGCGTCGAATATCGCATTATCAGATATTTGACAAATTAAGAATCGCGTTTAATGATTTCCGTGGAACGTGTACTGATTGTCATATGATGCGACTATATGCCCGACGCTACGAAACTCGGAGTGGTCGCTCCGTATAGTCGCTCCGAACAAACGCGAGGCTCGGCCAACGGTTAATCCGAAATCGACGCTCCAAATCGCAATATTATGCGTGGGGCGTCATGAGAAACTTGTGGAGAAAAAAAAGTTGGCCCGATTCGGCGTATACAATATCCCTGTTGAGGCAGTCGGAGAAAAGTTATGGATTATTGAGAATGAATTTTCTGGAAGAGGTGCTACGAGTAACGTGAGCCGACTGTACCGTGGACGCCACCGGCAGCCACGAGCGATCGCTTGCGGTACAGTCGGAACGAATAATCGCCGCGAACGCTCGACAGAAAAGACGAAATTGCAGTCTCGGATCGCCGAATTACGCGTGGGGCGTCATGAGAAACTTGTGGCCCGTAAAAAACTAACACGATTCGGCGTATATTGTATTCGTTTTTAACGTCTCGCCGACGAGTTATGTCAATTGGAGCCCGACAAATATCGGGCACGTATCAGGCGGCTGCTGGCGGTGACTGTACCAACGGACGCTACGGGAGTCCGCAGCCGGCATAGGCTCAGTTGGCAGCAGTACGCACAGCGAGAAGCATCACTATGGCCGATATCACGAAAGACGAGCTCCGTAAGGAGATCACCGGTAAGTACCAATATCCATCGATGTACCGAATTCTGACCGCCGCGTACCGTAGAACCGAGCTCGTATCGCGACGTTAGATTTGTTTCGCGTGCGTGCACGTATGGGAATACGTAGGAAATTGGGCTCTTAGCTCTTGCGACGGGACGACTTTAGCGCGCACGTATGTGGTGAAGTGGCGTGTCCCACGCCAGCCATTACCACCGCGGCCCATCATATTTTCCATCTACGTATCGGCCGACGAGCGGCCTGCAGCCCAATATCCGTCCGTGCAATTCGTCCGCGGATTTTCGAGAAACAGATTTCCTATTAGGTCGGAGGTGCGCTTTTCCCCGGATAAATACGAAATTCTCGCTTTCCCTCGCCAATGTCGCGTAGTATTGCTCTCTTGTACTACTGCTGCTGCGCCTGCTGCTGCTGCTGCTGTATGACGCGTCTAGCTGTGGTGGCGCGCGCCAGGGACCATCGTACGCTCATTCGGAGCACATCTTCCCCGTTTTTACCCGTTTCTTTTGGACGACCCCCCCGTTCGATCGAAATTCATATCGACAGCTTCGGAGGGCTTTGTCCGGAAAATGTTATTCCCATCGACAACGCTCGTCCGCGCCTTTTTCCCCGCTCGCGCTCCTCTCTCGCAACGGGCTTCGCTGCTCTCCGGGAGTCAGTATTCCGCGCCTTCTGGCTCCGTTTTACCTTAACGCGGAGCACCGCGCCCCGTGGCACGCGTCTCTCCCGAGGCCTGCGGGTATCCCTCGCGAGCGAGAGATATTTACCCAATCTTATCCGTCCATTCCCGCCTCGGTACGGAACGCGCGCGTCTCTCCCGCTAGCCCTCCAGCGCTCTCGGCCGCTTATTGAAGAGCAAAGAGGAGCGCATCTCTCGACCCCGCGGCCAGTCCATCCCACCGCTTCGTTTGCTCGCCGCTCTCCCGTTTATTTATCCGAAATTACGGACGAAACAATCGTGCGGGCGCCATCGTTGCCGTTTTTAAGCGCTGCCGATTGAACGTGCGCAGTGCCCGCGAGCGGGCCGGCGACCAGCGACCAGCGTCGTCGGGGCTCCATATTTTGAGCGTCTCGCAAGCCTCACAGCGGACGCCGCGTCGCCCTCAGCAGCGTTCGGCGTCGAGGGGCATGCTTCGGCGTCGCCGTCCACACGCCGCTTTCCGGCTTTGCGGCTTACTTTCAGACATTTTTTTTATCAAACAGTTGCGGCTGATCGCTGACCGGCATCGCGCGCGGAATGAGCGGCCATTTGCGCTCGATATTTACTAGATTCCCGCCGCGGGAAACCAGATTACCCCAGACGCGCGCACTGAACTCTCGGGTCTTTCTCTCTCTCCCTCTGTTTCTCTGTGTATCGTACGTGCGGCGTAGATACTCGTTTTGATATATCAATAACCGCTCTCGCTTTCCGGTCATTTCTGGAATTGGCGACGCTTTAATTAATTGTTTCCAATTTCGAAAATTCGCGATGAGCGCGCGCATTTCTTCTGGCGGTATTCGCCGGTGCTGTAAAAAACCGTTTTTAGTAGGTTTTAAGCAGTTTTAAGCAATGTTGATATTTTATATTAGTGCAAATATTACATTTATTTTCTTTGCAGCTATTCTTAAGGATGCAGATCTTACTACTATGTCTGCCAAGAAAGTAAGGCAACAGATCGAAGAGAAGCTTGACGTTGACCTCTCAGAAAGGTATGCATGTGTCTATATAGTAATATATATATACCCGACATTCCGATTTGTAATGTACTTGTATATATAGAAATTGTAACAAATTTAAGGTATTTGGTATAGGTATGACCTCTTGTGGGTGAAGAGAAATGTGATCTAATGTAATCTTTTGCATGTAAGAACTATTTCATTACTGCAGCACATGTTTTTGTTTTAAAACTTATCCATTGTAAAATTAATTGATATGATAACTAGCAGTTGATTGGTTTATGTTGCGCTCTATAGAGTTCAAAAAGGATCATTATTTTTACAGATGGTCTTTTAAATTCAGAATTTTATGTACAAATATGTAACTTTTGCAATATGGATGCAGCACGCATTTGTGTCATGTAAAATGATACAGAAGATACTTGTGCGATCTACAATGATGCACAAGTGACTTAGTTTGCGTCCAAGATCAACAATGGGGGACTCTGTGTGGAACTCCAAATCCTAAGTTCTCACCTCGTTCCCCCCCAAACACACATGTATAAAAATACATTATTAAAAAGTTATACTCTACTAATATTACTTTACATATAAGAATATTTCAATGAGTGACAGTTTAATTTAAGATATTCGTTTATCAGTCTTCCCAACTCTTAGTGAAAATGTACATCACACTGCCCGCAGTGTATTCTTAAATAAAATCTTCAATAGTTAAACGTCACTAATAAATTACGCTTAATGTATAGGAGGAAAGAGGTAGATGATTTAGTGATGGAGTGCCTCCAAGAGAAGCAGGATGCTGCAAAGAAAAAGAAGAAGGCTGCTGCCAGTGAAGAGTCTGAAGATGGTGAAGAGGAAGAAGAAGAAGGATCTGAGGAGGAGGAGGAAGAGGAGGAAAAGAAGCCTGCTAAGCGCGGCCCTGCCAAGAAGGCAACCAATAAGCGTAAGAAAGCTTCTTCCGATGACGAAGAGAGCGCTAGCGATGATGATGCTAGTGATGAAGAATACAGTCCAAAAAAGCCCAAAGTGACGCCCAAGAAAAGTAAGGATTTACCGCTAATATTTTGCGATGTTTGCAAACCCTAATGTGTTCCTCTTTAGGAAACTTGATGTACTTAGAATTTTGTACAAGCGAGCTTGATTGTGTTGACCCCTGATATTGGTGCAGGTAAACCTGGCAAGAAAGGCAAGAAGAAGGGCAGTGACAGTGACAGCGATGAAGATTGGGGTAAAAACAAAAAGGCCACTGGGAGTGCAACAAAGAAGGGGGGTGGAAAGGGCAAAGGGGGTTACACACGTGCAATTACACTCTCTCCAGTACTAGCTTCTATTGTCGGTGCCGAGCAGATGGCTCGGCATGAGGTCGTCAAGAAAGTCTGGAGTATTATTAAGGAGAGAAATCTTTATGTAAGTATGAATTATACCAATATCTGGTCTCATAAGAAAGAGTATTACTTTTTTTAAATGTACTTTCAATGATTTCTTTTGACCGTGATGTTGCTCTTGAAAATCATCGTACTTTGTATTTCTTACGCCGGTGTTCGTTTTACAGGACCCCAAGAACAAGCAGTTTGCAATCTGTGACGATGAACTGATGAAGGTAATCGGGGTTAAGCGTTTCAGAACCTTTGGTATGATGAAGTACCTCAAAAATCACTTTGTAGATTAAGTTATATCTGAGCGACGATCTCTCTGACAGGTTATAAACATTGTATGACATATTCCAAGGTGCCGCGTGCACCTCTCCATCTTTCTCACACGATACATACATAAATACATATACATAAAACACGAACATGTTTCTTGCGAGTTAAGACTTTAGCCGTGTTTACACCATTCCGATGTACTCTGTCGATCATGGTAACTGGTTTGTCCCATTGGTTATTATAATACAGTATGTTGATTTATGGGCATTACCGAAAGAACAACCATCTAATGATAATTATTGAGAGGAGGATAGAGTTTAAAGTAATGTGAACATCTGCAGTAACCACTTTTAAGCGAAGTGTGTGGTTTTCAATACAATACTGGAGAGCGTGGCAAAAAAACCGTTATCATGGACGTCCAGACGATTTTGAATTGTGAAAGACGTTAATGTGGCAGTAATAGTCAGTAAGGCCGACATTGTCATCTAATTCTAGATAACGTTTTACTTTGCCTGATGATCCTTATGAACGATTCCTTACACCGCGTGTGAAAATGCGACGAGTGCCATTGTGGCAAGCAAGACGTGCCCATTTTTACTTTTGAACGTAGTTTTGCCCCTGACACCCTCCAAAGAATTGCGTTTTTTATCCGTGTGACATTATTTTGAAAAATGACAATGACTAACATGCAAGCAAGCTGCGTATTTTTGAAAGTCATACTGATCGCCAACAGTTTTAAACATGTATATATATGTGTATTTGTTATGCGTACGTTGTGTGTGTATATGTACGTACACACACAAAAATATATATATATATATATATACATATATAAATATTTATATATATATATATATATATTTATACATATACACACGATTGCTGCAGTCAGTTTGTATTACATTCGGTTTCATAATCGATTCCACAGCTCTGACGACGCGTCGTCAGAAAGCAATTGATTTTTGCTGACAATTATAATTCGAAAGCGGACGTAATAGAATAACGAATTATTTTTCCTCCAATGATAAGGAATATCGTGAGAAAAAGAAACATAAACGTTAGATAAAAGGTCGCGGAAAAAAGTAATGAAAATCGATGCGAAAGAATCAACATCCTGTACCTCTTCTGTATAATAGCTACATTATACACTGAAATTATTACTAAGCGAAGTTTAATTGTATTATCGTGTAATTACTAATTATTGTCGTAATATAGGTTTCTTGGTGTAAAAATTGACTTAACTTTTAAGATCTAATGCTAAAACGATGTATTCAGTGAAAGGTACGTTGTAAGGAATGCAAGTAATGTGCAGTGCTTAAATTGAAAGATGTTTCGAAGAATAGAAAATAAGATAGGCTCACGGGGCGGGTTTACGGAAACAATCTGGATTTGGCAATCCGCGCCTCGGGCGTGTGAAAAAACATGTATTTTGAATATAAATTAAAGAAAAGCTGGCCTAAATCACGATCGAAGCCACAAAGGGAGAAATCATTGCGAACGATTGACGGTAATAGAAGCATAGAACGCAAAGAATAATAATTAAAACAAAGGAGAAAAAATGGAACCGTGTACACGGAATGATCAATTATCGTAACACTGATTTGTGTTTTCTTAATATGAGGTACGGTACGGGGACCGTGCCTTTCCGTGAATGTATTTGAAGACGTGTCATTAAAAGATATTGCTTTCATTTTTTTTAAGTGCGTTCTTTGTTTACTACTATTTTTTCCCTCTCGCTCGATTTCCTACGATCCTTTATTCGATCATGCGTACCGTATCGTACATACACTTTTCTGACAAATTTTACTAAACTTGTACAAAGATAGAGTCGTAAATACGCGCTTATAAGTGTTCAAGTTCGTCCTCGAGGAATGAAAGAACGTGCTGACAATCGTCACGTCTACCACGTAGGCCGAATATGTAAGTAAGTAGCTTCTTTGTATTTGCGTAATTATCTCTTCTTGTTTGAACCTCTTTATCCTTTGGCGGGGCAGCTTGCACATAAACGCCGTATCGAAAGTGTGACTTGTAGGTTTGCGTGCTGCTTGTTTTGCAGTCGCTTATGCTCGCCTGCAGGCAAATTAGTCAAGCAAAGAGAGAAGACAACGTCTTTGCAGTCATCATTACGAATATGTAACCGAATAAAGTGCGTTGATGACGAAACGAATTGCTCACCAGCTGCAGCGCTTTTCTTCTTAGATCCCATATGTTAGACGAGTAATCTCTGTCAATGTGCGGGGGTAGGATGTGCACGTCAGTTTGAACGTTCTGATTGTGACGAATCTTTAATTGGACTCCTTCGGTCGTTACCCTTAAATATCAACAACGTGCACTCAGATAAGTCCGGAAATACTTCCAATATCATTACGTCCGCTTCATTAGGTGATCATTGATATAAGTTAGATTAGATATTTTGAATCTGCTTGCAATACTGTGCACGTGTCAACCCCTATTACGACATATTCACCTGATTTCAAATAGATGATAAAACTTACTCTTCCCGGCTTCTCATACTTTCAATGTCGTCATATAGTTGGAACAGATGAACGTACTCCGGGTGGTTCCGAATGTAATCAAGCGCCATATAAACGCATCTACCACAAAACGGTGCATTCAAGAGGGAAAAAATATTGCTACAAGGTTTGCGTGTCGAATGCGTACCTGTCAGGATTCTTTCCGAAATCGCGTGCTGCATTGGCCGAACTGAAAGCATAAAACTTCCCGCGCCACTTAGCAATACCGTTATTTGGGTTTCCAGGGATCAATGCTCCTTTACCAACGACAAATCTCCAGGCACAAAACCCTAGAAACTGACGTTACCTTCACAATCATCACGTCATCATCAAACAATCAACTATGATCACATAGTACTCGCTGCTTGCTCGTTCGAGTCGATCGATCTCCGCCAACTACAGGCGACTGAATAACGATGATATCCTAAGTGAGACAACAATGAAGGACTTACCTCCAAATTGATTTTCTCGAAGTCCTTTGTGGTGTTCGGATAATAAACGGGGCAGTCACCGCATTCCCCTGCAAACGAAAGCGTATGATTGTTCCGCGCACTTGTACAACGGCAGACTGAATACACTGCTACACCGTCATTCTCTAATAGCGCGGGCATGCCGAGACGATCGCTATCGCAGGTTCCATCTCACCTATTAGCTCGCCCATGGATCTCTCCAATCTCTCAGCATCCGTTAATATTTCAACATCGTGCGCCACGATGTCGTCGAGCAGCGTCTGATTGTACGTGACCACGGCCTGAAACGTGGGCGCGACGTAAGTCTGCGCCTGAGCCCTCGCCGGCTGCATTTATCGGCGAATTCAATGATACGTATTACCTTGTTACTTAGGCTTTGCAGTTCCCACAGGAAATTGTTGATATTACTCAATACAATCACCTCGTCCTGCAGTCCCATCCATATGTCGGCCAGATCAATGAACTGAGGCTGTCGGCGGAGACGGCAAAGTGAAGCGGAACGATTAGCAGAGCGGTGGATAGAGAGAAAGAGTGCATGCAGTTATGATAGTGTGATAAGGGAACTGATAGAAATTGTCCGGCGTGCCGTGGTATGGAAATTGTGAAAGTTTTCACGTAATGCGGATCGATCTTATCGTCTCGACGTTACGTACGTATACTTGGGTAGTTGGAATGGCAGTTCGGTAGCGCACTGTGTCGTGCAATTTCGAAAGCCGTCCTTGCAAGCGTTGCATCAATGTTCTTATTTCCCGTTCGCAACGCTCCGCGTCAACCAGCAATTTTCTTCATCGGGCAAATGCAATTCGATTAAGTACGATCGAATGTTTGCGGTACTTCGTTGAATTATCGTCGCCAGAACGAACCTGATGTAGATCTCTTGCTGGCGGCTGGCCGTTAACATTTCAATGGCCCATGTAACATTTTTGTTCACGCAAACATCTTCTGTCAGCAGACTATCCGCACTGTCGCCGCAGCACGATTCAGGGTCCTTAGCCCCGAAAATCGTTGTTATGACGCTCTCCACTGCCGCCGTGAATTTGTAAACTTTTGCCATCAGTTGTCCCAATTGCTTCAGTATGGAGTTGTGCGTGCGTTTTACAGCTTCTTGCAGTATGCTAGGTACTGCAACAGCAATCAATTCGACATTCGCGTTCCTTCAAGTTTCTAGGTAAAGGTATGAGACTATGACTTTAACGGTATCATCGAGCATTAGTTCTCATTAAACATTCAAAAGTAGTCAAATATGTGCGCAAATGTAATTACTGTGCATACATATTCATCTGCACATCCCTAATTCATACTATAAAATGAAGGCGCAGAAGGGTATGATATTACTTATTAGCTTTAACTCGCATTAATGAATTCAATTCGTTCGTGCAGTCTCCTTACGGTCGTCAATTCCTTCTCCACCGCGCATGCAGTCCCGGTTAAAGAGTCGAATGCCAGCAACGATGCACATCATTTCCATCAACTGCTCCTCCTTCTCCCGCTGCGACAAAGTGGCGAAGTGCAACAATTCGGACGGTTGAAAGATGCTCTGCAAGGCGATCGAGACTTCTCTGAAAGCAGAACTATCTCACATGCATCCTCGAATCTACACGTAGTCTGCTAACGTTACCGGAGAATCTGTGCCACTGTCGGGTTTCCGAGTCCGCTCAAGAGAGTGATGACAACCAGGATCTTTTGATATAGCTTCTCGATGTCCCGATCCGTTTGCAGGTCACTCGTGTCGCAGATTTCCATTATAAGAGGACTCGTCTTTTGATGCAAAGACAGTCTGTGCTTCTTCACGGTCTCATCTAAACGAATGCTACCGGTTTGATTGGGGTGTGATACGTGTAAATTAGGAGCAGTACTTCGAATAGCTTCGTAACATTCAGTATTATCAAATCTGGGTACTCAGGCTACATCAAGGTGTCAATGTGACTGATCTGAATAACTATAAAAAGAAGTAGCGCTTTCGCCGCGAAGGAAACTCAATTCGTCCGACCTCTGTCCTCGTAATGCTTGGCGAAGTAAAGCTGATTCTTCAGGATGACCAGACTCGGTCGCGTTTGATCTTGCAACCTCTCTATCACCGCTTGACAAATCCCCTCGAAACCCTCCTTGTCATCCTCGTTAACGCGATACAACGGATTCAGCTGCAGCAACGAGAGCTGTCGGCGCGCAAAAGAGTGGGCGATGCAGAAGATTCTACGTTAACCGTCTTCTCGACACAGACTTTTCCCGAAGAAGGTATGACGTACCAGAAAAGTGATCATATCATGCGTCACATGTATCCCAGACTCCTTGCACTCCGCCAATATCTTGCCCGTCAGAACTTTCCGTGCGTCGGTCATCGCGAAGATTTGCAAGCGACGAAGGGGTGTGCGTATCCCTGGCAGGCTTTCATTCGGCACAATACGAACGCGTACTCGTCGTTTGATCGATAGACGCAATGAAGCGTTCAAATTCCGCCGTCAAGACCCGCGTGAACGTGTTCGTGCAACATCGGCTGTATTCGGGGTTAGTTTCAACCAGGACCAACCTGGACTGACCTGAACTGACCTGGACTCACTTCAGGGATGTCGCAACAGGCTGTGTACGTTAGTGTAGATGGAGCCAGTGTTACCGTTTGGGACGCTTTCTCGCGCATGCGCATTAAATCTCGCTTAAGTTAAGTGCTACGTTTAAAGAAAAAAAGGGTTCTGTCGGGCCCTCTGCTCGGATAATATTATATTTATACTAAACACTTCGCTCCAAGTTGCCGTAGTCTCCACATAGTCTACATGTGTCGTCCCTGCATTTCTCTGTGAATGCGCTGCGCATGCGCGAAAAAGCGTCCCAAACGGTAACACTGGATGGAGCAGTCAGGCTGGAACGCTGGAAGACGGCAACGGAGTAGTGATAGCTGAGAGTCTGATGTCGATAAAAGGGCCGACGCGACAATAAGCGTGAACGGATCGTGAACGATGGTGGGCGCTATGCACGTCTTTACGAGGATTCGTCTTTTGTCACCTTGTGTCACTTGAGGACCGTCCTCAAACGAGGCAAATATGGCCAGTGATATTTGGCGCCGGATCTCGGCGCATGGAAATTTAGCGCTAGTATTCGTCTGGTGTACATGGTAGCTCGCAGACTGCGTAGCGCAAAAGACCAAGGCGAGTCATTTTCTACTGGTTTCGACTCGCGAACCGGGACGAATTCCGAGGATCGATGAGCGTGCACAAGTTGACTGAGCAGATGAACTCGATTGAGGCAAAGTGTACTCGGGTCACTCGGGCTCGAAGTCAGTACGTGATACATGCTTCTCGGTTCTTCATCAAGTCGGTACACTTGCACGCGTGAATTCTCTCTGATTCTCTCCCGCTCTCGCTCCGGCTCCCGGTAACGCCGGTAACGGCGGTAACTCATTGTTGTTATTGGCTTCGCCGCGTTGTCGTTCGTGTCGCGGTGTCATTTAAACATTTGCGCGCCAACGCGAGACCGAGCCATGGCGCGGTATTTGTTTATGGCGCGGGGAACATTTTCGTTGGACAATCGTTTTGCGTAAATGCGTAGCGTAATAGTACTTTTAAATAGTTCAAAGTACATACAAGGTATGAAAGAAGGTACAAAAGTACCAAAATAGTAATGATTTATCTTTGGTCCTCATGGTACTTTGTAGAAAACTCGAGTGAGCAAAACTAATGTTTAATCGAGCTTGATTGTGCTGACCCTTGATATTGGTGCAGGTAAACCTGACAAGAAAGGAAAGAAGGACAGGCACAGTGACAGCGATAAAGATTGCGATATAAATATAGAGGCTACCAGGAGTGGAACAAAGAAGGGGCATAGAAATTGCAAACAGGGTAACGTACCTAAAATGACACTCTCTCCAGTACTGGCTTCCATTGTTGGTGCTCAGCGGATGACCTCAAATAAGGTTTTCAAGAAAGTCTGGAGTATTATTAAGGACAGAAATCTTTATGTAAGTATCAATTATACCCTATTTGGCTTTATGGGAAGGAGTATTAGATTTTCTAAATCGAACTTGCAACAGTTCAGGTTGACTGTGATATTGCTCTTAAAAATGAACGGGTTTTACATTTCTTATGTCAGTGTTTATTTTATAGGACCCCAAGGACAAGCAGTTTGTAATCTGTGACAGATGAACTGATGAAGGTAATTGGGGTTAGGCGTTTCAGCATCTGTTGGATGATTGTGCATTAAGTTATCTTGTGAACCACAATCTTTAGCAGGTTATTAAATATTATAAGACATATTCTTAGGTGCCGGTCACCTCTCCATCTTTCTCACAATACATTCATACTTAAATACATGTACATAAAATGCAAATAAGTCATACAACAATTTAGACTCTCTCTCTCTCTCTCTCTCTCTCTCTCTCTCTCTCTCTCTCTCTCTCTCTCTGATATAATTCAAAGTGAACAGTACACATAGCATTTTCACTCATCATAACATTGATCCATTCCTTTTTAATGTGAAATACTCTACAAGGATCTGCTTTATCGTGAGTGTATTTGAAGACTTGTGATTAAAAGCCACTGCTTTTATATGTTTAAATGCGTTCTTGGCTGCTTCCGTTGTTCACCCTCAATCGATTTCCTACAATCCTTTATATAATCATATGCATCGTATTTGCATACACTGTCTATGAAAAAATACTAGAGGGGTGTAATCCTATAAACAAGGATTCAGTTATGAATGTTTAAGTTCGTTTTCGAGGAAAGAAACACCGTGCCTATTGTCACCACATATACCACCTGGACCAATTATGAAAGTAAGTATTCAACTAATCAACTATGAATGCAAAATACGAGATGACTGTGCGTTCGAATCGGAGTCTATATGTGGCAACAAACATTATGACCGTGTTGTACAAGCAGCTGTTTGTGCAGACTACATAACAATGTTACCGGAAGTGAGGCAGTAATAAACGAGTTTTTCTCCAAATTGATTTTCCCGAAAAATGAGAGCGTACGATTTTTAAGCGGACTCAGACAACGGTCGATGGAGTTCACCGACGCTCAGAGATTTTCTAACGGCGCCTGGTTCGCGTGAACGAGAACTATCGTAAGTTCCAGCTCACCTATTAGCTCGCCCATGGATCTCTCCAATCTCTCACCATCCGTTAATATTTCAACGTCGTGCTTTACGATATCGTCCAGCAGCGCTTCATTGTACGCGCTCATGGTCTGAAACGTGGCCGCGATTCAAGCCTACTACGCCTGGTCTCTGTCCCGCTGCATTTATCAGCGAATTAAACGATACGCATTACCTTGTTACTTAGGCACTGCAGTTCCCACAGGAAATTGTTGATATTACTCAATACAACCACCTCGTCCTGCAGTCCCATCCATATGTCGGCCAGATCAATGAACCGAGGCTGGCGGTAGAGATGGTAAAGTGAAGCGGAACGATCATCAGAGCGGCGGCTAGAGAGAGAAAGAGTACATTCGGTTATGACAACGTGATAAGTCAGCATTTGAATGGCGCATCGAATATTTCGGTTCATGCGCGCACGAAAGAATTTAGCGACAGAAGCGTGCGACATGATTACTTATTATGGTCAACTCCCATTACCCAATTCAATACACTTACGCAGTCTTCATCCGATTAATTCGCTTCTGTACGACAGCAAGGCGGGAAAAAGACAAGAAAAGCCGTGCTTTACTCTTTAAATACAAAAATAGGCACATGCCAAAAAAAGGCCTACCCTCCACCGCGACTTTCATTTTCATCCGCAGCCCCTAACCACACTAACATTCGCCACGCTCTTGAACAGTTCCGGCCAGTGTGGGCCCGAGGCGCCGGGCAGAAGATTCAAATCCCTCGAACTCCACCCGCGTAAACGCGTTCGTGCCTGTTCGGCAGCGCTCGCGTGTCGTCGCGATAGCTCGATAGGGTCGCAGAGTGGGGGTAGTTAGGACGAGGACTCACTTCAGGGGTGTCGCAACAGTCTGCGCATCGGAGCAGTCGGGTTGGGTGGTCGGAACGGTGCGGTGTGAGCGTAAACACGATTAAGAGGGCCAAGCGAGAGAAGGCGTGAAAGGAGCGTGAATGTTCGTTGTCATGACGCTCGCGTGAGGAGGATTCGCCTCCCGCCCCCCCGTGCTGCTCGCGGACCGTCCCCAAGCGAGGGGAACATGGCGAGTGATATCTGGTGCTGGGTTTCGCGGCGCATCGTCGGCAGTGCGTCGGTGCAGTGCAAATTCGTGCTGGTACTCGTGGTGCTACTCGTGCTCGTTCCCAGACTGGCTTACACGGAGGACCAAGGTGAGTCATTTTCTTCGACAGCGTATGGCGTATCCAAGTTTCCACTCGCGAGTCGACTCTGCTGAGAAAAAACGGGTCCGAGTTCGAAATCTGCGGCCCAGCGTGTACGCCGGACTACGTGAGACATGTGACAGATGAGAGAGGCTCGGAACGGTTAGTCCAACGGTATATGCGGACAGAGAGAGAGGCTTTTGTTGCTCTCGCTGGCACGCTGGTGGTATGCTCTTTATGTGCACGGCGACCGTCGGACAGCCTCGTTCTTGGATCCAAGGAACTTTCAGTTTGATTTTTCAAAGTTTACTTTTACGAGCTTGGTTCGATTATGGGAGAAACAAGTTTTGATGAGAGACGACGGCGATATTAGGGTATTCGAGTTGAAATGACATATTCGACGGTACATACTGGGTATGCTTCCGGAGCCAGTCGCCGTCAGATGATCAACTGTCATGACTGACTATGACTGGATGATGCAACAGCACGCGTTTCTTTTGTTATAATTCATTGTGACGCGTCCGTCGGACACGCAGCAGTGAATTCTCTCGGTGATTCATGCTGAAAGAACTTACAGCAGTTCGAACCTGGCGGCACACTTCCGGCGTCGAGATTTATCAATTCCCGATCGATCTGACCTAGCGTCGACAGTTTCATGTAAAACCTCTTACGAAGTCTAACAATATGCGGTAAGCGTAACTGCATATATTTTTCGTCCAATAGCGTCCCGTCAAGGTGGCTGGACGTTTGAAATAAAACTGAATTGCGTGGCTGTTTATTCGGGCCGCTCCGTGTTTCGTTTCTGGGCTCCTTTTGCACTCATTACTCGCTCTATTAATAAACTCGTCTGGCTGTTAATTATCAGCTGCCGCCGTTATATGAGAAAATCTTTTCGACGTACGTATACAGTCAGACGGGTTTGTTGTTTTGTTCCTCGCCATATTGTCGCTCGTGGTCGTCTTCGTATCGCGCTGGCATTTAAATATTTGCGCGCCATCGCAGAACCAAGCGATCCCGCGCTGTTTTTATTAAAGCGTGCGGAACATTTTCGCTGAACGTTCGCTTTCTGTGCGCTGCGCGTGCTACAAACGGATTTCGAAAGTAATACATAAAGATAAACTGAGTACGTATCGTGGCGGCAGTATTAATCAATTCAAAGTACAGAAAAGGGACAAAACGAGATTGATAACCCTCCACGAAGTTACAACGCTCTGTCATCATGTCGCTGTAATTATCTTAATACTAAGAGGGCTCTTGATCGCTTTGCGTTAGCAAAATTAATTGTTTCTCGTTCGCGTTCTATCGTACTATCTCGGCAAACATGCACGCCAAGCTTCCGGTTACTTATAAACAAAATGTACAAATATCGAAAAACTCTATTAAACAAATGTTGCATACTACGTATAGATCACGACATACGGCGCGGACGCAAACGATTCCGTGCCCTTCTTTGGATATGAAAATTTCTTGCGTGCACGTAGCCACCTAAGGGACGGTTTAGCTTCACGAAGAATGGAAGTGCCCGCACAAAGGGTCATCCTGCGGCATTTATATCCATTGTCAGATCTCTTCGGCAATGTCCCGCGTATCCCGCGAGATCGTCGGTGCTGGTCCGAGAAAAATTTATGGATGCGCGAGTGTGTGTTGACCCGGCACACCAACCTCCCGGCACATTCACGTTGCGTGGAGCCTCGTTTTCCGACTGTTGTAACGACTACAAGCGATCTCGTTAGATGGTCCTGTTCCGAGCGCGTGTCGAGAGTAAAATGAACGTGCGGCCGCGTCAACGGTCTACGTGATTTTCAGGAAAAACTTTGATAGGGATTTGAGGACAAAATGTTTTGATCGATTCACGAGTTGCGTCGGGAACGCTTCATTTAACATAATCGCGCCGCTGCTCGCTCTTTGTTGTTTCCGCGTCAAAGGGATTGATTACATTAATCCGTCGCGCGAAATGACAGTGTGATCGGCTGAATTAATCAATATTTATCCGTCGACTTTATTGAGCGATATTGATTTGACGCCGAAGGACGTTTCGTCGATATTCGGAGCTTCTTTACCGTTCCGCGCGCTTATTTGTTCTCACATGCAACGGCGAAGGTTCGCATTTCTATTGCCAGCGATTCGCCATTCATTTTAAGAACGATGATTGACAACATGATCGATCCGCGTGCAACGCAATGATTCGTGCTTCTATTTCGACCAAGGAAATTACAAACGGTACAATTTATGTTTTGCCTGTGATTTATCGGGACAACGTCGACCAACGTCCATCGTGATCGTACGTACTTATTAAATTATACTGGCAACGAGGTTATTAGCTTTTGCGGACTCGGCGAGTGTCATTTATCCGAGGAAGATGGAGGAATGACGTGGACGGAAGGTGATTAGTCAGACCGGATACGACAGATGGAGGCGCGTGGTAGATATTAAGCGCTCCCCGTCGATATGTGCGCGCACGTGCTTTTATTGCTTTTTCCTACGTCACAATGTGAGAGCATGACGTCGCCAATACGGCAAAGATCTCTGATCGTTCTGCGTGATCTGCGGTCAGTCGTTTCCCTCTTCATTATTTCCTCATCCTCTCCGCACAGCTGGAACACCGCATCGCTGAAACGAGGAACGCCGCCAGGGCATTCGAAGCACTCGAATGCGTCGAACTTCGAGCGCGAGTGAGAGTGATTCTTTTCGAAACTTACTGCTCCGCGCAAAAACTCGATCGTTTCTCCGTGATTTGATGCTACTCGTTTGCCGCTTCATTATTTGCTGAAAGGGAATATCAGGGAGGGAACCGCGGTACTCGGATTTTGAACTCGTCGTGCAAGCTTGTGATTCTTTCGGAAAGTTTCGATGTCGTTGCGAAAAGAACAAAGACCTCGAACGTTCTCCGTGATTTTACGTCGGTCGGTTGGTTATTTTCTCGATCGTCGTTCAGAAATCGGATGAAATCATTGAAACGGGTGGTCGGTCATCAGGCAATGAAGTTTCTGTTACGGCAAATCGTTTCATAGAATCACGCCGATATTTGGTAACTCGATAATCGAACTTCGACGTCATTTAGTCGCAGAAATGAAAGCCACGGCTTTCAATAGTTTCCTTTCGAAAATTGTGTGCTTCGTTGCCGCGACTGAATAATAATTGTCGCGTATGCGCTTGTCCTTAATACAATTGCTCGTGGGTGGCTTTCGTGCACAAAATGTCTCACGAAGTCACCGACTTTTACGCTGTGTACGCGGAGATAGATTGAATCGCGCCGGGGCGACAATTAAACAACTCGCTCAGCAAGCTAAGTTCTGCAAATAGAGAGGGAGCGTAGATGCTTGTTTGATGTACGCTGACGTAACGTGACTCGCGTTCGTTACATCGTGTAATTTCAGAAACGGGAAAGCGCTTGGCGCGCATAAAATTGGGTCAAATAAGATTGGGTGTCCTACATTTTCCGCGCCACGGCTTGCGCCCCGATCGTATTCCGCGTCTGAGTCGAGAAGTACCGAACGAGTGTATACAGCTCCGTAACGATGCACTTCCGGATCTTCCCTCTTCGATTATTACGCTTTCTACTGCATCGACCTTGCGAGCTTCAACGACACAGCTCCGTCAGCGTTCTGCTTTGGCTAATTAACATTCAAACTGCATTGTAGCGTGCCATTACGCTGACCTTAATCGATTCGCGATGTATCATTTCAGAGGAAGCTTCCTTTCGCGACTCGCACTCCCGGATGATTGATATCGCATCTGACGTTCGAATGACAAATTCGTTGAACCCTTGGCCACGAATCGTGCGGCCTATAGAACTCTCGTCCCGCGACTCTCACTGATACAACTCCATCAGTGGTTTATCTTAGCGAATTATCAGCCGCACTGTATCACAATGGACAATTACGGCCTTAATCGATCCACAATGCGTAATGTCGGGGGAAGTTTCGTCTGAAATTAGTCTAGCGACTCGTATTCATCGATGATTAACGTCTCTCTTGGCGGTGCCGACGTGGCAGAGTGGCCGACTCCTTCGGCTTCGAGTGTTGTATTCGTTAAAGAGTCAAGTTATTACGGCGACGAGTGGCATCTAGCAGAGAAGGTCGGTTCCCCACGACTTCCGCTTATCGATGACTCTGTAACAGACTCTTGCGCGTTACCTCGACAATTTATGGCTCGCACTTGATTAATCGAGGATACGGTGAAGTGCAATGCGCGTCGCCTTCTTTCCCTTGCAAGACTCGCTTTTTTCGTAGTACAAGCGTGCGTCGCTGTTATCCGCGTTTTCTGTGCAGAAATAATGCGTCATCCCGTATCTACGCACTGTCTGAATGGAACTGCATTGACACGATCACTTAGGAATCGCTCGATGAATAGTCTGGCATTAGGCGGAAGTGTTGCATTTGAATGAGCTGGTGCGAAGAGGAATTTTTTGTTCTTGGCGGTGGGATGAGTCAGGGAAGAATGCAATCATTGATGACTTCTTCGACGTATCGGACCGGGAGTATCCGACAGACTAATCCGTATACGTGCAATTGTTGTCAGAATGAAAGACGTGCCTCTCTCTGTCCTTATTAGTTGTCAGTGACCCATATTCCTCGATAACTCTTGATTGAAGATACGCCGTGCTTCTTAAACGCCAGATGTTCCGTCATAAAGGCTCACAGTTTTTATTATTTCTCTTTGGCGCACAGTCTGTTTGATTCTCTCTCTTTCTTTCTCTCTTTCTCTCTCTCTCTCTCGCGCGCCTTCCGTACCACGGCATCTTGGGTACTCATTAAAGGAGCAGCGTACAAGTTGATTGGACAGGTAACTGTAAAGAACCACGCTAGTCAGTTGCCGTGCGTTAACGGTACGCCCGCTATATCGCAAACCTTCGTGAAAGTATTCTTCTGGAGTTGACTGACGACAACGAACTGGACGTTTATGGACTCGAATATCGGGTGTCCATGGTACCAGGCTACGAAGCAGTACAAGTGCGGGTCACCATACCCTGTTGCTAACTATGTATTTCGTGTTAGACGATTTCATTTAATTTCAAGTCATCAGAAGAGTCAGATCGATCATTGTCAGACGAAGATTCCTGTCACGTAATACGAAAGCCTCATCAATTTCGTATGATTATCATAATCAAGTTAAACGTACGTACTCGCACTGTCGTTATCGGTAAATATTGCCGCTTACCTCGCTGTGTAATTTTCTTCTATACGTCGAGAGCGTACCAAATTTCGGTTATAGCATTTCAACTGTGATTCAGTCTGCTGTAGAACTGAAATCGCCTTAACGCACACCGTATCCGCAAGATCTAACGACGCTCGACCTTCGGGTAGCCGATGGAAATTCATAGATTCTCAGGGGAAACGAGAACCTGTTCGTTAATTTAATGCGGTGAGCGAGATAAAACCAGCGCGTCGTTGCACTCGACGTACTACGTGCGTGGATTGTGGATGTTATAATCGTGCGATAGTCGCAGGCTAGACGAAGAGAGGACCAGGCGGGGAGAAAGAGAGAAAGAGGGACGACGTTTCTCGTAAAACGTCGGCGTGCATTCCGACGCTGCGAAATTCGACGTTCAAACAATCGCGTAGCACGTATACACGAGTACCTGAGCAATTACTCGGCCGATTATGATGATCGCCGTTAGCGTTGCGCCGATTAGTTGCTGCCAGTGTGGAGAACTATTCTTGTCGCGCGCGTTTAAGATCTAAACGGCGCGAGTTAAATTTAAATTCATTACGACCCAATTACGTTTATTACGTAGTCGTATCGTGCAATATGTACTCTCGCGGTCCAACACCTTATTATTGCGCTTTATCTGTCATACAGATACGCTGGAGTACGTGTGCACTCTCGCTGCACATTCTTTTATACTCCGTTTTTAATTCGTACAAGAAGTAATCGTAATCAGCATATTAAGCAAAACTCTCTCTGTGTGTCGAAATCGGTACTTTAGCCGAATGACAATAGCATTCGATTTTTCCGGCTCTGTTCGACGTTCACTTCGATTTCCCAATACTTTACGACTGTGTAAACTGAACGATATGGCGAAGGACAAAAGACAATTGGCACTCCGGCGCCGCTTTAAAATTTATGCAAGTCGTGCACTTTAGTAGTGCACGAAAGTGGTCCATTGTTAGGCTAATGGTTTAATCGTCTCTATAATAGGAAAGTGGCCCTCCGCGTCTCCAGCCACCGTCGAGCAAAGAACATGGAATTCCTCATATTCTCCTTTTCGCGTTAAACGACATATACACATGATACATGTACCGCTGATTGTGATAGTAGTCTAACAGTAAATGACACTGAACTTTTGAAAAATTACAATTCTTTACATTTTTTTTTATTTACAATTAGATGAAGTAAAGATCGAATGATATAGCAAAAAAAAAAACGCTACTGTTACATACGAACACGCGACTTACGTAACAGCGATTTAACGGCCTGACGGCATTGACAAACAAATGAGTTTCTTCTTTCAACAACAATTATCCTGCTCCGTAGTATACCGTTTCGCGGTCAAAGTGTAATGACAAGTTTACAGCGCCGGTCATTATTCGGAAGCTTCTTCTGACTTCTGATAGAGGAAACGTTAGGAATACTGCCAATATGTCCGTTATCAATTTTGTCTTATTAACACGTCGTCGAAACTAAAATACATTCGACAGTACGCGTATTGTCCAGCTAATTTCCATATTTCCCGAGAAGTTCGTGAAACGCAAAAACTCACTATTAATTTGTAAATTCTACGTTTTATACCACGCTGTGATTTGAAATAATGTGGCCGCCAATGAGCTGACAGTGAAAAGAATCAGTGAAAAAAGTGTCTCAATGCCAATCGCGACGGAAGAATGAAATGGCGCGAGAGACGTTCGCGCGCGACGTTCGAAAGGAAATCTCAATTGCTCGGTGGCGGGATTAAAGTCGT
The DNA here is from genome assembly GCA_963942575.1 of Priocnemis perturbator. Lineage (NCBI taxonomy): Eukaryota > Metazoa > Arthropoda > Insecta > Hymenoptera > Pompilidae > Priocnemis > Priocnemis perturbator. The sequence goes on from OZ012652.1 coordinate 11,414,261, forward strand.
CGGGCGTAGGAAAGTCGTTAGATACGGTTTAGGAGCGCGGGTCAAGAGCGTTAAGCTCAATGAAAATGATCGGGGCAAGCGAGGAGGCTCGTGCCACGTGTGGGCAGAAACTTTATAAACGATATGTGCCGAGCGTGGGCGGAGAGTCGTGCCAACCGACGCATCATCCTCGCTGCGTGCTTCTCGTCGCCGTTCTTTCAGCCAGGCGCACGAAAAAGATCCTTTCGCCGAACGAAAAATGTTTTGCCGGTAACCAGGCGAACGTATATCTTCCTTTTTTTCTCTCTTCCTCCGCTTGCGAATCTGCGGATTGAGCAAACTTCTCGGGCGGAAAGTGGGCGAGTTTTGTTTACACGTATGGCCGTCTCTGCGTCGGTGGAGAGAAGCAGATTATTGTAATGCGAAGGCTAATGTGCAGATACGACCGAGCAGCGGAGAGACGGTTTTTTAAACGTGATGTTTTAGTTCGTTGTTATTTTCGCGAGAATCGAGTTGACGGCTTTGATCGCGACGCGTTTTATGCGACGATTATGTCGTAATGGTGCACGGTTTGTACTGTCTTGCCGTGGTCGGTGCTTTGTCTCATTTTAATGTGATCTTCCCGATTACTACTTTCTTGAATTACACGTGTAAAGATTACAAATGTGTAAAGAATGAGTTACGCTAAAATATGGCTTCTAAATATAATCGAGGCTTGTCTTACAGAGTTGATATTTTCAGATATTTATAAAATCATAGATCAACGACGACGATGCATAGCCAATCGATCGATCCATTCCGATCATCCTTAAAACGAGAAGTCCTAGATTCTCTGTTTTGTAGGTGTTGATGATGTCAGACTCATTATCGTATATCGCACGAGGCTAGAACGCGTCTCTATGACGAAATCACAGTAGAGCCCGAGAAGGACGGCGAAAGGCAGTTCGTTCGATATCAATGACGGAAGGTCGATTTTCCGAGTCTCTGAGCTCAACACGAGGCGAACTCGTCCATATGGAGCATGCGGATGCTGGTGCGTTCACTCGAAATTATCAGTCAGCCCTCTCTTCTCTGTGTTCCGTTTCATGCCCCCCCTCTCTCTCTCTCTCTCTCACTCCCTCAGTCTGTCATGTACTCTCCCACACATGCTCACATCTCTCTTTATCTCTCACCAAGCTTCGTCGTCCCTTATTTTTATACTTTCCTCTTGCTCATGGATCGTCTCCCCCTCGAGCACATGCCGGCAGTCTGCAGAACGTTTCAAAAATACGAATCGTCTCCCTCGACTCTCTTCCCTCCTCACTCTTCCACCGCTTTCTCGTTCCTTCCGAATGATTTCGAGTCTAGCTTCCCTTACTTTTCCTTCCCCTCGTTCGCTCTCCTCGAATCGAAGCGTGCCCAACGTTTTTTCCTCTCCCAAACTCCGCACTCCCTCCTCGTCTTGTTATTTTCCAAGCGTGACGCTCGAAAAATACGAATATTCCGCCTTGACTCGATCCCTTCCTCAGCTTCTTCTTTTCTCTCGTTCCGCTCTCGAGTCTCGCGCCACGCTCCTCTCGTTTCGACTCGTGACGTTTCGAAAATACGAATCCTTGCCCCTCGACTCTTCTCTCTTTCTCCAATCGAACCGCGGCTTCGCGTTCCTCTCATTTCGACTCGATGCCTCTTCGCTTCTTGTTATCCTCGAGACGTGACCCTTCCGATTGGCTACCTATGCTTTCCCATCGTCCGCTCTACCTCGCTCGACGCGTCCTCTGCTTCGTCTTGCCACGATACGTTTTGCTCGGTTCCTTCGATTTTCCTGTTATTTCGATTAACCTTTTCTTCCCTTTTTCGCGCCATCATCCACAGACGTAGTCGCGCGCGCGCTCGCCTTTCGAGCTATATCCGTAACGGGATTTAACCCGTCTGCACTGGGCCAGGAGAGCTTTTTCTCTAAACCTCTTTCGACGGGGTCACCGAGGCCCCCGAACCGTCTTCCTGCGATCTCAGGGATTTCGTGCGGATACGGCCCGCAATGGGAAGGGCGAAGAAAGTGTTTAGTCCGTTGAGGGAGGACGCGAAGGAGAATGCTGTTCCGAGAAGAGTTTTGCTTCATTTCAGCGGACGACAAAGCGATTTTCATTACTCGCTCTAATTCTTCCCAATACTCGCGACTTCAACGTTCAGGGCATTCTCACTGTTTAATCGTAACATTCGTAATTCCAGTGTGTAAGTATTCGCGACCGCTTAATCGTAACATTCATCATTCGAGCGTTCAGAAAATTTTCATCGTTTTATCGCGATATTCATTGTTCGGCCGCGCAGGGAATACTCACTGTTTAATCATACCAAACGAAATTGCACCGCACGTCTGATAATTCCAGTTCCGCGCGCGTTTCAATAAAAACGTTCCATCTACGCTATTAAATGCGTTACCAAATTGCGTTTCAAATTCAACAACGCTGGCGATCAACCGGAATGAAAGGTTTCGGATTCGCAAGCGGCGCTTCGGGGTACAGCAACATTATTTCTCAGTCAGACCAAAATTATCTGGTTGCCAGCTCAACAATTAGTCGCTGACAACCTTGTTACCGATGCAACTTCAAACCTTACGAGTAACAATAATACTATTATCAAACGCCATAATAATCTTAACATCACTGCTACTATCAATATAATAATATTATAGCTACACCCTGAGAAAGCGTTTCCGCGAAAACACGATCGCAGAATGGCGCGGGTGCCGGTCCCGTGGTATCGCTCATACGTTTCACCTACGACCTATTTCACGGGCAGGAAGGTCAGGCAGCGTCTCTAAAGGCGCCCGACGAGCCAGCCTGAATAGCCGGATTTATAGAGAGGAACCGGTGGCCTCCAGGAGGTTGGTGCCCACCAGCCATCACCGCCAACAACCAACCCCCTATTCGTACGACGTTCATTGTACCTTCGGCTCTTATTGAAGCTCCCACTTCCGTCGAGTCTCTTTCAGAGTCCCTCGCCGAATGCTGCCGTGGCCCGTGACCCGCGCTCTCGAATGAAATTCTGACGCGTGCCAGACATGTCGCACATATGTTTGAAAGTCGCTTCTCAAATATTTGGGGTTGGGGGGTTGAAACGACGACGACAGAGTGGGGGAAGTTCTAAATTACCCCCCGTTATTGGAATCGAGTTTCTCGCTCTCCGTGTCGGACCCCCGGGCGACTTTGCGACAGAGAGAGAGAGAGAGAGAGAGAGAGAGAGAGAGAGAGAGAGAGAGAGAGAGAGAGAGAGAGAGAGAGAGAAAGGGACAATGGTACGATTCATTAACGTCGCGGACTCAGTTCGGTATGGCGTTCCAAACTGTCGACGTAAAATGTCGACTTTAGAGACAGAGAGAGAGAGTGGGATTGAGTTGGAAGAGGAGAGAATTTTATGTCTCTCGTTAGATCACTTCGAATCTCCTGAGAGATTGGCATGCATACGATGCGAGAGGATGATCGTAGAATAAAGAATACGGTGATGCTCGGATATGACGACTTTTTAGGTACCGTCAGATTTGTTGTAACCTCGTTCTAATCGATCCCATTCTACCACATTATTTTCGCACGGATCCCGGATTATGAAAGGTTCAAACTAAATACACCGTTTGATTTTCGTTGATTTAGAGGCGGCGGCAATTCTTTAGCCGATTCACACAGGGATCCGGTTATATTCCATTTTCGTCATATTAAACACGCTTTCGCGTCATTCCGCGCGTCACCACGTTGCCCGTTCAAATCTCACATTTCGGTGACACGTTCTTCCGACCCCGTCTTCGATCGTTCGTAGTTGACGTCACGTCGCACGGATGTCCCAAGTCACATCTGCTCGCAAGGAGACACGGGACACGTGTTGGGTGACACGAGCCACCTCTTTCCCGACTCGTATTACTCATTCGCTACAGGGTATGTCTCGGTTAAAGGTGCAATTATACGTGCATTAAGCGAGTGTAAATAACGATGTAACCCGATGACTGTTGGGCGGTGGCCTCGCTTAATTGTTTCCTTCTCTCCTCCTTCAGCGTCGCTGAATGAGCGAGAGCAACGACACGCTGCTGAGCAATTGCACATTTCATTGTGCACGCTGGGCGAAGAAAAGAGTGGAGCCGAGCGTATGAGCGGGGCGCGGGCGTAACTTTGTCGACGGAAACGACTGTTATTAACAGTTTAACGTCGTCTTTATCGAAATTGTAGTGCATCGGATATCGTTCTGTACTTACTCCTATTTCGTTCATCGCGTCTGGATGTAACATGAGCCGCGTAATCCGTGGACAGTTTCGTGTCGTGCGTTGTTTCGCAGGGAAAAAAGAGTCCTGGGAGGCTGCGAGCGAGCGGGAACGTAAGAAAATCGAGATCACTCCGACCCGTCCCTCTTGATTCCGCGAACAAAAAGCAGATCTTCGGTGCATACGGCATCTCGTCTAATGATTCATCATACGTGAGACCTCGGGGGACGCGAGGCTCTCATTACTGGAATAGTTTTTAGTGAACGGTCACGTAGCAGAGACAAGCTTAGTTCTTATCCTTTCTATGGACCAACGAAAGTACAAAGAAGAAATCTTTCAAGAGCGAAGTGAGGCGGGGTGGGAGTGGGAAAGGAGTGGGAAGAAGAGAGAGAGAGAAGTGTCTGGAAAACAAGTGCAGAGGTCCGATTTTACGGGAACGATAAAGCCGGAATAAAGATAGACGCGCGCGCGCGCTCGCACGGGGCAAAAAGTTCCCGGAATATCCCGTCCGTGTTTGGATCGTAAACCCTGAACGATGGGCTACGAGGGCCTCGTAAAATACAAAGATCCTCTTGGACGGAGGCTGTAAGGCGCTCTGAACTGTGACCCGTCGGTGCAGCACGCAGTCTTACCACGCTCGGCTTTTCACCAAATTTTCTTCCCCTTTCGCGTCACGCCGCGATATTGGCTCCGGACAGGGTGCCGTTTCGAGTAGTAAAACGACAGATGTATACGGAAGTTTTCATCAAACACCGCTTTCGAGCGCTGCGAGTCCGTTACGCGCATCGACTTTTATCGCGTTGCATTAATGAGACTTTGGCGCCGTAACGCAATATTTTATCGGAGCACGGTCTTTTAAGTCTGTCTATTTGATAGAAACGTTTCACAGTTCGCTCACGGACTTCCGAGACTTTCCGCGTGCCCGTCTAATCATAAAATCAACTACACGTGTACACAGATGTGGGCGTATAATTTATATAATTTGTGAAAATGTCATTGTTACGGAAAGTGTGATCCGATCCCGAACTATCGAACTGATACTTGGATCACGAACGACGATATGGGCAATCTTTATTCGATCATATTGACTTATGGCATTTTGTGATTGAAATCAATTTTGTTGACCCAAAGGCGCGATGAAAACGTGCTTGTTCTGTCAACGGAGAAGGAGAGTCGCGTGGGAAGTGGGACGAAAAATTGCTCGCGACCAATCTAGGCGAACGCCTAGACACGGGATGCAGCTCGTAATGCTCGTGCTCCCGATTCGCGGAGAGCATGGAAAGTTCGACGTTAATGTCGCGTGTACGGCGGATACAATATAACGGTATCTCGCGATTTGCATAATTCGGCGAGATTGACGCGTCCCTGGTAGCGGGATTCTGTTGGACGAAGTTGTCAGAACGAGTACATCGCGATAAGGAAGCAGCAAAATACGCGGAAGAAAGGTGCGATGAGCAAGTTTTATCCACGGCACAACTACGTTCGTTGGCACTGAATGGAATGATAACTGCACCTGGGGCAAGGAAAAAGGACAGATGCTTTTCAGTCAATCTTTAACGACCGTGCTCGTCGACGTAAAACCATTTCGAAAGTCACTCGTTTCTCTAGTCAAGGACAGCTTCCGAATGCAGGGTATCGCTGATTATAATTTCTCATTAGCACTCACGCACATTGCGCAAACCCACTCTTCTGATGCGCATCTATTCGACTTTAAGTTCATTCTTCCGACGACGACCAATAGCGAAAACGTTCACTGACATTCGACGTCAAACCTGTTGAAGAAATAAGATCCACATCCCATCCATCAATGATTCCTGGACTCACTCGAGCAGACGCCAACAGACGTTCTGCCGAGAGTACACATTCCGAAATCTTCGCACCGCGGGTCGTGCCGATTCGACGAAAAATGCCGACGAAAGGTCCATATTTCAAGTGTTTGACGTGGTCGTCGTGCGGTCGGGTTGACGCTATCGCCGTCGGATATAGTTGCGGGTTGGCCGGGAAAAGTCGGCTTTCGGGGAAATTGGTCGGCCGCGGAAGTTTTGTCGGGCTGCCAGAATCTTTCGGCGCTCGCGGACAGTAAAGAGTCCGTGGATCCGTATCAAAAAGGAGCGTTTAAGCGGCGAGCCGGGGTGTCACGGTGAAAAGTGGGAAGAGAATTGGGAAGTCAAAGTGCGCCAAACGGTCGGACGAACGGCGAAGAGCGTAGGGAGAGAAAGAGAGGCTTTAGCTAGGGGAGATCGATTTCGTCCGGGCAGTTTTCGGGGAAAAGAGGTCGAGCCGGCATTTTTACCAGGATCTCTCGCTTTGCTTTACCCGCTGTTGCGTTCTTTGTACTCGCGCGCGGTCAATAGAACTACTCTCGGGCCAAGCCGTATTTCGACCTCGTACTTAACACTGCCCTCTCCGACAACCACGCGATTCGGCTCTCGTCTCTCGGCTCCTTTCTTTGCGCGACGAAATTTTCATTAGTTAATGCCACCGATACTGCTTCCGTCGTTCCCCTCTCCCTTTTGTTTCGTTTGTTTGTTCTATCCGAAGAAATTGTAATCGACGGTATCGGTGCTGTCCGCTTTTTGCTTCTTCGCGATGACATCCATTCCGCATTAGTCTCGTCCGCGTTTTGTCCTTCGTCGATAAAATTGGAAAAGTTGAAATTCTAGACTGTAAGACTGAAATCCGTCGAGGGCAGCGTTCACGGAGTACGCAGCGTATTAATTTCGACATTCGAGCTTGTTTCACGAGCGGCTACGAGTTGAATCGCGAGCGTTCGCTGTATGCGCGCAGATTGATCATGAAGTATACGCAGAAATCCGAGAGTCCTCCGTAGTCATCAATATTTCTGTCCGACAGCCGTGAAGACATTCGACTCGCGCTGCGTCCTCCGTCTCTTCAACGCTCGCAAAATACCGTTAAGCCTCGGGATCCCGGTAGAATCTGGCGAGAATGCGAATCTTGCCGGAATCGGAACACAAACAGCGTAGTTGGCGCGATAACGGCAGTGAGTGCGATTAACTCGCGAGCAAATGACGGATGAGAACCTTGAGAGTTAATGCCGGCTGCCGAGCAAATCCGTTCATCCGTTCGCGCGGCCAGACGGAGTTTCGCAGGAAACGAATCGCAGCGAAAGCTTCGTCAGGACTACGGCGGAGAGTGGGCGCAAGCGAAACACACGAAAGATAGAGACGAGAAATAGAGAGAGAGAGAATGAGAAAATCGGCTGCCTCGCAATCTCTTCGCGGCAATGCAATATAACTTTTCGAGGCAACCAGTTAAGAGATCAAAGAAGAGTCACCGGCATCAGAGTTGATGGAAGAAGGGAGGGATGGGGGTACGTGGGGGGAAGGAATACGGTACTCGTCGTTAGATAAATTATCGCGGTGCAGCGAGCGTTTATCGACGAGCAGAGTGCTCGGCCGGTCCGGTCTGCGACGGTGAAATATCCTGACCTCCTTTCTTCGCGCGGGGACAACAATGACGATCTCGCACCTCTCGCAAGATCGTTTGCCATGGATTCTTGTCGCGGCTTAGCATGCAACGCGCCTCGCGAAAAATTCGTTTTTCCCAGACACTGGGTGCGGACGGTCAGGATTTATTCGTGGCTCGCGATTAATGAATCCGATAAGGTTTTTGATATGTATATTGGTCGGCTGTGAATTGATATCGGAATTAAATATGCGCACGTGTGCTCGTATATACTGGGCCGGACGGTATAATCTATAATGTATTCATACGTGTGCCTCGGTACCGAAACGAATTTATCGTCGGCGCAGACGTACGGCCGTTTCGAAAATATGTACCACTGCCTTCCGTGTCGAATGATGAGAACCGCGTGTTTTCTGCGACAGTCTCGATAATATTCTGACATTAATACCGAGAACGCGTTCATGGTTTTTCGTGAGTGACGTACATATGCAGTTGTCTCGACGTGCCTTTTAAGCAGCCCGCATGTTTCGGCAATCGATTAATCTTATCAGAGTCGCCATTCGTGCACGTCCCGCGCATGATGAATATATCGGATTCGATTTCGGGCGTTTCGATGCGCGCCGGGTGCCTTTTCGTTCGGGCTCGTGGCAGATTAATCGGCCCCGCGGCATTTCTCTATTCCCGAACTTCTGTTGCTTGCCAGCCGCGAACGCGAGCGTTGTGTGTGCGCGACGTTCGGATCGATTGAAACGTAAACAATCGACGTATCAGATCTTGTGCGATCATCTATCCGTTGTCTCGTGTTGCAAACGAGGGTACGGAACCAACTACCTTGCCCGACCGCCGGCGTTGAGAACCCGACGGGACGCTGGGCGTCTGCATCCAGATCCAAATCTATTCCCGGCTTAACAATAGTTCACGGTTTTAACTCTACCGGCCTCGGCTCCGTGTTCGTTACGCTCAAGCTTCCCGCGCGAAAAACTCACGCTCGACTCTCGGCTACGGGGAGGCAAGTGCAGAAGTTTCCCGTTTGGAAAGAACTGAGTTTTGTTGCATATTTGCGAACGCGTAATTGTAGGAGGCGAGACGTTGGGCGTTAGCGTACACTGGTCCGCGGACTAGTCTGTGTCAGAAGGTTTTGCGTTGTACAAGTTGTTCTTATATTTGCGTATTTTTGTGTTATGTGGAGAGTGATTGATTCGTCAGTCTAGTCTTATACTGTCCTCTTTGTCATTTTCAAAGAAACCTTGTTTCCGATCGTCGTGTGAACGATTCGTTCGTAAAATCTTGTAGATTATCACAGTTAAGTATGTCTAAAATTTGTGTCACAAAAAAATGACTTATGTACTCTCGACACTCAACGTCATGAAAAAATGTGGCGATTGCAGTGAAGAAAATGTTCCAACATAATACTTCCATCGGAACAGCACATCACGTAAATATGACTACCCGCGACCGAACGGCAGCGGGAAATTTTCTTATGCTCCGCTCGCCGTAGACAAATTGCCCGTAATTCGAGGTATCGCATTTTCTATTGATACCGCAACTGACGTCGGGAAGCCTCGAGCACGGTCGAGCCGCGCTCTGTTCGTGGCTAATGAATGAATTCATAGTGGGTAGCTGTGGAGCGCGGCGCGTAGTCGATGTGTCGGCGGCAGCTTGCTCCAGTTTTATCTATTTCCTATGCTCCCCACTCAGCGGCGATAAGCGACTGGGAGGGTTAGGTATCTACGAAGCGGCCGTGTGGATGTTCATCATGAGAATAGTAAGTAGACCGTTGGACGAATGGAGGTCGCCGAACATGTCCGTTCGAATGCCTCCGCGCGAAAACTATTTCGAATGTAGCGAAATATGTCATATTTGACGAGTTAAGGTATAATACGCGAGAACGTTGTGGAGCGCAGAGAGGAAGCAGTGTGTAACAAGTATAACGAACCGATCTAACAGGCTTTGTTAATCCGATGCACTAAATATGATAAATCGTGGATTACGACATCCGCTCAAAGATTGTACGCAGTGCGGAACGAAGAAACATAGTTTGGATCGACAGAAGGCGGACTAGTTTATACGAAATAAGATTATTCAAGTCATGGGAAACATCGATTTCCGTCGTTAATACATGTAAAAGAAGTGATGTTGGAAAATTGACGATGAACTCTTCATGCTCGAGCAGTTTCGTTTAACGTCCATCAGTAAAACATGTAACCCGCGCGTAAGCGTGCATGGAAACGAGAAAAAGCCGTTCTTCCTGACCACGAACGGACGCCAGGGGTACCTTTTTGCTCCCCTCTTCTTTTCGTTGGCTAATGCAAGCAGGACGTTCTTTAATAAAGGCTCCAGTCGCGCTTCTCCGGCGGTGGAAAATTTAATTTCGGCCAAGTTCCGCGGCTGCGGAGAAATAAACAAATTCAGCGGCGAATTCTGCGCTGCGAATTAATTCGAGCGGACGCGGCCGCAGATATACCGGGCGAAAGTTGAAATCGATGGTTCCTCGGTCGGTTATTATTCGCATAAATTTCCGACGTCCGTCCGTCAGGCGGGCCGGCGCGAATCCTCGATGCGCGGCGAAAGTTTTTTCAAATGGAACGTCCGCGCGGGCTTCCGCGCTCAACTTTTACGGCCCTTCTCGTTACTCCCGTCTTATTGCTATTTTCACTGACATTTTTGCCACGACATCGTTCGTCAACGGTACGCATCGCGAGCGTTTTCGGGCGAAGAACAAGCTCGTCCCTCGAATTGTACGTTAATATGAACCAGTAGTACCATAATGGTGAAAAATGTTTCGCTGCGATCAATAATGGGAAAAAGAAAAATAGTAAAATAGGTACGACACAGCACGGTCATCCGACTAATTAGAGTCTCGTGCGCCACATTTATTTCGCCGGACGTGCGGGCCACGTTTCCCGCGTTTCATTCGTCGGGCACATAAAGCACGCCGTCCTTTACTAGAGCAGGATTACACGTTAAAAGATCGTTCGAAAGAGCGCGCGGACACGGAACCCGTCTAAAAATGGCCCCGTCCCAATACCCGCTCCCTTAATTCCGACCAGGCGGCCGGCAGCGAATTTACACAAATCCCACGGGCGCGCATAATGCAGCGAAACGAGACAGGCCCTTCCTCGTTCCTTCCCTCCCCCGCAAAAGCGTCTGTTGTCACCTTATACCGGAGTCAACGGTTATTCAGCCCGCCGCCCGTTGGACTCGCTCCAACTCGAACGCCCTCCTCCATTCTCGCGCGGACAATTTTATGAACTTCTTCGAGCCACCCCCTGCTAGCATCCTTCCTCCTCTTATCGGGCAAAGCGCTCGCTAATGGTTACGACACCGTGCGCGCGAGCGTCTTCTTGCGGCTGATCTACCTCGACGGTCTCGAGCACGAGGAAGGCTATTTTTATGTTTCTCTCGACGGGGAGAAAGAGAAAGAGAGAGAGGGGGAGAGAGAGAGAGAGAGAGAGAGACCACCCTCCGGCGCTCGTTCACGTTTCGCCGGCTTTTGGCCAGACTCCGTGGTCTCGGTCTCGCGGCGCGAGGTCCGTTGCCAGAGGAATAGAATAGGGAGACAGAGGGATTCCTTTGTGTCTTTGTGCTTTTTCTCCACGCGAGCGTTCGGGTGCTTGGAGGATTGCCCCCGCGCGCGTCTCGATCCCTCGCGATCCTCTTCGTGACCGGAGAAAGGAAAATTCGGCTTACCTGTGGCCGAGGGAGCGTCCACTTTTGCCGCGCGGCATCTGTCCCGGCCGTGTGGGCCAGCGGTTCTCATCCGTGGAACCCGCGACGAGTCGGACGGCGAAGCGTGCATTAACCCACTTGCATAAATTCGCCGCGTTTTCGTCGGTGACTGAATCTTCGACGCTCGGAAGTGTCTGGAGAGATCTGCTGCTGGATGAGTTTTTAGGTCGCTTCTTCCGAACGGGAGGGATCGCGCGAATGAGTTTTGGATTAAATGTGTTCGAGCGTGGGTTGGGGGGGGTGTATTTAGCAATTTTCGTCTTGAATGCGGCGCTTTGCTGGACTGAATTTGATGTGGCGAAGTAAAAACAATAAGGACGCGTCATTTATTCGGATCCGCGTTATACATTATTCAGGTGACTTTAATAAGCGGGACGTTAGACGTTTCATTGAATATTCAGCTGCTTAATGTGAACGCGATCAGAAGTTGAGAGTCGGTTGAAAGAGAATCGGTCCTGCCGAATGTCAAATATAGAACATGCAGTGGAATATAATGAAAAAGGTAAGGCCCGTTTGAACCGATGAAACAATGGAATGTTGCGAAAAATCGCCGATAAAAAGTAGAGCCGATTACGATTTAAAAGGGACAAACGTAATCCATATTATTAACGCCGAACGCACGTCAAATTTGCGCATCGCTATACTAACTTGCCGTTCCACGACGTGTTTCATTAATCTCTTTAATGACCCGTCGCTAATCCCTCTTACGTCTATGTTCTAACTCCCACGCATCAGCGTCGCTCGCGTCACGGAACGTGCGCAAAGCGCACCTCGTCGACGGATTCATGGATCCATCCGGCGCTTTTTGGACAGCAGGAAGTTTCCAACGGGATGCATCCTGACGAAGGATGTTTACGCTAGTCGGGCAGGTGCCGTTCGGCAGCTGTGCAAATTGAGCCGTTTTTCCAAAACTGCTCGGTCTTTGTGTTCTGACACGGGCGCGCGATTAAAATTCGGCGCCATTTGGCCGACGGAATGGCTTTCGGTCGATCGCGCTGACGATAATCGGCCGAACACCTAACACTCTCGTGTTTGAGGACTTTTCATTTTTCTACCTGCAAGTCACTGTTTTCGTTTATAAAAATGAGCGGCCTGTCGGTAGGCTAATTCGGGAAGCCTTCATCGAATATGGTAAGAATGACGCGTGAAGACGATCTACTGTAATTTATTAACGTCGCATGAATCAGGTAGCGTCTCGTATATTTTCGTGTTCTCGTTATGAAATAGTTTGCTTATCGAAGTCTGCACCCGCGTAACCCCGTTCCCAATATAAATGAGGCAAATAAGAAGCTAGACGTTCAGGTATTCTCCGATACCTGGCTTACTCCCAGACATTCATGTACATTTCATACCCGCGCACGTCGCTGTCCACATATGTACGTTCGCCTCTGCCCAGCTCTCCAAGCTTCGCGCTACGTTCCGCACGAACACGTGTACGGCGAATATAAAAGTCAAACGCACATCCGAGAATTTATACGGCGACATGATCGACGGGCGAAATTCGCGGAACGGAGGAAAGTTGGTCGGGCAAAAAACATCGTTTGCCAGGGGCCGGTAGCAGTTTGCCAGCGTCATTTTTTCAAACGGACACCTTCCGCGTCGTTTGTTCGCGCTTTAGTGGCTCCTGAAATATCGTCGCGCCGATGATGTTCATTCTTCGTGACGCGCTTTGCGCTTTACATGGCACACACTGCCGTTGTCGCACTTTCGGCTCGAGCGCGAATACGGAAAAGCGGAAAATGCTGGTCGTCGGTTAAGAGTGGGTGAAAAAGGGAGAGGGGAGGGGGGAGAGTGAGGGAGAGGAAAACGTTGCGGGGGAACGTTCGAAAAATGTGTCGTGTTCCGCGCGATATTTACCGGTGAACGGCACAATGGGCGCGCCTCGCTCGGCACGCCAGAGCGCGCGGCGGAAAATAAATTTCACCCTTTGTCGGGACACCTGCTAGATACATGCCGAGTGTGAAAATTTGATTCGACCGCCGCCGCTTTTTCGCGAAATTCGCATGCTACGTGACGCCTGAATGATCGCGCGACCAAGTGCGCGCGTGTAAATGTTTAACACGAGAGGGATGTTATCGCGTGCTTGCGGTAGAGTTCGTTTTTCGCGTGTAAGGAGCGACGTAGGTTTTTACGAGAGACGCGGAGAGCGTGCGCGACGGAGGGGAATAAAAATTGCGCAACTGGTCACGTCGGAAAAAGTAGCGTCTGCGGAAAGCGGAAATGAGGTGAAGGCGATATTTGTGAATTGAAAAGCAGCGTCGCGAGTCGCGTTCGTCGACTCGCGATTCGAGGCGCGAGTTTGCGCACCGTCCGCCGGGTCCGATTCTTTCTCCGTCGTTTGCGAACGGTGCGCAGTCGAAAGGAAGGCAAGCAAATCGTTGGCGTGCGTAATTACAAGGGCGGCGTGCGTGGACGTCGACGTCGACGTCGACGGTCGAACGCCGGCCGTCCGTACGTTGACCGGTAATTGCTGCTCCGTTGCCAGGCGCGATTTTACGAGCGGGGAAAAGAGTGGGAAGGAGGAGAGATTCGCCGGGGATAATTCGTGCGGAGCGCGCGCGCGCGAGCGCTGCGTAATCGTCGAGCGAAGGAACGATTTTTCCGTACCCCCCTTATCGGGGCCACGATTTGCACAGGTCAACGCGCCCTCGCCTCGCGTCGTCTTATCTCGCCGGTTACGGTTGACTGTACGCCAATGAACGGTCGCCGACGAATGCAAAGCGCCCCGCGGCCTCGTATTTTTATGCCCGCCGTTTGCACTGCCGATTGCCAGAAAATCGCTCTTCCGCCTCGAGTCAGTTTGGTTCGTCGCCTCGAACGATTTCGTTTTAGTTAAGAAGGAAACGGACGCACGTAAGGAAATCGCGGGAATTCTTGAAATATTCGAGGGATGACGTATTTTAATGTGATAAAGGATCATACGAAATTTCAGAATTCCCTGCTACATGAATATGATTCTGAATCGAAAGTCAATCTTTTATGGCAACAATCGCATATTAATCTTTCATTTTCCCATGTTAAACACAAACTACATCACCCATATCTGTAAACATGTATGCGTTTTCACAATGTCGCATTAACTTTTCACTAGATGTCATCATAAATTCAATATGACAAATGCTCCAAAATAGCAGATTATTTTTGTACCCGGGATCCCCCTTCAAACGAAATTTATCGACGGGTAGAATACAAAAAACGAAGTCGTGGGTAACAGATAGTAATATAATAATCGGATATCATGAAACTTCCGCTCAACGCATTGCCACAAATCACACAGTCTCAGACGCCACTTCGCCACTGTTCCACGCGCAATTGACATTTATGTCGCTTCTGGCCACCGTTCACCGCGAAATGCAAAAATGAATTTCCACACACTTCTCAGTACCTACCTATGAAATCGTCACCCACGTCGACTTCCACGATCTCAGCCCACCCCAACACCGTCCATTGTCACATCCACGTCGGCGGACAATGTAAATCCGGGTACCACATCCGACAGACGGAATTTTAGACAAGGAATCCGAGGGAGCCGGTCCATGACGCCACTCGTTTGACTGGCATTGCCGTTGAGTTTTTCGCGCTAACCTCGAAACTCGATTTATCCGTCATTTTCCGCGCGCCGACCCCGCGCACTTCGCGGCCTCCCCTTTTGCAATTTCGCCGTTCCGCTAACGTACATAAAACGAGCGCGTCGGACAACGAAATGAAAAAGCCGGGGAGAAAAGGCTCTCGTAACTTTTTTTCCCCGACTCTCGCCGATAATTCCGTAAGCTTTTAGTCGAACGGGCGGGCGGAAAAAAAAGAGAGGAAAGAACACAGCGTCGCGCTTTCGACCGTAAAACTTGCCGAGCAGAAGCGGCGGCGGGGGAGAAGGGCGAAAAAAGCGAGCGAGCCGTTATTAATCGCGGATATCGCGGCATTGAGTGGCTAATACTTGGAAACAATTTGCCGGGCTTTTCGTTCGTTACGGCGGGGTCATGCACGCTGCTGGCCGGGAAAACGAGTGCTGTACAGTTGTCGGCCTGAATGACGTCGGTTTTGCCGGTAAACAAGCGTGTGGCCACTGTTACACAGCCTACGTTTAGCCACCGCCATTCTTGTGGCTTTTGCCTACAAACTTCGTTCGTGATGTGTGTGTGTGTGTATGCCTATGTTCATGTAAACTTCGCAACCCGCGGACTCCGGTACGTAGACGTATTTAATGGAATTTGTAATACGTATACGCTGTACGAGCCAAGCTATGCACATACATATGATGGCTTCTATGTAACTTAACGCGTATGAATTGTTGAGTATCTGGTAGGTCGGAAAAGTTTCACGGCAGGGTGATTATTTGACAATGAGGTAACGTTAGAAGAGTACGTCTGTAGTTTGTGACGATGAGTCGAGTAGAGGGAAGTTTCGATTAGACTGTGTTTATCCGAGAATAAACGTGTTGGTAACTGTATACGAGAGACATTGAGAATTGCTGATTTTCTTGAATATACTGTTCCTCGTTTCGTTTACGTTTATACAGTAGAAAGTGTGAAAAAAATACTCGTCTCAGAGAAACTTTAAAAACGCACCGTATAAGTGTATCGCGATGGAAACATTGTGAGTCACTAAAGAAATTCGAGTAATTATCGACTCTCAAATGGTCCGCTCCATTTTCTCAAACAGACTTGCCGTATTGAGCGAGTGTTCATGGGAAGCAGTAACATGATTCGGTAAAGGCTCCGGGCGAGTTCTTTCGATTCAAACGAACCCTTCTGTCAAGCGTACCGTTAAAATTTAATTGTCTCTGCGGTCGAAGGCGATTCTTCGACAGAACGAGCCGGGGCACGTAGGATTTTTACAATAATCTGGATCGAGACTCCCGTAACGGAGATCAGACTCTCCATATTCTGGATTTTCCGACTACCCTCGACCTCTCCGCTCTCTCTTCTCGGCCGTCCCACGTTTCCTCCCTTTTCCTCTTTAATCTTTCTCTCGCCGTGTGCGACTCAGCCGGCTGAAATAATACGAAAGGGGTCGTAACTCCGTATAAAGTACGAAAAGGGATTTCGAGCGACGCCGGCTCGTCTTTTTGTAAGCAACAACCTAAATTTATTCCACGCTCTGGCCGGCTAATGTACCTACCCGCGTTCGTCGCACCGCGTCTGGAGAATTTCGAAAATGTCGTCCGGCGTGCGTTGCAGGCGACACACGTACGGTTGTCCATTTTCTGCTTTAATAGATCACGGTTTACGTTCGCGGAGTGGAGGACGGAATTTTTCTTATGCAACGCATCTAATGTCATGATAGGTAACAAAAAGTTTGATGTAAATGTTATTTTGTGTAGTGTGGAGGGTTACATCATGATTTTTAGTTAGTAAATCTGTGTTAACAAATAAATATTGTGTATCAACAATAAGTCTACAGGTGAATCTGTCTGTCGGTAAGAATTAATATTATCTTGTAAATTAATCAATTATGTTCCCTATGTTTTATAAGTTTTTCTTTTCAACCCGTCGACTCTACGTGCTCACAATTCTTGATTAGTGGTAAACTTATCCTCCTATCACGGCAAGTTTAAAACTTAACAGTACAACAGAATGCTTACTTTCGAAAATTACAAAGTGTTAATTTATCTCATTTAAATGAAAAGTTATCTCATTAAAGTATCAAATCTTATTTATTCGTCTGTTCAGCCATTGCTGCCTCTAACTCCTTTTTTCGTCGTCACGTCAGTCAAAAATGTTTATTTCCTCCTGTCGAGCGTCTCTTGAGCACGTGATATCACACAACTTCATGAACAACCACTTAAATAGATCGGCTAGAGGACCTGTCGGTCTCCTTCCTCTAACGCGTCTAGCGTCTTCTCCGCTCAAACATCGCACCCACAACGACAACAACAGCGATCGACAGCCACTGCCTGCTCGACTCTACTCGATCCCGCAGCGGAAAACTAAGTCAACCGCGTGACAAATTGTTTTGGCATGTTCCGCGAACTACTTAGCTGTCCCTCCGCCGACGAAGATTTCGCTGAAAATAAACCGCGCCTGAAGAGTGCACGGAGTGTGTAGCCGAGAAGTTTGACGTTTTTAAGAACGGAGCGTCTGCTTACGAGTTTCCCAAGTTCTTTACTTTTCATTCATCCAACGTGCGAAGCTCGGCTAATTTATTGCTCGAACTATTTCGAAACCAATTCGTAATTGCACCACAAGTTACTACCGAAACGGCACATTTTGATAGTATTCCTGACAACGTTATTTCGCGAACAAGAACGTTTCTGTCGCCTAATCGGATTGTTCAATATTTTCATCGTCAATTGATCCGGTCAACCAACTTTCAGCTCACCTTCCTTCGCTAGTCCAAACACGATGTAAGCACTTTATCCACAAAAATGGTACCGTTGACATTGGCCTCGGGTTTCACGCCCGATGATATACCGCCCGTGACATTTTTCGCTCGTCGACATCGGCTTGAAGAGCGTTTAAAAGTGCTCGAGCCACGAACGATCGGCGGCGTATAATGGGGAGTCGATTATGCGCCGCGCGGCTCAGTGAAATTAGTGCGTCAGACGAAGTGCTCGATTTAGCAGACTGTCTCGTCGTCGGACCCTGGCACCGCCGTGTGTGCGTTATTAGGTGCGAGACGATGATGACTCACGTCAGGTTCGTTGGCTCCGACGACGGTTTATCGACTTTCCATTCGTCTACCCGATATGCGCTGCCCGCATATAGATAACTCCAGGCCAAACGGGCGTATACGTTGAACGTGTCCTCCTCGTGTCTGTGTGAGTGTGCGGTCAACGTGAGCACTTTGTAATCTGCGGAAGCTCCAACTTCCCGTATCATGCACCAATCCAGAAAAGAATCGTTGCTTCTAAGCGTTCGACAGATCAGACGAAGATTTCGAAAGTACCATTCTTTTCTTTGTATTCATTTTTTAAAAATCCATGGTATCGCAGAATGTAAGTGCATAGGTTACATTTTGTCATCGATTAAATACGAGGACAGCACCCTATTTACCGGATAACCTCGTGCACTCATCAGGATCATCATACACGTTTTACCGACAGTTCTGCCCGCTTCTGTTCTCTTCCCAACAACGCCGATTCGGACGGTCATCGACATTCTGCCAATTTCCGGTAGGCGGACGTTAGAATTGCCGACGCTTTCGGCGGGCATTACTCGGAATTGATTCTCGAAACGGCGCCGGCTAATAACGTGCCCGCCGTTTCGTTCCGTTTCCTTCAACGTCCAGGCGAAGTGGCTGTAGTGCGATATAGTGGCCTCGTCGCTATGTCTACACCGTTGTAAGTAGAAGGGCTTCGGCTTCGTGTTTTCCCCCCTGTCACGCGATCGATGTACCTTACTTCCAAGACACGTCGTACGGCCGCACAATACCTTTAACTTTGCAGTATAAGCACCTCCCACGAGTTCAGGGGTCTTTCGACATCTAGACATCGAGATCCTCGAGATATGAAGTCGCTAGATATTTCGGTACTTCGTCATTTCCTGTTGGGAACAAGATTGCGACTGTCATGTGGCTAGTCCGTTGATGGACGTCGATCGTTAAGAGACTGGCATTTTTGTGGGTGCACATATTTTCATATTTAAGGGGCGAAGCAGCCCTTCGAATATGGAAATATGTAGTATCGGGGATGATTGGTACACTTTTATTACTTTACGTACTTATGTCCGTTCCCTAGAAACGGTTAGGTATAAGAGACTCTGAATCGATCTCTAAATTGCATCGTATATCGCTCGTATTTATTTCACGCGAACGATTGCTGGATATTGATCCTTTCATTACAACTACGCATTCCTGTCTAATTTTAGAGCGTCGAATTCTTAGTCAAATCATAATGACTCTTCTATTTCCTGCATCCCAGGAATTGGCTGCCGTCGGTAAAAAAGATCCTCAATGTCTCGTTTCAACAGCCATACAAATTTAGACATCCACGCTCCTGCCAGTCTTTTCAACTCTCGCGTCGCGCTTGCATCCCCCTGGACGACAGTTAAAAATTCAGTCGTGCTTTCTGTCTCGTTTCCCGCACGCCCCATTGTGTCCTCTCGCTAACAATAGATCGAAACTGGCGGCGGCGGGTATCGTTCGTCGATGACTCGAGAAACATCCACGTGGGCGCCAGGAAGCGTGTCTCTATGGATGAATCACACGATAAATTATGCATAAGACGATGGTGCTCACGCGCGCGCGCGCGAGCTGCGGACGGACGAATTTCGAGAAAAGAGGAAGCGACGATGACGGAAATTATATCTGGCGAGGGATCTGTTCGAAGCTGCCTCTCTAATATCGTATTCATGAATGACACCGAGCACGGCACGACGTCTGCTAGATGAGCCGGGAGAGGCAATTATGTATATGAAGTGCGGCTAGGGAAGTGGATGGAGATTCGTATCGAATTTCGGACTGGCAAGTAGTGGTATAGAGCACAATGGATGGGACGCGACTTTCGCTCATGGTTAGATTTTTAAGAAACGTTTCTGGACCAAATATAATGGAATACTGGTATTGACGTTTTCCTGCCACATGTCTTCGTTTTCATTCAACACTCATGCGCACAGTGATGATTTCTAAGTATCATTAATGTTTATAGAAAATAGAAACAAGATTTGTAATGTACGGATCATAGCCTGTACGGTGTGAAGTTGAGATTTTCAGTGTCGAAGAAATTATAACCGGAACTCTCTCTCGAGTAAGACGCAAAACGGTATCGCGGGAAAGTTCCCCACTCTATCAACGTATTCGCTCGATACACTCGTCGTCGGTGTCGCGATCAAAGTTTTCATAGGTCTCCAACAACAACGGCTCTAGCCATCGTGAAATTTCCATGACCCCAGCGTTCGTCGTTTAACATCGACGTTGTCGCGTCACCCGTGAACCGACCACCTTTAATTGAAACACTTCCAAACGACCGAAAACACATACTTTTACCTGTACCCCATTATTGTGCACCGGCTAACGCGCGCTTTCGTGGTTCTTCAGCAGAAGGGTGGTGGGCAAAGGTACACGGGCAGCATTGGGAGTGTAAATAATGACGCGAACAAAGCTGCCCAAGGAGAAAATGTTCCCGTTGAATAATTTAACCTGCTGCACAAACCGGGTCGTCAATGGATCAGTGTGACGATCGCGAGGGCCGAGTGTATTTGCATTGTTCGTTTCTCGCTGGCTTCGTTCATTAGCGAAAATCAATGCTTTTCTTTGCGGAGGTTTTGACACACATGGGAGTGCATAAACATATTAATGCGTTCGATGCAGGGCAACATATACGACGCAATGGGTGGCACTGGAAATATTGTTGTGCAAAAAATTATAATAATTTGCATTAAAAAGATCGTAATGAATTTATAGCGATTGCTATAATGTTAGGTGTCAGCGGCTGTTATTATTGAATTTGTTTAACTTTGTGTATAATTGTTTAGTGGGGAACTGCTGTCATCATTCGGCCGTATTACCATTGAATAACCTTGCTGAACGTAAAGAATTAATTACGAGTCGTTGTTGCGGGCTGATAGAGGACGCGGTAGCAGAAAAGGAAGCGAGGTAAAAGGAAACTGCACTTTTCAAGAATTGGGTCGCCTGCGAATTCGTCGCCAGGACTCAAGAGACCCTGCTTTAGAAACTGGGACGCCCGGTCAATGTTAGAAGTCTTATTTAAAGGAATGCCGTTGGGATTGACCGCGTTCGAGAAATATTAGGGTCAATTTACATATATATCTCTTACGTATCAGTTCTACGTTAGCCCGTTCCAGCGTCTACGATTTATAATCTATTTCAACTTGTACCTATTTACACACACCTACATCCGCATTCGTGTTCGTGCTGTCCAGCAAACTTCACGATACGCGCACGCGTGCGTCGACTATACCGTACGAAATGCATTACAC
Organism: Priocnemis perturbator; assembly: GCA_963942575.1. Taxonomy (NCBI): domain Eukaryota; kingdom Metazoa; phylum Arthropoda; class Insecta; order Hymenoptera; family Pompilidae; genus Priocnemis; species Priocnemis perturbator. The sequence goes on from OZ012652.1 coordinate 11,435,495, forward strand.
AATATCAACTTCAGCGATGCTGAACAAACTACACTGACACGAAACTCATATCTAACACGTATGAATAAATCAACCCTTATAATGTGACACCTTTCCGCGCACATTCGAAAGAGCCGAGTTTGCTATGGAGCCGCTCGCATGCATCACATACAATAATTTAATCCATCACTGTCAGTCACATGAGACACATTCTATTCGCGTCTCCTTACTTCCTTGTCTCTCGTAACGATTTTTCGACGATTTGCATATAATGGCGTGGGGTGCGGAAAAACAGTGATCTCGTTAGCGATAACGAGCGGAAGAATGTTATTAAGCGGGAGCAGACGTATCGGGATTGAAAAATGAAGTACGGTCGGATGTCACCGACCACGTAGGGTTATCCCGGTGTCTCATTACGACGAATATGTTATACGGAACCGGAACGAACGAGGTGGACCAACCCGACGTGTCCCGCGAAACCGTAATTATCTGTCGCGGCGTCATTAGGGGTCGTTCTCGGAGGGGGTTGCTGGAGCCACGAGCAGTTAGCCTTAATTAAAGTCAACCGTAAACGATGGCACCTTACATTTTCGCGGTTCGCGAGTTATTATAATTTGCGCGTCGGGTTGGGACTGTCTTCGGCATGGGCACGCTCTGTTTAACATGCAAATAACTTGCGGTAGTGACGGGCGACGTTGACACAGGGTATAACAGGGTGTAACGAGACACGGCCTACGACGAGAGACTTTTCAAAAGAGATTTTTCGAACGCACACCAGAACGTCGTTGAGGAAGGTCGAGCATTATTGTGAAGTGAGTCGAGTTTTGTCACAATTAACGCTAACCGTACAAGGCCGTAAAAGTTTGACCAGTTACGAAATAGTCGTTGTTTCTTCTAAAGAAATTGTCAATTTATTGTAGGAAATAATGCACGACATAACTTTTCAATTATAATAAAATAATCAATGTACAACTCCAAATGAAATCCCGACCCGGTACGGTTACTGTTACTATTCAGTGATTCTATTTATCATTTTTTCGACCACGTTTTATTAGCGAACGAAGAATTCCGAATTTTCGACGCCGTTCATCAAACATTCTACTCGTTTCTCTCAGCCGAAACACTCCCGCTTTACGTCACGAACGACCAGCTGACCTCGCGTATCGAATATTATCGCGGAAATATGGGAAAAGTTGAAACGGGAACGAGGGATTGACACAATCCAGACGGTTGCACAAGAACGTGTTCACCTGGCTAGCGCACGAGCAACAGAGAGAGAGAGAGAGAGAGAGACATAACGTAGGTGCATCACGTACCTTCGTGCGAATGTCCCCCAATGTCATCGGGACGCAGTGTTCCGTAAACTCCGTCCTTACGGGGCTCCTGAGTGCCTCGTCCATTTTCACGAATTGCCATCCCTGTCTATCCCGATCCTGACACGCGATAGGATCCTCGGATTCGGTTCACACGTGTCCCGAACACCGATTACGAGGAGATCCGCGAGTCCCAGTCGTCACCTCCTGTATACGTCTGCCACTTCGTAAACCCCAGCGTTCTAAACATGAGAAGATACGATATGCACTCTTGAGTATGATCGAAGTCGACGGACGCATAAGATGAGGGGACATTGTTTCGTGTTGCTTGCAATTTCCGTAATGAGATGAGGCGCACTTGTCGGCAAAGGATTTATGTTACGGCGATTAGCCGTTCGGTGGTCGCGTTGCGGGAACTTTGTGATGAGGGGATCAATATGTTGCTTCGATGATTACATCGTCGGCTCTTCGTGCGCTCGCGTGAAGTTTCGTTTGTTGCGAGACTCTGCACGTAAGTGAGACTATTTAATACTTGCGTACTGTGGTGTACTCTGGTGGTACGGTGATATTTTACATGTAGAAATAAATTCTATTTTGTAGCTGCGTACTTCGGTTGAGTGCTTTTGATGTAATATATGTTGCAGTAGGGAATCGATTGCATTTGATGCTTGCGTGCCACTCGCATCTCACGCGTGTAACATCGATATTCTATGTAATGCTCAAGTATTTATTCGAGTGCTTTTGATGCAATATTTTGAATCTAAAAATCGACCCCATTCGATATTTGCGACATAGTTCCGATAGGATTATATTTTACACTTACGAATCAATTCCCTCCGATATTTCCCTACTCGCTTACCCTTTCGATAGAATCGTATTTCACACTTACGAGATCGGCGCCAATTGATGGGTATCCTTCTGAGCGTTAATTTATGACTCGCTCCGTCGATCCCGCCGTCGTGATGCTTTCGAAGATTATACATCGTCGGCCACCGAGTCAGTTAAATTCACGGTTGAGCCCTCACTCACGAATCGAAACGGGCGCGCGCGCGTCGATGAAGAAGACGTTCTTCGAAGAAATTGCTCGACGTTCCTACGTGTTCGACTCGCAAGAATTGATACTTCGCTCGCTTCGAGAGATCAAAACCGCAAACCGGCCGGACGCCGAACGTGTATCGACGACGAGCCAAGTCCATTAAGAAATTTAACACCGCTTCAACGCTGCTTTTCGATCTCAAACGTGGCTCTGGCGCTCACGTTAATGGTATTGCTCAACGCTGACACTCAATAGAAGCGTCGCGTTTTCGATACAACGTCCGAGCATACTCTTCTACGGCCTCAATCTTTTGAGCCGATGTTTCTAACTTCGTGATTTTATACAAAATTCTAGATAAATGCGTGCTGCTTTTTGTCGTGATCTAAATATTTATCTCGCAGCAATGTCGAGGATTTTTAACGAGAGATCGGGACACGAATTTTATATGAATTTTTATATCGAACTATTATCTTGCAAAATCAATTATTATGATAGGAAAGGAACATTTTATTAACGGTAGCATGAGCGCCTCTTTGACATTTAAAACGTCGATGCTAACGAGGTGCCTGAAACTGATACGATGTGCGCATATTTTTAACGACAGGCGCAACAACGCCGTACTCAACCTACCGTCCCAAGTCTCCATTCTTTCCGCGGACTCTCGAAACTTTTATTACGGGAGAAACGCGCGTCGATATCGTGCTCCTTCACGGTTGGGAGACTCGATGCGAAGAAAGCGTGCAATTATTCGCCGCGCTCGCGATCCTCGCGGCGCAGGAGTGCAAATTCAAACTCGCTAATTCATTTACATTACTTACGTTACGATACGTGTTTTTTTCAGTATACACAACACCGAAGAAAAAAACAAGAAAATAAAAAATACAGGAAAACTAATGTAAAGACGAGAGAAATAGAGTGAAAATATAGTATACGTAAGGATTAACTACCATAATAGAAACCGCTTAAAGTATTCATGAGCACTAACCGGAAATTGTGTACTTCGATAGGGATAACCCTTAAAAATATTCCAACTTTTTGAGATTTGGAGCTTTCGGCCAGTCGTGTCTAAAAATTTAGCGCTATAACCCTGACTCACTAGTCGGACGAAAAATGATTTATCGAACTTTCTGAATAATTAAGGCTGACGGTATGGAATGTCTTGTTCATCATTTCCCAGTGTTCGATCTCGAAGTGGAGACGTTCACCTTATACGAGTGAGTCAGGCCGCGCTAGAAGCGAGAGTGTTTTCGTCGGGAAGTTCTCGCCAATCGATACTTACACATCGTCCGAGAACGATCGGGGAGCCGAAATTGGCGGAGGTACCGTTAAGCAAGCCCCATTGGGCAACCTCGAGGCTCGACAAAGTGTAACACAACTGGGGCTCTTCACCCCGCATCCACGAACGAAAGGGAGTGAGAAGGAAACCGATGGACGGTGGGGATTGAATGAGTGAGGGTAGAAAAAGGGACGCGAAAATCCGGTTGCGGGGGGGGGGGGGGGGTGTAAAGGGGGCATGAATATTGACAGTAAAAATAAGGGAAAAGAAGTTGCATTGAAAGGACAATCGGAGAGACGGAGGATGAATAAGAGGGATTCGAAGGAGGTGAAGGAAAAATGGCGAGTCGCGGACAGAGATCAGAGTGTGGATAGAACGGAAAGAATGAGGGGTATTGACAGGGGAAATAAGGGAAGAAGGAGCGGCAGTCGGAAAGAGACGGAGTCGAGTGTGGACAGAGGGGACGCAATAAAACGAATTGAGAGGGAAAATGAAAGAAAGTGTGATCAGAACGGCAATCAGAAGGCAGACAGAGCCGATGGAGTGGGGGTGAAAGTGAAAGAATAAGTCCGATTCGAGAAGAGAAATAAAAGAAAAAGCCCGTTCAAACGACAATCAGAAGGAGACAGAGTGGAGAGAGTGTGGGCGGTGGGTGAGAGAGCGGGGAAATAAAACGGGAAAGTGAGGGAGAAAAAGCGCATGACATCAGTAGGATAAGAGAATAAGAGATGGAATCTGAGAGGAAAAGTAAGATAAAAAGTGCATTACAAGAGTAATCCTAAAGAGGCGGAACTAACACTGTGGACGGAAGTGAAGAAAATAAGACGACTTATGCTACATAAGGCAACAAAGAAGTGAAAGGAAAAATAACGAGAGAGAGAGAGAGAGAGAGAGAAATTAAGCAAAAAAAAGGAACGATAAGAAACAATTCAGGGGAGAGAATAAGAGAGGGACAGACTCGAGAGTACGAGCGGACGGTACGGAGTAAGACGAATTCAGGGGGAAAGCAAGGCAAAAAAACCACGTGTAAAAGGACAATCGGGAAGAGACAGAGAGCTGACACTGTCTCGCCGAAGGGAGCGAATAAGGGGAATTGAGGAGGGAAGTAAGAGAAAAGAGCATCGGAAGGGCAATTCGAGAGAAAGAGTGCACCAGCGGAGTGTGGGCGGAAAAGGGGAAGAATAAGAGAAATTGAGGCGGCTGGGAGGGACGGAGAGGGGAACGATATCGCGTGCGCGTGTACGTTGGTGCAAGGTTCGCAACTTACACCCGCGCGTTTTATATTGGACGTGTGTCATCGCCCCACGTTTCTACTACGCGTTCCGAACACATGGGAGTTGCCGTGGAGACGGAACGGCGGTTTACTTGCCCTCACGGGATTACCGCATTTTCTCAGGACGCAATCGTTGCTTCTTTTTTTTTCGTATTTAAAGAAAAACAAAAACCCTAAAGACCAAAATCAAGTCGTGGCGGCCAAGAAGTGGTTCGCAAACGTTATACGATCTGCCGTTTACGACGTTACGTGAATATTATACGATGCATGTACATTGCACCTAGAAATATTCGTCTAATAAGACGCGTAATATGCCGATGCTAAGCATTAGCAGTGATCATACTGAAACAGAACGAAAAAACATCGCACTTTCCTAGAATCGTGCTTTCTCCCAGCGCATTAGCTCTCGCATTATTCGACTGGTAATGTCCAGAGGGACTCGACGACGCGAGTCTGACTATCGATTTCCCCTTGGCACTCACGTCAGCGCGGGCGTGCGATGTGTACTCGTCTCGCTTTTTTTCTCTGCTCTCCCGTTCCTGTTCTATCTAGTCCCTGTTTTTCCGCCACGAGAGAGAGAGAGAGAGAGAGAGAGACTGTGTCGCCGTTCGCCGTATGAAGCCCTATATAAGCTCTCTCCTTCCTTTTTTCCCCGACCCATCCTGCGTACGCGCGAATTTTTCTATCGACGAAGCGCCAGAGAGTGCGTCGCGCGCGCGCATCCGTACTCTCTGGCGCACTGTCGAGGAATTAAATCACTCACGGCCGGTCGCCGTCTCTGTGTCGGCTGTCGGAAAATTATTGCAGGCCGGGGCGACCGACGAAAAGAGAACCGTCCACGTTTTTGCGGAAACGCTTTTGCCTGCTACTTCCCCTTTGCCGAACCTTTGTTTGCACCTCGACCGACCGCGGCATCGCGCTGACGAATTTCGAGATCGGAAATTAGAATTTGCTGCCCGCGACGGATGCGGAGGTGTCACGGGATCATTCGAGTTACGCGCCGTGACGCGCGCATCGTCGCGGAAGTGTGAGTCAGACGATTTTACGTGCGACCGCGTGCCCGCATCGCATTTCGGGTACACATACCCTATCCGTGCGAAACAAATGCGGTGCGCATTCTTCATTTATTTCGTTATCGGACAAAACGCCGGCCCGCGCTCCCTGTTATTCCACGATTTCCTGAAGGACGTCGCGCGTAGCGCGAAAAATTGATCAATTCTCGATGCCGTTTCTTTCGGCACGCGATACTTCAAGTGTGCACGCCGCACGTCCGATTTATCCATTTCTTTCCCGCCCGACCTACTCCGTGAGTCGTCAGACGTGCAACCTTAACTCTAACAGCGCGTTCCGTTCCCGAGTACGAAATTTCACGCCTAACTACACGACGTCGGAGGTTCGAGGGGAAAGTTTAACAAGCCCCGAAAATGTCGATGCGACTTAACGAGCCGTTAATTAGAAGCGGCTCCGTCGTGGGGAAAAGTTTGAGCGCGCAGGCCTCTTTCGCTGTCGGCGAGCGAATGCAGCTCTCTATGTGGGTATCCGGCTTTACTCTCCGTGCTCTTTGCCGCGCGCGCGATCCATCAATTTCCATGCTGTCGTCCGTAAACGGCATTCAGCCGGGTCCTCGACGCATTAATCGGTCGTCTAAAGGGATGCCCCGAGAGGCCTCGCTCGTCTCGTTCCTCCCTTTTGCCGCGCTAAACGGCGTCCCGTGATCGTGTGCGCATTTCAAGTGCAATTAAAAAACTTTTATCGGGGGCTGGAGCAAAGGGCTTCCACCCCGTTAAGGGACAGAGAGACGTCGGAATGTCAACGAAACTCGTCATTCGTCATGCTGGTGTTTTGCAGATTGCGATTGCTCATCATTTTCATATATCGCGATGTGGTTTCTTAGTAATGGTAGATTAATCAGATGGTTTAAGGAAATAATTCTACAAACGTTATCGACATGATGGTGTGCCTATAGTTCAAGTGTGATTAAAAAGTTTACCGTGGTACGAAGCGAAGGGTTTCGCTGTTTTCGGATATATAGAGAAACGTTGAAATATCAATTCATTTCTCAGCATATTCTTACTCATCGTTCCAAGGGACACGTTCTCGCAACAGTTCTTTGCCTCCTCTCTCTTATCACTACCCGCCGTCGGGTTTCCACACGAGAACGAAGAAACAAGTCGTATGATAAAGAAAACATTATTTTTGCCATACCCCTTATTTGACATTTATGCCATGCGATAGGTTTTATCACACGCGCCCGCGTATGCCTCTCCGAAATAACGCGTAAATATTCCGTATCAGTTCGTCACGTCGCCACGCACACACGGCACGCCGCCGATTTTTCCGTCTTTTTTTCGTTCATTTTATCCGCAGCCCTCCCATTTTCAGCACATCATCGCACATGAATAGCAAACTATTTTTTCGAGTATTCCGCGGGCACGGAATTATGATCGACAGCGGTGATAGCGGACGCTCGTAAACGGGGTTATTCGCGATCGGCCTGCGAGCGTCGGTTTCCGAATGAATTCGAAATTCGAAATTTCCGCCGGCCTCGACATCCGGCTCCCCGCGCGTTGCCTCGCCAGCGGATAATGACGTGACTGCCGTTCAAGTCCGCGGATATAATCCCGCCGGATAATAATTGATCGGCTGCGAGTCCGGCGTGGCGCGAAAGAATTCGACGGGCGCGCGGAAAATTGACGGGCGCGCGTCGAATTCCTCCCACATTAATCCGAAATTGATGACGTTGTCGGGGCATTAACGACGCACAGATTGTTCGACAGACGCCATTCCGATTTTAATGACCTCCGGTCGTTAAAATCGCGATATTAATTATATTCACAGAGTACGCGTGCCTCCTTTTCGAGGCTTCAGTTCTGTTCGCGCTGCACGCCCCTTTTTGTGCCTCTTTCGAAAGGACGGTTTGAGTGGCACGTACACGAACCTTTTCGGCATATCGATATTGTGGAGCTCATGCGTCGTTCATGATTATAAACCTGTATGTACGCGCGAACATTTCGAGCGGCATCGACTGTTACGAACACATTTGTCCATCAAATACGAACAAAAACCACTGTTTCAACATACGGCGCACCTTTGATATTTACGCCCGACGCTGTTGCGACTTAACTTCGCGAAATTGCAGCGGCGATTCTTGGTTGAGAGGCAAGAGCCCTTACTATTTCAACGTACGATTTTATTTGCCTCATTAGCGGGGTCGCTACAGTTGATGCGCACCGCTGGACGGTAGCGAGAATTAATAGGATCCAAACAGGGGGAGAAAGAAGCGAAAGAGGGGTCGTGGGGGAGGGGAGCGGCGGAGAGAAACTGGAATTGAGAGTCGGAGAGGGAGGAAAAGAAGGAGATGGACGAGACGAAAGTCGAAAAGGGTGGATGAGATGGACGCGCTGAGGGGTGGCGAGGGGAGCGGACGGAGGTACCCCCAATGCTATTTCCGGAATCAGAAAACACGAGGACCCACCTCCGCCCTCGTCGGTCGTCAGAAATATCGACGCGCTCCCTCGGCTTACAACGTTGCGCGAGTCAGTTGAGAACGATTTTTGAGACACTATCCAGCGTCTGCGTTCGCTCGAATTCTGTGTAGGTAGCTTATTCGTGCAGTACTTATCTGTTGTCGCGTTTACGTATGCGGGTCGTTCAGAAAGTCACGTTTTATTGGGGATTAGATGTTCTATAACAACTATTTGTTTTATGCTGTTTGGGTCGGCTTACTCTTGCGTATTATTATATACTCCAGTTCTCTTCGCGGGTTAATTTATATTTGTATAACCTTGGCCGTTACACTCGCACATTGATTTCTTCCAGGAACCTTCTTGCCACTGTCATTTCCGGATATTTCTTGTTCCGCGAAATCAGATCTTAAATGGTGTTATTCTATTATCCTAGATCCGGCTTTTTCCATCCGACTCCTGCTTATGAATCATGCATGATGACATTCTGACCACAGCCTCTCGTTATTAAGTTCTTGGCATGCGTAGTTTCGTGGCCTGCCTCTATGATCCCCGTGTTTTTCTATTCCCCTTCCACCGACTGCCTCCTTATGAATCATATCAGACTCGTGCGCGTATCCGTATTCTGACTACAAATTCTTTTTTATTAACTTCTTGGTATGCGCCAACCGACTCCTCCTGTTTTTTTTTCTCTCTCAGGTTTCTCACTTTACGTTTCTGCGTGTCTATATTACGTACGATACGCATATTATTACTTCGCGTTTCAGCGCCGACGAACAAGCACTACCAATTACAAATATTCCACCCGAACTTTCATGCCTTACTCTCTGTACGCCTCTAGCGTAACTTCCGCCGCTGCACTTCTGTATCCACTCCCCATTCTTCAAACCCCTCCCTCTTCACGCACGAAAATCATTAAACCAACGAATGGGAAAACAGCGTGCATCTATCTTACATCTTGCCGCGATAAATATTTCAACTCAACCCGCCTTGTTTTTCCGTCCACGCCCGCTCGTCTGCCGCGTCGATAAAAGAGCGTGAGGAAAGCGAACGAAAACGAAACAAAATTTCTTCTCCCTTCGGTCTGATCTGGTTCCGTGATACAGTCGGGGTCGGCTGCATGGATCCCGTCTTTCTTTTGCCGAGGTTTATACGCTCGAATGTGCATGCGCGCGTATTCGACGAAGCGTGGGTGCAGGCTGAAAACGCGAGGAATAAAAAGAAAGGGGGGAAAAAAGAGTGCGCGCGCGCGCGCGCTTTCCGGGAGGGCAGGAGGGGCGCACTGGGTTTATCGTCCATCGAGAGCGCCGGCTTTTCACTGAAAACGACTGGAAAGCTGAACGGGAATATTTACGCGCGTATATACACGGTGACCGAGCGATCGCGACGCGGTAAGTTCTCGTGATTTACGACGATCCGTAGATAGGCGGATGCCATTCCAATTTACTCAATGTCGCCGCGGATTTCAAGCGATTTTTACCAATTAATACGTGTGTGTATAGGATGCCCCGTGATTTTCGTGGAAAAAGTTCGTTGGTGTGTTACTTCGCTGAAAGGAAGCAAGAATTGTTATTTGGACATATGTACGTCACTAGTAGCTTTATTATAATGCGAAAAACGAAATAGGACAGGAAATGCAAAGAAAACGCGATTACTAAGTCACCCTATATACCTGTACATGTGCGTGTCTATGGATCGCGGGATGCATCGGTGCTGAAAAAGAAAATCCCTTTCGAGAGATCTCTTTCCGGCCCTTTTTCTTTCTGAAAACCCGCGTTTCCCGGAAGCGTGCAAACGGACGCTGTCCCGTAAAAGAGCATTGAAATGATCGTAGGATGATCGGAGCGCGGGCAGATTGGACGAATGACGAGAGTACAGAACGATATTTTTTCACGACAATCAGTCGTGTCCGGAGAACAGTGGAAACGGTCGTCGTGCAGTTATTTTTTTGAATCTAAGGTACGCATACAACGTTTATAAAGTACGACGGGTTTTCGTATGAAACCGATATTCGATAATCTCTCTTCACTTCCGTATCAAATTGCCTCGTCGAGGAAATATCGTGAATTTCGTAATCCGTATTTTCCCCGAGACCCTCATTTCCTTAATCCAGATCTACGCCCGACGAGAGCGAGGACTCTTACAGCAGCATCGCCGTCGTACGAAATTTTTACATCTGCAGAAACGTGTAAATTGGTGCCGGCGGCGTTACAAAGGGGAAATGGGGAATTACCTTTTGAAAGAGCTGTCCATTTTTCGACTGAAATACAGAATCCGGGCGAATAGCGCCCGAGCCCGACCACGTTTTCGAAGAATCGCTTACGGCTGGCACAGGGTACGTGCCATTGAACGTTCGATCGTCGCGATTATCAATGGCCGTAAACATATTGGCGAGCTTCAATGAATGAGCACGTTTCATTGAGGAGCGTTCGACACACCCCTTCTCAAAGCAGGGATCAACGTCAATTTTGTCGAAAACAAGTAAAGAAAAAGTGTCGCTCTTGGCGAAATGAAAGCTTAACGAGGCACCTCCCCGTTTCGTTTTTACGCGCAAGCAAGAGAGAGAGAGAGAGGGAGAGAGAAAGAGCGCGCGTGCAATCTTGACGGGCATTCAAACGAATCGAGGGCGTGAAAATAATTGCGGAGCAATCGGCCGGAACGGAGGCTGCGACACAAAAGGGGTGAAATAAAATTTTTACAAGAGCCCGTAAGTTTTTCTGAGCCTGGTCGAACGAGAGGCGGACGGGCGTCCGTTTTAACGGCGATTGGCAACCGGACGAGCAATCAATTTCTTCATTATGATTGTCGAGTGCGGTGACGAGGAGCCTGGAAACGCTTTCGTCGGTTTTCTCTCTCTCTCTCTCTCTCTCTCTCTCTTTCGCGCGCGCGCGCGAGGACAGAACGATGTAATTAACGTCAGGTTTTCGCGATGTTAACAATGCCGCCGTGGCGAGTATTGTTTTCCGGCCACTCCGGAAGTACTGTGAGCGTTTCATGTACGTTTGCAGAGACAGGTAAATCTATCTGTTACGCGTAAGAAATTTATCGGGTACAAAATCTGATGATTACAGAACTTCAATGATCTAAGTATAACTGCTTGACCGTTTAACTGCGAATTACGTATACATACATGCAAATAACGATTCCACCGTTATACATTAAATCTGTATGCTGGAATAGTTCACTTCATAAATCGATGCTCTAGTACCTCCAGTCTATCGACAGACTGACATTATCGACGTCGATATTTTAGGATAGGATAACGAGTATACAAAATGTATATCGAGTAAAAATGTTAACCGTCGGCCATATCGCGTCAGATCACCGCCAAACTAAAAGGATTAAAAATGTTCTTCTCATTTTTCCGATCAACGCCTATCTCACAGTTGTCATGCACGTATAATAGCTGCGATATTTCAAACGTTGGCGCTGAGGCAGCTAATGGCGTTGACTAATCCGGCCAACAACGACGAAACGTGATGGAGGTTGTCGATACTTGTCGGCCAAGCGCAAATTGCTCGGGAGTGGTCGCCGTCGTAAGGCTTGCGCAATCGTTCGCTCGCGTATAATTGCGCCCGGAATGGTGATGGGCGATCATTTGTCGAGGACGCAGATAGACAGGCGGCCGCATCCTGTTGACACTTCGGCCCGAGACGTTCCGCGATTATTTGTCTGTTGACAAGGAGTCATAATCACGCGCGTTGAGGCTAACCAACGTGGTCGAAAATGAAATCGTTTGATTAACAGAACTAGCCCGTGATCAAGAAAACCAACGATTTATGTAAAATTTTCAGTTTAGACAGGAAAGCTGAATAACGTTAAGCTATGAAAATAGCGTTCTCGATATAATCTATTATAATCTACGTGTCAAAGTGGAATATATATCTGTATTGTATCCAGTGTAATTCTTGTACTATGTTTCTGTTCCTACGTGTGTAATCGCTAATCGCATTACATATATGCAGTACGAACCGAACACTTCATGACACTCGCTTAATCAGGTGAGGGAATAAAACGATGCCGAACGAAGCAACGCGTCGTTTGATAATAAAGAACTGAAATTATGAAGAATTTAGATAAGAAACAGTAGCGCTTTCGTGAAGTCCGCCCCAGACACGAAAGCACCACTTGACGCCTATTTACAACAATTAACCCCCAACGGGCCGACGAACTTGAACCCAGCTTGATTCGATGCGGCCGGAATATACTCCGAACTACCACTCATCGTCGTCGTTAGCACGAATTAATCTCTTTCCCTGTCTCGCTCCACTCCGTCACTCAACGTTCCGTGCGCGGGGAAAAAGCCGCTGCATACCCTTTCTCCGATTACAAAAAGGAATCAATCCAAGGAATCCTCACATGTATACCTAGATCTTGCCCTCGGCAAACGGCCTTCATTCGTTCCCTTTGCGTGCGCGGAAAAGTCTGTTCGTCTCGATTGCCGTGCATGCAAATGCACATAACGAATGCATCGGAATGCAAAAGAACGGCGAGCAGAGTCGTTCATCAAGAACGATAAATAATAACGGCCGATTACGACGACCTTTCACCCGACAATGAAACCCGTGGAGTGAGGATGAGAAGCGCACGCTAATGGGTCTTTCTCTCGTCGAGCGTGATCGGAACAAAGCAGTCGGTCGATCAGGCTTCTCCCGCAACTGGAACGTAAACGTAGCACGTACTTACGGATCGATCTCTACATACGTGCGCCGAGCCCATTCGCGAGTGTAGTTTCGATTCGTCGAAAAAGGAATGGAAGGATGAAGGAGAATGATGGTGTGGATGAGGTTGGCGCAGTGTCGCCAGAAAGCCGAAAACCATCCACAGCCGATCGAGAGGTGGGAGCCAGGCGCCAAGGGTGTGCGTGCCATGTGTGTGATTTTCGACAGTCGAACGGCGCGAAAGGACACACACGCGGTCGACTGTGAATGGTTTTTGGCTTTCTGGCGTTACTGGGTTGCTGTAAATACAGACCCTGTAATCAGAGTCACGAAATAGTCAACAAGGTTGATGACGACGACGCCATTTTTCAATCAAATGGATCCAATAGCGAATTACATTTAAGTTATATAAAGTACAGAGTAACACAGACACATCGATAATGATCGTACACAGTCGTGCAGGATCTAGTACTTTTGTTAAAAAAGCACGGCACCGTTAAAAATTAACACATTTATCTCGTGATTCTGATTATTATAGGGTCTCCAGGCCTAAGAAGATATTCGATCGTACTAATAAGTTCCACAGAAAGACACATACTCTGACAGGCGTATAAAAGGTATCGCGGGACGGAGGGTATTCTTAGCGCACCTTCGACTAAATACTGCCAACGAATCTGGCGCGTGTGGGTGTCGCGCCGCGAGGTCTCTGACATAAGAGGACGACTGAAGCGATGGGAGGGGACGGAGGGCGATGGTTTAGGTCGCGACACAAAGTGGATGGGAATCGGCCTCGGTCGGATAAATCGATTTTACGCTCGCCTACACCGCTGCACGCTCGAGCGGCAATTAATCCGGTGAGCGCGGTCGAATCGTACCGGAAATCCCGTTACGACCAGGTGGAAAACGCCCGTCGATCGCGATATCCGATCAGCGAAGCCGGCACGAGACTAATTCCTACGATTGCGCAGCCGGTCGCGTATATGTGTGTACGTATGCAAATGGATACACTAATTGTAAGCGAGAATACGGTCTTTGGTTATTGCTATTGTCGGTTTTCAGCAAAAACGCGGCGTACAGCGTGCGAATAGTGTACGCTATAGGTGGTACTCGCGAACTGTTTGTCTCGGGACCGGGTGCACCTAATATGGTACACAGCTGTTTGCTTGTTGCAAAGCCTGGAACGCATTGAAACGCACTTTAAATGCTGGCAACAGACATTTGTCGGCGACCTTTATCGCGCACTGCACCGTACGGGACAACATCGTGGAATGGAAGTACGCGCGTGTGCGTGTATGTAAATTGTTGAACGTCAAAGCGTGTATATATATATATAGTATAATTTAATATCGAGGTATCTGTACGGGAGTGATTGAATAATACAGTCGGCGCGCATTAAGTCCGTATAAATGGTAAAGCGGCAAAACGCAAATAAAATCATTTAATTGCATTTTTGTTTCAACCCCCACGTACTTCACGTCGAACGTTGTTATTATTAATTCCAGCATCGATGCAATATACTCATTAACGAAACCGTAGTCCATTACCGAGCCGGCTATATGATGCAACTCGGGACTCGTATCCGACCCTTGAAAGATAGATTCCATGCCTGCGCGCGTGCATTCGAACGATGCCCGAGATTTCATTGAATTCAAACTCGGGATTAAACGCAAACCGATTGTGCACAGCGTCCGAATTTGCCATTCCCTCGGCGCCTTTTTTACGCGATCCCCTTTTCTGATGGCCTGCCGCGCACGAAAATGGAGATCGACGTCTGAAAGAGCAGCGCGCTGATGTACAATAGAAAGAAGAAGAGGCAGGAGGACTGCGGAAGTTTGATAAGGTTGATTGAGTACCGGTTATAATGTAGCCACTAGACAGGGGTCGATAGGAAGTGCCTTCTCTTCCTCCCGTTCCTTCGCGTCTTTCTTCTCGTCGAACTAAGCGCGGACCGGCAATCGATATCTCGAAGGAGCGGGAAAATTTCGAAACAGTCTTAATTGAACACATGCTACTATTGTGTGCGATGAGAAAATTCGTGCTATAAATTCGTCAGCGTCTTCTTCACTTATTTGATCGACAGTCTTGTATGGCAAATTCATTATCAGTGTGGATTGTGCTCTCGTTAAGGAGGCGAAGCGATGTTTGTAATAATGTATTACGAGCGTGTTATCACGTTTCGACACTCCCGAGGCTCTTGATCGATTGACATTACGCACCAGCGACTGACATTGCGCGCAATGCCCCTGGCACATATCGAATCCGCATTAGCGTGTAGGTGAAATACAGTGGAGTTGGCAACATCCGTCGTGAGTCATGTGACAGGGGAGAGAAAGAGAGACTAGACTCTCCTTCACGTTGGATGGAGGTTGTAATTATGAAGTTTAATTGGCTAACGAGCCCAGACAGGGATCGGCAAAGCAGTGCAGAAACGGACTCCTGATTGGTCCATTCACTAGAACCCGACCACGCTCATTCACGTTGCAATTAATTTCGAAAATGGCCCCTCTAAGTACCCGGGTGTGTCTAATTTCCACGAGACATTATCCACGTTCTCACGTTGGAATCATCGTGATGGAAAAGAAACTGTCTGCTGTCGAATTAGATGGAATCTCATCAGAAGTCATAAAAATGCGGACAATATGCTATGCGTATATATATATTTAACTGATTAAATGGCGTTCGTTGTCATGTCATAACAATAACACGTCAATGTGTCACTCACCTTCCATTCACTGGAAGCCGAGCGCGCTCATTCATAATAGAAATAATTTCGAAAACAGCTCCAAATCGTAAGTAGCACCTGTGTAATTTCCACGGAATGTCGTTGACGTACTCGGGCTAAAATTGACGGTGAAAAAAACGTACTGACGTCAAAAATCATGAGCGACCGAAACATGAAAAAGAGCCCTTAAATACCCTCGACTGCCATATCATAAAGCAATGAAATCTGCTTGCCTTTTCCGGTCGTCGCGTTATCTCGGCGCGCGCGCGATATCAATTACCGGAATGGTAATATTCGTTTATCGAATTAGCGAGCGGCGATAATTAGAGGAACGATAAAAATAGGCCGTCGGACGACGGAAAAATTCAGCGTGTATGAGAGGACGCGCGGCATCGACTCGTAATTAAATTGTCCGCGTAATTGCGGCAGCCGCGATGAGCGTAAAAGCTCGCTTTCGTTAACCCGCCGCCGCCACCGGTACCTCTGCCATGTCGGAATTTCAATTCGACGGGAAAAGTGCGCCGGACTGTGGACATATCCCAGTTCCTTCATTATCGCGCATTGTACCCGAGCCAAATTGAAGTGCACATGGTATGTTGCGCGATATTTGAGTCGTTTAATCGTTTCGCGTTACACTATTGCGAGTCGTTTAATTATCTTTGGCGGGGAATAAGAAAGACACACTGTTTCATATTTCACGAGAAGCAATTAAGTACGTCGCGAGGATGTTTTGAGGGTTGGGGAAATGTGTTGAACATTTTTAAATGATAATAACTGTCATAACCATGCAAAATGCGGTTCAGAAGGGATGCGTTTATTAACAGACTAATTCTGATATATATCTTATTTTGAATTCTTCGAAAAAGACTAAATTAAGACAAACCAGTTTCGTAAGGCGTTAATTGAAACGACCTTTAAGATCATTCGTAACGTGCAAGCATTGAAAAGAAACGCACGTACTTAACCGAAAGACGCATTCTTCCGCTCCAAATGTCAAAGTTATTTCCCCTTAACTCTTCAAATGTTAACATTCATTGAACTCTAATGCACACTCAACATAATATTGTCGTTCCTCAATATCATTAAGTTCCAATATTCAAAATAAGCATTTCAAGTTTGTTTTAGTCCTTCACACGATTAATACACAAAATGATGCTTGAGTTTCTTTACTCTGCCTAAATTCTTATATCCGTCAACATGCCTAATTTTAGCACAAAATCGTGGCTGCCCCGGGTCCGGTGTGTTTACATCGGTGGCGTATCGTGGGCGCACATGTGCGAATTGAAGATCCGCCATGGGAACGCGAAATGTCCAGATCCGCCTTCGCATATGCCTTTTCTCCGATGCACACCGACACTCTCTCTCTCTCTCTCTCTCTCTCTCTCTCTCTCTCTCTCTCTCTCTCTCTCTCTCACCCGTCCGACGCATTGCGCCGCCGAATTAACGGTCGACCTAATTGACCGGGGCTAATTCCTCGTCCGCCATCGTATGCTGCTGCCTCGCTCGAGGCAACGAGCAGACCGACGACGAATGCGTTTTCGACGACAACGGCCGATAAATGTTCATCGCTTCAATTCAACATTTCCTGAATGACACGCAAACACTCTTCTCTCTCGGTTATAGATCGTATCAACGTCGTAATTGGGATAAATTACCCAGTGATCGTCACCTTTGACAAAGTTAAAAAAGAAGTCTGCTTGCTTCTTCTTGAAGATTTCGAATGTTTCGTCTTGAAATTCGTTTTTGAAGTCTTTGGCGTTCTTGCAGCGCAAACATATGTGTGTGTACGTGTACGGTCAGTTGGCGCTGATTGCAAAATGTCTGTCCGTCGTGTGGATGCCTTCTTACGTTACGAGTATCGCTCTTGAAGGTTCACGCACGATTCTATCGTACGGCGTAGGGTAATTTATACGACTTCGCGGAGTGCAATATATTTCATGGTATCCTGCGAATTACCATATTGCAACGTATGGCGCATTATACGTTATGGTTATTCTATCCAATTACGCGGATTATCTTACTGTACCGTGGTAATGTAGAATGTATCTCAGGTATTATATCGCGTAACACCTTACGATCTTACTCTACCTAATTGCATCGTATACGTTACGGACTACGTTATATGTAGACGTCCGCTTTGTTACACGGTTTAGAGTGTCGTATCTCTACCTATAAACGTGGCAACTATAAAACCTACCCATATTTCAGAGACATTCCAAATATTCGACACTCCCGAAGTATCGATATACTCGCATGGGCGCGGGGCTCTGTATGTTAAGGCAGTGCACTATGCATGCATATCGGAACTATAAGAAGGAAGAAGAGAATATACGAGAAGCATAAAGCCAGTACACATACCCGCCCGGTTCGGACGAATATAGACCCGCGTGCAACGTTTCACCGTATCTTTGAGCGTTTCGGAAGCTTCGGGATAGTAAAAGTTTTCACGGCTCTTAAGCAAGCCTCCCGCGTCAATATTCTTCCGCGTCCTATCAACATTTTAAACGTCGCACTGCCAGCCCTCTGGCTCCGACGAATGATGGATCTGCGCTTGAGAATCCTTGAATTTTTCACGTCACTTGACTTTTATATAATACGTCATGTAACCACTGCTGACACCAGACTGACTTTTCTAAAAGTAATATCCACGATGATAGATGTGTTTATGGTCGTTCAAGGTAAGAGTACATTTCTTGTCCCGATACACGTTCAACATTATTTATAATAACGTCTGACATCGATAACTCTTTATGCCTTTACACAAATATGCTTCAGTTTCTTTACAAATAAAATTTGGTTGATAATGCAAGGACCAGGCAGTGGCATCCACGGAATAATCTGGAAATCAACGTACTACGCTTCTCATCGTTTTCGAAACACCGATACGAAGCATCGATTACATTAACGAAACATTCGATTTGCGGAAAAGCCCGCATTATTTCCGCGTTCCAATGATCTGAAAGAGGGTTAACGCTGAATATATATCAGAGTAGCGGAATTAACGTTAGTTTTATTCATCGTAATCAGGCGCTGGACGCTCATTGCGCAGCGCTAAATCATTACTTACGAATTATACGCGGGCATCAGCATCGGTCCGTGCATTATTGCCTTCGGCATTAGCCTCAAATATTTGAAAGCGCAATTCCGCGCCGCATTACGCGTAAGTCCGTGTTATTTCAATTTAATTACGGGTCAGAGCGCCCGCATTATGCTCTCTGTTTACAGCTCGCCCTAGCAATGTTCGTTGACAATGGGATGCACGATCGTTTGCATTGTGCACGCGGGGTTGTGTTCTCGCACCGTTTCTCTGCGCGCGCCGTTCAAACAATATCGCGTGGCATATATGTACGTATATACGTATCCACCTACTGCGGATATGCACTCGTCGATGTGCATTCTCCAAATCTTCCCGCCGCCGGTCGTCGATTTCGACACTTTGCCCAGCCCTCCCTATTGAGTTGCAGACCTCTTTTTTCGGCTGCATTTGACTGGGACAGATTTTTCGACCGTTCTGTACGGGCATCGATGATGGAATTGTTTCGTTTGTCTTTCTTCGTAACATGGTAGCTTTTCGCACGATAGGGTGGTAGAATTTATACTAGATAATGTAATTGAATTAATACTGAGTTTTATAGAATTTAACATGGTTTTATAGAATTTGTTCGTACTCTGGCATACAGATCATTTATCATGTCTTCTTTCGATGAAACGTTACTCGTTGTCCCACGCACAATCGGACCCTGCCAGCGAATATTTCTCCGAAAAAGTCAAATCCGTCCTCCATTATTCCCCTCTTGAGGAACGGTCCGTTGACACGGTTCTTCTTGCCGTGCGCACATTTGGGCGCCTTCGCTTTGCATTTTTGCCCCTCGCCTCGTCGCGTCACCCTTGACGTCAATCTCGTTCCCATAAAAAGGCCGCAGATGTGCACACACGGGCACAAATGAAGCACGCATCACATGTACGCGCATAATTTCACCCTGTCAAACCCAAAACCGTACCGTGCAAAATTAAAATCGTGTAATTCGAGTACCGTGTAAACGAAGGATCAGACGAATAGTATCGTATCAATATTAACAATTGAAACGTTAAGAACTGAATCACGCTCTCAACAAACTCATCTAATCAATTTTTAAATCATTCTTGCATGTACCGATGATCTATGCCTTTCAGTAAAAAGCAGGACAAATTTCAGAAAGTACACTTTGACGCACACGGCAGTGGTGGCGTCAAAGAGGCAATCAAAATTCGACGCTGACCCACTTTACACTTATCGTCACAATTGGCACGCGTAAAAGCACGTCGTGATATGCGTGCGGCATGTCAATTCGCGGCCGGCCAATGGCGGATTCGTAATCGTCTGGCGAACGTGATCGTTTCGCGCCACTGATGCTCCATCGACGAAACGATCGCGACAGGGAGACATCGCAAGGGCTAATGATAGTTTGTCATCGATTTCCGTTCGGAGAGTTTCGCGTTAATCGTGCACGTCGCCTGGCCTGGCTTTGATGGATAACGACGGCGTGCTGGAACGTGGAAATGATTGCGAATTGCGCGTGGTCGCGAGCGCACATGTACGTACGTACGTTCTGGCTAAAAGGGCAGAATGCAAATCGAGGCGGAGGTGTACCTGATTCGTAGGAATTAAGTGAGCTCACTGTCGGTCCTCCGCGTTGCTTCTATTTCCATCAGTGATCTCGTCTTTCACTATATCTCGTTTTTTTTTTTTGTTTCTCTCTGCCGGTTGTGCCGCGAAACCGAATATCAGTGTCGCATACGGTTGCAGCGAAATATGACGCTCAAAAAATGTTTTCGCACAGAGAGTTGTTGTCTTCCGCGCGCTTTCCTTCTTTTCGTCTCGTTCCGCGTCCCTTCTGTCATTCATTTGTTCCCGTGATTCTACGATACTCTTGGCAATATGTTCCAACTTTTCAGCGCTGTCACATGCAACGCACTTATTTTCATTTCCTACGATTCGACTGTTGTAGTATTGAGTTTATTCTGCTCACTCTCAAGGAGAGTTGCGAAAAAAGGCACCATTCTGCATCGCATTCGCCGTGTACACTCACCCTTGTTCACCTATTATCCCACCACTTTGTATAGGTTCTCTCGCAGGTAACGCAATCAACGTTTCAGTTACTTAATCCCGTCGCTCTCAAACGAACGGAATTTCCGCCTCTTACACCTCGTAATTTGCGATTGAAGTCCAATTTCTTGAGCTACTAACGGCCTGTCCAAGGACACTCTTCTCGGAATTAGCGACCCTGCGTCGTAAAAAGACGGCCTGCTGCGTCTCGTATCACTTTCCGTATTTGTTCGAGAACACGACTTTCGGCGTGTCAAGTCTTTGTTTCTGTTTCCTCGAAGGTTCATAAAAAGCAAAGTGAAATAAAGTAGCATTGGTAACTCTCTCTATTGTCACATATTGTTCGGATCCGATTGCAAGATTCATTATATCTCAACTAACTTATTTCCAACAGCTTATTGGCGTCACAGTTCCTTTCACTTTCGTCGTGAACTAAAAAAGAAGTTATTGAGAAAGTCCGATCGTCGAACGAGATCCGTTGTCCGTTCCGAATACCCGGGTTTCGTTAAGGGCGTCGTCTACTTACAGTAATTTCGCTCGTCTATTTTTGTCTGGCGCATACGTTAAGTAATTACACTTCATTCGAGTGCCCGCACGCGGACGTCTCACGCTTTCAACGTTTGCCCCGACAGAGAGAGTGACGAATCGCGAGCCAAGAAGGCTTGGCACTCTTGGATTCGTGCCTGTGTTATGTCGCTAAAGGCAGTAGCGTAGAGCGGTAGCTGCGTTTTATGAGACTGCGCAAATTGGCTTACATTTGACAGGGCAGAGTGTGCTTGGAAAATGGATCGGCAGCGGGCAAGAGATTGAAATTAGGTTGGAGGATCGTTATCGTGAAATTATCTGTTAGTCCAGATATTATATATATCACGTCACGATATGTTCCTGAAAAAGTTGAATTAAATCACGACGCTTTCAAAAAGTATAGTCTAGGACGATTGAGTTATAGTTATGTTCGGTAAGTTCAGTGATGTTACAAAGCTAGGTTTCTTGTACGTGTCGTTAATAGTTTTGTTTCGTGAGATCGTCTCTTTGCACAAAAATCTGTATGTGTTTTTGAAAGCACGACGGTATGCTGCTGTCATATGAAAATTCGCTGGAAGCAGAAGTGCGGAAAGAATGGTATGTAGGAAAATCGCATCGCAGGAGATGATATCGCGCGATGTAATGGGAATTTTTCTCAAACGACAAAGAATGACTCTTTCGTCATATAGAATGTTCGCAAGCCGTTTCCTTTATTCCTGTTTCAATCGTGCTTTGAAGCCGTACAAGAACAAAACCGTTCCATTGCCATGCGCACGTACAATCTTCCGAAGTCGCTTTGTTATTCGCCAGCGAAATATATTCTTCTAAAATACATATTTCGCAAGCCACTTAATTACCCGTTACCCGGCGAAACAGAAATGACAGAAACCATTTGATGGAAGAAAGTTGAAATCGCAAGCGCATAAAAAGGCTCCCCAGCCACATACACATTTTCATCCTTCGCTTCTTTACACACTAAGCGCTGCCGCGATAGAATCGACCCGTCGAAAGAAGTTATCGAATGTATGATAATTTCGCCAAAATCGTCGAGGACGATCCGTCAATTACAGTGCATAGACGCCGTGTCAGCGAGGTGAACAAAACAGCGAGGACAGTAGCGCGAATTTGGACGTGTTCCAGATCAAATTGAAAGTCATTCCTACGCCACTGGGGACAGGGTAAACGGGGTAGGTAGGATGAGAGGGTGGAAACGGTCGGGGGGTGGGTCGATAGTTTCAGCACTCTAGGGGGAGAGAGAGAGAGACAGAGAGAGAGAGAAAGAGACGAGAGAAAACGAGGCGGGAATTAGTCGAGTTTGCGAAAATCCGTGGAGAGTCCCTTGCGCCCCTTGCGCTGAATTTATTCATTGTTCGTCCCGATGTCAAGGGCCATTGTCAATGTGATTCCCCAGTTGTTGAAGCGCGATGCGCGAAAGAGAAATTCCGCCCGCATATTGTCAGGCGACAACAAAGAACGGGACGGGCGCGAGTAAATACTCACGATTGGATCGAAGAGGCGCACTGTTACGGTCGCGAATGTCATCGGTGCCCTGTGTGATGAGAGAGTCCGATGGGAGGTGGTAAATGGTAAACATGTCACGTGTTATTAAGAATTCATTTATATTAAGAATTCTTGTTGTTACTGTTGCAGGACCATCCCCAGACTTCAGTAGACACACGCTGGTGAAACCGCGAGTCTATCATGGACGGACCAAACGACAGATCTCATCGACCAAAGAAAATGTAAGTCCGAACCTAGGCATGTATGTTTGTCTCATTTTATACACCTAGTTGGAAGGCGAGATTTTATTAGGTGCAATGTATCAAATATCCATGTCATAACAACAGTCATTTTATATTATATTTATCGTATTATGTAGTCAAAATTGTACGATCCGCGATATTATATGGTCGTCATGTTTGTAGATTTTTTGAGAGAATGTCATGCCACTGCTAGTCGAAAATTCTGGCAATTCGTTGCCTCCTCGAGTTTCACAACTTGCTGTCGACGTGTCTTGTCAGCGCAAATCTTGCCTCATCTCGAAGCGCATCCCTGTCGATATGAATTCTCCGAAGAGACCGCGTAATCGACAGATGAAAAATGAGATCGGGCACTCATAGAGGATCCAATTTGGTCACGCTCGTTCGCGATCGGTCTTCGGCAGCTCGACTTTCATTCGCGAGTATGAGTTCTCTGCCAGGCCCCGTCAAAATTCCTCGATAAGTAAGTGTTCTCTTCCCGCGCTTCTTTTTACGCGAACACATCGTTTCCACACACTGCCGACAGATAAGTGAACCTTCGACCGGAGAAACCTCGCCTCTCAGTACACACTCCGATAACACCTTCGCCATATCTATTCGCGCCGCTAACAATAAGCTGCTATCAAAGAGTAAAGACCAATTAACCCATAAAGCGAAATAATCCTTCCGAGCATCGCGCTGTCTCCGGCAGAACCAATAAACTTTAAGCTTCACCGCGACGCCGACGTCTACTCGACGCTAGAGACGTCCGGTTCGATTCTTTGCTCTCCGATTGTTTAAAGAACCGATTCATTTCCTCAAAAAATCTATTCTTCCAAGATAGATGTTTTTATTTTAATTTTCTAAGAGAATCTGCAGCATTCGTTAATCTTGAACTGGACTCTTTACCTCAGAAAAAGATTCCTCCAAGATCGTTTCTTGTATTTGGATTCCCTAAGAGAATTCT
Organism: Priocnemis perturbator; assembly: GCA_963942575.1. Lineage (NCBI taxonomy): Eukaryota > Metazoa > Arthropoda > Insecta > Hymenoptera > Pompilidae > Priocnemis > Priocnemis perturbator. Next base: position 11,459,536 of record OZ012652.1, read on the forward strand.
ACAGCGTTTACACTTAAACTTGAACTCCACTTTTTGCCCCTAAAGAATCGATTCTTTGGCTTTGATCTTTCCAAGAGCTTTCCAGCAGCCCTACTCGACACGACACCACGTTCTCGCCGCAGCGCATCGAAGTCGGGCGAAAGTGCGACGGCCAATTTCCAATACAAATCATCTCGACCACCGTCGGCCAGTGCGAGTTGCGCGCGTCCTTCGCAAGACCTAATGCCCCCCCGAAGTTCGAATCTTGATTGCGAAATCGTGTCCGGCCAGCGCAGCGGTATAGTGACCGGTCGCAAGGTTCCTTAATGGCGCCCTCCGCCCTGCCGTCTAGATCTCGTATTCCCGAGGCGCGCCGGCATTTGCATTGAAATTGTTGCACCCGAGTGCAGGGTGCATCGTGTCGCGCATCATAAAGTGCCCCGCGGCAGTCTGCTACTCCGGATAGGTCGCCGTTCCCACTACCGAAGTGCAACAAAATGTTACGTGGCGGTAATAAAATCACCGCACGTCGCCGGTGGCGTGCAAGCGTCGAACTCGGAAGAAGTAGGCAGGCGACGCGAAAGACGCACGAGCGCACACTCCTGTTTCTGCTAATTGCGTTTCCCGCCGAGCACTCGATGCCACCGCGAACTCCATTCCTAGACGAAATCCACTGGCATTCTAGCACTTTTCCGCGTCGCGAGAAACACCTCTGCTGAATACGAGGAAATGTTACGTGGCTGCGATGAACAGTGACCACTTTGATAGCAGCTTATTATTAATTGCTTCCTAATGTGCAGTTAGAATCTTGCGAACGTTTATGCATTTGTGAGGGTTTTTAATAAAATCTTTCTTTAACACGTTTTTCTTTATTGTGCAATACATTCTTTCTCCTGCCGTTTCCGTATTGCGACTGACTCTCGTTTCCAGTCGCGACGCGCTCACCTCTCTCGAAAACCGTTACTAGCTTCCGAAGAGCGCGTCTAATTGGCACGCCCCTTTGCCATCGCTCGCACCTTAACCTTACACACTTATGGAAACGCGGTGAAGGTATCGATGTATTATGCGTTTTCGTTAATAATAAAGCTTCATGTGGCAAGATTGTGTGACGTTCAAGGTGCCAGGCGGGTTACTTCAACGGATTCGGAGTCTAGTAACGGGGTCAGTTCGTTAATTTCAATCCGCTCGGTCGGATGCCGTTCGAAGTCGGGTGATATATTTCGGCCAAAAATTTATATCTAATCCGGGGTAGTAACCGCGGTATGACCGCGAATGCACTTACCCGGTATAGCCTCAATGGCTTTTCTTGGTTTATCGTGGCGCCCGCTTTAAACCCCTCGATAATATTCCCTCTGATATATACGGTGGGTACACATGCTCGTATGCCGCGGGGGGTAAACCGGGGAGATGGCCAAAGAGGAACGTGCACAATATTACATTCACATGCGCATACGAGTATGGCGTGCGTTATGTGCAGGACTCCCTTTATTTCGCGGCGCTACGCTCTACGTTCTCACTCGCAGAGAGGAAATCGAGTCGTTTCTCAATTGCAGTAACCGTAACGACGCTAGTAACACTTTAGAATATGGCCGGCGGTTTATGTAAAATATTTTGTGACCGTGTCCGCGAACATACGGGCGCGAAATTTGGAAGGTACGTTACGTAGGTGTAGGAGAAGATTGTTTCGTTTCAGAGATATGCACTCGCTTATATAGGGTGATTTATGGAACTGTGTTTGAAAAATTGATAGAAAGTTGTTAATGGGAAGTTAACGGAGCTGTAAGAATTCTAAGCGGTAAGATGTTATTACTGAGTGAGAGTGGACCGAATTAATCAATAAATAATCGAGCGTAGACAAAACTAAACAAACGAAGTCATTGGCGGATATCGAATAAGATCATCGAGTGTTAAAACGGGTAAACAAATGGTGGGACAAAAATATACATTGCATGATGAGTCTATTTTGTACCTTGTCTGTGATAACGCGTTTGTTATTTACTTCAGAGATAAGAACGAAGCAAACTACGGCAAACATTGGCACGCGGAACATTAAACGTGTCGTCTTGAGGCATGGCGTAACGATAACGATCACGGGGTGGCATTCTGTACAGTCGTTTGGCTCGTTCAGCTCGCCTGAATTGGAAAACTTAACCCCTCAAGACTCATCGACATTCGAGCCGTACCGGCAATCGTTATGTGTTATATATGTGTTACACGAGAAGATCACAATTGAAGCTATCAGTATTACTATATACGTACTACTCGGAAGTATTCTTTGCAAGACACTTGATCTCGAAGTTGAGAAGAGCTACAGATAAAGGCTCATTATGCTAGGTTCTTTTATTGAAAGGATTTTATATTCAAATATTTCATCACTGGCTGTGCAGAAAACGCTTAAACCTTGGTTTTCACACTAACGAAAGCCAAAGAATGGAATGCACGGAGGGCGTAAAAGTTCTCTTTAACTCGATCGTTGAACCGCGAGTAAAAAATACGTAAAAAGGTCGATATTAAAATGTACGCGTACACGTGTCCACTACGACCAACGTTAACGATGTGTCCGCATGAGGGATAATCGCTGGTAATGATTAAAGGCGTGATTTTCAACGCCGAGCCGTTCAATAGATTCAGGCCATCGCGATTGGAAAACTTGCTCCCTCGAATCTCATAGACAATCAAACTATTGTTCCTAAGATACTCGATCCTGAAACCTAAAACCAGTCCCAAGGTATTCTCCTATCACGTTAACTGTTTTCACCGGAAGTACGTCAGCTTACAACCGACTCAAACTGTACTCGCGCATCTAAAAATTCCTCATCCCGATAGAATCTAAAACTCTCCTCTGACCTGTCAGTGACGTCACAGTGCAAAGTGAGCGTCGATCAGAAAAATCCCCTTTGAAAGTGGACCGCGTGTGACACGATCATTGATAACAATCAAGAGGGGGTTGATATTCGACGTCGGGCTGTTCGGTTGATTTACGTCATCGCGATTGGAAAAGTTGCCCTCTCAAGGCTCATCGGCATTCGGAGCAGGGGAGGCCTGCGAGCCGGGCCACACATTGCGGAGAGGAGGAAACGAGGACTGGGTCATCGTCGGTAAATATTGATTCCGGCGGTGTCGACCTTGACGAAGATGTAGGCCACGCGAGCGAGTTAGAAGCGCAGGTGCATTGTCACGAGGTGCCGTCCCGGAATTTTCGTCGGAAAACCGAAACCCGGGAATGGGAACGATATCGGATATCTTGCTGATACGTCGACGCGCGCGCTATTGAAAACGCTCCGCGTTTCTCTGTTTACAGGACGAAAGTCCGTTTCGCCCCCATCCGAGCCCCTCTCTTACGCATCTTTTCGAGCGGGCAGCTTGTGCTCTCTGTTTGCCGGGCCGAAACGAACGGTCGGCCGATTTTCGTCCCGTTCTCTGTTGTCCCAGCGCACCCGCCGATTCTTTAATGGGATTTGAGAATCATTTTTATTCGACGCGGTTCCTTTTTTTTGTGCTAGCCCTCTTTATTTTCGAACAAAGCCCGGAACGGATGGCCGCGTGTTTTCGGATCCTTTTTTTTATTATCCTGCGTGCGTTGCTGATAGAGAGTTGAGTTGGTGGAGGTGTACGGTAACGCGTCTGATAGTATTTCAAAGTTATTTTTACGACGGCCGGGAGCTTTATGGAAGAGATGTGGAACGGAGCGCCGTACGTCGTCCCTGCGGAAGCAAACGGTACGCATTTCTGGGGTTTGCGATGAATCTCTTCATCTTTACGACACGCATCGCGCGGCTTATTTTTGTGCCTCGCGTCCATATTTCGGCGCTCTCGAAAGCGACCATTTATTTTTCCACGCGCACCGTAAGACTACCGAATGATCAATTTCGCACATTTTCCAAATATGTCGCTTGAAGAAATATGTCTTATAAGAGGAACTGTTCACGACACCGCCCGAATCTCATAATGAAGATTGTTCGTATAAAATGGGCCGAAAAGCGGTTCCTACGTTTCTATAAAGAGAACGTTCGCCGTTATGCTCGTTCACTCATTCCCGTGCGTCGCGTTCTGCCTTCTCGCGCTCGGAAACAATACTTTAATAGGGTACATTACGGCTGAACGTGATCTAACGGGCGTGTCGTTGATGCGGAGAGACGGTGCATCGAGCGCAGCTTGCTACAGAGACTTCCTGTTAGATTAGGATAACCGTTTAGAAAGACGACGGGCTGCCTTGTTCGTAACAGAAACTCGCAGCAGGATGCGGACAAGAGACTTCCTTCTTCGTCTTCAATTCGTAACGATTACGTTTCTTACTCGCTTCGAGAACAACGACTTCTTTCATTTGACAAGCCACTTTGAGACGCTTGTTTTTTTCATCGGGCTATCGATCATTTTACGGTGAAACTTTGTTTGTCAAATAAAAACGAAAAGTAGAACAGTGATAATGTAGAAATGGTAGAAAATATTCTTATATTATGTGTTTAATGCAGAGTTATACTACTTTTTACATAATTTATTGAAATAGAAATATATATGTAAAATGGTTCGTAATGCGTGAGTTGGAAAAACCGAATATTTATGCGAAACACTGCTGACCAAGGTGTCGAATTTATAATTATGTAAGAAATCAGTCATCGCGTGGTACGCACAACGATCTTTTTTTCTCTCTTCGAACAGTGATCGTAATGTCTGTCGCGTCGAGAATAAGGATTTCTTTCATTTATCATTTATGAAATGTCGACTAACGTAAACAGACAAGTTTCTTTATTACAGACGATCCCTCAAGTACGTTATTCTATGATTATCGGTCAAACGTTAATGGGTTAAGATAATGGAAGCTTTATTTATTCCAAACCATTGCTCAACATTGAACAGCCTTATGTTCACATTTGCTTTTTGCATACGTTCGCTAACACGGTGACCTTGGACGATTCGATCAAACTTTGCGAATATATTCCACCTACCCCAAGGATGATAAAGGATCTCACTAATCGTAAATCACAAACTAAGAATCAATAATCAATTTAGATCCGACAATGCTCGAATTCTAAATTGTAGAATATCTCATTTATAAAAACATTCATAAGCTATATTTTCCAAGTCATACCGTATGAACACTTTCATAACGTTGCCATTCAATAATAATACGTTTCCTTCGAACCCAAATAATTCCCCCATCTTCTGAACAATGCAAATGCCCCGAAGTTTAATTCTGCACCCCGCACGACCCTTCGTAATAAAATTTCACACAACGTCGCTCCGTGATTTGCGAAAATTAGCAGTAATTAACAGTCATATCGACGTATCCGTCGGAGAATCTGAAATCCATCCCGCGCGTGCTAAACCTTTCACCGCAGGCGTGAATAGATTAGCCTGCATCATCGTGTAGTGCACAGTCTGCATAATTAGCACCTCAAATTTTCCCTCTCTCTCCCCCTCGCGAAGACTGACGTGCAGTATCGTGCTATCGGTCGCACCTCAATAAAGACTTGCGGTTTATTGTCGAAACGTCAAGGACGGGAAGAGGTAACCGAGGAGGAACGAAAGAGCGCGACACAAAGAAAGGCACAGAGTCGTGTAACCTTCACGCTATCATAACCGCACAGAACACGATAGAAACTTTTCCTTTGCTAACGATGCATTTCTCCGCTTCCTCCTCGCCCGCCTCGCCCACCACGCGCAGCGCGATCTTCTTTCTCCCATGATTACACGAGACTTGCATCCTGAATACAGCGCGGTCGGCCTGTAACACGGAACAATTTGTAATGCGAGATGGCTTTGTAATTGAACCGGTATTACGGCCCGAAAAACCACGAATTGTACCTTGACCGTGTCGGTACTTGAATATCGACCGTTTCGCGCTCCGTTTTGAGTGCCATGAGTGAACGTATGGAAAATTTGTCGTTTTTATGACAGTTTTCACGATGTTCGTTTTAAAATCGTTGCACGTCGTTATTGTATCACCTTGTCTGAGTTCGATGTTTTTTTTCGGTTGTATTACGCTACTTACGGATATGAGTATCGATAAGTGTATCATAGAGCAGTGTTTCCCAAACTTCCGACATCTCTGTACCCCCTTCTATAATTTTCGTAAAATACAGAATATTCCGTGTAAAAAAAAAATATTGCATATACTATAATAACAATCAAAATATATTTATTTTTTCCTTTTTAATACAACAAAATAGTAATAATAAAATATAAATAAAACGAATAAAAATTATATTATAAATAACATTCATTATAATCAACGAGAAGACGACAGATTACCATAATTTGGTTCCCTGGTTGTCAATTTTAATCTGAGCGGTTCCACATCCAATAAGTTCCTTTAAGCCTGTTCCTTTTTTCTAACTTAAACTTTTTTTGACTTTCAACCCCGTGCAGCGCGTACCCCCACCAAACTCTTCCCGTCCCCCAGGGGGTACGCGTACCACACTTTGGGAAACACTGTCATAGAGCCTTCGAAATGAGCCGTGCGTTGCAACTGTCCCAAACGAATTGAGCGCTGAATTTCGAAGTTGAATGTTTCCTCCGTCCGTTCGGTGCGTTTACGTTTCCCCGGTTGGTCCGGATAATTAACGAAATGGGCCTCAATTTGCTCGCCGGTGCGTGCCGGCTGCCTCGACACGCCCGGTCGGGCACGCATACGGTGACCATTGCAGTTTCCGAAGCGACACGCGTGCTTTTCAGGGCCGTCCGCTTCTGTTCCCGTGGACGTATGGGAAAATAACCAAAAACAAAATATGGACTATGCGGAGAGCGGAAAATTCGTGCGTGACCAGTTGGAAATGAGCCCCCGCCGAAATGCGTCACTTGAAACAATGGACCCCCCTGGCGCGGCGCCCGGCCAGACGTCGAGCTCGTAACAATTCCTTCGCCCGCCCATTTTTACGCCGCTTTACGCCGTAGTAAAAGTTTATTCGCGCGCTCAGCTCGCAAGTGCCGCCCGCTCCTACCGCTCCTCCCGCGCCATTCGACTCATGCATATTTGACTTTTCGTCACGGTTTTCATATTTACGCGTCACGCGACGACCGGCAAATGTCCCGAAGACGCCTGCGTGCCGACGTTTTTATGTCACGCACTTGTTGTCAGCGTTTTATTCAGCGTCGTGATCATTCGGCACAATGACTTCGCGTTTTAAATACCATTATCTTTTTTTTTTTGTGCACTCATTACACGTTAGATTTGTTAAATAAAAGTGGGCAGATAATACTGTCGATAGTGAAGTTATTTCGATCAATAGATAAACGAAGCGACGTCGCTGACACTTTCGTTTCACCTACACTTTAACAATAATTTCCCATTGCCTATCTGCTGCAAGTCACAGTATCGTGACAGAATAAAACAATCTCGCTCAACAATTATGTCTCACCCACACTTCACCGCACCTTTCCATTACAGCACAATTATGCGCCTTGAAACGTCGCGGCGCGCTTACGAGTGCGTCAACGACGAATCAGTCGAAATAAATTATCATCCAAAAATTGCTGTTCGCAGAAGCGCCGAGAGCGTTCGAATTTTCATTACCCGTTTCAGGCCGCCGTTGACAAACAATCGAACGGAACGGTAAACGATCTCTCGACGATCGTGCCGGGCAACGAAGCAACCAACGGCCGCATGAAACACGCAAACGAACCGCGACGCAATTAAAATTGCAGTCGCACAGACCATTAGCGTGATTAAAAGGCCAGGTGTGGACCCCGTAGGGGGTTGCACACGGGGCAGGGGGGGGGGGGTTGGGTCAAGGGCTGTGAGCATGAACGCGACAAAAAGTCTGCTGCGCGAGAAGGGTGAAGTTGTGGAGGGAGAGTTGTCTTTCGACGATACAAAAATTTTGCCGACCGTAAATCTTTCGAAGCAACCGAATGCTTTCCCGAATTATTTCCCCCGCTACTTCGTTCCCGGAGGGATGACCGCTATTGTTTTCGTACTTTTTTCTATGCCGTGTCGACTACTGAAAGGAAGAATCGGATAGACAATCTGGTCAAAAGTTAATGCCACATGGCGAAACTGCATACATATTTACAAATGTGGATAATGTAGGGTGTGTTCCACGTGGACCAAAATGGAAGATTGATATGTAATTGGTGCTATAAAACGTTGAGTTTCTATTGAAAATAATATTTACGGTAAAACTTGCCGTCATTCGGTAACACAGCACAGTATTGTGACATTTAGTGTACAACTGGTGATCCTAATGACAGAAGAGCGCTAATTGCGATTTTTCTATAAGAGAACGTGTTAAATGATTAAATTCTTGTCTTCTGAACTAGTAGCACGGAATTCTGAAATTTGATATGCTCCTTTATTACATTAAAATACTTCATCCCTCCAAATTTCCAGAATTTCTGCAATTTTCTTAGATGTGTCCGATTCTACGTTAAAGCGGTTGCAGCCTTATATTCTAACTCAAATACACCGTAAGAACATAAAAATATTTCTGTGAGAACATACCTATATATACGGCTTTAGTAGCCAAAGGATTAACGACAAGGTTCGTCCTGAATTTCTGTAACAAAGAAGAGAATTCGGTTTCAAGGTGTCGCCAAATAGAATAAATCAAATTAAAAGTAACGCGTTCGTTGATTTAATTGTTAATGCGCAAAAGGGGTCTATGATGATTCATGATTCAAAAAATTGGGCACGAGTGGTAGAAGTAGTTGGACCCGACGTAACATAGGATCGGCTGGAAGAGTGTATGTTGTCGAGTCGAGCACGACATTGCACCGCAGAGGGTTAAGCACATTCGCCTCAGCGGAAACAGTCGAACTCGTCGTGGGAAATTGTACGGGGGTGGATTAATTGAAGACATCTGGCAACCGCGCGCCCGCGCATTGGATCGCTACTTAGTTTTACGGCCAACTTCCGCTTTCTACATTTCTCTTTCTGTTTTCCTACGTCGTTCTCGTATTCCGCATCGGTGTGCAATAAGCGAAGAAACTGTACAGGATATTAGAACTGTTTTCACGAGTCGTAATAATGGAGAAGAATGTCGCAAACCTTGTTCGACTTGGACGGTAAAAAGGATTATGACACGAATTTCGTCGCAGAAGAAAAGAATCCATGTTAACAGTACCTCTGGAACGAAAGCGAACGAGTCGCATTGAGACGTCAATTCTCTAGGATCCTAGCCGAACGCTTTCCGCGCAACTTCGTCGCAAACGATCGAAGCTTGAAACGGAAACGTTTCCAAAGTTTCCCGACCAGTTCCATAAACGCCCTATACAACGGCCGCATTCTTACGGCGCTTACTCGAACAGTTGAACAACGAACACTCGCAAGATCGCAGGGCTCGGCTTGCGAAAAACTACGAGCGTTCTCGCCCGTTCTCTGCTCTTTACCTCGAGCGCCGAGAGCGTCTTTTCTGCGAGTCGGTGAGAGGGCTTCTTCGCTTTTAGCTGCGCAGTAATAACTCGAACACGAACGCTTGCTCTCACGGAACCCTCGCAAAAGTGCCTCCGCGCCACTTCGTAAGCGATCCACGGCCATTTTGCAAGCGGAATTTCGTCGGCACTGCACCCACCATCTACCTAGCCACCTACGTCCTGGCAGATTTCCGAGGTTAACGAACGAGCGATCCCGTCGGTCGCGAATGCTAGGAGCCACACTCTTCGCGCAGGCAGAAAGCTCCGGGATGAAGCTTTACGAAAGCACGCAATGAGAATGGAAAGGCCCTCGCTCACTCTGTTTGCTCTCTTCGTCCGTCTTTTCGGTCCCTCATTTTCTTCCGGCGAGTTTTACGGAAACATCCGATGCGTCGGAGGGAATATTTCACCGACTAACCCGATTTCCGTCTCTGTCCTCTCGGCCGAGCGACGGCGGTTCTCCAATTATTGTTCCGAGAAATCTTTCGGCACGAGGACAGGAACATATTTCGCGGTTGCTGCTTCCGTAGGGAGAGACACGCAACCTACTTCCGTTAAACCGACGTATTAAAGTATGACTACGAATATCGAAGCGGTAATGATTATGAAAGTGGCTCGAGCGAAAAATGCGAGGAGAAAATATAGTTAATTATTCATTTTGCCAAATAAGCGTTGCGCGTAATGAAATGAAAGAGCTTGCCGGTTTCATATTATTTATCAGTCTCATAAAGATGTATACGCCGAATCGTGTAGAAGTTTGTCCGATGCACGATAAGAGCGATACGACCACTAGCTAGTTTCGTGGAAACTCCACGAACGGAGAATCTCCCAGCTAACAGCTTTCCTGCTTGTCCTTCCGGCTAAGAAGGAAGTGAAGCTGACCTCCTTCCTTTCCTCTGCCATCGCCGCGATCCTGGCTTACCGAATTAAAGCGCGCAAGTGACTACCTTTTATGTTGAATACGTGAACTCTGTCCCTTAACTTCGCAGCCCGACGAACCGTGTCGAAGAAATGATAGAAACGATAAGCACATTTTACGAATACGTCTCGTCGTATGCCGTACGTTTCAAACAAGTCCAGGGATGTTTTTGTGTTATCACAAATGTGTAGAAACTGCTTTACTGTCGCAGTAAAAATATTAGTACATATTGGACTCATAATACGGATGACATCGATGGAACTTTCGACAAGCTACAGATTCTTCGTTTTTCATCGTTCCGACAAAATCGATTCCCGGTCAATTATTCGCGGTGAAATTCCACGTCTGCGTCGACGTTAAATAACGAGGGCAATCGTGATACGTGATATTTGAGGTCGACGTTGAAATTTCGCGAACGAGAAGTACGCGATGGTCTAGGCCGAGGCCGAATGACGTCGGAAGGTGGAAACGCGGACGAGTTGGAGGTGGGTGAGAGAGACAGAAAGAGAAGAGAGAGAGAAAAACGATAGTACCGCGAGAGCGTGAAACGTAATTGCACCCAAGGAAGGAAGAAAAAAAAAACACTGGCTCCCTATTCCATGATTTATTAGATTCGTTTCTTCGCGTTGGACTCGCTGGACGGAATTGGAATTTCGATGTGCACTCCTCTCTCTCTCTCTCTCTCTCTCTCTCTCTCTGTCTTCCTCGCTCGCTCGAGAACGTCTCTCCGCATGCACATAAGCGCACACCTGCAAACCGCGAAGGACAGCTGGAATCTGTATACATTCAGCAGCCCTGACCTCTTCAAACAACTCTGTCTGTGTCGCTATCTACCCTTGTCTGAAATTCATCCTCTCTTTTCCATCGACGCCAGGCATTAACAAGTAACGATAAACATTCCCGGGTAACCGTTTGCAACAGAGTCAGTGGAACATCCTGTACGTCTGTCTATCTACATTCTATTTATCTGTCTGCTTTTCCTCCACTCGACTCTCTCCTCCTATAAGTCTCGTAATATCGACGAGCACGAATGCGGGTCGCGGCAGGCAGGCAGGAGCAACGAGAATATCGAAAACTGTTCTTACATTGGCCGGGCGCCAAGAATAGATTGCTAACTGCAAGTGGACAGTGATAGAAACCGCGCGCACACACGTACGGACGGATACGTAGGTATCCGAAGTACGGATCCAAGTTCGAGATAGATCCATCTGTCATCGATCGTACGTGCGGGATTCGCGCTATCGCGGCTCATCCTCCTGGGAATTCGACTACTGAGGATCCTTGTCGAACGTCGAGAGAATTTCTTGCCCCAGAAAGACTCAAATGCCAAGTGGCGGAGTCGAAGGAGAGAGAGAGAGAGAGAGAGACAGAGACGGACGGAAGATCACTGCCGCTGTGATAGTGGCGCACGAGTCCCTGATGCAATGTCCACTCGAATTGTTCCTTAGACTGTGTACAACATTATTGAGAAATTATTCGAAACAACCGCGGATAAATGAATACAATATTCAATGATAACCTGCCCTTATGAGCAACTAACAATAAAATAACGAAAAAAAGAAAGTGCGATAAAAGATATACAAAAAATATACATGTTGAATAAAGAACCTCTTCTTTTTTTGAAGTCTGCGAGAAACTGAAACAACTATCCCGAAACGCTACCACCGTACCTCTTAAATAACCTAGAAACTGACGATCCAGATTCAACCATCTCTCGCATTCATTGTCAGATCACTGCATTTTTCATACTACAACGTACTTATACGACTATCCACGAACACTACCGCCGCACCGTGGCCCTTAAGAACCGTACGCCACAGAAACTCACGACCCCCATTCCGGCCACTGCACTTTTCCGACTTTCCCGAAAATTGCTTATTCTCCCCGCGAGTCCTCCGGCTGTCGGTACAAAGCGACGCGTCGTCGATATGATCTCCCGACTGCGGAAGGTGTGTTCCCGGCGGGACAAGCGTCCTCGCCTAGTCGCTTGTCCCGATCTCCTCTCGTTTCCGCGACGGCACCCCCGCGCTTCCGGCTGCACGGGTTTCGGGCGCTGCTGAGAGAAGACGCTGCGCCGCGATCACGTCTACGTAATACTCCCTTTTCGCGGAAAGAGCGCCGCTGCCTCGGACGCGGACCCTTCGCCATGAATTAAACATGGCGCTCGCGTAGGAATAGACGCGCAAACGAGATTCGTAAATTCATTTGCCGGCTGGCACGCGCATCCTCCCACTTGCCGATTCCCTTTGTTCCGGAGGCAAACTCTCGACGATAAGCGCGTTGTCTTTGTCCACGAGCTTTCCCAGCGCGGCGAATGCGCTGCAACTGGCACGGCGGCGGAGTGGCGCATTTTAAACGACAATAGAGCATAATTTACTCATCCTGCACACACATACACACCACCCCACCGGTCTCTGTTTCGTATTCAATTAAAAACGTCGGGCTGATTGCGATTACGTTATGTATCGTCTACGTGCCGAGGTTTCGCGTGGGAGATGAATTGTACTTTGTGCGTGCCCAAGGCTTTTCGGATTAAATATTGATTCGCGTTTTCGTAGCTCGGGGTGCTTCATTTGTTGTCCGGCTGCTGTTGGCGTTGTGAACTAGTCTGTTTTATTATTGATAATGGTTTTTGTCGGAGTTGCTTCTTTGTTCGGAGAAGGTTTTTGCGGAATTCCGAAATTCCGTGCGGTTATGTGTTTCGTGTTGTAATTGTTTTTAAGGGACTTCAAAAAGGAGAAGGTTCTCGATTTGACATGTATACCTTCTTTGTTGTTGTTGTTGCTATATTGTTACTTCAAATTGTTAAGCTTTCATTTCTTTTTAGATCATTGTATCGCATGTCGTAGTATCCGGCAATGTCTCTCTGTTCTCGTCGACCAAAATTCCAAAAGTCACCGAAACTCGTTCTTTGCCAAACTCGCATGTTTTTCCGCAAAAGACGATGGACTGTTGTCGAGTGCGCTCATTTGTCGCACCTATCGACCTACTTCGTCCACAAATTGACGTCTCGTTGACGAGCATCTTGCAATAATGAGAAACCACCGTTGTGTTCGCCTCATTACAAACCGACCTTCGCTCCGGTATTATTTGCCGCTGACAAAGAATTTTCTGGCTCCGCGAACTCGAGTGGCTCTTATTAATTGGGCCTTGTTCGCGGAAAACAATGAAAATTTCATTCAGTCGCCTGCCCTACCTACCTTCACCTTGCCGCCACTTTGCCGCGTGCATTTTTGTAACCAGTAGCAGCCTGTGCAACAGGTGTGTAACCAACGTTGAACGTAAAATTCGAACCTCACTCGCGGGAACTTGCGTGAAAACAGCATATAGTAAAACGAGTATACGGAACACCTTGAATTGTATGTTCATTGCAAAGCAGACTTGGTCGTCGCGACTTGACAAAGTCGACGGCAATATATGAAAATTGAAAATATATATTTCTGTCTTATCCTCAATACACACTTTTGACACGAAACTATTTCCGCACTGAAAATAACAGTTTGTCTCAATGAGAATGTGATAGGTTGAAGTTGTTAAAAGTACCCTTGCTACTGATTGATCTTTTTATATCCTATTATTTTATTTTCTAGGACATCGACCACACAGACGTGCTGACGGTGGGCTTCAACGTGGATGGGGTTGAGCGTGTTCTCGATCTACGACTCAATAGCGATTTGATCCCTGTTGGATATCAACAGCGTCATCAACATCGCGGGACGTACAAAGTGCACACCCCGAACAAAGTTGTAAGTCGAATTCAACTAACCAATCACGCTTGTTTGAAGAACAAGTCAGACACTCCATTCCATCACGTTCACTTTGTTCCGATTCGAATCCATTCACACAACACTCGTTCCTCACTGACGCCATTGTCGAATAAAACTCTCTATTATCCTGCCTAAAAACGTACACGTAATACGAAATATCATGAAGCCGATTCTCTATCGAATTCCCGAACAGCGGTGGCCTAAAACGGTCAAATATTCCCGACGCGACGTTTAATTATCAGTTCAATTCTACGTCCCCGTAGCCTGTCCAATACCGCCACGAACCTCAGCCAAGCATTCATCCTATTCAAACGTACTATTCACTGCGGATTACACTCGCCGACAGGGCACAATATCAAGCGTTCACGTACGCTATGCATATACGATTATGTGCGCGGTCCGTGCTCATCGAGGGGGTTCGGACGTTCTGAAAAGCGGCCAGTGAGCCGTGAATCGGGAAAAAGTTTCGCGATCATAATTAGCCGCCGGCACAAAGAGACGCGGCGCGGCCAGCTTTGCGAGTGCAGAACCCACCGCGCGTATTTGTTGACGATTTGCCCGGAATTTGGGGGTGGGCTCGATCTGGACGGCGAGGTTTTCGGGCGAAAATCGAACCGGGCTCAGCTTTAATCTGACGCGCGCCGCGATCGTTTGCACGCTGTTAGGAGCGCGCGCGTGTATGGTGTTCGTCGGCAGTGGATATGGGTTTAATATCTGCCGGAATCGATACACGTGATTGCGCGCGATTTCATAACGTGTCGAATCGGAGATCGTGGTTCGCGACCGAGAACGGGGCTACTCGCCGCGAGATAATAGATCGTTAGTTTCGAAGAGGGACCATTCGCGCGCGAATTTTGCCTTTTAATGAAGATGGCGCACGGCGGACGAATTGATTTTGCATGTCGCCCACGACTGTACTCCAAACTGATTTTTCCTGCCGATAAGGTCACGCGAAAGAGGGTATGTATTGGACTATCTTTTTGTTCGACGGTTTTGATAATAGATTACCCTTCGCCAATTAGCAATTACGCTCACTCGCATAAAGTCTGGAAGCGATAAAGTTATGTCTCGTTTAAGCATAATTGCGCTTCGTATTACGTACACTTTCATCTATCTCGGAACGCAGATATATTATATTTTCGTTCTTATGTACCCACTTCGTATATTCATCCGGACTCTGAGCATAGTGCGGGAATTGCACGCACGCACGCTGTACTTAAGCAAACATAATTCCCAGCGCGCTCTTTACCTCCGCGAGGTTGCAACTAAACTACTGACATCAATTATCCCCACAGTACATAGAGCTCTACACGGGTAAATGTAGAAAGTTATTAATATCCATCCCCTTGACATGGCGTCGTATTAAAGTCACGTACATGCACGATGTTGCGGCCAAATTTTGAGGTATTCATCATTTTCAATTTGTGAGAGCCTACCCACCTGATAGACCATATTTCAACGCTATTAAGCCCTTGACCGTAACTATATCAATATAAAACAACAAACTCACTCGACGCAATTAAAATCTAACCCAAATCGTACATTAGACATCCTAATATCTCTCAAACCCAACACATTCACGTAAATCACCTTTTCACCGTTACATTTTTCATGACAACGCCTCATCCCGTCGCAGCGAGCATATTTCCGGGTCTTTAAATTATTCGCACCCCGTGTGCATCGTGCACACTCCACCCACGCAGCAACACTCTTAATCCTCGCATAACATTAGCCGCACCAGGGTGTAGTTCGCATCGTCGGGTAAGTACGACATCGATCACCGAACCCATTCCTTTCGCGTTAAAACCATACGGTCGCGAGTATTCTTCGGTCGTCGCGACACACAGCCACACACACTCGTACTGCGAGGACAGTGTGGCAATGCTGGCATCAGCGAAACCGTGCCCCGTGCGGTCGTAGCTTCCGCTTTATAATTTAACGGCGCTCGCGGGAAAGGGAAAAGAAAAAGGTTCGCTCGGCCTACACCGGCATACGTATACAATGCATGCATACATATAAGGCACGCACGAGCGCGGCAGGTATGTACCTGTGTATGTTGTGTGCGGATTGAAGTGGCCGCGTCGGGCGACGCGGCGCGAGTGGCGAAAAACGAGGAGCCAGAAGTGAGCAAGCACTTTGCTCGGGCGTTCTTCTTTTTCGCCCTACCATTCGGAGTTTTTCGGCTGCCCAATCTCAGTGTCTGTTTTTGGCGATAGGACGACGCGTATTATGGGGACCGGGTCGGGACAGACTGTTTTGTGCAGGCGCTCTTGATCGATCGTTGTTACGGCCGAATAGTTGAAGGAATAGAACGTTCTTCGAGACGTGCCAGCAGCGCGTTTTGCTATTTTTGTTTAAAGCTAATGCTGGAATGAAGTGAGCGTAGACGTAAGACGTAAGCGGTTGTAAGAGTAACAGTCAACCAATTGGAGTGCTGGTATTCACGATATAACTGAAGTACTAGTTGCAAAGGGCTTCTTACGACCACTTTCAGTCTTTGAAAATCTGCGCTTACTTCGTTGTAGCATTGGCTTTACATACCGATTCTATCAATTTCCGTCGAGTCATATCGATTTTAAATTCACCCGTGTTTCCTATCGCATAATATGTCTTTCTTATAGGCAGGCGAGATTGAGTACGACTCCGTTCCATTTTTCCGCAATTCTGCTACATGCCCGATGAGTCAGAAACATGAACGGGATAACGAGGTTGAAAAACGGGTGCGAGGGTATGGCGGCAATAGAGGGCTGGGTTTACAGCGTTGAAGTGTTTCCGCGAGTTCATTGTGCCTCGTTGTCGCTGAACGCCGGCCCCACCGTACGCGCAATTGAATTAATGAAATAATTAATTCCTGTGTCCAGCTAACGGGCATCTTTCTCATCTCCACACGTTCCTTCTCTCTTTTTGTGCCCATTTTTCCTGCCTCACACTCGCCCCATTGTTATACAGTCTGTCGGGTCATTTTTAATGTAATCGAAAAGGTGCCTTTGCACAAGAATAAAGGTCAAAGATGCATAGTGACTGCGAGCTGCCATATATACTCGGCTACTATAAACTTCTATATTGTACGAAAATTCGATATGAGAACAGATTGTTCTACTATTCCTATACCACGTTTATTACACGATCCTTTGTAGTTTCATCTTTGTTCCCATTTCGCAAACACGCGCGCACGCAGCTTTCGTCGTTAATACGAAGTTAATTCAGCGGACGGCCGGACAGGCTAATTTCGGCCGCCCGAATGAGAGTAAAATCGGGGAAAATCGTCGACGGCCATCAGGCAGCCCTGCACGGCCGCTGGTCGTTTGAAATGAAACGGGACACACTGCCGGCAAAACGTGGCCCTCGACCGCGGTAATTATTTACCGCGGCAAGGAATGAATTATCGTTGGATTCGATTAAAAAGCCCGAGCTTGTCGCATTTCATTTTGCCCCGCGAGATTGGACCGACACGAATTTTCTGCCGAATTCGCTCGCATACTTTAATATAGCCGCGAGCAGACTGTTAAGGTCGTGAAACGTTACGTGTCCTCGCGTTTTACGTTATTTTGCTTATTGATAATACTAGGATTTTACTCGATTTCCTTCGCTGGGCTTATGGTCAGTGGATGGCGTATAATATACTTTCGATAAGTACCGTCTGCGCTTTTCTTGCCGATCGAAAAGTTCGGTTATGTCGTAGTCGTCAACCTGTTATTCCACTGTGAATCGATCGTGTTTGTGTGATTACGAATTTAATAGCGGAATTGTAAAAATTTGGAATTTAGAACTGGAATTTAGAAATTGTGAAAAAGAAACACCATATTTCAAGCTGGTTCAGTTTGCAAATGGTTTACGAGCAGCACGTAAGCTGTTCAACAGTCAACGGTTACTATAAACAAACTTTCATGCGCGCAATATGTAGTGTAAGGGGAAATTATCAAATCTCGATTTCGAATAGAAACTTGCTGACACGAGATGGCACACGATAAATTAATGATCACACGAGACGTGATCGTATCCTTTTGGTCGACAACGGATCCTTCCACTCGACTCGTGGGGGCGAAAAAGGAAGCTGAAAAATTGGTCTTTCGAGAGTTGTGCGCGCGCGAGCCCGCTCGGGAGCCGAAAGTGGGCCAACTATATTTGTACCGGTGCGATGTACCTACGGGGTGTTTCTTATTATGTAAAAGTACTGGAGAAATGAATGCAGGGCCTTCAAACAATGGGAAAAGTTTATATACACATATGTACGTCCGACACGACTTTCCGCGACATTTCCATTTCCACGGCATAGACTGTTTTATGCTACGTCATACTTAAGATAAATGTAGCTATTTCAAAAATTCCCTTTAAAAAATAGATAAAGAATCGGTGGAAGAACGTCATAACGGATATATGAACATATTAACGTTTTCCGTCGTTTTGCACAACCTGAATCTATTTCGGAAATACGTTGAACATATTAGCGCTGACACTGCCATTTTCACCGTTCCGGTTCATGCACAATTATGCATCTGCGTACATAGATTTTTGACTATATTGGAATGGTAATTTGGGATATCGAATGACAGAGGCCACAAATCTCTTAAATTACTAAAGTCGCCCTTATATAAACACGATCGTCAAACCAGTGACATATATCCTGAAATTCATATTTAGTGACGAATATGTAGAAATGGACTCTAAAATGCTTGAATATATCTAAATGGTGCAATTTGAAGTCCATTAAATAACATTAACACGGAACGAACGGTGCAGACACGAAATTGACACATAACGGATATGCGTCGATCGACCTAAAACTGTCCAAATATATGTAAGCAATTTAATTCGAAATGCATAATATAACATTAGCACTAAACGAACAGAAGTGACACGAAACAGACATTTGACACGTGTGCGCGAAAATCGACCCCAAACGAACTAAACACGCGCAAGTAAATCAATTGTATGCGCACAATATAACTAGTACGCAACACATGCGTGTGAATCAATATTTAGTCATACTTTTAAGGAAGAATTGGACACACATAAGAAAATCGCAGAAATTCTTGAAATTATCCGCATTTACAAATATGTATATACGAATTGTCTATATGTGGCATTAACTCTTGACCAGACCGTCTGTCCGATTCCTCCTTGAACTCTTAAACAGTTGCGACAAGAACGCTTCTGCTCCTGTTCCAGTCGTTAAGAAACACCCCGTACATCGACCGCGATGCCGCCTTCCCTCTCACACCCAGTGCATATACATACATACCTACCGCGCGTATATAATCCGATGGAATCTCCTAGCATCTCCCACCCCGCCAAGAGAATCGTCTTGACGTCTCTAGGCGACGTTTTCCCGCGTCCTGAATTGTCCTCCCTACTTCCCTTTTCTCGCCCGCTATCTCGCCCACCTCGACGTCCCGTGCTGAGAGACGATTTTCGGAGCAAGCGATTTCTGATGCATTTCCCGCGACGACGGTTTCGTTGACTCAAGACTCCATTTTCTCGCGAGAGATAGACTACGTCGCGGGATGATGTAGCCAAATTTTGGCCTTCTGCCTGACTCACTGTCAACCGAGTTCAATACGGAGAGCGTGTGCGTCGCGTTCATCGTGCTACTTTGTATTGTGCTCGCCACGTCGATAGAGCGAAGCAAATCAATCTTGCTCGACGTTAGGTGCTGGTTTATGCGCTGCGTCATTTGTAATTTTTAACGTGAAGGTCAACCGATCTTCGTTAGTTTAGAGTTGGTATAATTCGTGAAACGTGTAGTTTCGATGTTTTGGGGCCGAATATTACTGCACAGTTTATCCTAATATGTGTGGATGAATCTGATGATAATGATAATAACTGGTGATAATAGGAAAAACATTCTGTATGTGTTAACTGTTTCAATTTGAAAGCTGAATATTTGTCCGGAACGCGTGCGTCCGTACACGTAAATTTAAAATACGCGCACGGTTTGGCAAACGAATATCATTTATTCGGTATAAAAGCGGTATCGAATAAAGTAAGGATGAAAGGCATTGTTTGTCAACATTGGATAGGTAATTCGCCGTGCATTTTGGTAGACCTTAATTTACGAAACGCTGTTTTATACAACTCTCACAGGTGTATTCGCGCCCTCGTTAAAGTAACGTATCGTACGGTACTGTATAATCAATAAATGCACATAAAATAAACACACCGATGTAAAGGAGAAATATATGGAAATGTAGATTCACTTTGATACAAACGAGATAAAACTGTGCTTCGTAATTGGTATTATAGTCCGGCACATTATTTCGACGCAGACGGTAACACGCGAACAGAAAATTTAGTGAATTTACTTGATCAACTTTGTTGGGTTAAAGCAGACATATTTTTTTTTCATAACGGTGTGTGTGGGAATAACATTTTATTCGTGTGTCGGAGGACGTAAAAACTAATTTGACGATACAGAATCTCTGTTATGCAGAGCTCGATAACTCACCAGATTTTACTTGTGATCTATATGGTGGAAAAAATTATGGTATCGTAGTAAACGCTATTTTTTTTTATTCTTCTTCCCGAACGAGGCTCCCAGTACAAGAACACGTTGTTCCACTTATCTGATTAATTTTATCACGACGGCTTTATCGTCCACTTTTTATTCTACCTTAAAAAACGTCGGTATGGACAATCTTACGAATTCTTGTCACCAAAGCAAGGTCGGTCGAAGTCTACACAATACATGTAAATAGCGGATAGCACGAAAAGTGGAACCTTGACCATCGCAATTGCACCGGAATTTTCGATATCCGAAGAAAGACGCTAACCGAGGACGTTCGATCGTTTGATTTCAGGAACTCTGTCACTACCAAGGTAGCGTCCGAGACGTTCCGAGTTCCTGGGTAGCGTTGTCTACCTGTCGAGGATTGCGCGGCGTCATCTTCGACGGCGAGAACCTGCACCACATTCATCCGGAAACTGATTCTCTGGATTCCATCCATTACGTGTACAAGCAGAGCGATCTGGTCGCCAACAATACTTGCGGTAAGTTCGCCTCACACTCCCCCGCGGCAAAATGCGAGTGATCCCTCGTTTGTATGCGAGCCTCGTGTTTGATCTGAAATTTGCGCGGGAGCTCAAATATACTACGAACTACGCGATTGATCGAATTAGCCGTACGCGCTTACACGCTACGTCGCAAAGCTTCATACGCGCAGAATACCGACGCTGTGTTCGACAATGCGTAATGCTCTGCTAAGGAATAGTTCAAGTAATTCGGTATGAAATCCTCTTAACCCTCTGCGTATCTCTATAGTTCGGCTGATGCATGTTCCATAACGTTAATACCGTGAGAATTGGATGGAACGAGTAGTTGGAATTAGGTTTTTTGAATTATTCTTCGATAATCCTTTAGCAGCTGCGCAACAACCGTTGCGCGCACCGTGCAAGAAATTCACAACCGGCTAGCCGCTTACTTGTCTTCAACATTTAGTCTTCCCAGAAAAAAAACGTGGTATCTCGTGATCCGTCTTCAATGTGCTAAAGTAGAAATTGTTGAACGCCGCGGCGCGTCTGCGGGAGAAGCGGCAGCGAGTCAGAGAGTCGCGAAAGGACAAGCTGACTCCTTTAGGGGCGTCTTCCCAAAGAGCCAGTGCCCTTGGCGACGCCGTCTAGTGTACGCACTCCTTTTCTGGGACCGCAGACCCGTCTTAGAACGACAGTAAAGACTGGTCTCTCCTTAACGGTCTTAACGAATGTGGGAGCAAGGTCCTGCTTGTGTTGCATTTCTCTCTCTCTTTCTCTCTCTCTCTCTCTCTCTCTCTCCCCCCTGCAAACGCGCGTCTATCCTTCTCCCAACTTCCTCGCGCAAACTCCTCTCTCCTTTTTTCGACTTTGTCTCCTTAACGCTACCGAGAATCCGCAGGACTATCATCTCTCTCTTTTTTGTCCCGTTCAGGTTACGAAGGGACGCCGGATCAAGTTCTCGACCAGCGCCATCGGGACATTAAGAGGATATCGAGGGTAAGATCATTAGGAGGGATAATGTACTTGACCTCCGACGTAGATGAAGTATGGTATCGTCCCGAGAGCTTTTCATTCTTCGCCGGTGCACTTATTTCATGCGCCACTCGACGTCAGGTCCAATCTTGTTCCGATATATACGTCTAAGATTAACTTCTAAGACGGTCAGTGTTCCTCTTCCAGTTTCGCCGGATAGACTCGGGCAGTCAGACGATACTCGTTCGAGGAACTTTGATGTTTGCAATGATAAAGATAAGCGCCGTCTTAGGAGACCAAACGATGTCATGCGGGAGTAATTGAAACGCAACTGGGCCAATTACGACGGTTCGTTATCACTCACGTGCGTTTGAAGTGTAGTTTGTGGCGCTCGTGATTCTAGCAGTACAGATTAGCCTTTCACATGGTTTATTATCTACCTACGTTCATGCGGCGGGTTAACGACCGCCGCGCGAAGTGGAATTTTTTTCGAGACGGCAGATAACGCGGCGAAGATATGAAACTGTATGATGGCAGCGCAAATACGCGGGGCGATTGTCGTCAGGTGATCGTTTCGATTTTCGTCTCAACCCCGGAGAACTCGCACCTTGGGCGCTTTGTGCTGCACCTCTTTTATTGTATTGGCATATTTGTTTCGTTTTAGTAGCATGTACCCTTATTGAACATGAGTTACCACCATTTCAGACCATATAACGAAACACGTATGGAAAATAAATGACTTAAAGCCAACGTTATGAGAGTCACTTTTCTTACAGCACAAAAGGGCGGCCGAGGTGATACGAGGTCCTTACAACGCTAACAGACAATCTCGATACGTCGAACTCGTACTGGTAATCGACAAGAAGGAGTACATCGCGCTGGACAAGAATCTAGACAAAGTGCACCAGCATTGCAAGGACATCGCGAACATCATCAACGCGGTTGGTACCCATTAATCTCGCCTTCTCATCAATTCCAACTTATAAACTTTCGCCGACGAATGGGGTTACGCGCGTCATTATCTGAGATCATGACCCGTACGCTTCATTCGTGTGCTGCTCTTACTTTTTTACGTTGCGAAAAAGAAGTTACGCTACAAATTTCACCTGCTATTATAACGTGTCGATTTATTCCGCTATCGTGCCTTCTATCCCGCGGCACCCGTTTTCGGTCTAACGCTTTAAATGTCATTCGCTCGCGGACTTAAGTAACTAATCAAGTGCCGACTAAGTAACATTAAACGCCCCCTCTTCTTTGTCTTCGACGAGACCTCGCTTCCGTAACTGGCAATTCTCGTAGTCGATTAAACTCAGTCTCCTCGTTCAGTTATTTCGTTGAAGTGCGAACTAGCTCATTTCCATGTTCTACCTCATCGTCGTATGAAGACTTCCGCGTTTGCAGACCGCGTTCTACCTACTTCTCCGCCATTTCGACGCATCTTTCGTGCACAAACATCACGGTAGTTTCATATGTACTAACGTTTTCTCGATACAATATATATGTTAATTGTGTATTAACAAGGTAATGAAATTGAAAAGAAATTGTCGGTATCATTACTCGCACGTTTTCGAAACTCTGGCTTTTAATAATGAATACCACTTTGCCCGTACGGAAACGGTATGGCAAAATGCTAAAAGTGGGTAATCTTCGTCGACTTATGATGCACTGAACGTCAAGTACCGACTTCGGAGGCGGGTGTAATTTTATGAATAAAGCGTGTGAGTAGTTACTTAACCGTGTAACTCGGTAGAAAGCATGTGATTACTGCGAGCGAAATGTACGTTTGTTCTTCGCCATCCACTCGGCAAAGTGTCATTGTCGCGTGCGCTTTCAGCTCTACATGCCTCTCAACATATTCATCGCCCTGGTCGGCGTGCAAGTTTGGTCAGACACGGACGAGATAGTGCTCTCGCCGAATGGCGACACGACCCTGTCGAACTTCCTGAGGTACCGTCGGGAGAAATTGGTCCAAGACATGCCGAACGACAACGCTCAGTTACTCACGTGAGTTTCCCCGTGAATTACGATTCAATATTTGCACTCGGCCGCGGGCGTGTTGAGCGAGGACATTTCAGGTGTTCTACTTGCATAGAACGCCAAATGCGCTTCCTCACCGTTGTCTGCCGCCGTACATACGCCCGAGATGACGCACGACAATAACGCAAGTTCCGTTGTATCCCGATTCACGGTACCGCGTCCTTCGAAAATTATAATTAAACTTCGCCGCTGCGTGTGAGACGGGAACAAAAGAAGAAAAAAAGCGGGATCGTCAGGAAACGCTTTTACTTTCTCGGGAATGGCGCGCCAACGCTCCGCGCACGTATCCGCGAAACCGCTTCGAACTTCCGACGAAGTTTGTCCTAGGCACCGCGGCACGTTTGCTCAACGATATTTACCGAGAGATTAAACAAGCGCTTACGCTGCATTCCGCGCGACTGTCGAAAATTTCGCATGCAAATATTGGCAAGTAAACTTGTTAACATATTTAACGGAAAACGCGCGGATAAGCTGCCGAGCAATGGCAAACTGGCGGATAATGCGGAGAGTTAATATTGCCGTCACGAATCCCTGGGGCCGCGCCGAGCGGAGCCTAACGAGGACTCATTCATGATTTGCAGACGAATACAGTTCGAGGGCGGTGTCGTTGGGAAGGCATTGAAGGGGCCGATCTGCACGTACGAATTCTCCGGCGGCGTGTCGATGGACCATTCGAACGTCGTGGGACTGGTCGCGGCCACTGTAGCTCACGAGATGGGCCACAATTTCGGGATGGAGCATGATTCCGCTGATTGCGAGTGCCCCGAAGAGAAGTGCGTGCGAAAACAAGTCATTTATTATCCTGACAACGGCTCGATTCTATATAAACCTGACGAAGGGCATCCTTCGGAAGTGATGTAAAAGTACTATGGGTGGTCATTTGACGTTTTCATGCAAAGACATCAGCAGCAACCGATGAAGATGTCAAAATTTGGGTTTTTTTTATTTGAAAATTGTAGCGTCAGTTGCGTCTTGTAAGCTAAATAACTCATTTCTTTATTCCATATACTCTCTCAACTATAGTTTATAATAATTCTTATAGTTTTCCTGTCTTTTTCTGTATTTCTGTCTTTCATTCCTACGACAATCTCAAGGCTTCCGTTATTCAGTGAAGATGTGGGTCACAAATGTTATTTCCTTAACGCGTACACAGTACGCACATATACGTATAGGACATAAAAAACGTAGCGACAGAAAGAATTTTTCGAAACCAGGTGCATTATGGCGTCGTCGAGCGGTTCCTCGGGTCCGACCCACTGGTCAACCTGCTCCCTCGAACACTTGGCACTGGCCTTCGAGCACGGCATGGACTACTGTCTGAGGAATAAACCGCGGAAGCTCTTCGACAGTCCTATCTGCGGCAATGGTTTCGTCGAACCTGGCGAACAGTGTGACTGCGGCATGAAGAGCAATTGCGACAATCCGTGCTGCAATGCCACCACGTGCATGTTGCACAGTAACGCAAGCTGTGCTACCGGGGAATGTTGCGATTTGAAGACTTGCAGGCCGAAGTCGGCTGGCACAGAGTGCCGGAGTGCCGAGCACGAGTGCGATTTGCCCGAATTCTGTACTGGGCAAAGCGAGTATTGCCCCATGGACGTGTTCAAAATGGACGGGGAGTCGTGCAGCATGGGTAAGGCTTTCTGCTATCAGGGATCCTGCCGAACTCACAACGATCAGTGTAAACTCCTTTGGGGTCCCACCGGCATATCGTCCGACGCTCAGTGTTACGACATGAACAATAAAGGGACGAAGCATGGAAATTGCGGATATAACAGAGTGGACTCGAGCTATGTCAAGTGTAACGACCAGTGAGTTCGATTTATTTTCCGTTTGTCACCTTAATCAGCGTTTGGTATGTTGGTCAATTTGGATCTACGTGAAGATTAGTGGGGCTTTCGGACGTACGTAAGTGTTAAAGTCTGTTTATGTGCTTCAGGAATCTTCTGTGCGGTATGCTGCACTGTAAGCATCTGAACGAGAGATTGGAATTTGGAATGGAATCAGTAGCGATATTGAGCCATTCGTTCATCAATAACGGAGGCAAAATTATACCCTGTCGCTCAGCTATCGTAGACCTGGGCCTAAATCAAGTGGATCCAGGCTTAGCGCCAGACGGTGCCAAATGTGCTCCTGGGAAGGTACAGAACACTTTATAAAGAACTGTGATATTAATAATTACCCCGTAATTACATGACTGTTTATTATCGAACACTCGCCAGAATTGATAAACATTGTACTGAATTGTCTGACACAATGTCCTCTTAGATGTGCGTGAATCAAAAATGCATGCCCGTCGCCGATTTAAGAGCCTCAGTTTCTGGCGGGAAAGCCTGTC
This sequence comes from Priocnemis perturbator, assembly GCA_963942575.1. Lineage (NCBI taxonomy): Eukaryota > Metazoa > Arthropoda > Insecta > Hymenoptera > Pompilidae > Priocnemis > Priocnemis perturbator. The sequence goes on from OZ012652.1 coordinate 11,485,868, forward strand.
CGAATAATTGCAGCGGCAACGGCGTTTGCAACAGTCGCGGTCATTGCCATTGCAATCGTGGATTCCGGCCACCGGATTGCACCCAACCGGGTGTAGGAGGCTCTGAAGACAGTGGACCAGCCGAAGATCCAAACGGTAAACATGATAAACCCATATTTTTTAACCCTTTCACTGTCACATAAATATATATTTGCGCTCTATTCGTCTGCCCTATACCATTAATTAATGATACCACGTATCAATAGAAAAACAGAATTATTTAGTACTGCAATACGATGCTATAAGTTTCAGCAAGTAATTGTTGAAAAGAAAATTACATTATAATTTCATAGCTGAGACACATGATAACTCTAAAATGCCACTGACCTCGATAAATTTGGAATGCTCTTAATATATTTGTTCGCAAAGGAACGACTAACAATCCCTAGATAGCAACGATGTAGACTTCAGTTACAATTTATTCGACTTTGAATTACTAAAAAGATTACAAACGTTATTATTCGACACGACCGAACTTTCAATCGACTGTCTGTTCTCGTATGCACAGCGAAAAACGACTTCGTCACTGCCCTGTACATCGTCTTCCTCGGCGTGGTGCCGATGGTAGCTCTCTCGTCCTTCGGCGTCTGGTACATGAGGAACTCCGGGCAGCATTGGAAGAAGGGCATGATGTCTACGTACGTATTCAATCTCGACAACTTCAAAGTATCGCGTAAGCCGAAGCACGCGGGCCCGGCCGCCGTTTCCGGTAAGGCATTCTACGAGCGCGCGCTCACGTTCTTCGCGGTGCAGCGCGACATGTCGCAGCACGACGACGGTAAGATATTCACGATCGCCGACAGTCTGCCACCGAAAGAGAAGCTTCAGATCACGAGAACGAACTTGATATCGACCACGAATCCAGACGTGATAAAGTGTAGCAGCGACATCGAGTACAGGAAGTCGCTGTTGCTAGCTAGCGCGAGGGCGGGCAATGCCGCTGACAGTTCGAAAGCGGAGCCCGAGAAGGTCGGTTTGCCGCAGAAGAGTGTCGATAAGGAGGCGAGGAAGGTTAGCCCACTCAGGTCGGAATTAGGCGCGACGATCGCGGAGCGAGTGCAACAGTTGCAAAAGAAGCCGTCCAAGAACGTGAAGGGTCTCGTACTGGACACTGACGTTAAGTTCGAACGGTCGAGCGAGAACTCGTGCAACCGCACGGGGAGCACACCGGGCTCGTGCGAGGCTCTCTTGCCGGAAGTCAAGTCGAAAACGCCGACGCCGTTTTACAATAAAAAGCCACCCCCGCCGCCGGCGCCCGCACAAAGCCTCAAGCCAAAGTTCTGAGACGGTTTCTGTTGCACTCCGACTGCGCTCGCACGGACGGCAGTCGAATGTCACTTTCCTTCCTCGGCATTGCTTCGAGGAGGATGAGCGCGTAGACGTAGAATTTTTCACGAATCCGTGTCCTGCTCTTTTTCTACCGGGTTTTGGTATGTTAGACGACGATATATATACGTCGCGACGAATCATGGAAAACGAATGTGACTCGTGGCGAGTTGAGAGACACACACTGATGAATTCGAATGACAATAAGACTTCTCGACGCCTATTTGCCGTTGGCAGAGAAAACGATTCAAGAGTAATTATTAGATGAGATTTTTACCGCTTAACATGAAAGACTATATATTATTAATCGTCTAGTGTGTAAAATTGAATGTCCATGGAGGTAATCTCATGATATACGAAGTCCAATTGCCGTGGCACGATTTCTATACATATCCAAGTTTGATGAAAGTAACGTAAAGAACACACGCTCCATTTAGTGCGAAAGTCATCGGCGAAGTTAATGATTCTCGCATTACATGACACGTTAAGAGGGGTTGATAAACACGGTGGCGGTAGGTATAGATAATACTTGGTCATCGACGATGCCAAAATATATATCGAAATAACTTCGTACTGTGATCTTAACTTGTAATACTTGTACACAGAATACTCTAATTTATGTACGAACAACGGTGACAGACAAATTTCGTACGGAAAATATTTTTTTGAAGTGACTAAAGAAAATCACGTTGACGCCATTAGGTGGAAATCTTTTGAAGCGACAAATTAGCCATGATTCTTGTGACACGATGGAAATGAATCTCTGACAGTAGATCGTTTTATTTGATAGTTTAGATATAGAGTGTACACTGCATGTATTTATTACATAAATTAATATGCAATGCTCAACTAATGGTACGTCACTTACGGTGTAACGAGCTTATGGAGAGGCATTGACGAGAGAAGTATATGAAGCGTTAGTAGTGCGCTAGAGCTACGCGCAACGTGCTTGCAGCAATGTTGTGTAGGTACTCCTTAGCATGCCGCTCAAAACACTCGATACAAGTTATTGCCCTCGTACTACGTATGACTATACGATAGTAAGTTGTCACCACGATTGCTCTGTCTAACACACGTAGTGCGTTTGTGATAGTGGGAAACGCTGCTTTTCGGCTATAATGAAGCACTGAAAATTTCAATAACGATACAGATAATAGAAACTGATTTACGAAAACGTGGAACCTTACACAGGTGTACACAGCGATGCTATACGAAATTTCGCGAGAATAGTATTGCATAATGATACGGATGCAGAGCATGCATAAATATTTATACGATGGCATGAGCATGAACGATAATATTTTTTTAAACGCTTTCTGTACCACGGTCCCGGAATTCGGTTATAAGATTTCGTGCAAGATGTCAGTATTCTAAACCATTACGTATTGCATAATTCACTGGATTAATGCCAGGACAGTACTTATCTCTCTGAGTCATTGAAACGAGTTATCCATTTCTCATTTTTTTTAGATACTTAAATACAGGATCGATGTTACCTAATATCCAAGTAAATGGACTGTACAATTATATGCAATAAAACTAATACACTTTGTGAAGTTTGTTCAGTTTTCCTATACAAACAATGACTCCCTTCTTCCAAACATGCTTGCTACTAATTCTTTAATCTCTGACTAACATTTCCCTGCAATTCTCTCGGCTCTGCATGCACCTATGTGGAAAGTCTTTCATTTCAACTGGAGAATCGTGACGATAACGCTTGAGTTTTGCTGCACGCGTGTTTGTCGCTCAGTCCGCTTGAGAACGGATCGGAGCTAAGAGACAATGTGCATGTCATAGATAGATGCGAGCCTAAAATCAACGAGAGCGTCGATACAGATAAGTGTCGCAACACAGATAAGCCTGCGTTCGACATCGAATCGCAGACATTCCTCGCAGGGACTCTGCGCGCTGCTTAGGGAGAAAAAGAAACAAACGAACACTCAGCCACGTAGAGCCTCACAATTACGCTAATAGTTCGCTTAAAACCCCATATCCCGCCGCTTACAGACTTTGCTTAAAATTTCAGGAACGATCGCAGCCACAATGGACTCTCGATCAAAACGATCGACCGCTCTAGCCCCATGCCCCGTAACATCGAAACGATCGATTCTAGTCTCAGTCAAGATCCGGCGTGCGCTAGCCTACTGCCAAAGACCGAGACCGACGAGCGTTATAACAACAACCTCTTCGGGCAGTTCAAGGGCTTCACGATCACGCCTCTGCAGAGTCAGACTAAGTTAGCCGAGCCGACGAAGACGGCGCCGCCGCCGCCGCCGCCGGCCATTCCTACCGTCGCTATCAAGACTAACATCAAAGCGGTGCAAAAGTGCAACGTGCCGCGCGGCACGATCGCGGCGCACAACTCGGATAACGTCGCACCCCCGACACTGCCCCCGCTGAATCCTGGCTGCACCGCGCGTCCGTTAATTAGCAGCCCCGTTCTAGCAGCCACCACTTGCACGTCTGTCGAGCTAGTCGCGCCTAACGTGCCGAAGCCCGCGCCCGACGTTCCGACGCGGCCTGCGCCCGCTCCACCAGACTCGTCCAGTCCTCAGAAGCTCTCCAGGCCGAACAGCACGCCATTGACGAACGTGATTCTGCCGACGGAGGCCGAGAGGAAACCCGAGAAGTGCAGCACGCTCAATAGAATAGCCTCCATATTGCGTCCCAATTCCGGCATCGTGAAGTCCAGCGTGCCGTCGCTGCAACGAGAAGAGAAGAACACCAACTCGTTGCCGAGGTCGCAGCATCATAAAGCGAATAAAGTGATCGATAAGGAGATCTTGAGGAATCTCGAAATATCCAATCCTATACTTCAGACAGAGATTGAAATACCGACCGCTGTCATTCCCGTCGTGCCGTCGGCGGACGAGAAGAAGAATGTTGTGCTTCGGGCGCAGTCGATGAGAGACAGCAAGGTGGCACCCAGACCGAATATCCAGACGTTTGGGTCTATGCGCCAGACAACGCCCGTCAAGCGGCCGACGAGCATTCCTGCCAGCACTAGACCCACCTCGCCGCCGCCCGGTCCGCCGACAACGAACTCTGCGGAGAAAGCAGCGGAGAACGGGATCAAAATTCCGGGCTTGCCCGGATATCAGAATCCACCCGTGAAGCCTATCGTGCAGAAGCCGATGGACAATGCTTACGACGATTGCATGAACTTGATGTCAGAGCCGCCTCTGACGAAGATCACTGAGGAGTCACCGTCCAACGACAACATATACGCTGTAATTGAGGAGTCGATTCCGGAGAAGAACCGCAAGAACGTGGAGATGCAACAGGGAATGGATAGTGAGTACAAGTCACCCAAACGTATTGAAGGGTCTTCTAACCCGACGACCGGTGGTCTCGATTCGATGGGTCTCTTATCAGAAATCGTTTCAGAAATATCGAATCGAAACTTCGACTCTATATACTCGACGTCGACTCTCACCAGGAAGAAGAAGGAGAAGGAAGAGGCAGCGAAGGCTGCCGACAACCTGGGATCCAACAGTTCATTGGGCGGCTACATGAACTCTACTCATTACAAGTCGCCGGGAAGTGTTTATTCGAACTCCACCTTCGGCAAGTTCAATTCCTCCAGCTCTACCACCAGTTCAGGATATCTCAATCCGTCTGTGCTCAACGTTCCACGACTGGAGAAGGTGGACGCGGACAAGGGTGCCCTCGACTTGCGGAACAGTCTGAAGCCCGTCGACAAGAATAGGCTAGTATCCCTCAATTCGAACAATCCGAACGTGAACGACGAAATGTCAAAGGAGCTCGGACTGAAGCCTCCTGAAAATCCGTCGTGTAAAGTCTTTCCATCGACCGGCAATCGTTCGTCGCTGCTATTATCCGCCAACCGAAAAGAGGACAAGAAGGAAGATAAGCTAGCGAAGCCACCTGCGAGCAGAACGAAGACGCAGCAAAGTATTTCAAAGAATGCAGCTATGAAAGAGGCTCACGAGACGACTGCGAAGCCCTCGCGACAGAATTCAGATGCGATCCTGAAGACGGTGAAACAGTATTCGGACGGCAGCTTGAAGTCGCCGACACAAGCGTCGGATCAGAGCAGGGCCACGTGCAGACAAAATTCCGAGACGAGCCTGAAGGGCAGACAGACACCGAGTACGAATAAGACTAGCAACGTCACCGCCAACAGCATTAGCAGCCCCAGCGCAACGAGCAAGTCCAATAGTAATGTAGAGAAGCAGGAACCTCATACAAATTTAACCGCGACGTCTCTCAAAAGTGTGCCTTGTAGTCCTAAGGATAATTTGGAGAAGCTCAATAGTCCAGATCTAGTGTCGAGCTGTTCTAGCGCGAATCAAAGTGGCACGAAGTCGCCGGACGTTTTAGGGAACAGTCCTAGAGGTGGTGGTGCTATCGGAACGAAGAGTGTGCAGAAGGCGGCGATACTGCAGAAAGGAACGAAGGCACCGACAATGCCCATAAAACCGTCGAACATTGCGTCCAAAGCGGTCAGTCTCGCTGAGCGGAAGAAGTCGCCGACTGGAAGCGTCAGCGTGATCAAGTCGTTATCGGCAACGGGGAAAGAAAGCGGCGTGAAAATCACTCAAGCAACGAAGACGCCTCAAAAGACGGACACGAAGAACACAGAGACGGGGGTCAAAGTGAATCCAGTACAAAAAGCAGCGAACAGCAAGTCGAACGTTGCCTCGCTTCAGCAGAAGTTCGAGGCCAACAAAGGTTCGGCCGCGACAAGGACCGTAATGAGTGCGAACAAAAAGACGCCCGGCCAGGTAATGGAGACGGTGGCTGCTAAGAAATAGGAGACGAGTATGGATAAAATTTACTTGTAACGTTCTAGTCCATCGACGACACGTTCGGAAAGGATGATTGTATAAGTATAAAATAGTTTCAGGCGATGTTTCTGCTAACTTCTTATTTAACGACTACAATTGTGAAACGTAAAGCGTATAGTACAAGAATCCATTTCGTTTTAATGAAAACAAAGTTGCAGGCTTCGCGGGAGTATACATATATACATATATATTTACCTTTGAAACGTTAAGCTGGATATCGCCCCATTAATTAAGGGGGGCAGCATGATATTGAAAATTGTAAATAGTAGCCATGTAAAAATTCTAATATTTTTTGTAGAAATTACTGATTGCCATGATGTTCAAGTGTATATGTCAACCGAGAATAATCGAAGTATTTATCGTAAGCCTTTTATAAATGAAATGACAGAATAAGGTGAACAATTATTTTCGAAACCTTCGCTTCACGTTCGAAGGGCAGGAAAGAAATTATTGAACTCTGTGATATACGTGTATAAAGGAAGATAGCACAGAAACACTATTACCCTACATTGTTACAAAAATCATGCTACAGGTGCGACCAAATTTAACATTTTATATCGTATACAGACGCCGTGTATAAAAGATTGAAGACACCGGTGAATAATATTTATTGGAAGGTCATTGTAAAATTTTCAGACTGGTTTGTCTTAAGACGGAATATCATATCCAAGAGGTTTAACCGTATGAAACTATATCTCTTTCCAAAGATTAATGTAAAGTTCACAGCGAGTGCAGTTAGACCTTCGGGATTCAGTGCGAATTAAAATTACGAAGGTTTTTAGTTAATAGGCACTGAAAAACGTTGATTTCGCGCTATGACAATGGTGCAACGACACACAACGACGGTTCGATGCCGTAACGTCTGCATATTAGAATTTAATAACTAGCAACGTTTCGCTTTGATCGCTATGTCAATCATGTTTCATTTTCGCACACACTACCATGCATAAACGTTTAAGGAAAGACTTTAGTATTTAATTTTCAACGCCTGGGTCTAGTGCTGCTAGATGCGAAGACTAAAAGAATATTTATTTGACTGATCTATGTAAATATGTTTATAAGATACATAGACTTAAGCATTTTGTACAATGTACCTTTGTGGACAGTAAGTTAAGTTATCTGTTACCCTAGTGCGTACATGCAATTTCAGCATTTAGCTTGAAGGAAATGTTTCGAAATATTCAATTTATCTTGTTACTCGTAAGATTTATCTGTACCAAATGAAGAGAGAAATGTTTTATTGAACGGTACAGTTGACTAAATGTAAACGCATTTGTTTCCTAAACGAAACGATTGATCTCCCTCCTTGTGTTGTGCACGTTTTACATTCTTTCGAAAATTTTCTTTACGAATATCATTCAATTCATACAGTTCCTATGTACAGATAATTCAACGTCAAGACGCGTTAGTTCTTGCAAAAAAACACGAAACAACTTAAGTTCAATAAAACTTTCTGATATTTCAATAACTGTTTAGTTGTACATTTCACACTTTTAACTTGTTTCTCTGTAGGTATACCGATCTACACGCTCTTTGATTGTAAGGACAATCAGGCATCTGTTGCACATGCAAAATTGAGAATACTCGTTTGTAATATGATTGGTCACAGTTTCCTTTGAAAATGCATTTTATTGCCAAACAGAAACCCTGTGCAAACTAATAGTCAGCGAGCTCGTGGTCTGTGTTAACTCAACAACTATTTAACATTGTGCAGCTTCAATCGTACGAACAGTACCTTTGAACAAATACCCATACAATTGAGTTAACGTCAACCTACAAAGCATCCTTAGCAACGGGATTACTGCAATCTATGTTGTTCATTCAATACCAAAGATAATCATTCTTTACACACTGCATGGCTGAGATAAGCACTACAATAATTATGCATAGCTATCATTTAATGGTGACATGTACATTTTTTAAGCTATAGTGACATTATAATAAATTCTTTATTCCCACTATGTTTTTTTAAGAATCACGTTGTAAGATTTCAGGTATCTGGTTATTAATGAAGTTAATAGTTTGGTATAGTGTACAGGTAAGTGGATAAACATAATGGGCGTTTGAATTTGGCCATAAGATTTATGTGACTATAATAAACCAACAGCACAGATCTATTTACAGGCGTAACTGTTACAAGTTAACTGTGCAATTTTTTAATATTTTAAGAATGACTTTCGCGAAATTTACGTCTTTTAAAATGCCTTAATATTTATATATCTTGATACAGTAGTAGTAAGTCATATTGATATAACGCAATATCGCGAACAAAATTGAGTAATAACCCCCCGCTAGCCCTACTTGGTAGTGCGCTACCTGCATTCCTGTTGCTGTATGTAAAAAAGTCAAGCAAGCACAATTCGCAATTTTTCCATTGCAATACAATGTTGATTCCGATCGCGAATCTCGGAATAAATACAGATATAATACATGAAAGATCAGGGAAGACCTATCCTACCCTAAACACATATACTGCATAAAACATTGGCCTAACAAATTGTCACTCATAAGAAGATTCCGCGGAATGCCTCGAAATACCTGAATATGTATTTGGAATAATGTTTAAAATGACATTTTGACGATAAATTTATATTTATAATATTCTATATCGAATGTGGGCGTCAAAATTTCATCGGAAAACAGAACAGGAATTTTGATTGCTAATCACGACTAAGTGCAAGAGCGCCATATTCGAACCGTTCAAATTGCATGCTGGTATTGCTGGTACTTCTAACCACTCGGCCTCGTGGTTTTTGACAGGAGGCAATATTCGCATTTCTAACTCAAAATACGCTAACTAACCCTGGCATTTATGACTACTTGGCCGCTAATGGGCTCCAGGACCCAGGGACCTAAATGGAGTACTGAATTATGTCAAACTCACCAAATTGATGCAAAAAGGATGAAAAACCATGTTGGAACCGCACCGCGTCTATTCATTTCCCGGGCTGCCAAGAGTGCCTGAAATCAAAGTCACATATTTCGATTAATACGCAATAACGAGCTGAAACACTTGCATCATTACATTGCTCGGTACTGAATTATCAAGATTTTCACTCATTTTGAGATGACAGAAACAAAATCTTAGAAAAAACATCTAAAATGCGTGAACTTACCACACTCGACCCGAACCGTGTCATAGCTTCAGCCAAAAGACCTAAGCCAATCGGAAGCCTCCAATAGAGAGACCAATCGCAACAAACTTTTTATGCCGCCACATTCGATCCGTTCAAATTACATGTTTCCATTGCCAAGCTAGACCAGAGTAAATCAACTGTTCTTCACTCGCAATTGCGTGCAAAGTATAAGGCAATGAACACACTTAAATATACGAGTGCTTTAAGCTTGAGCTGCATCGACGATGCGTAACTAGAAGAAAGCAATTTGTCGAAAGTGATCGAATGTCGCCCTAACATTTGTGTTAATGTTACATACAGTACTTTAACGTAGTTTCGACTTTCACCGTTTTCAGACGTAGGGTGCGCTCGATTACGCTTTGATCTTGGGCGAAGTCGGTATTTCAGGTCGTGGGACACAACTCCCATAAGATACTAGCTCTATCCCCATACCTCGTTTGTGTTTAGTTTAGCCAACCCTATTCAACAGTACATTGTAGACACTGTAGTTCGTCCCGTTCGCCGTCAATTGTAAGAATTTTGTAAATCGGCTCGCACCTTTGGGTCTCTTATTACCGGTAACACCAGGATAGGTTCGTCCGTGCCTTCTGATTGTCTGTAAACATGTGTCTACATGAGAGAACGACGGCGAACAGGTTCTGATCATGAACGCACGGTTGTCAACAGTGTAAAACAATGGAGATACATTTTGAACGAATACGTTAGGTCGGTACATGTGACACTCAATGAGGGATCGCCCCGCGGTTCTAGTCTCTTCTTTTAGCCACGTTAAGAGATACGGCTGTCCTTTTATGTCATGAATAAAGAGCGGTTCCTCGTAAGTGGCATTCGTTATTTCATCAACGTGATGAACACAAATGAGCATGCGGTAACGATGAACGCGTTGATGACCACTTACCGAAGTCAACTAACCTTTGGTTCCGTCAAAGATCTTTCTAGGTTGTTACACCCGATCGTGCTCGCCTGTTGAGGGTACATTTCGAAATTAGTGTACCACTGGTTTTTCCGACGCACTTATCATGGGGACGACGGTTATCAGTCGATTTTGGTCGTAAAGTCCTATTGAAGCCGGGACTGTGCGAGGTGTACGAAAACAACAAATTTATCCGTTAACAATTTCATTTGACAAATATCAGTAATAAAGATGCCCTGCACACCGTTGCAGAAAGTGACGACTACGAACCTAACGAAAATGTGTCCAAAGACAGCCAAAACATCTTTATCGGAGGCAAGTACAAGTGACTAAACAATTGGCTTTGATTAAATTGAACCCATCAATACAACGATTCTACGATTCCATCATAGTAGTTCTGTGTTCGTTATCTGCTCTATGCAATTGCAGGAAAATTTATTGTAATTGTTACTTGCAGGTCTTACAATCAGATGCAGTGAAACGCCTTTTCAACCAACCGAACCTTGTTATCAGAACTGTACCTTTCAATACTCAGGTATCAAGGAATGCTACGGTTAATAACACTTACAATGACATAGGAGATGATATAGCAGCATATTTAAACAATCAGAAAGACCTTAAAGTGTCTATAGTTCCTGTTGAGTTAAATAAAGATGAAGAGAAAATCAGCCCAAATTTTTTACCATCCAAAAGAGATGGAAAGTCAGAAATTAGCGTGGTTCCAATAAAACGTGAAAAGAGAGAATGTGGTCACTATGAAGCATGTGAGAATATTGTTTGTGACGTTGCATTACAATTTTGTGCAGACAACGATGGGGAAACACCTATGTTGGCTATTGATATAGAAGAAGATGAAATAAATGCACAAGTCACACAACATTGTAGCAACAAAGCCTGTGATGCTTTGAGCATAGATCATAATCGTTGTCGACGAGCAGTAATTAGGCTAAACAGGTGTGACAAATCTATAGTTTGTGATATTTGCGGTAATACAATAAAGACACGTAAAGCTCGTTTACGACATAAGAAGTGCAAGCAGAGGAATGAATATATACATAATGAGAAGCATGGGTCTGAGATATTGAAGGACAGGATGCGGGAAAGAGAGCTGGAAATGATGGAAGCATCTAAGATGAAGAGAAACGATTACATGGACCCAGTTATGGGATACAATCATGCAATAGAAGCCTTAAAGAAAAATGACGAATTGATCATTATTACAAAAACAGTGCCACTTCAACAACCAGTTGTTAACATAACTTCAATGTCTAAGCCAGACCAAGGCAGTTCACAGAGAGAGGCCTTTGGAAAAATAATGCCTAGCATGCCAATTATGCTCCCGCAGCAAAGCAGTGTGATTCTTGCTAGAAGGATAACTCAGGATGAGAATAATATGTTGCCAGGGAAACAGGGAACGTTACATGATGTTTTGAAGAGCAATTATGTTGCAGCACCGGTTCAGGATTCTACGAGTAGTAATCAATACATGAGGTTACCAGGTGTGACACAAAGTAGCGTGCAACCAATGGCATTAAATAATTTGCTTGTTCCACACTCTCGTATCGTTACAACGTGTGCAACTCAGTCAAAACCGTTCTTGACGCCTATACGTGTTGTACCTATAACTAACTTGATAACGCCGCCGTCTCTGTTGCATCAAACTCAAGGCATTCCAAGGTTTTGCATTATGGCGGATACTGAAGCATCCTCAGCAAAGGTATCAACTACGCAGCCTCCTCAGCCAAAGGGATCCGTAGCCGTGACCAATGTTGCTGAAGGTGATATTCCAAAAATGCTCTTGCAGTTACAGAACAACGCGACTGTGTCGGCGCCGCCGAAGAAGAAGATGAAGAAAGAGTTTGTGTGCAAGTATTGTTCGAATCGTTTCAGTATAGACTGGTATTTCCGAATGCACGTAGCTATGCATAAGGAGGAGACGCTACTACCGTGCAGACTTTGCGAGCAGACGTTCAACAATCGGTACGACATGAAGAAGCACTTGATGACCTTGCACAGGAACGAGAAAATTCCATGCGACGTTTGCGACGAGCAAATGACGTCGTATTCCCTTTACGCGAAGCATATGAAGACACATTCTTCAACAAAATCTTACAAATGCCCGAACTGCGACACGATATGTACCAGTGGCGCAACTCTGAAATATCATAGGCAGCATTGCCATGGGTTGGTAGAGTGCAGAAAGTGCTGTGAGGAAATGTTAGAGGCAGACTTGGCCGATCACATGGTGAAAGAGCACAAGCGGGCAAAGTATAAGAAAAGTACGCTGCTAAAAGCTGTAAAGAAAAACACGCTTGCTTACAGGAAAGCTCGCCAAAAGGAGTTGAGGCTAGCCAAGCTCAACGGTGTCCAAACGAAGGTTAACAGTAAGGATGGTCTTAGTGACGTTAAAACTGAAGCGAACGACGATTGTTCGTCCCAAAATGACAAGGACAATAGTATTACAAAGAATAGTTTAATTCCTCTATCTGTCGAGGACGATACGAAAAAAAGCGAGACCATGTCTGAAGAGAATCTCTTATGAGGCTAAAGCGGCATAAAACATTCCAGTTTGAATAACGTCCAGTGGACAAATTTGCAGAGGGCAATTTAAAAATGAGCCCTGCTAATTACATATTATGTTTTCGAAAAAATTTCTGAGATAAATATGGACACGAGTCATGTTCAATACATGTTTGTGTACTAAGACTATTTGTCTGATTGATGTTAACTGACATAAGTAACTCTAATGCCACTGCTTTCAGAAAGTTTCTTAGCTAACGAGTACATTAACGAGTACATACATTGTGAGCCCAATAAATCGAAGATGGTTCAGTGTAAAAATGCTTGTGTCTCATAGTTTCATAGTGCTTGTATTTGTGGTAACGATTGAATGCAGGTTTACAGTTGTAAATATCAAATGTTAAGAGTGCGTCTTTAGCGTAATTGACGATTCAACAGAGAGACATAAGTTTATTTTCAATTTACCTTTTATATACATTTGAAAACTATAATATACACGTAAATTATTTTTTATCATTTTAGCCACGTTTGTTGAGTACGGTGACGCAAGGAAATGAATCACTCAGGGAGTTCTAAATTAACGTGCAACGCGTAAAATCATGAATTTGAAGTCGGGGCGGCTTTAATATATCTATATATATATATATATTAAATATATATACTTCCACTTATATATATATATACATATATATATTTTTCACACAAAACGATCGCCCCTCTATTTTCAAGTGTTACGCACTGAGTGAAGTCTGGAATTACTTGTGATTAGGAAAAAAAACTAAGAGCTGTGATAGATAACCGCCTCTTCAAAGTAATAAGGCTCGCCGCAGTTCTTTGGAGTTGTTAAATAAATAGCGTGACAGATAGAAAAAAACACTTATGTGTTCAGAAGTAAATTTGACCACAAAATATAGTATTTGTCCAAGTAGTGACTGACAATTTTTAAAGATAAAGAATTTAAAATATTAACGACCGTTTCATTATGATGCATAGGTATTGTTACGATTCTGTATTCACTATGGAAAGAGATGTAAAGCACACACATATCGATAAGCGCACAGGGGCACAAGTGTGTACACACAAATCCGGCGTCAAATATGAAGTAAAATTTGATTTGAGGGTTTTCATTATTTATAACGTTTCCGTAGACTGACCATACCAAAATAGATGTGTTTTCCCTACGAAAGTACCACTTTCGTTTTTAGCCCATTGTATATCTCGCCTAATCACTTTCGTCTATCAATTGCAACAGATACTTTGCATTCCTTCCGGGATATTTTCCCTACGATAGAAAAACTGCTAGCTGATATCAAAATTACGAAAAATATTACAATTGTAGCACATTTGCGACGTGAGACATGAACGGTCTCGTGCAATTGTTATGTTACTCATTATTCGCATGATGTACATTACATTATTAACATTGCATTACATATAACTCCAGTGTAAATATACTTATCCTTTTAAATAGACGAAGTTGTGATTGTCAATACTTTTGCGTGTGTGGCACAAACATTATGGTATCAGGACGGAAAATTAAATGTTAATGATAAGTTTAATTCACACATAAAATTCATACTGTCGCTTTATTCTATTTATTTTCATATATTGCATTAGGCCAACAAATGTTGTCCTGTTACTATGATGGCAAAAGCATTAGAGAATTCACATAGATATGTTACTTTCTGTTTTGCCACTTATGAACAATAAAAAAAGTTCCTGGATTAGGAAATCAAATAAAACGTTTTGTGCCTTCTAAATTTGAAAAGTTCCTCTTACATAATTGTACTAATTTGCTTGATGCAAGTACTTTTAAATAAACATTGTATTCGAACAGCATGTAACTTATCTGTGTAGATTGTTTTTTTTTAAACATATGTATAAGTTACATTGTTCTATTTTATAACGACACTCAGTTTTGCAAATAAATGATGTATACATATACACATAATCTATATTTCATTGTTTAAATACGCTTGTTTAATACATTTATTGACAATACACATTGACACTATCTTGTACTTTTATTACCTTAGAAGAAATGTTAATGACTTTATTAACGATGATTGACCACTCATAAGAAATAATCTATTCTTGTATGTAAATATAAGTGTCATATTTCAGTCTGATCAAAACACTTTTTAGGGCAAAAGAATAAGAATTCATGGTTTTATTCATTATACACTTAAAAAGAACAAAAAAAAAAGTAAAATAAGCATAACATATATATATATATATATATGTTAAGAAATTATATTTATTCTTATTATAATAGGGAAATAATACATGTAAAGGTGTTGATACTTAAGTCATATTCTATCTAGTGCTTCTAACATAATGACACTGTTTCCACGGATGACCTAAAACAGAAACACAAAAATTATTTTTACGTACATATATTTTAAGCAACCTGAAGGCAATGATAAATGATTCAATTATTATTAAATACTTACCACCATTCCAATATTGTTTTTTGTACCATCTTTGCATTCTTCTATGCTTTCGTCTATAACCATATTCATGAAGGGATCAAAGCCACGTAGAATTCCTATTACATGTCTACCTCCATTTAATTTCACTGTAGAAAAGTATATTGTTAAACAGTAATACAGCAATCTAGACAAATTTAATATGGATTCCAAATTGGTCACCAAATAATTGGTTGACCACCCTTTTCCATTGTATAATCAATCGTTAATTAGAATGAACAATTGGCCAACTACTGATGCCACTAATATGACAAAATAATTACTAAATCCCAATATTGCTATGTTACTTATTATACTCCTATCAACACTTACATGATAATCGCTTGTCCATATACCTGAAAATAGAATAAAAACAAATGTTATAAGTGAGAATAATAAATCGGTTAAACTTTCAAGAACATAACCTATCAAAAATGCATGACCCACATGTAAGTTCTTACTACAAGATCCGCTTTAAGTCGAGTACATTTAGAATATTACAAGTGCAGACTTACTTCTTCAATTCTGGAGGATGCGCTTTGCTCATTTTGTATTATTTCTAATTAAAAAACTGTAAAAACACTCGCGTTTTCTCGGTCGACGCGCTTCTGTTTACTTGCGTTTACTTCAGTATACTTGCTGAGAATCATGAGAATCCTGAGCAATCCTGAGTAGGCATGTTCGATTCCGATTCGATTCTTCAAAGAATCGATTCTTTTGGTTAAAAGATCCGATCTTTTGAATCGATTCTTTGCTTTCCGATTTTTCCAAGAATTGATTTTTTAAGGGAAAGAATCGATTCTTTTGACGTCACAGCCAACCAATCAGAGACCTCTTATCTAAGTATCCAATCAACACCGGTTTCACCGAAACGAACGGCGCTGTGATTGGTTGCCGTGATCATGTTACGACCATTGAACTATATACTACCTGGAATGCGCACGGATGCAGGAACAGCCGCGCCTCGCTGTTAGAGAGAGAAGAAAGACATTTTGGTATTCTGTCTCACTCTTACCACTGGACCTTTGGGACATACAGTCGATTTGCGCCTTTCGACGTAAGTTCCACAGAGATTTGACTAGATATGACCGGTTCGAAAAGAGTTGCTCTCTTCTATTTAGATATTTCAGTAGGTGATGTCAGTATGTCACAGAAATTAATGTATATGATCACAAAACAAAGTGAAAAATATTATCAAACGCATTAAAATTACACATGATTTTTTGTTTTAGAGGTAGTGAAGGTTAATTGTTAATACATATCGAAATTGCTTTCCTTTGGGAATTGTTTATCATGCTGGATGTAAAAATATAATACTTGCTCATTTTTTGTTTTTTTTTCCAAATAGACATAGACAATAAATAAAATAAATATTACAATAATTTTGATTGATATTATTAATTTTGTTTGAGAAAGTATCCTTTTTAACAGACTTCAAAAATGCACTGAAAAATATAAAATAATGTTCAATTTTTCAAGTCGGTGTTACTTTTTTTAAGTTTTTTATGCGTTTGAAAGTAGTGTTTCCTCGTTCAGGTTCACCCATTAACATTTTAGGAATAGAATAATACATATCCTGTTTTTATTACGACTTACCATAAACCCTTTTGTCAAAAGGATAGTACAGCAAAGATAGTTCAGTTCCGTATATTTTAACGGCGTACACAACATTATTGAAAGGGTAGTACAGGTAACAAAGGACAGAATACCAAAATATCTTCTTTCTCTCTCGGCGCGGGTCGACTGCAGCTGTACATACGGCCGTGCGCGTTCCAGATATTCTATAGTTCAATGGTTACGACGTACTTCAGTCTTCAGCAGTGCCAGCAGACGTGGCATCAAAACTCCATCGGAGTTCCCGGGGTGGGGGAAACCTCGGCAAGTGTGCGTGCGTGTCCGTGAGAGCTGCGCGTGCCGTTTCTCACCGAATCGCGCTCGGCTTTTAGAGAAGGACGGAACTATGTTGCGTCTCCCTTCCACCAACGTCGTGTGACGTCAGGTATCGTGACCACCCATAAGAAGAACAGAACTATGCTCCGTCCCCTTTCAATCAACAACGCGCGTTGCGTCTTTGTTCGACATGCAGTCGCGGCGTCACGTCTTCGTTCCGCACACAGGCCGGTGGCACTGATGCCAGATTTCGCATAAGGCATCCCACGTACCATTGCGTTCTTTTAGCCGGAAGGCAAATCGGGCACCACCGCGTTGAGCAGAGCGCGATTAAGCGAAAAGTGAATCGAGGAGAGTTTGGGATTGACTCGTCGTACTCATCGTCGCTCGTCGACGCGATTCTTTTTCGTCCGTTCGCGCCTAGCCATGGTTCAATTTTTTTCACAGAATAATTTTTTTTTTTAATTATTCGTCACACGGCAACAAACGATATTCATTTAAAAATATTTTAGTACTTACTACGGATAGTTTTTAATATTTTGTCAGCGGAATAGATGTGTCGTATTGGTTTATAATAGATATGGGCAAAATATATATTTCATAAATTTTGGTTTCAGTAACATTAATCTTTCTGTGGTAGTAATAAATAAGAAAGTATATAATAAATGTCAATTATTGCGTATTATGCGCTAACCGTGGAACAAGTAATAGGAGCACTTCTTGCACTAGAACGTTCTGAGGGATCGTACTAACACGCGATTTTAACACACGACAGCGTACGTCAGGAAGAATTTGCTTGACACGACTCGACGACGGTGCGAATGTTTTTATGAGTTGTTCTCTATGATGTGTTTTGCATGATTTCTTTTCTAAATAGAAGGTGATCAAATTGTGTATATATTCTAACAGTTCTCAGCAAGTCCCATCACATTGATTTGAAACGTTTTTCTTACTTCGCACGTTTAGTTTAAGAACGCTCTCCCCATTTCGTGAAAGAAAAAGTTGTTCGGTTGAAGGCAATTCACCGTTCATACTGTAATCCATATGTACGTCCATTGTCGCATTCTGCCCACGAAATGTCGCAACGTGCGTATTGTCAAAGAAGGCATGATGAAACACTACAATAATAACAAAATCCTTCTGAATTGAAAAACGAAACATTCATTGTGCCGCTCCCGACCGACCATGGGTTGCGGTTGGACTATTTGAAATATCTGAAAAGTCTAACCATTCTTAGCACGTATTTCACGTACGTACTAGAAATGATTCCCCCGGAACTGTAACCGACTTTTCCAATGTCATTTATTCATCATTATGTACGATATGTATTACATTTAAATGCACATGTACAGGGTGCACAGGTTGTGATAGTCAGCTTTGTTCCTGTAAACGGTAAGTATTACACAAAATTATAGAGGGAAGGGTTCGATGGGTTCGTAATATCTATATTCTACGAGACTTCATTCAATTCGAAAGTGCAACGCTGCACCCGACAAATGCAAATGCGTATGTAAGGTTTTTGTTTATAAAATTTAAGATACGTGGACTTCCACGCCACCCATGAGGTGCCACGACTAGCGCGTTCGGTTTTTTAACGTGGACCGTAGCCTATAGCCCTATTGTACCACATTTTATGATAATCATACAGCGTGCGGCAATACCTCTGTCCACTTTGAACGACGGAGATATTGAAGGTGGACAGAGTTATTGCCCCACGCTGTAGAAGTAAGGGTCAGAAAAGAAAGAAATGAGAGCATTTTTGTGTGGAGTCGTCACACAAAAATACAATGTCAACATTAATATGAAATAAAATGAATAAAAAAAAAATGCTCTCATCTTTTCTAGCCCTTACTTCTACAGCGTGGGGCAATAACTCTGTCCACCTTGAATATCTCCGTCGTTCAAAGTGGACAGAGGTATTGCCGGACGCTGTATGATTATCATAAAATGTGGTACAATAGGGCTATAGGCTACGGTCCACGTTAAAAAACCGAACGCGCTAGTCGTGGCACCTCATGGGTGGCGTGGAAGTCCACGTATCTTAAATTTTATAAACAAAAACCTTACATACGCATTTGCATTTGTCGGGTGCAGCGTTGCACTTTCGAATTGAATGAAGTCTCGTAGAATATAGATATTACGAACCCATCGAACCCTTCCCTCTATAATTTTGTGTAATACTTACCGTTTACAGGAACAAAGCTGACTATCACAACCTGTGCACCCTGTACATGTGCATTTAAATGTAATACATATCGTACATAATGATGAATAAATGACATTGGAAAAGTCGGTTACAGTTCCGGGGGAATCATTTCTAGTACGTACGTGAAATACGTGCTAAGAATGGTTAGACTTTTCAGATATTTCAAATAGTCCAACCGCAACCCATGGTCGGTCGGGAGCGGCACAATGAATGTTTCGTTTTTCAATTCAGAAGGATTTTGTTATTATTGTAGTGTTTCATCATGCCTTCTTTGACAATACGCACGTTGCGACATTTCGTGGGCAGAATGCGACAATGGACGTACATATGGATTACAGTATGAACGGTGAATTGCCTTCAACCGAACAACTTTTTCTTTCACGAAATGGGGAGAGCGTTCTTAAACTAAACGTGCGAAGTAAGAAAAACGTTTCAAATCAATGTGATGGGACTTGCTGAGAACTGTTAGAATGTATACACAATTTGATCACCTTCTATTTAGAAAAGAAATCATGCAGAACAAATCATAGAGAACAACTCATAAAAACATTCGCACCGTCGTCGCGTCGTGTCAAGCAAATTCTTCCTGACGTACGCTGTCGTGTGTTAAAATCGCGTGTTAGTACGATCCCTCGGAACGTTCTAGTGCAAGAAGCTCCTGTTACTTGTTTCACGGTTAATGCATAATACGCAATAATTGACATTTATTATATACTTTCTTATTTATTACTACCGCAGAAAGATTAATGTTATTGAAACCAAAATTTATGAAATATATATTTTGCCCATATCTATTATAAACCAATACGACACATCTATTCCGCTGACATAATATTAGAAACTATCCGTAGTAAGTACTAAAATATTTTTAAATGAATATCGTTTGTTGCTGTGTGATGAACAATTAAAAAAAAATTATTCTGTGAAGAAAAATTGAACCATGGCTTACCGCGAACCTAACAAAAAAAGAACTCGAACGCGTCGACGAGCGACGACGAGTCAATCTCAAACTCTCCTGGATTCAGTTTTCGCTGGATCGCGCTCTGCTCAACGCGGTGGTGCCCGATTTGCCTTTCGGCTGAAAGAACGCAATGGTACGTGCGATGCCTTATGCAAAATCTGGCACCACTGTCACCGGCCTGTGTGCGGAACGAAGACGCGACGCCGCGACTGCATGTCGAACGAAGACGCAACGCGCGATGTTGGTTGAAAGGGGACGGAGCATAGTTCCGTCCTTCTTATGTGTCGTCACGATACGTGACGTCACGCGACGTTGGTGGAAGAGAGACGCAGCATAGTTCCGTCCTTCTCTCCACGCCGAGCGCGATTCGGCGAGAAACGGCGCGCGCAACTCTCACGGACAAGGCACGCATACTTTTCCGTATCCCCACTCCGTCGAGCACCAATAGTGTTCGGGTGCCAAGTCTGAGCAGTGTTACCGTTTGGGACGCTTTCTCGCGCATGCGCATTAAATCTCGCTTAAGGTACGTGCTACATTTAGAGAAAAAAAGGGTTCTGTCGGGCCCTCTGCTCGGATAATATTATATTTATACTAAACACTTTGCGCCAAATTGCCGTAGTCTCCACATAGTCTACATGTGTCGTCCCTGGATTTCTCTGTGAATGCGGTGCGCATGCGCGAAAAAGCGTCCCAAACGGTAACACTGAGTCTGAGACCACTGCATACACGCGCTTCGTTCGGCATGCGACAGCGGTACCGAATTTACCTTTCGGCTGACCGTTGAGCCGGCTGAAATTGTCAAAAATGCACTTGTACCAAATTTATCTCGCAAGGCGTCATTCGATAGGGGATGAAAAGAAAAACGCTCTATGCCAAGTTGCAACCCTCTATCTCCATCAGAAGGGTAGTTATAGGGGAAATAAAAAAATCAGTTTTTGACACATTTTTCGTATTTAGCGGCGCGGAAAAATTCTGAAATAATTTGAGAATATTCAGAACATGTGAATTTATGGTTGGGAATTTTTGCAGATTTTTGTCTAGCAAATCCTAAGCATAAAAAATCAAAAACCCCCCAAAAACACGAAAAATTCCAATTACGTGTTGACCCAGACAGCAAAGAATATTGCAGGAATATTGCATGAATATTATTTCGCATTGCCTAAACCTTACAGTGACATTGCCGGAGTATTGCAGGAATATTGCAGGAATATTCCTATGTCCGCCTCTTCGCAACGTTGCGGAATATTGCAGGAATCTTGCGTGAAATATTGCAGGAATCTTACCTGCAATATTGCATCAAGGTCCCTATAATATTCCCTCAACATTGCATGCTGTATATGATTATGGTTTCACTTTATGGAAATAATTAAAGGAAATTTAATATATTTTAGAATATAAATACTATTTTTATTATACTATGAATTAAAACATACAATAATAAATAATAATAAAACCCTAACCTATCCTTAAATTACATTTTATTTCTATTTTGGCTTTGCGCGGTTGATTCCTGTTTTTGCTTGCGTCAGCCACTTCGCAATTCCGTCCTCGATATCCGTTTCCCTCTATTTATTTTGGCCGATGACCATACAGATTTCTATAAAATAATAATTATTAGGGAAAAGATTTTTAATAATGTATTTATATAATATTTCAGCAATATTTGTCGGTTTCCAGGTATATATGTAAGAAACGTACTTTGGAGCAAATTTGCCGTCCTCAATTTATTGAAGCATTGCTTCTGCAGGCGTCCCTTCCAGCTAAAATCGACAGCAACTTCGTCTGCAATCAGTCGAGCCGTGATTGCGGATATACACATGTGGACAACTTGCACGGTCCCGTGACATTTACAAGTCGACGAGTCTGAAAAATGTCATTAAGTTACATATATACATAAAAGGTAGCCCAAGGCAGCAATTAATTCATTTATGCTATAAATAGAAATATTAGTATACGGAAATATTGTCAAAGCAAAAGAGTTATTCAGATCAATATGAACCGATAAAATTTAAAGTCACAGCGAGAAAGAGATGTGGCATTAGTACAAAACACACAATATATTAATTCCCTCATACATGAGAGACTTGTAGAATCAACGATAAACCAAACAAGCAGCAAACCAGAAACACAATGTATGCATTATTTTATAACCATGCTCGTTAAAAAAAAACCATAATTGTAAGAACATCAGTCTGAATACATGCATTCCCTGAATGAACCGTGTGTGACTTATCTCGAATGTTTTTCGGTGGTGACAAGTAGAAAAAATGGTGGTAGAAAAAATCGATTGTATGGTCATTATTATATTATGTTACTGTATTTATGCTGTACGTACATGGTACCTACCACATAAACACAAATGCTAGTTTACTGGTAGTTTAGAGGTACATGTGGTTAAAAGATAATTACCGCTTTCTTAAAGAAGGCTGGAGTTTCCAGCTTAATTTCAAATAACATCAAATCATTGATGGTCCCAACAATCGGGCAACGGTAAAGCCCCTCATCTTCAGAATTTTCCTCGTCGCCATGGTGTTCTTTGGCCTCCAACAATCCATCAATCTTAAGGCTTAGATCGTCAATTTTTAAATATATGGCTGATATCGTATTTACTACAAATCTGCGAAAGGCTAAGAAATGGAAAGCAAAAGGTAGAAAGATTGGTTCGAATATTGATTTTTGGCTGTATTTACCAAGTTCTGATGTGTACAATAGCTTGTCCTCTCCATTATCCTCCTGCACGAAACTTTCAATACCTAAGGGACATTAAATGAAGATGAGAAATGTTTGCAATAATCATGACTATTATGAATATACTTAGATATTGTTAGGCTTACCTCTATGATCCTGACTCGTACTAGGGCACTCTTCGCTTGTTGTTTCACTTGCAATGATATAGTGAGCCATTGGTGATTGAATTTCATTGGGCACCGGTGGAATTGATAGTGCTGGTGGTTCCTCTAAGGCAATGTGGTTCAAGATCCGCACCTAGGTGCGATTTCGAGTCCCCACCCGACTACCCGTTCTTATGGTGACGGACGACGCTGAGTGCGTCACATGATCGCTTGCGCTGAGCCGGTAGGGTATATGGGGGGAGGGGAGGGGGTCGGTGTTGCGTCCAGCTACTGGAGGTGGAAGCAGCCGCGTGAAGGGCCCCACCGTGACCACACTGGTCTATGCACTGCCCTATGATAGTGTGGGGTCTGGCTACCAGTGGCGCTGCGCGCAGTCAATCCAATGTTGCAACCGAATGTCACCGCAATATTACTGCAATATTGCGCATTTAACCTTCACATGGCAATATTAATGCAATATTGCGTATTTAACCTTCATATGGCAATATTACTGCAACATTACTGCAATATTGCATGTTTTACCTTGACATTGCAATATTACTGCAATATTGGTGCAATGTTAGCAATATTGCGCAAGGTTGCAATTTTCAGGCAATATTCCTGCAATATTCCTTGCTGTCTGGGGAAGTTTCCGACCCACAAAATTTTTATAAATGCTGTAGTGAAGTATTGGCATAAGTAGTAACACCAATTTTTTTTTAGATTTTTTCAGAATTTTGTCTAGCAAATCCTAAGCATAAAAAATCAAAAACCCCCCAAAAACACGAAAAATTCCAATTACGTGTTGAAGTTTCCGACCCACAGAATTTTTATAAATGCTGTAGTGAAGTATTGGCATAAGTAGTACCACCAATTTTTTTTAGATTTTTTGGTAGTGTGCGTCGTAGTTCAAATAAATAAAAACCGATATTTACGACATATTTCGTGTAATAACTTATTGAATACTAAAAATAATTGCGTTTTCTTGATATTGCCAGTCAGTTATACGATGCTCTATGTTTTTGTATGCGAGAGAGCAATGTACAAATAAAGGGAATTAAATTATTTCGAGTTTATTGAAAGTCTGTGTGCACAGTATATATTTTGAAAAATATTGAACGTTAAACATTTGTCAGAGGTTCGCGCCCAGGAGGCGGCTCACCTTTTTTTTCTTTCTAACAACTACACGACGGTAAGCGATATTCACTTACAAGTATTTTAAACATACTTCTATAATATTTAACTGTATTGTATATGAAATATATATGCACGCATCGCATTATTTATGTAATCTTTACTTATATTATATCACCCAATGAAGCTTCCAATGCGTGTCATGCATTCGAACACAGGAACATTCTATGAATCTACTAGTATAAGTATTTTATTCTCCAAATATAAATTTTCACGTGGTCTTCCACGCCACCCATGAGGTGCCACGACTAGCGCGTTCGGTTTTTGATTGTGGACGTTCGCCGGTAGCCCTATTGTACCACATTTTTAATTTATTAAATTACAGTGGTGATGGGATATGTTTCAAGGAATGGTATACGTATATTGACTTTTTATAAAAGAATAAGAAAAAGCAACAAAAAAATTGGTCTGGCCTCACTTGTGTCAGACCGTACCTCTCCGAACAGGAGAGGTACAGCAAAAATTGGTCTGGCCTCACCTGTGTCAGACCGTACCAACCCGAAAAGGAGAGTAACAGCAAAACAAAATTGGTCTGGCCTCACTTGTGTCAGACCGCATGTCTTTACGTTTAAGAAATCTGTCGTATGGTGATTGCTGTCATGTGTTGAAAATATGCTTTTCTTTATACATATCCCATCACCACTGTAATTCAATAAATTAAAAATGTGGTACAACAGGGCTACTGACGAAGGTCGACAATAAAAAGACCGAACGCGCTAGTCGTGGCACCTCATGGGTGGCGTGGAAGACCACGTGAAAATTTATATTTGGAGAATAAAATACTTATACTAGCAGATTCGTAGAATGTTCCTGTGTTCGAATGCATTACACGCATTGGAAGCGTCATTGGGTGATATAATATAAGTAAAGATTACATAAATAATGCAATGCGTGCATATATATTTCATACACAATACAGTTAAATATTATAGAAGTATGTTAAAAATATTTGTAAGTGAATATCGCTTACCGTCGTGTAGTTGTTAGAAAGAAAAGAAAGGTGAGCCTCCTGGGCGCGAACCTCCGACAAATGTGTCTAACGATGTCGCAGGCGGGTGTAGCTTAAGCAACGAGCTACTCGTCCTGTTGGATTATCGTTCAATATTTTTCAAAGTACTGTGCACACAGACTTTCAATAAACTCGAAATAATTTAATTCCCTTTATTTGTACATTGCTCTCTCGCATGCAAAAACATAGAGCATCGTATAACTGACTGGCAATATCAAGAAAACGCAATTATTTTTAGTATTCAATAAGTTATTACACGAAATATGTCGTAAATATCGGTTTTTATTTATTTGAACTACGACGCACAATACCAAAAAATCTAAAAAAAATTGGTGTTACTACTTATGCCAATACTTCACTACAGCATTTATAAAAATTCTGTGGGTCGGAAACTTCAACACGTAATTGGAATTTTTCGTGTTTTTGGGGGGTTTTTGATTTTTTGGATCAAGGAGGATTTGCTAGACAAAAATCTGCAAAAATTCCCAACCATAAATTCACATGTTCTGAATATTCTCAAATTATTTCAGAATTTTTCCGCGCCGCTAAATACGAAAAATGTGTCAAAAACTGATTTTTTTATTTCCCCTATAACTACCCTTCTGATGGAGATAGAGGGTTGAAACTTGGCATAGAGCGTTTTTCTTTTCATCCCCTATCGAATGACGCCTTGCGAAATAAATTTGGTACAAGTGCATTTTTGACAATTTCAGCCGGCTCAACGTTTAGCCCAGTGTGGTCCACGGGTGGGGCCCCTCACGCGGCTGCTTCCACCTCCACTAGCTGGACGCAACAACGACCCACCTCCCCTCCCCCAATATACCCTACCGGCGCAGCGCAAGCGATCATGTGACGCACTCAGCGTTGTCCGTCACCATAACAACGGGTAGTCGGGTGGGGACTCGAAATCCCACCTAGGTGCGGTTCTTGGACTACACTGGTTTAGCCGAAAGGTAAATTCGGTACCGCTGTCGCATGCCGAACGAAGTACGTGCGTGCGATCGTGGTGGAAAGAAGACGGAGCATAATTCTGTGTCTCTTTCTATTGGGTGCGCGCGCAGCTTCTGACGTGATTTTACTCTACATTGGTAGAAAGAGAAAGAAGACGAGAAGTATAGCTCCTTCCTTGTCTACGTACGGTGCGCGCGCAGCGCTCACGGACACGGCACGCATACAACTCTCGCCTTCCCCCACCACGCGTGCCGCGACGCGGCAGGATGCCACTTCTGAGATCAACCGCCGTATAGTTAGCAGACAACTATCACCGATTTCGCTTATTTTGGTCTCAATCGTTTACGAATAGTTTACGCAAGTTTACGCAATCGATTTCAGAGTTTACGAAATCGTAGTTTTCCCGTAATTAACAATTTTTAGGTGGGTGTATAGTTAGCAGACGACTATCACCGATTTCGCTTATTTTGGTCTCAATCGTTTACGAATAGTTTACGCAAGTTTACGCAATCGATTTCAGAGTTTACGAAATCGTAGTTTGCCCGTAATTAACAATTTCGAGAATGGGGTAAGGTAGGTCCCTGCAAGCGCCTCCACTGGCCGGGCAGCGAAGCTGAGCAGAACCTGGCGAAATAATTTTGACGTATCTCGTGTGTAACGGTCTCAATCGTTTACGAATAGTTTTCGCAAGCTGCTGTATCAATTTCGGAGTTTACGAAATCGTATTTTGGCCGTAATTAACAATTTCAGAAGCGGCTATCGTGCAGCGTTGATTTGCTCGCAAGCGCCGCCGTTGGCCGAGGCGAGAATCGCTCTTCGGACATCGAGTATCGAAACAATGTTGACGTATCTCATCTCTAATGGTCCGAATCGTTTACGAATAGTTTACGCAAGCCACTGTAACGATTTCAGAGTTTACGAAATCATAGTTTGCCCGTAATTAACAATTTCAGAAGCGGCTATCGTGCAGCGTTGATTTGCTCGCAAGCGCCGCTGTTGGCCGAGGCGAGAATCGCTCTTCGGACATGGAGTAACGAAACAATATTTACGTATCTCGTGTGCAACGGTCTCAATCGTTTACGAATAGTTTTCGCAAGGCACTGTATCAATTTCGGAGTTTACGAAATCGTATTTTGGCCGAAATTAACAATTTCAGAATCGGCTATCGTTCAGCGTTGATTGGCTCGCAAGCGCCGCGTTTGGCCGAGGCGAGAATCGCTCTTCGGGCATAGAGTATCGAAACAATGTTGACGTATCTCATCTCTAATGGTCCCAATCGTTTACGAATAGTTTACGCAAGCCACTGTAACGATTTCAGAGTTTACGAAATCGTATTTTGCTCGTTATTAACAATTTCAGGATCGGCTAACGTGCAGCTCGCAAGCGCCGCCTTTGGCCGAGGCGAGAATCGGTCTTCGGACATAGAGTAACGAAATAATTGTGACGTATCTCATCGCTAACGGTCTCAATCGTTTACGAATAGTTTTCGCAAGCTGCTGTATCAATTTCGGAGTTTACGAAATCGTATTTTGGCCGTAATTAACAATTTCGAGAATGGGGTAATGTAGGTCTTGCAAGCGCCGCCAGTGGCCGAAAGCAGAAGCTGACCAGATGCGTAACTTGGCGAAATATCTTTTACGTATCTCGTGTGCAACGGTCTCAATCGTTTACGAATAGTTTTCGCAAGCTGCTGTATCAATTTCGGAGTTTACGAAATCGTATTTTGGCCGTAATTAACAATTTCGTGAATGGGGTAATGTAGGTCTTGCAAGCGCCTCCAGTGGCCGAAAGCAGAAGCTGACCAGATGCGGAACCTGGCGAAATATCTTTTACGTATCTCGTGTGCAACGGTCTCAATCGTTTACGAATAGTTTTCGCAAGCTGCTGTATCAATTTCGGAGTTTACGAAATCGTATTTTGGCCGTAATTAACAATTTCGAGAATGGGGTAATGTAGGTCTTGCAAGCGCCGCCAGTGGCCGAAAGCAGAAGCTGACCAGATGCGTAACCTGGCGAAATATCTTTTACGTATCTCGTGTGCAACGGTCCCAATCGTTTACGAATAGTTTACGCAAGCCACTGTAACGATTTCAGAGTTTACGAAATCATAGTTTGCCCGTAATTAACAATTTCAGAAGCGGCTATCGTGCAGCGTTGATTTGCTCGCAAGCGCCGCTGTTGGCCGAGGCGAGAATCGCTCTTCGGACATGGAGTAACGAAACAATTTTGACGTATCTCATCTCTAACGGTCCCAATCGTTTACGAATAGTTTACGCAAGCCACTGTAACGATTTCAGAGTTTACGAAATCGTATTTTGCTCGTTATTAACAATTTCAGGATCGGCTAACGTGCAGCTCGCAAGCGCCACCGTTGGCCGAGGCGAGAATCGCTCTTCGGACATAGAGTAACGAAATAATTTTGACGTATCTCATCTTTAACGGTCTCAATCGTTTACAAATAGTTTTCGCAAGCAGGTGTATCGATTTCGGAGTTTACGAAATCGTATTTCGGCCGTAATTAACAATTTCGAGAATGGGGTATTGTAGGTCTTGCAAGCGCCGCCAGTGGCCGAAAGCAGAATCTGACCAGTTGCGGAACCTGGCGAAATATCTTTTACGTATCTCGTGTGCAACGGTCTCAATCGTTTACGAATAGTTTTCGCAAGCTGCTGTATCAATTTCGGAGTTTACGAAATCGTATTTTGGCCGTAATTAACAATTTCGAGAATGGGGTAATGTAGGTCTTGCAAGCGCCTCCAGTGGCCGAAAGCAGAAGCTGACCAGATGCAGAACCTGGCGAAATATCTTTTACGTATCTCGTGTGCGACGGTCTCAATCGTTTACGAATAGTTTTCGCAAGCTGCTGTATCAATTTCGGAGTTTACGAAATCGTATTTTGGCCGTAATTAACAATTTCGAGAATGGGGTAATGTAGGTCTTGCAAGCGCCTCTAGTGGGTGAAAGGAGAAGCTGACCAGATGCAAACTCTGGCGAAATAATTTTATCGTATCTCGTGTGCAACGGTCTCAATCGTTTACGAATAGTTTTCGCAAGGCACTGTATCAATTTCGGAGTTTACGAAATCGTATTTTGGCCGTAATTAACAATTTCGTGAATGGGGTAATGTAGGTCTTGCAAGCGCCTCCAGTGGCCGAAAGCAGAAGCTGACCAGATGCAGAACCTGGCGAAATATCTTTTACGTATCTCGTGTGCAACGGTCTCAATCGTTTACGAATAGTTTTCGCAAGCTGCTGTATTAATTTCGGAGTTTACGAAATCGTATTTTGGCCGTAATTAACAATTTCGAGAATGGGGTAATGTAGGTCTTGCAAGCGCCTCCAGTGGCCGAAAGCAGAAGCTGACCAGATGCAGAACCTGGCGAAATATCTTTTATGTATCTCGTGTGCGACGGTCTCAATCGTTTACGAATAGTTTTCGCAAGCTGCTGTATCAATTTCGGAGTTTACGAAATCGTATTTTGGCCGTAATTAACAATTTCGTGAATGGGGTAATGTAGGTCTTGCAAGCGCCTCGAGTGGCCGAAAGCAGAAGCTGAACAGATGCAAACTCTGGCGAAATAACTTTAACGTATCTCGTGTGCAACGGTCTCAATCGTTTACGAATAGTTTTCGCAAGCTGCTGTATCAATTTCGGAGTTTACGAAATCGTATTTTGGCCGTAATTAACAATTTCGTGAATGGGGTAATGTAGGTCTTGCAAGCGCCTCTAGTGGGTGAAAGGAGAAGCTGACCAGATGCAAACTCTGGCGAAATAACTTTAACGTATCTCGTGTGCAACGGTCTCAATCGTTTACGAATAGTTTTCGCAAGCTGCTGTATGAATTTCGGAGTTTACGAAATCGTATTTTGGCCGTAATTAACAATTTCGTGAATGGGGTAATGTAGGTCTTGCAAGCGCCGCCAGTGGCCGAAAGCAGAAGCTGACCAGATGCAGAACCTGGCGAAATATCTTTTACGTATCTCGTGTGCAACGGTCTCAATCGTTTACGAATAGTTTTCGCAAGGCACTGTATCAATTTCGGAGTTTACGAAATCGTATTTTGGCCGTAATTAACAATTTCGTGAATGGGGTAATGTAGGTCTTGCAAGCGCCGCCAGTGGCCGAAAGCAGAAGCTGACCAGATGCAGAACCTGGCGAAATATCTTTTACGTATCTCGTGTGCAACGGTCTCAATCGTTTACGAATAGTTTTCGCAAGGCACTGTATCAATTTCGGAGTTTACGAAATCGTATTTTGGCCGTAATTAACAATTTCGTGAATGGGGTAATGTAGGTCTTGCAAGCGCCTCCAGTGGCCGAAAGCAGAAGCTGACCAGATGCAGAACCTGGCGAAATATCTTTTACGTATCTCGTGTGCAACGGTCTCAATCGTTTACGAATAGTTTTCGCAAGCTGCTGTATTAATTTCGGAGTTTACGAAATCGTATTTTGGCCGTAATTAACAATTTCGAGAATGGGGTAATGTAGGTCTTGCAAGCGCCTCCAGTGGCCGAAAGCAGAAGCTGACCAGATGCAGAACCTGGCGAAATATCTTTTATGTATCTCGTGTGCGACGGTCTCAATCGTTTACGAATAGTTTTCGCAAGCTGCTGTATCAATTTCGGAGTTTACGAAATCGTATTTTGGCCGTAATTAACAATTTCGTGAATGGGGTAATGTAGGTCTTGCAAGCGCCTCCAGTGGCCGAAAGCAGAAGCTGAACAGATGCAAACTCTGGCGAAATAACTTTAACGTATCTCGTGTGCAACGGTCTCAATCGTTTACGAATAGTTTTCGCAAGCTGCTGTATCAATTTCGGAGTTTACGAAATCGTATTTTGGCCGTAATTAACAATTTCGTGAATGGGGTAATGTAGGTCTTGCAAGCGCCTCTAGTGGGTGAAAGGAGAAGCTGACCAGATGCAGAACCTGGCGAAATATCTTTTACGTATCTCGTGTGCAACGGTCTCAATCGTTTACGAATAGTTTTCGCAAGGCACTGTATCAATTTCGGAGTTTACGAAATCGTATTTTGGCCGTAATTAACAATTTCGTGAATGGGGTAATGTAGGTCTTGCAAGCGCCTCCAGTGGCCGAAAGCAGAAGCTGACCAGATGCAGAACCTGGCGAAATATCTTTTACGTATCTCGTGTGCAACGGTCTCAATCGTTTACGAATAGTTTTCGCAAGGCACTGTATCAATTTCGGAGTTTACGAAATCGTATTTTGGCCGTAATTAACAATTTCGTGAATGGGGTAATGTAGGTCTTGCAAGCGCCTCCAGTGGCCGAAAGCAGAAGCTGACCAGATGCGTAACTTGGCGAAATATCTTTTACGTATCTCGTGTGCAACAGTCTCAATCGTTTACGAATAGTTTTCGCAAGCTGCTGTATGAATTTCGGAGTTTACGAAATCGTATTTTGGCCGTAATTAACAATTTCGTGAATGGGGTAATGTAGGTCTTGCAAGCGCCGCCAGTGGCCGAAAGCAGAAGCTGACCAGATGCAGAACCTGGCGAAATATCTTTTACGTATCTCGTGTGCAACAGTCTCAATCGTTTACGAATAGTTTTGGCAAGCTGCTGTATCAATTTCGGAGTTTACGAAATCGTATTTTGGCCGTAATTAACAATTTCGAGAATGGGGTAATGTAGGTCTTGCAAGCGCCTCTAGTGGGTGAAAGGAGAAGCTGACCAGATGCAAACTCTGGCGAAATAACTTTAACGTATCTTGTGCGCAACGGTCTCAATCGTTTACGAATAGTTTTCGCAAGCTGCTGTATGAATTTCGGAGTTTACGAAATCGTATTTTGGCCGTAATTAACAATTTCGTGAATGGGGTAATGTAGGTCTTGCAAGCGCCGCCAGTGGCCGAAAGCAGAAGCTGACCAGATGCAGAACCTGGCGAAATATCTTTTACGTATCTCGTGTGCAACGGTCTCAATCGTTTACGAATAGTTTTCGCAAGGCACTGTATCAATTTCGGAGTTTACGAAATCGTATTTTGGCCGTAATTAACAATTTCGTGAATGGGGTAATGTAGGTCTTGCAAGCGCCGCCAGTGGCCGAAAGCAGAAGCTGACCAGATGCAGAACCTGGCGAAATATCTTTTACGTATCTCGTGTGCAACGGTCTCAATCGTTTACGAATAGTTTTCGCAAGGCACTGTATCAATTTCGGAGTTTACGAAATCGTATTTTGCCTGTAATTAATGATTTCAGAATCGGCTATCGTTCAGCGTTGATTGGCTCGCAAGCGTCGCCGTTGGCCAAGGAGTGAAGCTGATTTGATGCAGAGTGCAGAGACTTTAAAGTTTTCGAACGGATAGTTTAATCGAAATTAACAAGTTTAATATTTCGTAATCAGCGTCTGCTGGTAGCGGCACCGCGGCGAGTTTCTGTTCGGGTGTTTGAATTAATGGATAAGTAATTGGAAGCAATCAATTCTTTATTATCCGAAGGACAATAATTTGATGGACAAGCACTATACAATAAATATATATTGTTCCTGAGCTCGAAACTGTATTTGCCTTTTTTCTCGCGGCAAATATTATATGAATTAAGTTGCGCATCGCAAACACAGGCAACGGCAGGCTATCTTCGGAACTGTTTTACAGAATGCAACATGCAACGCGTCGTATACAATACAATCGCTTGCATGCGACGCGCTGCGTTGTGTATTATTTGTGTGCGGTGTGAATATATTGGCTCGAAATCATACGTGTTCTTTTCTTCGCGATAAAACTATATCTATATGTATTTATCAATCGATTATCGTCACCGTTTTCGCGAAGAAAGAGACTATATTGATATATATTTATCGATCGGTCGCGCGTTGTGGCCACATGTCACAGTTTTCGCGAAGAAACAGAGTATATCTATATCATTATATATATATATATGTATTGATTGGTCGCGCGTCGCGGTCGCGAGCAGCGTAAGGCTGCCTTTATAGCGCTAAATGGGAGGAAAAGGACGTATAAACATTTATAAGTGAATTCTAACCCTTTGCACTCGAGAGATGACTCTCAGTCACTTTTCACGAGAAGTGTTCGTAGTTCACGATGTCAGGTAGTGACTGAGAGTCATCTCTCGGGTGCAAAAGGTTAATTTTATTAAAAACTGCGTTATATCTAATTACACTATGATATATAATATTAAGATTAGATATATAATAAGTTTAACATTGGTAGATGTAAATATTATTTTTGCCGCGAGTTTGGCCACGTCGTGGGCCCCCTCTTTGAATAGTGTTTCCTCCACCACGACCACCGCCCCTTCCGCGGGCACTCCGTCTCCGGCCATATTTTATTTGCCTTATTTCTCTCCTGAGATCTGCGACCTGCAATATGCAAAATAAACATAATAATCAATAACAAGTGTGTATGTTGACTCCACTGACCCGATAGAATGATAGCTACCATATTGAAAGTGCTACATCCACCATCTTATTTATGGCGGTTTGGACCTTGAATTCGGCGTAAGTTGTATCCTATGATTCCGGTGATACATGATACATCCAGTGTAAATAGAGATCAGTGTTACGAAGCAGCTGTTTAACCTAAAATCATTATACAAATTTCAATTATAAAAAATGTATGCAAAAATGTATTCACAAAAGTCTCTTACATGTTATATATATGTATTAGAATTGAAATACATTTACCTACGTATATGGGGACTAAGAGCGGGTACTACAGAGATGTTCTACGTATGTTCTCAGTATATTATTACGATCATCTCAGTACAGTCAGTATCAGCACAGAGTACTCGCTGTATACCATCGGCCTTGAATGTGACGCTTATTGCCGATCGTGTACGCAGAGCTCATTGTATTCTGTAAGCAATATGATAATGAAGCAGGATGAATATATCTGTAACTGAAATGCAAGTAAAATGCAAGTGATATGCAAAGATGAAGTACCTTTTGTATTAAATTTGTCTTGTGACTCCCATCTTGTTGAACCACCAGTTGCTATTTTTGTTGTAAACCTTTTCTTGAATCGGTTCTAGCTCGTTTGAATGACTGATGCCATCAAATCTGTAATATAAATTTAAGCACAATGTGACCGATTTCCGATGAATTGATTTTTGATTAGAAGTGTCTGTGATTTACTTATCTCTTTGTATGTGTTGTAAGCTGTTGCTTTGTTCCTTCCCATCATGCGGTAGAATATGAGCTTTTGAAGTTATTGTTTTTTTTTTTTTTTTTTTTTTTTTTCCGAGGAGGGGAAATGCATTACGCATACCCGGCCCTAATGGGGTCGGGTTATGTGGGACTCTCCCCCCAGGAGATAAAACTCTTAGGAGGCATACCCACTAAAACCCCTCCTCGCCCTCCTTCGGTGATTCAGGCGCCTCTCGGCACTGTCCCAACGTGCGCCTGCGAAATAAATATACATAAGATTATGATGATTTCAAATTATATAATGTACAAGCAATAAAAATACAAACATTCCACTTATCTTCATGTTTTTCCAATTACTTCTTCATAGGCCATGGAACAGCTCTTCATATGCGCTGATCTGCACTCGCCGGTGCAATTGCTAACCTCGATTGCAATCGGACAGCTCTTCATATGCGCTGATCTGCACTCGCCGGTGCAATTGCGAACCTCGATTGCAATCGGACAGCTCTTCATATGCGCTGATCTGCACTCGCCGGTGCAATTGCGAACCTCGATTGCAATCGGACAGCTCTTCATATGCGCTGATCTGCACTCGCCGGTGCAATTACGAACCTCGATTGCAATCGGACAGCTCTTCATGTGCGCTGATCTGCACTCGCCGGTGCAATTACGAACCTCGATTGCAATCGGACAGCTCTTCATGTGCGCTGATCTGCACTCGCCGGTGCAATTACGAACCTCGATTGCAATCGGACAGCTCTTCATGTGCGCTGATTTGCACTCGTCCATGCACTTGCAAACTTTCAGGTTGAGGAATTCATGTTGCAATGAAAATGGCCCCAATCGGTGTAATTGCCAAATTGCCGTCACATCCTTCTATGTTGGGCTGCATGTCGTCGCATTTGAGCCATCGTCCTGATGGTTTCCTGCAGTACCCAACGAAATGGCCGGAGAAATAGTCGATGATACCAATCAAGGTAAAATTGGATTTTCCCAAATCCAATGTTGTCGGAACATCTGCCAATCGGCATTTCATGCCATAGCGCCTTGTAGGATCCGCCCTTGTATCCAGATCAATAAAAATGTGGAAATGTGGACGGATCGTTTCAACGACTGTACCCAAACAGTTCTTCTGTCGACATTTCACTTTATAATAATTTTCCTGAAAGTCGAGTGCTTCTTGCAGTGCTCCGAATCCTTTTGCGTTGATGGTTTTAATATTCACCGGAAGATACGGAATGTTCGTTGGTAACGATGAGAGGCATTCCGGTCTGTTACATTGCGATGATTTTCTTGCACTTGGCTCAGTCGGTTCCGATGACGAGAAGAGGTGTTTCCAGATGGCTGTTATGGAGTCTTCGCCATTTAATTTAAATGGTACGATGGACGGTGCGTCAGAATCCCTTATAAGCGGGTAAAATTGGTTGAGAAGTATAATGCGTTGCCGCAATATCTCCTTTGTTGGGCCAGCTTGCATAAATTTGCATAAGAATTTCAATCCATCATTGCTTGACGACTGTATACGGAAGTTATACCGTGAATCGTACAGTGCGCCAAATTGCAATATGTGAATGATGGCGTCAAACCCACAAGTGTTCTGCAAGTCGACGGCTTTATTGGCCACTTTCATGACGCCGTATTTTAAACCGTTCTTCAGAAAAAATCCTCTTCTTCCGTTGTTGTCGAATCGCTCGTTGAGAAGACGTATTTGGGGGTATGGCTGGAAGTAGAATCCTTCCTTGGCAGGTTTTATCTTCGTTGACTTTAAATTTACATTTTTCTGCTCGTCTTCTGCGACTTTAATCGGTGACACTTTTTCTTCATCTGAAGAGATTACGAAGCATTCTTCGATTAACGGCGAACTCGAGAAAATGGGGTTTCCTGGGACCGGCGACGAGAATTCCTCATCTTCGGCATTTGTTGGGTCTTCTTGGTTTGTGAGGCTTATTGCCTTAGTATCCACCAAGAAGGTATCCTTATTTATAAATCCTTTCCAGGCTTCACCACTCTTGAAGTCGGAATCATCCATCATGGGCGCTTTTCTGCACAATGGACTTATTGACCCGAAATCCATCTGTAGATCGCGTTGTTCCAATGGTAACTTCAATTCTTCATCCGTTGAACGCGGTGTTGCCTCTTTCCCAACGAGGTCTGTAAGCTTCGGCGAAACTGATGACCTTATTTCTTCCTTTGGTGTAGCCGGAGGTGCTATAGGTTGCCTGCGGTTGTGATTGAAGTGCTTCAATTTGGCTGCTACTTCGTTGGTGCCGGAATATAAGTCGCGAATATGCTCCTTCAAGAATTTGTTCGCCGAACATGGCAGAGTGATGCCTTCAAAAATTTTTCTTCTCACTTCCGCAAAGTATCCTTCTTGAAACGCTGTCGATGCGTGCGTTTGTCTGCCAGGGAAAGCTGCTGCAGTCCATAGCGGAAATTCCTTGGCAATTCGTTCCAGTGGCTGTATGAATTCCGGCAAATAAAAGCCGTTGACCGTATTGCATTCCCCTTGATGCTCCTGAGATGGTGTCGACATTGTGATGAGGCTCTTGATCCATTTATGGGTGACAGTCAACTTGTCACCATCCTCTTCTTCAGTCGAATTTAGAGTCGTTTCGACTTCCTCTTCGACTTCGATGTTCTCGATGGATGTTCGCAGCTGGTCAATCGCTGGTTGGTGTTGAGCCATGAAATCTTCCAAGGTGCGTCTGGCTTCCAAAACGGTTAATTTTTTTCCCGACACCGTGGTGCGGACATCCTGATCGGGATGTAATGCGACGATGCATGTTAATACAAAAACATGCTCAAACTGTTGCACTGTTTGACAGTCGATCATCAATGCCACTGTCCGTATGTAAAATCCTCTCACCACAGGATGGCGTAGATTTTTTATACATTTCCACCTGGTGATGATAGCCATTTGATGAGCGACATCCGCTCTTATGAAGGTGTTGAATGGCTGAGGTGTTTCGTGGTTGTCCTTAACAGCCCATTTAAAGAGCACATCCACGTATTCTTTTAGGCTCATTCTGTTGAATGCGTCGCACATTGCCAACAACAGAGCACGTCCAAGGTCAGCGACAGCTTCGTGAGGTATGGAGGCTCCACATCCCCGTATCCATTCCTGAAGCCAGAAGGTGATGAATGCGGCGTCATGTTTTTCGGACAGCATCTGGTACACCGGAAGTGTCTTGCCTTCGAAGTTGATGGTGACGGTGTACAGAAAAATGTGGCCAGTTTTTCTTCCTGGAAACGTTTCGAACGTTTTCACCATCTTTCCCGTTGCATCCAGACAAATTCGAGAGAGTCCCTTTGTCACTCGACAGTATTCTTTCTCGACGAATATTTGCTCGGGACTGCAGTAGAAAACGTAAAACTTCTTTGCTCCTATCTCCCGAATAGTGTTTTCGTAGCGGATGTCCTGAAGCATATTTCTGATGCTGGTTATCATATCCATCTTCATGTTTGGTTTAATGCCAAGATCTTCCTTGTTCACTTCCATCTTGGCTTGGCGGTAAACCTGGCATTTTTGGATCCACGGAGGTTCGTTCTCTCCAAACTCCATGTTGTCAGCAAGTACATTTTGGCGATGTCCTGCGACTCCTCTTCGTTGCAGCTCTCGTCCAAGGGCTTTCCTTTCGGGACCATTCAATGGTCGCTTAACATCCTCGTGATAATCATTACGCGTATCACGTGTTCGGATGGTTAAATGAAGCCTTCCGTTAACCGGCTTTTTGTCAGAAAAACCAAAAATTTTGTTGCTGCATTTCTTGCTTCGGCACGATCCTTGGAATTTTAAGTATAATCCAGCGGCGTCATTCGTATTTTCTTCTTTGGTTTCCTCGCGTATGTACGACCATTTGCCCACGAAAGCACATGGGAGTCGGTACATATTCCAGAATGCCTTGAAAATGACATTCGGCCAAACGCGTGGGTTCAAATGATGATCCTCGGACGCTTCGGCGGGCTTAATTTGTTCCCACTCAGTGGGTGAGAGGACCAGGAGGAAACTGTCGGCGTCCTTCCCAGCGTTTTCAATTTGTTCGTCGCAGTACGAAGATTGTGCCGATTCGGAATCCCCCGATGGTTCATTGTCGACGGTGTTGCAGAGCACCAGTTCCCTCGTTGGTTTTGGTGCCTCCACTTCTATGCCGAGGCTTTCACGAGCCGCTGTCAAATTCCCACGCTGATCTTCCCTGACGTGTAAATAAACCGTATGCGGTTTCCACCTTCCATCGAGGTCTCTGCTCATTTCCTTCCAGACGTTTGATGAACTGGGCGGAAATTCGTTGGTCCGGAAGTAATTCATATACTTCTGCAACAGCTGAACGGCCTCCTTGTCCGTGACCGTGCGCGGGCGTCCCATCTGAAAATATGAAAGGAAAATAGTACATGTTACATTCAACATACATTGCAGTAATGACATAATTGCCTAAAAACCGACTCGAAAGGTGGTCTAAAAAGGATAAAATAATTCTTCATGTTTGAGGGCGGTGCCAAAATGGGCGCGGACCCAATGTAGGGTCTGCGTTAGGTCACCGACGTGAGAAAATCAAAATTATTTTGTTCTTTTCAACGCACCTTTAAATTGGTGTTGACCTTTTTGTTAAGTGTTTTATTTGAAGTCGGTTAAAAGATTTTATACGTCGAATGAGAGACTTACATTTAATCAAACTGATGCGAAACTAGTTGTGAGGCTTGTCCTGGTGCTCTCCACAACTTTCTGCTACTATTGTCTGTAACAGAAACGAGCAGTTATTCACCGCCTACATGGCAAATAACGGGGTTCTTCGTCGCTAATTCGTTCGCGAAACTACTTCATGTTATTGCAAATAAATTATCTGTAATATTGAAATCAAAATTGTGTATAATAAAAATAATATCAACAATTATCGAGTTCCTTCGTCTTATGAAATAGAAGTGTGGGACGTTACATTTGAAACTTACCTATTCGTTTCAAAAAGCGGTACAATGTTCTCTGTTTGGACGTTCTGCTTATAATCCGTGCGGTGGTGCTATCCGTGATGGATTGCCTGCAATGAAATATAGACAGTAAATAGTCTGTTAAACCACAGATGGAATTTCCTTAAATCGACGTTAATAAGTTTTTAAGGCAATAACTTTTTCACGCAGAATGACCCGAGGAGTTCATGCCTGGAAATAACACAAAATGTAATTCCATTTTAAACATAGACATTACTATACCATTGAGCCTTTTCCTCTGTAATTTTTTCTAGTGCCTACATACCATTTACAGGAAAAAAGCTTGGTAGTAACAACCGCGAACGCCCTGTATATATACATTTAAAAGTAATACATATCGTAGAGTCGGTTGAAACTCGAATAGAAATCATTTTCGGTACGTACGTAAAATACGCGCTAAGAAAGGTTGTACTACTGAGATATTTTAATTAGCCCAACCGCGACCAGCGGTCGGTGGTGGTTTCGGTTTTCCATTGAAAGGGGTTGTGCGATTATTGTCGAGATTTATGATTTATGATGCTTTCTTCGACATTACGAACGTTGCGACATTTCGTACCCAGGGTGCGACAATGGGCATACATACGGATTACACCATCGACGGTGAATAAACCGAACGCGTATTTATTTCTTTGGGATTTCAAGATAGGAGAGAGCATTCTTCAACCAAATACGCGTCGTAGCAAAAACGTACAGATAAATATGATGGAACTTGATCAGAACTGTTGGAATATACTATATACAATTTTATCGCCTTCTATTTTGAAAACAAATCTGTGACCTTAAAATTTCAAAAACCATGGCTTTCATAAAATGTTACTTTTTTGTTGAAATGTTACTATTTTACAGATAATGCATAATACGCAGTAATTGTCATTTATTATATTATATCTTAGGTATATATTACTACCACAGAAAGATTACCATTATTGAAACGAAAATGGAAAAACACTCAATATTAATATGACACAATACTTTAACATAAAACGGATGTAATTTATCCCATGAATTTTTTAAACAATTATCCATAAATAAACTAATATTTTTTTGAAGTCAAAAACAATTTAGAGAAATACTACTGTAAAAGATAAGTCCGAGAATATATGTGTGTGAGCGAGGTAAGCGAATGAGCGAGCGTGACGAGTGAGTGGGGATGAGCGAATGCGTGAGGTGTGTGCGGACAAGTACAGTCAGAAATATAAAAACCAGCAAAGGAAGTGTGTCTACCGATTTTTCCCACCCGTCAATTATAAGTACCTTACACTACCATCAATAATTCATCGAATCCTCATCGATTACAGATTGATCATTATCATCGATATCGGGCACGAACGCGTCGACGACTACACGTACACGAGTCAATCAAAGCTCATGTGGATCCACTGTAGGTACTCTCCATCGCGTTCAAGCTGAAGGCAACGGTGCCCGATTTGGCTTTGGGCGGCAAGCCCACAATGGTTCGTGAGATGCCTACTGCGAAATCTGGCACCACTGACAGAAACTTATACCGGCCTGTATGCGGAATGAAGACGCCACGCGCGATTTTGGTTGAAAGGGAACGGAAAGTAGTTCTGTCGTTTTCAGGGCAGCCCTAACCACAGGGCTAAATGGGCTACAGCCCCGGGGCGCAAGCCTTTTGGGGGGCGGCAATTTTTATTGGTGTGTAGCGTCCGAAACAGCGATAGCGGCTATACTATGATATTGCGCTAGGCGGCACGTGCAGCGAGATGCCGATGACGTATGCCAGGTGCCCTGTGCAGCACATTCTTTAAATTTAATTGGAGAGTCGGCGGCGGAATGCTGCGTATAAGCAGCTAAATTATTTGTATTTATACCAAATTTATACAATTTCTTTGCCGCGTCAACATCAAGGCAAATTTTGAAAGATGTGCTAGCAGCAAAAAACAAAGTTCCCAAAAAAATAAGTGACACTCGTTGGTCAGCAAGAGCTGATTCAGTGAAGGCATTGGTTTCCGGTTACAAAAAATTTTAAGAAGTTTTGAATAAAATTTACGAAGATACAATAATTTTCAAAAACCTGCAACAAAAGTTGAAGCTGAGGGGTTATTAAATGACTTCAACTCAATGGAAACTGCTATTATGGTAGCATTTTGGAGCAAAATATTAGAAATAATAGATAAAACTAATATATCACTTCAAAAAGTTAATATTACAATTGAAACCATTATTGGTTTATACGCTTCTTTAGACAAATTTGTACAGTCGAAACGAAATCCAGAATCATTTAACGTTTACAACTAAGATACGTCGGAAGAAGTTGAATTTGATGCTAATAATGAATTCCGCATAAATACATATTATGCTATTATTGATAAGCTTCTAGCAGAAATACAAAAGAGAAAGTGTGTCTATGATCACATTTACTCAAAATTTGGGATTCTGGTCAATTTAAAAAATTTAAATGAAGAGACTATTAGAAAGCATGCTGCAAAGTTGTGCGAAACGTATATGCACGATTTAGAAAATAATTTTATTGAAGAATGTCTTCATTTTAAACACGTATATTTATTGGAAAATAAAGAAAATATATTTACTGCGGAACTTAGTTTAAGGACAATAATTGACTCGAAAATTGAGTCTAGATTTCTCAACGTGGCCACAGCATTGCGAATTTTGTTAAGTATTGCCAGTACAAATTGCAGCGGCGAAAGATTTTCTTCAGCACTAAAAAGGATAAAAAATTATTTACGGTCTTTTTTGGGACAGAGCAACTTAAATAATTTGAGTATTTTATCCATAGAGAGTGACTTATTTAATAACTTAAATACGTGTGATATTATTAATCAATATGCAAAAGAAAAAGCTAGGAAGATAAATATATAAGTTACTTTTGTTTTTTGTTTACTATAAAGTTTGTTTTTGTTCATATATTTTTTTTTAATTTTATATGAATGTTATGTTTTTGTTTAGTGTAATGCTAATAAATTGACTTTTTCTAGTTCTGACACTTTTGTATAACTTTGCCGGTCACCCCGCTCCCGCTAGCCATCCCGAGTATTTGCTTACGAAAAGGGGCGCATTATTTTTAGTAGCCCACGGGCGCCGAATATCTTAGGACGGCCCTGGTCCTTTTTCATGTGACGTACAGCGAACACTACTACAAACGTCATACGACGTTGGCGGAAAGGAGACGGCGCATAGTTCCGTCCTTGTCTCTACGCGGGGGTCAGAAACGACGCGCGCAGCTCGGTAGCTCCCACACGCAAGGCACGCAGCAACTTGCGCGTATCCACACTCCCGCAACTACCAATGGTCGGTGTCCGTATCCAATACGTGCGTGCTCGATGGCGCCCCTTTCCCCGCCTACCAAGAGACCCTTCAATCAGAGTCACGAAATTAATCTATCTATTTTGATTGATGCCGCCATTTCCCAATAAAAGTAGTAGATACAGCGCGATTTTAAACGACCGCTATCGATGTGTCTGTACTCTATACAACTTGAAGTAAATAGATTTCCTGATTTGCATCTTGAGGGCAGTGTGTAACATAACAAATTCAAAAAGAAAGAATGAAAACAGACTTCAAAACTGCATTAAAACGGATAACATCATTTTTCGTTTTTGATGTCGGTGCCGAGATAGAAGCCAACAACTAGTTACATCGATTTCCAAACCTTCATCACCTATACAACCTACAAACCATACCATACCGAATCAATGCTTCTACTCATACGTATTCATATTGATGGTCAATACAAATTCACCGGCACTGCAACTCACCTGCTCAGATTAATTTCTCAATCCCGTAATTGTTTTAGGGTATACCTGTTCTTTTGATTGTAATATTGCATTTGGGTCCAAAGAGAATCCCTTTTATAACTTCTCAAGAAACGCGTATAGCAAATTGGACAATGTATTACCGGCAATTGATAGGCTATTTTGCTTCTATCTCGGCACCGACGTCAAAAAGGGAAATTATTTTATACTTTTTAGTGCCTTGTTTTGTTTTGAAGTTGGCGATATTTTGTTGTTAAAAGTTTTTAACGTATTAATTTTTAGTTACAATTCGTATATAAATTGTATAAGATAATGGGTAGACCGCATAAAAACGCGGCTCGTATGAGGAAGCGGCGCTTAGAACAAGACCAATCAGAAAGGAATGAGCGGCAATGAAACATGACTGAACGATATAAAAGACAGCGGTTAAATGAAAGTTCCGATAAGCGTGAAACGCGGCTCTCAAAAATGAGGCAATATAATAAGCGAAACATATGTAGAGAAACGGCGGAAGAAAAAAAAGGTCGTTTGTCTTCAATTACAAAGTATTTACAAAACGAGACCCCTTAACATCGCGAGCATCGCCTTAGTGTAGGTCGCGAACGATTACCAAAGGAGACGCCGGAAGATCGCGAGCATCGTGTTGGTTTGATACGCAAACGATTAGAAAATGAGACGCCGAACACCGCGAGCATCGTGTTGGTTTGATCCGTAAACGGTTAGAAAATGAGACA
Organism: Priocnemis perturbator; assembly: GCA_963942575.1. Classification (NCBI taxonomy): domain Eukaryota; kingdom Metazoa; phylum Arthropoda; class Insecta; order Hymenoptera; family Pompilidae; genus Priocnemis; species Priocnemis perturbator. Next base: position 11,529,694 of record OZ012652.1, read on the forward strand.
CTGGAAGATCGCGAGCATCGTGTTGGTTTGATACGCGAACGATTAAAAAATGAGATACCGGAAGATCGCGAGTATCGTTTGAATGTAGGTCGTGCACGTTTGTTAAGACAAATGAAGAAGAACGGCGTAAGCGATTAAATGACGCTAGAGAACGCTCTAGTGTAGTAATTAAACGCGAAACAGGTGGGAAAAGACCATTGAACTATATACTATCTGGAATGAGAACACCCATATGTAAAGTAGCATAAAACCGGGACAGAGAGAAAGAGTTTCATTCCAGGGATACCTGTCCTTTGTTAACTGTACGACCCGTTTCAAAAATATCTGTATATACAAACAAATGCAAACGTGCAACCCAGTTGTATCAAGGAATTGTATCGATGCGGCAGAAACAAACGTAGAACTTTCACTTTTAACGTGCACGCGACTATATGTTGAGACTGCACGTGTCTAAGAGTGAGACAGACACATCCCTGTATTTCAACTCTCTTTTTCTAACAAAATGGGCCGTTTTCTGTTTCCCACACTTCTCATTGCAGGTAGTATATAGTTCAATGGGAAAGACAGACGACTCGGCTTCAAAGTTTGCGTGAATCAGCTCGTCGAAGAAGAGCCGTATTTGATACGGAGAGCTTCAAAACTGCCATTAATGTGTTTTGTGTAATTGTCTGAAGAATCAGTCTAATTGTATGTCCTGAAAATAGTCAATCCCGACCAACGCCGCGCTAGTAATCTGTTAGTACAGATGTGAAGTGAAACATGGGTATCATTTTTTCGAATCTTTTTATAAAATTCATATGGTACCATCGCGGAGGTGTTCTCTTACAAATGTACTCAAAATCATCAAAATCGGTCAATCCAGTGGAAAATTACGCGCGAACATACGTACATGAAAGTGAAGAAGTTTAATACATTAACAAAATGGGTGCTCTTGATTAGAATTTTTGAAAATTGATATGGTACCACCGCGGATGTGGCCTCTCTCGAACGTGACCAAAATCATCCAAGTCGGTCAACCCACTCGCAAGTTATACGCGAACATACATAAAAATAAAGAAGTTTGTCAAAACATGGGTACAATTTTTGTAGAAGTTTTTCAATTGATATGGGACCACCGCAGGCCACCCTTTCAAACAAACCAAGAATGACAAAAATCGGTCAATTTGGTGGATGCGTGAAAATATGCGACATTGTTTGTCGGCCGACAAACAATCCGCGGCATCGGCAAACGACAATGCCTACACAAGATATTATTAAACGAAAGACTATCTATTGAGTGAACTGCTTTGAATTGGCCCCGGTACGGCGTAAGCGTAAGACGTAAGACTTGAGTCGAATAGACCTGGCATCAATGTGTGAATTGAATGGTGATCAACGCGATTTCATATTTATCATTCCCGCACAGATGCGGTGGCTTAACAGGTGCCAAACAATAAAGATACCCTACACCTCGCTATACGGCATTTCGCTATAACGGCCTTTATTATTTACGGCACTTTTTCGATTTACGGCCCACAACGTTTCGTGATAGGTACGGCAAAAAAAAATGCTGCACTGTTAGCAACCTTCTGTTTAGTTTCAGCTGCTTTCGAAAATATGAAGAACGTTTTAATAATTAATTCGTTATAGGGCTTTTCGCTTTACGGCCAACTTTTCCGGAACGTATCTAGCCCGTAAAACGAGGTATGGGTATATACGGTTGCACGTTCAATTCGCTGCATCACCATCAGCCGTTTATCGTTATAACACTCTTTGTCAGTGTCGTTAACACGCCAAAAACCATTAACAACCGACCGCGTATGCGTACAGTGTCTGTGAGAGTCTCGCACGTCGTTCGAGAGTCGGAAAGCACTCACAGGCATGGCACGCACACACTTGCCACGTGGCCCCCACAACAATCGGCTGTGGATGGTATTTGGCTTTCTGCAGACACTGATAACACTTGAAACGTTTAGAAAATCAGGAAACCCGTAATTATTACCCTACGCTAAGACCGATATTGAAAGAAGATAATTGCCAGCTGCGAATGGAGATCTCTGAGATCGACATAGTCTTTCGAACAATTCATTACATTTAGCCTCTCTGTTATCTAACGTTTCGATATCTTCAAAAGCTACAAGATTCAATATATTGAATAACAAACTTACCCTTAGTGTTTAGTGCAGAAGTAGAATGCAGCTCAACGTTGAACGTTCAGCGGCCCACACTTATACATACACACATATATGCACACACACGCGCGCAGAATCTTGCCCGAAATACGTCCGTACAACCAGAGAACTCGCGTACCAATGGCTCGCACTGCCTGTGACGTATCGCTTCTGTAGGAACGTTTTGTTTCTTCGCTATACTGGCTCGTTGCTAGGCAACCTCCCCCTCTGCCGCTCACGTATTATTTTATTCGTTTACAGGAGATGCAATAAATAACAATAAGTGAACAATTAATTCATATTGATACGTTTGAATCGATACATATATATCAATATATCTTCCGGGAAAGAACTATATACATATACATATATATGGTTTGAACCGCGGCTGCGTGCCGCGGTCGCGGGAAACGGAAGGTTACCTTTTAAAGTAGCCTTCAGGTAGCCTTCCGCAGCTCGCGATCGCGACGCTCCACCAATCTATGTATGTGGATTATAGATACATACTTTCCGCGAGGAAAAAACAAAGCCATATATATAATATATATGTTACAGGCAATGTGTTCGACGTCGGCATTCTGTACAATGTCCGGGCACTGTATAGAATGCCCACGTTGAACACATTGCCCGTAATATATATATTGGTCGCGCATAGTCACCTTCGAACCGTCTTTGTCTTTTTCCTCGCGAAAAATATGTATCTACACATATGGATTAGTCGAGCGTCGCGGATATTATATATAATACCGCAACACTGACGGAAAGCACAGTGCCACTCCTCGTAGTAATGGGATTTTGACCGGTATCGAGGAGTGGATGAGTGGTGGAAAAGGTGAAAAGAAAAAACTTTTTAGAGTCTCTTTAGCGTATGATAAAACATTTGAACCACGATAAAAAAGATTTTAAACAGAAAAAAAATTACGGTAAAGGGAGAATCGAACCCGGGCCAGGTAATTACTGCTCGGTCGCCTTGCCGCCTCACCACGGTTGCTTCGTATCATTGTGTACTGAGATTGTGAAGAATTGTGTAGACGACAATTTATTTATGCATTTTTCGGAATAAATAAGCCGCATTGGGCAAAACGGCGAAAATGGTTTTAATTTTTGGGGGCTTCTAACGTAATGATGGAGTGGATTAATCGAATTTCGAGATCACACCCGCGACCTCTCCTTTCGGTCGCGAGCAACGGGAAATTACCTTTTCAAGAGCCCTGTCATACAAGGCAGATCGTCGCATATAATCGACCGCGCGACGATCGCAAACGCGTCACATGCAATCCATTCATTAGCACTTTATCTCGCTATCGCCTTGATTACATTAGAAAAATGCCGAAAGTAATCATTTAAATGTAGGCTTCTGTCTTCACGATCTATTCGGCGGACAATGCGGAGTAACAGCCTACATTTGATTGACAAGATATTTCAAAGTACGTATTCCGTCGCGTACATTAAACCTACATCTGTGGATGACGCATTTCATAATCATAAATCCCTAGTTTGTAAGCTGTCGCATATCCTTTCTTTCCTACGCCGATAGGTATCTGTATTTCCTTTCTTACGCCGATACATTTGTTACGATACCACCACGTATGTCGTATGATAATGACCACATTCTACCGTCGTCTTGGAAGTGCAAACGGCGGATTAGGCTTATCACACGTTCGTTGTTATTGGTTGTACATATATATTGTTAGAATAAAAACTCTTAAAAAATATCCTTAAACAGTTTCGCAAGTTTAACTTAGCGAGAGACAAGTAGCAGCATTCACACATGTTACGATTCGCAAGGCGTTAATGAAACGAAACGAAACGAAACGAAATGAGTTACTGAATTACTCACTAAGCATTAATCAGAAAATGTGACCTAAATGTAGTATCTGTTTTATTATAGCGTTTGGTACGCTGAGTTTTGAATGTTTCATTGTCAATTGCCTCGATCGTTGTTTCATCATTCTGTTTTACTCGTTGTCGTCCTTTTCTTCCTTCTCGGCGATGATCAAAGATCAAGTCGTCAGGCTCGAAAACCATGTCCCCTCTACAAAGTTGTCCCAATACATTGTACGGTCACAGTCGCGAAGCGGCAAACCTTACAATGTCGCACCGCGGAATAAAGAATCGGAAGAAACATACATTGTGTTGTATTATGTACTTAGGTTTATGCGACCATCTCTGCTTATTTAAACTTCCAAGAAGAAACACAGCGTCTACAATTGTATTGACATGACAGCTGGAATCTTGTGAAATCAAATTCAGAATATTATTACACATACCCCCTAGAACACTAAAAGAAGAAGGACAGGTTCCAACGATTTATTCAGAAAATCGCGTAATACATTTTTCTGCGGGTGTACTATTTAGTGAAGCAGCACTCTGTATGAGCAAACGGCCGTGGCTGCGGTATAATCTTTTCTTAACACTTGGAGAGCGCAGCCAGAGTCAATTCTGACTCGGAGCTCGAGAGCGATACGCACATGGCACGGCTGACGGATAGTATGAAAAAACATTTGCCTTCGTTGCCACGCGTGCAAATATGTTTGTGCATACGATATTCTGCCGCGTGATTATTCAGTCGCAGCAATAATCGTGCGACACAAAATCGCAAGTGCCCACCTGGCCAAATTGTTCGTAGGTACCCTTTCGCTGCTCGCGACCGCAACGCGCGACTGTTCGATAAATATATATATATATATATATTTTTTTTCTTCGCGCAAACTGCGACACGCGGACACGACGCACGACCGATCGTTGAATATAATTATATAGATGTACATTCTTTGCAAAGAAAAAACAAATACGATTTCGAGCTGATATATTGATATATAAGCTATATATATCTCTCTCTCTATATATATATATATATTGAGGCGAGCATCGTGACCGCTGTGCGCGACGCTTGGCTGCACCGCGAAACGGGGAGGACAGAGCTACGCTCGGTCTCCATTTCGAAAACTTTTTATGAAATCCCAAAACATTTCTTTGAAACATAGACCCCGGTTTGTAGAAAGCTTAAATTATAACGAGGAATGGATATACAACATACATAAATCCATGCATACATACATACATATATATATATATGTACATATATAGAAATTCTCGCGCCGCCAACCGCCACCTATCGCCACGCACGGTCTCTTGAGCGAGGTTTCCCCCACCACCGCGAAATCCAATGGAGTTGGGTGCCGCATATGCTGCCACCGGCCGCAGCGGTCAGTTTCAAACCGAACGTCCTCAAGGAAAGATCGTAAGTACCTGCAAGTCTAAATAATATTCCTGCTTCTTGTACTTTATTCCAGTTCTAAATGTTTTTTACCCCTTTGAGTGCTATGGGTATATGAGTGCTTAGCGGTTGCGATCGTTGGGGACGGAATACTTTCTTTGTTATCACTATGACGGCCGATGACACCAACGTGGTGCCATGGGTGAGCCGGCCGTCGTTTGCCGCTGATACCAACGTGGTGCCATGGGCAAGCCGTTCGTTATTTGCCGGTGGCAGCACGTTGAACAACCTTGCAAACAGTTCCGGCGACAGAGAAGAGAATTTGTGTGAACCGTGCGCCCGTCAAAGTGTTAATGTGAACTGTGTCGATTCAAAACGTAAGACGCTACTAAGTTATAATAGTAATTCCTGGACACTAAATCAAATAATACAAGAAAGTTATTTTCGAGCATATATGCGTCCAGCATAAGCGATCTGTGTCAACTAAGGACGCATATATGCGCTTGTAATATCAAAAATAACTTTCTTGTATTATTTGATTTGCCGTACAGGAAGTACATTTATAACTTAGTTGCGCCTTGCGCATTCAATCAACATCGTTCACATTAGCAAAACAAGTATTCCGTCCCCAACGATCGCAACCGCTAAGCGCGTGCCGTGCACGCGGATTGCTTCAGCTGGGAGTATATAGTCAACACTCAAAGGGTTATGCACTTACTTCGAAAGCGCGTAGCCTTCTGGTGTATTTCCAAATACTTGGGTAACAAAATAATTAATTATTGTTTTGCCTTATGTTTAGATGTCAGAAAAAACGAAAAATATTAAATCGCTCGTGCAGGCACCGTCCCGCGAGGACGCAGGGACCTCCCGCGAGGACGCAGGGACCTCCCGCGAGGACGCAGCGTCGCGGCCGTCCCGGCCAAAAACAGCAGACCGCGAGGACGCAGCGTCGCGGCCGTCCCGGCCAAAAACAGCAGACCGCGAGGACGCAGCGTCGCGGCCGTCCCGCTCGAACACAGACGGCAAGGATGTTGCGCCGCGAACGTCCCGCGCACGGTCAGCCTCGACCGACCTACGGGCCATTTTAACGGAGAGGCGTCAGACAAAATCGCCGTCCAGGCGCGGAAGGGAGCCGTCGCCACGACGGCGGTTCCACGAGTCGCGGGATTTCCAGGAGGTGACTCGTGATTATGAGCCAACCCATTCGGCGAGGACCAGCGGCAGCCGCGAATATATTCGAAACCCGGTTGCAGCATGGAGCATGAAGGCTGTAAGTAGTTGTACAAACCTTTATCTTTCAAGTTTAGTAAACTAACACACTGTCAAACTTACGTTGACATATGATTATTATGTTTATTTTGCATATTGCAGATCGCGGATCTCAGAAGAGAAATCCGACAAATGAAATATGGCCGGACACGCAGTGGCCGCGGAAGGGGCCGTGGTGGAGGTGGAGGAGGAGGAGGAGGAGGACGAAACAATAATAATATCCAAAGAGGGGGCCCACAACGTGGACGGCAGCGTGGAAAAAACAATATTTATATATATCAAACATGAAATTTTTTATATTTAAACTTAATATTATATTATTTTTATATTATTTTATATATTATATTATTTATATATTATTTTTTTTTAATAAACAGATAATCATAGTGTATTTAGATTTAACGTAGTTTTTAATAAAATTAACCTTTTGCACCCGAGAGATGACTCTCAGTCACTACCTGTCATTGTGAAAGACAAAGACTTTTCGTGAAAAGTGACTGAGAGTCATCTCTCTTTGACAACATTCACTTATAAATGTTTATACGTCCTTTTCCTCCCATTTAGCGCTATAAAGGCAGCCTTCCGCTGCTCGCGACCGCGACGCGCGACCAATCAATACATATATATATAATGATATAGATATACTCTGTTTCTTCGCGAAAACAGTGACATGTGGCCACAACGCGCGACCGATCGATAAATATATATCAATATAGTCTCTTTGTTCGCGAAAACGGTGACCATAATCGATTGATAAATACATATAGATATAGTTTTATCGCGAAGAAAAGAACACGTATGATTTCGAGCCAATATATGCACACTGCACACAAATAATACACAACGCAGCGCGTCGCATGCAAGCGATTGTATTGTATACGACGCGTTGCATGTTGCATTCTGTAAAACAGCTCCGAAGATAGCCTGCCGTTGCCTGTGTTTGCGATGCGCAACTTAATTCATATAATATTTGCCGCGAGAAAAAAGGCAAATACAGTTTCGAGCTCAGGAACAATATATATTTATTGTATAGTGCTTGTCCATCAAATTATTGTCCTTCGGATAATAAAGAATTTATTGCTTCCATTTACTTATCCATTAATTCAAACACCCGAACAGAAACTCGCCGCGGTGCCGCTACCAGCAGACGCTGATTACGAAATATTAAACTTGTTAATTTCGATTAAACTATCCGTTCGAAAACTTTAAAGTCTCTGCACTCTCTGCATCAAATCAGCTTCACTCCTTGGCCAACGGCGGCGCTTGCGAGCCAATCAACGCTGAACGATAGCCGATTCTGAAATCATTAATTACAGGCAAATTACGATTTCGTAAACTCCGAAATCGATGCAGTGGCTTGCGAAAACCATTCGTAAATGATTGAGACCGTTAGAGATGAGATACGTCAAAATTATTTCGTTACTCTATGTCCGAAGAGCGATTCTCGCCTCGGCCAACGGCGGCGCTTGCGAGCTGCACGATAGACGATAGCCGAGTCTGAAATTGTTAATTCCACGACAGCACGGAATTTTCCTGGCATGCTGCACAAATATTAGTTTGCAATGCTGAACCTTGCAGGTCACATTGTGGGAGTATTGTAGGAATATTGCTGCAATATTCCTATGTCCGTCCCTTCGAAATTTGCGGGAAGATGACACAGAATATTGCATCAAGGTCCTAAGAATATTCATTCAATATTATATCCTACATATGATTCTCTTTTACATTATGAATAATTCAAGAAAATTTGTTTTACAATATATTATTTTTATTAATGAAATATTACATTACACTAAATATAGAAGTACATATAAAATATTTACATTAAATATAACAGTAAATATAAAAACTACACTAAATATAATAGTAAATATAACAAAACCTTAACCTAATCTTAATTCTATTTATTAAGTTTTCATTTTTCGCCCAATTCTCGTTTTTGCTTCAGTGAGCCACTTGCCAATGGCGTCATTTACTTCCGCCTCTTTCAATTTATTATTGCCAACGGCCATACAGACTACTATAAAATAATAAAAGAATATTAGTGATTAATAAAAGATTATTAATAATGTATATCTCTAAGAAAATACCTTGGTGTAAGTTTGCAGTTCGCAATTTTTGAAAACATTGCTTCTGCAAGCGGCCCCGCCAACTGAAATTTAATGCGATTCCGTCTGCTAGTACTCGGGATATTACAGCTGCTACGCACAAAGTCAGCTTACCTGGGCCAACAATATTTAAGTCGACGAATCTGAAAAATTTCATGATGTTATGATGTGTACATAAAAGGCAGTTCAAAACAGCAACTAATTAATATAAGTTATAATAGAAATATTGTGAAAGCAAAAGAGTATTGCAGATCAATATGAACCAATAAAATTGATAGTCATAGCTAGAAAGAGATGTGAAATCAACACAAAAAAACACGATATATTGATTCCTTCATTCATCGAACATTGATATGAATGGTTTATTTGTTTTATTTACCAATTTCTGAGGTGCAAGGATGATGCTCCCAGTCTCCACAGGCACTGCCTTCAGCTGCAATAGTTTCAGTAGCTAAGGGACGTTAGAAAAAGATGAGAAACATTTGCAATATTCATGATCATTCTGAATACACTCCGATAATATGAAGCTTACCTCCATAGCTATGTAAATAGTGGTAGGGGATTGATTCTCGTCATATACAATGAACGTCAAACCCCCAGGTGTTGATGAATCGAATAAGGGTTCAAGCATTACAGGTGTAATTGGTAGATTGATTAATGTACTCTCCGCTCGTCTGTGAATGTGTCGTCATATGTTGATCTTTTCTTGGGTTTTTAGATATGGACTCCATACTCTCTTCTTCCGAAGATATGCCCCTTTTAACCTTAGCCCTCCTTCAGTTTTTTAAGGCTGCAGCTAACTCATATTCCAAGAGCTCGTCCGAATAGAAAACATCAGATGTGTCCTGTGCCTCATTTAATTTTTCTTGGGCCCATGCCCAATCATCTACAAAGTATATCAATGTTTATTATTATGACATCGACAGGTCTTCTAGGTATAAAAAATATAGACATCTATATTATATATAAACACATACACACATTATTAATAATATCCACTATACATACCTGTCGACCCAAAGCAACGCTAATAACTGCACACTCCTCTGACGAGGTTTGGAGTAAAGCCTCAGAAATTATTAATTTCTCTAATTTGTTCAGCGACTTGACGTGGCCTGGCCATTTGCTTACACTTTCGTTGCCATCTAACCAACAGGTTGGAATCACTTGCAACCCATCGCTCAATTCCACGACACAATATTTTTCTTCTACTACTTGTCGATGGATGACGTGAGATACGTCAAAAGTCAAAACTACTTGGTCAGGGTATACATCTGGTCAGCTTCTCCCTTCGGCCAACGGCGGCGCTTGCGAGCAAATCAACACTGCACGATAGACGATTCTGAAATTGTTAATTACGGGCAAAATACGATTTCGTAAACTCCGAAATTGATACAGCAGCTTGCGAAAACTATTCGTAAACGATTGAGACCGTTGCACACGAGATACGTAAAAGATATTTCGCCAGGTTACGCATCTGGTCAGCTTCTGCTTTCGGCCACTGGCGGCGCTTGCAAGACCTACATTACCCCATTCACGAAATTGTTAATTACGGCCAAAATACGATTTCGTAAACTCCGAAATTCATACAGCAGCTTGCGAAAACTATTCGTAAACGATTGAGACCGTTGCACACGAGATACGTTAAAGTTATTTCGCCAGAGTTTGCATCTGGTCAGCTTCTCCTTTCACCCACTAGAGGCGCTTGCAAGACCTACATTACCCCATTCTCGAAATTGTTAATTACGGCCAAAATACGATTTCGTAAACTCCGAAATTGATACAGCAGCTTGCGAAAACTATTCGTAAACGATTGAGACCGTCGCACACGAGATACGTAAAAGATATTTCGCCAAGTTACGCATCTGGTCAGCTTCTGCTTTCGGCCACTGGAGGCGCTTGCAAGACCTACATTACCCCATTCACGAAATTGTTAATTACGGCCACAATACGATTTCGTAAACTCCGAAATTGATACAGTGCCTTGCGAAAACTATTCGTAAACGATTGAGACCGTTGCACACGAGATACGTAAAAGATATTTCGCCAGGTTCTGCATCTGGTCAGCTTCTGCTTTCGGCCACTGGCGGCGCTTGCAAGACCTACATTACCCCATTCACGAAATTGTTAATTACGGCCAAAATACGATTTCGTAAACTCCGAAATTCATACAGCAGCTTGCGAAAACTATTCGTAAACGATTGAGACCGTTGCACACGAGATACGTTAAAGTTATTTCGCCAGAGTTTGCATCTGGTCAGCTTCTCCTTTCACCCACTAGAGGCGCTTGCAAGACCTACATTACCCCATTCTCGAAATTGTTAATTACGGCCAAAATACGATTTCGTAAACTCCGAAATTGATACAGCAGCTTGCGAAAACTATTCGTAAACGATTGAGACCGTCGCACACGAGATACGTAAAAGATATTTCGCCAAGTTACGCATCTGGTCAGCTTCTGCTTTCGGCCACTGGAGGCGCTTGCAAGACCTACATTACCCCATTCACGAAATTGTTAATTACGGCCACAATACGATTTCGTAAACTCCGAAATTGATACAGTGCCTTGCGAAAACTATTCGTAAACGATTGAGACCGTTGCACACGAGATACGTAAAAGATATTTCGCCAGGTTCTGCATCTGGTCAGCTTCTGCTTTCGGCCACTGGCGGCGCTTGCAAGACCTACATTACCCCATTCACGAAATTGTTAATTACGGCCAAAATACGATTTCGTAAACTCCGAAATTCATACAGCAGCTTGCGAAAACTATTCGTAAACGATTGAGACCGTTGCACACGAGATACGTTAAAGTTATTTCGCCAGAGTTTGCATCTGGTCAGCTTCTCCTTTCACCCACTAGAGGCGCTTGCAAGACCTACATTACCCCATTCTCGAAATTGTTAATTACGGCCAAAATACGATTTCGTAAACTCCGAAATTGATACAGCAGCTTGCGAAAACTATTCGTAAACGATTGAGACCGTCGCACACGAGATACGTAAAAGATATTTCGCCAGGTTCTGCATCTGGTCAGCTTCTGCTTTCGGCCACTGGAGGCGCTTGCAAGACCTACATTACCCCATTCACGAAATTGTTAATTACGGCCACAATACGATTTCGTAAACTCCGAAATTGATACAGTGCCTTGCGAAAACTATTCGTAAACGATTGAGACCGTTGCACACGAGATACGTAAAAGATATTTCGCCAGGTTCTGCATCTGGTCAGCTTCTGCTTTCGGCCACTGGCGGCGCTTGCAAGACCTACATTACCCCATTCACGAAATTGTTAATTACGGCCAAAATACGATTTCGTAAACTCCGAAATTCATACAGCAGCTTGCGAAAACTATTCGTAAACGATTGAGACCGTTGCACACGAGATACGTTAAAGTTATTTCGCCAGAGTTTGCATCTGGTCAGCTTCTCCTTTCACCCACTAGAGGCGCTTGCAAGACCTACATTACCCCATTCTCGAAATTGTTAATTACGGCCAAAATACGATTTCGTAAACTCCGAAATTGATACAGCAGCTTGCGAAAACTATTCGTAAACGATTGAGACCGTCGCACACGAGATACGTAAAAGATATTTCGCCAAGTTACGCATCTGGTCAGCTTCTGCTTTCGGCCACTGGAGGCGCTTGCAAGACCTACATTACCCCATTCACGAAATTGTTAATTACGGCCACAATACGATTTCGTAAACTCCGAAATTGATACAGTGCCTTGCGAAAACTATTCGTAAACGATTGAGACCGTTGCACACGAGATACGTAAAAGATATTTCGCCAGGTTCTGCATCTGGTCAGCTTCTGCTTTCGGCCACTGGCGGCGCTTGCAAGACCTACATTACCCCATTCACGAAATTGTTAATTACGGCCAAAATACGTTTTCGTAAACTCCGAAATTCATACAGCAGCTTGCGAAAACTATTCGTAAACGATTGAGACCGTTGCACACGAGATACGTTAAAGTTATTTCGCCAGAGTTTGCATCTGGTCAGCTTCTCCTTTCACCCACTAGAGGCGCTTGCAAGACCTACATTACCCCATTCTCGAAATTGTTAATTACGGCCAAAATACGATTTCGTAAACTCCGAAATTGATACAGCAGCTTGCGAAAACTATTCGTAAACGATTGAGACCGTCGCACACGAGATACGTAAAAGATATTTCGCCAGGTTCTGCATCTGGTCAGCTTCTGCTTTCGGCCACTGGAGGCGCTTGCAAGACCTACATTACCCCATTCACGAAATTGTTAATTACGGCCACAATACGATTTCGTAAACTCCGAAATTGATACAGTGCCTTGCGAAAACTATTCGTAAACGATTGAGACCGTTGCACACGAGATACGTAAAAGATATTTCGCCAGGTTCTGCATCTGGTCAGCTTCTGCTTTCGGCCACTGGCGGCGCTTGCAAGACCTACATTACCCCATTCACGAAATTGTTAATTACGGCCAAAATACGATTTCGTAAACTCCGAAATTCATACAGCAGCTTGCGAAAACTATTCGTAAACGATTGAGACCGTTGCACACGAGATACGTTAAAGTTATTTCGCCAGAGTTTGCATCTGGTCAGCTTCTCCTTTCACCCACTAGAGGCGCTTGCAAGACCTACATTACCCCATTCTCGAAATTGTTAATTACGGCCAAAATACGATTTCGTAAACTCCGAAATTGATACAGCAGCTTGCGAAAACTATTCGTAAACGATTGAGACCGTCGCACACGAGATACGTAAAAGATATTTCGCCAGGTTCTGCATCTGGTCAGCTTCTGCTTTCGGCCACTGGAGGCGCTTGCAAGACCTACATTACCCCATTCTCGAAATTGTTAATTACGGCCAAAATACGATTTCGTAAACTCCGAAATTGATACAGCAGCTTGCGAAAACTATTCGTAAACGATTGAGACCGTCGCACACGAGATACGTAAAAGATATTTCGCCAGGTTCTGCATCTGGTCAGCTTCTGCTTTCGGCCACTGGAGGCGCTTGCAAGACCTACATTACCCCATTCTCGAAATTGTTAATTACGGCCAAAATACGATTTCGTAAACTCCGAAATTGATACAGTGCCTTGCGAAAACTATTCGTAAACGATTGAGACCGTCGCACACGAGATACGTTAAAGTTATTTCGCCAGAGTTTGCATCTGGTCAGCTTCTCCTTTCAGCCACTAGAGGCGCTTGCAAGACCTACATTACCCCATTCACGAAATTGTTAATTACGGGCAAAATACGATTTCGTAAACTCCGAAATTGATACAGCAGCTTGCGAAAACTATTCGTAAACGATTGAGACCGTTGCACACGAGATACGTAAAAGTTATTTCGCCAGAGTTTGCATCTGGTCAGCTTCCGCTTTCGCCACTAGAGGCGCTTGCAAGACCTACATTACCCCATTCACGAAATTGTTAATTACGGCCAAAATACGATTTCGTAAACTCCGAAATTGATACAGCAGCTTGCGAAAACTATTCGTAAACGATTGAGACCGTTGCACACGAGATACGTAAAAGATATTTCGCCAGGTTCTGCATCTGGTCAGCTTCTGCTTTCGGCCACTGGCGGCGCTTGCAAGACCTACATTACCCCATTCTCGAAATTGTTAATTACGGCCAAAATACGATTTCGTAAACTCCGAAATTGATACAGCAGCTTGCGAAAACTATTCGTAAACGATTGAGACCGTTGCACACGAGATACGTTAAAGTTATTTCGCCAGAGTTTGCATCTGGTCAGCTTCTCCTTTCACCCACTAGAGGCGCTTGCAAGACCTACATTACCCCATTCTCGAAATTGTTAATTACGGCCAAAATACGATTTCGTAAACTCCGAAATTGATACAGTGCCTTGCGAAAACTATTCGTAAACGATTGAGACCGTCGCACACGAGATACATAAAAGATATTTCGCCAGGTTCTGCATCTGGTCAGCTTCTGCTTTCGGCCACTGGCGGCGCTTGCAAGACCTACATTACCCCATTCACGAAATTGTTAATTACGGCCAAAATACGATTTCGTAAACTCCGAAATTCATACAGCAGCTTGCGAAAACTATTCGTAAACGATTGAGACCGTCGCACACGAGATACGTAAAAGATATTTCGCCAGGTTCTGCATCTGGTCAGCTTCTGCTTTCGGCCACTGGAGGCGCTTGCAAGACCTACATTACCCCATTCTCGAAATTGTTAATTACGGCCAAAATACGATTTCGTAAACTCCGAAATTGATACAGCAGCTTGCGAAAACTATTCGTAAACGATTGAGACCGTCGCACACGAGATACGTAAAAGATATTTCGCCAAGTTACGCATCTGGTCAGCTTCTGCTTTCGGCCACTGGAGGCGCTTGCAAGACCTACATTACCCCATTCACGAAATTGTTAATTACGGCCACAATACGATTTCGTAAACTCCGAAATTGATACAGTGCCTTGCGAAAACTATTCGTAAACGATTGAGACCGTTGCACACGAGATACGTAAAAGATATTTCGCCAGGTTCTGCATCTGGTCAGCTTCTGCTTTCGGCCACTGGCGGCGCTTGCAAGACCTACATTACCCCATTCACGAAATTGTTAATTACGGCCAAAATACGATTTCGTAAACTCCGAAATTCATACAGCAGCTTGCGAAAACTATTCGTAAACGATTGAGACCGTTGCACACGAGATACGTTAAAGTTATTTCGCCAGAGTTTGCATCTGGTCAGCTTCTCCTTTCACCCACTAGAGGCGCTTGCAAGACCTACATTACCCCATTCTCGAAATTGTTAATTACGGCCAAAATACGATTTCGTAAACTCCGAAATTGATACAGCAGCTTGCGAAAACTATTCGTAAACGATTGAGACCGTCGCACACGAGATACGTAAAAGATATTTCGCCAAGTTACGCATCTGGTCAGCTTCTGCTTTCGGCCACTGGAGGCGCTTGCAAGACCTACATTACCCCATTCACGAAATTGTTAATTACGGCCACAATACGATTTCGTAAACTCCGAAATTGATACAGTGCCTTGCGAAAACTATTCGTAAACGATTGAGACCGTTGCACACGAGATACGTAAAAGATATTTCGCCAGGTTCTGCATCTGGTCAGCTTCTGCTTTCGGCCACTGGCGGCGCTTGCAAGACCTACATTACCCCATTCACGAAATTGTTAATTACGGCCAAAATACGATTTCGTAAACTCCGAAATTCATACAGCAGCTTGCGAAAACTATTCGTAAACGATTGAGACCGTTGCACACGAGATACGTTAAAGTTATTTCGCCAGAGTTTGCATCTGGTCAGCTTCTCCTTTCACCCACTAGAGGCGCTTGCAAGACCTACATTACCCCATTCTCGAAATTGTTAATTACGGCCAAAATACGATTTCGTAAACTCCGAAATTGATACAGCAGCTTGCGAAAACTATTCGTAAACGATTGAGACCGTCGCACACGAGATACGTAAAAGATATTTCGCCAGGTTCTGCATCTGGTCAGCTTCTGCTTTCGGCCACTGGAGGCGCTTGCAAGACCTACATTACCCCATTCACGAAATTGTTAATTACGGCCACAATACGATTTCGTAAACTCCGAAATTGATACAGTGCCTTGCGAAAACTATTCGTAAACGATTGAGACCGTTGCACACGAGATACGTAAAAGATATTTCGCCAGGTTCTGCATCTGGTCAGCTTCTGCTTTCGGCCACTGGCGGCGCTTGCAAGACCTACATTACCCCATTCACGAAATTGTTAATTACGGCCAAAATACGATTTCGTAAACTCCGAAATTCATACAGCAGCTTGCGAAAACTATTCGTAAACGATTGAGACCGTTGCACACGAGATACGTTAAAGTTATTTCGCCAGAGTTTGCATCTGGTCAGCTTCTCCTTTCACCCACTAGAGGCGCTTGCAAGACCTACATTACCCCATTCTCGAAATTGTTAATTACGGCCAAAATACGATTTCGTAAACTCCGAAATTGATACAGCAGCTTGCGAAAACTATTCGTAAACGATTGAGACCGTCGCACACGAGATACGTAAAAGATATTTCGCCAAGTTACGCATCTGGTCAGCTTCTGCTTTCGGCCACTGGAGGCGCTTGCAAGACCTACATTACCCCATTCACGAAATTGTTAATTACGGCCACAATACGATTTCGTAAACTCCGAAATTGATACAGTGCCTTGCGAAAACTATTCGTAAACGATTGAGACCGTTGCACACGAGATACGTAAAAGATATTTCGCCAGGTTCTGCATCTGGTCAGCTTCTGCTTTCGGCCACTGGCGGCGCTTGCAAGACCTACATTACCCCATTCACGAAATTGTTAATTACGGCCAAAATACGATTTCGTAAACTCCGAAATTCATACAGCAGCTTGCGAAAACTATTCGTAAACGATTGAGACCGTTGCACACGAGATACGTAAAAGATATTTCGCCAGGTTCTGCATCTGGTCAGCTTCTGCTTTCGGCCACTGGCGGCGCTTGCAAGACCTACATTACCCCATTCACGAAATTGTTAATTACGGCCAAAATACGATTTCGTAAACTCCGAAATTGATACAGCAGCTTGCGAAAACTATTCGTAAACGATTGAGACCGTTGCACACGAGATACGTTAAAGTTATTTCGCCAGAGTTTGCATCTGGTCAGCTTCTCCTTTCACCCACTAGAGGCGCTTGCAAGACCTACATTACCCCATTCACGAAATTGTTAATTACGGCCAAAATACGATTTCGTAAACTCCGAAATTGATACAGCAGCTTGCGAAAACTATTCGTAAACGATTGAGACCGTTGCACACGAGATACGTTAAAGTTATTTCGCCAGAGTTTGCATCTGTTCAGCTTCTGCTTTCGGCCACTGGAGGCGCTTGCAAGACCTACATTACCCCATTCACGAAATTGTTAATTACGGCCAAAATACGATTTCGTAAACTCCGAAATTGATACAGCAGCTTGCGAAAACTATTCGTAAACGATTGAGACCGTCGCACACGAGATACATAAAAGATATTTCGCCAGGTTCTGCATCTGGTCAGCTTCTGCTTTCGGCCACTGGAGGCGCTTGCAAGACCTACATTACCCCATTCTCGAAATTGTTAATTACGGCCAAAATACGATTTCGTAAACTCCGAAATTAATACAGCAGCTTGCGAAAACTATTCGTAAACGATTGAGACCGTTGCACACGAGATACGTAAAAGATATTTCGCCAGGTTCTGCATCTGGTCAGCTTCTGCTTTCGGCCACTGGAGGCGCTTGCAAGACCTACATTACCCCATTCACGAAATTGTTAATTACGGCCAAAATACGATTTCGTAAACTCCGAAATTGATACAGTGCCTTGCGAAAACTATTCGTAAACGATTGAGACCGTTGCACACGAGATACGATAAAATTATTTCGCCAGAGTTTGCATCTGGTCAGCTTCTCCTTTCACCCACTAGAGGCGCTTGCAAGACCTACATTACCCCATTCTCGAAATTGTTAATTACGGCCAAAATACGATTTCGTAAACTCCGAAATTGATACAGCAGCTTGCGAAAACTATTCGTAAACGATTGAGACCGTCGCACACGAGATACGTAAAAGATATTTCGCCAGGTTCTGCATCTGGTCAGCTTCTGCTTTCGGCCACTGGAGGCGCTTGCAAGACCTACATTACCCCATTCTCGAAATTGTTAATTACGGCCAAAATACGATTTCGTAAACTCCGAAATTGATACAGCAGCTTGCGAAAACTATTCGTAAACGATTGAGACCGTTGCACACGAGATACGTAAAAGATATTTCGCCAGGTTCCGCAACTGGTCAGATTCTGCTTTCGGCCACTGGCGGCGCTTGCAAGACCTACAATACCCCATTCTCGAAATTGTTAATTACGGCCGAAATACGATTTCGTAAACTCCGAAATCGATACACCTGCTTGCGAAAACTATTTGTAAACGATTGAGACCGTTAAAGATGAGATACGTCAAAATTATTTCGTTACTCTATGTCCGAAGAGCGATTCTCGCCTCGGCCAACGGTGGCGCTTGCGAGCTGCACGTTAGCCGATCCTGAAATTGTTAATAACGAGCAAAATACGATTTCGTAAACTCTGAAATCGTTACAGTGGCTTGCGTAAACTATTCGTAAACGATTGGGACCGTTAGAGATGAGATACGTCAAAATTGTTTCGTTACTCCATGTCCGAAGAGCGATTCTCGCCTCGGCCAACAGCGGCGCTTGCGAGCAAATCAACGCTGCACGATAGCCGCTTCTGAAATTGTTAATTACGGGCAAACTATGATTTCGTAAACTCTGAAATCGTTACAGTGGCTTGCGTAAACTATTCGTAAACGATTGGGACCGTTGCACACGAGATACGTAAAAGATATTTCGCCAGGTTACGCATCTGGTCAGCTTCTGCTTTCGGCCACTGGCGGCGCTTGCAAGACCTACATTACCCCATTCTCGAAATTGTTAATTACGGCCAAAATACGATTTCGTAAACTCCGAAATTGATACAGCAGCTTGCGAAAACTATTCGTAAACGATTGAGACCGTTGCACACGAGATACGTAAAAGATATTTCGCCAGGTTCCGCATCTGGTCAGCTTCTGCTTTCGGCCACTGGAGGCGCTTGCAAGACCTACATTACCCCATTCACGAAATTGTTAATTACGGCCAAAATACGATTTCGTAAACTCCGAAATTGATACAGCAGCTTGCGAAAACTATTCGTAAACGATTGAGACCGTTGCACACGAGATACGTAAAAGATATTTCGCCAAGTTACGCATCTGGTCAGCTTCTGCTTTCGGCCACTGGCGGCGCTTGCAAGACCTACATTACCCCATTCTCGAAATTGTTAATTACGGCCAAAATACGATTTCGTAAACTCCGAAATTGATACAGCAGCTTGCGAAAACTATTCGTAAACGATTGAGACCGTTAGCGATGAGATACGTCACAATTATTTCGTTACTCTATGTCCGAAGACCGATTCTCGCCTCGGCCAAAGGCGGCGCTTGCGAGCTGCACGTTAGCCGATCCTGAAATTGTTAATAACGAGCAAAATACGATTTCGTAAACTCTGAAATCGTTACAGTGGCTTGCGTAAACTATTCGTAAACGATTGGGACCATTAGAGATGAGATACGTCAACATTGTTTCGATACTCTATGCCCGAAGAGCGATTCTCGCCTCGGCCAAACGCGGCGCTTGCGAGCCAATCAACGCTGAACGATAGCCGATTCTGAAATTGTTAATTTCGGCCAAAATACGATTTCGTAAACTCCGAAATTGATACAGTGCCTTGCGAAAACTATTCGTAAACGATTGAGACCGTTGCACACGAGATACGTAAATATTGTTTCGTTACTCCATGTCCGAAGAGCGATTCTCGCCTCGGCCAACAGCGGCGCTTGCGAGCAAATCAACGCTGCACGATAGCCGCTTCTGAAATTGTTAATTACGGGCAAACTATGATTTCGTAAACTCTGAAATCGTTACAGTGGCTTGCGTAAACTATTCGTAAACGATTCGGACCATTAGAGATGAGATACGTCAACATTGTTTCGATACTCGATGTCCGAAGAGCGATTCTCGCCTCGGCCAACGGCGGCGCTTGCGAGCAAATCAACGCTGCACGATAGCCGCTTCTGAAATTGTTAATTACGGCCAAAATACGATTTCGTAAACTCCGAAATTGATACAGCAGCTTGCGAAAACTATTCGTAAACGATTGAGACCGTTACACACGAGATACGTCAAAATTATTTCGCCAGGTTCTGCTCAGCTTCGCTGCCCGGCCAGTGGAGGCGCTTGCAGGGACCTACCTTACCCCATTCTCGAAATTGTTAATTACGGGCAAACTACGATTTCGTAAACTCTGAAATCGATTGCGTAAACTTGCGTAAACTATTCGTAAACGATTGAGACCAAAATAAGCGAAATCGGTGATAGTCGTCTGCTAACTATACACCCACCTAAAAATTGTTAATTACGGGAAAACTACGATTTCGTAAACTCTGAAATCGATTGCGTAAACTTGCGTAAACTATTCGTAAACGATTGAGACCAAAATAAGCGAAATCGGTGATAGTTGTCTGCTAACTATACGGCGGTCTGAGATCACTGCCCAGCAGAGAGAAGGACGGAACCATGTTTCGTCCCCTTTCAACCAACATACCGTGAAAAAGAAGGATGGGAGCATGTTCTGTCTCCTTTCCACCAATGCGCCGCGATAAAAAAGGACGGGAACATGTTCCGTCTCCTTTCCTCCAACGTGCCGTGAGAAGAAGGATGGGAGCATGTTCCGTCTCCTTTCCTCCAACGTGCCGTGAAGAAGAAGGACGGAACCATTTTCCGTCTCCTTTCCTCCAACGTCTGGCGAAGAAGCAGGATTGGTGCACGTTCCCGTCTCCTTTCCACTAAATCGCGCGTCGCGTGCTTCGTTGCACGTGCGGCAGCGATGCTGAAATGTTTTTTCGCATTACAATGCTTTCAGAAATCGTACGAAGAATACGCATATAATCGGACGACTACCAAATTTCACCGATCGACTTGAAATTTTGGGAGCAAAATTAAAATTTTGTACAACTGACATTTTAGCGAGGTTGCAATGTATTTTACACATTATTAACAATTTGTTTATAAATTGTTTACAAACTTTTTCAAGCAAAATTTAAAGTTTCACCAACGTACATTTCAGCGACGTAGAAAAGTATTATTTTATAGATTTTTCACAATTTGTTTATAAATTGTTAACATGTTTTAAGCAAAATAAAAATTATTGCCTACGTATATTGGAGCGACGATACAATGTGTTTTATAGTTTTCAAGAAATGTTATTGCCAGTACCGTGTGTAAAGGAATGCCGCTCTCTTGGCACCGAAAAATTGACCCAACCTGGTTATGCAAAGGTTAAAAACAATTAATATATGTTTAAGTACCGTTACGGTAACCTCGTTCGCATCGAAGCGTTGTAGCCGAATTGGTATGATGTCGTGCTGTGAGTCGCATCAGTGACTACAGATCATTGAACTATAGAATATCTGGAACGCGCACGGCCGTATGTAGAGCTGCAGTCGACCCGCGCCGAGAGAGAAAGAAGATATTTTGGTATTCTGTCCTTTGTTACCTGTACTACCCTTTCAATAATGTTGTGTACGCCGTTAAAATATACGGAACTGAACTATCTTTGCTGTACTATCTTTTTGACAAAAGGGTTTATGGTAAGTCGTAATAAAAACAGGATATGTATTATTCTATTCCTAAAATGTTAATGGGTGAACCTGAACGAGGAAACACTACTTTCAGACGCATAAAAAACTTAAAAAAAGTAACACCGACTTGAAAAATTGAACATTATTTTATATTTTTCAGTGCATTTTTGAAGTCTGTTAAAAAGGATACTTTCTCAAACAAAATGAATAATATCAATCAAAATTATTGTAATATTTATTTTATTTATTGTCTATGTCTATTTGGAAAAAAAAACAAAAAATGAGCAAGTATTATATTTTTACATCCAGCATGAACAATTCCCAAAGGAAAGCAATTTCGATATGTATTAACAATTAACCTTCACTACCTCTAAAACAAAAAATCATGTGTAATTTTAATGCGTTTGATAATATTTTTCACTTTGTTTTGTGATCATATACATTAATTTCTGTGACATAATGACATCACCTACTGAAATATCTAAATAGAAGAGAGCAACTCTTTTCGAACCGGTCATATCTAGTCAAATCTCTGTGGAACCCACGTCGAAAGGCGCAAATCGACTGTATGTCCCAAAGGTCCAGTGGTAAGAGTGAGACAGAATACCAAAATGTCTTTCTTCTCTCTCTAACAGCGAGGCGCGGCTGTTCCTGCATCCGTGCGCATTCCAGGTAGTATATAGTTCAATGCTACAGATACTATAAGACACCACATGCCTATGTTATTCGTGGGTCATGAATCTGTGCCTCGAGAACGAGCGCCATCTGCTATATCTTAGTATAAAAATATGAAACACATTGCACTGCAGCCGTCTAATGCAGTTACGGTAAGAGCGGTATGTTTGTGCGTGATACCGACTGACTTGATGTGAACCGACATCCCATACCTCACCGACGAGATATTCCTAAAGACTGCCAGCCTTATGGGACTTTGTGTCTCCAGCAAAATTCGCTGTTCTCGGGCGCCCTCTAGAATATATTGCGGCCAGAGTAAGAAACTGATGTCGAATCACTACCGTACTGAACTATTATCATGAGATGTCACCTGTGTGTGGGCAAGTGAAGCTCTCTTTACAGACGATTTCAAGTGGAATTTTAAATTTCAAAATAATAGAAGCAAAATTACTATTAACGGCAGAAAAGGGTGTACGAAACATAAAATGAAAGATAAAAAGTTCACTAAAATTTTAATAAATGTTCAACTATTCAACGTTAACCGTAAAAATATATGTACAACATTGGACGCGGAAATTTTGATATACAAACCTGACCATGTCTTGTTGGTCTGAATTTGGAATATATATTATTGTATGTTTAAATGAAGTTCACGTATAGTTTCAATGCAATTTGCTCATTTGTTCCACCATTTGAAGCTGTGTGAGATACATGAAATTGACAATTGGAGAACAGGTGCCCGGAAAAATCTGCCGTATAGGTCATGATCGCTATAGGTGAGATTGAAAATAAGTAAGGCTGCCGTTACAATGGTCGCGGTTTTGGTCGATCTTCTGTAGTCCGAAACAATTTGTCAGTAGTGGCACTCAGCTACATCGACAAATACGTCGCATAGAAACAACGGTATCGCTGCGAGGTTGGGTAGGAGTGTACTACTAAGACTTGCAGATTGGAGAGTGAAGTTGAGCTAGTCAAGTATAGTTTCTAAGAGTTTATTTCATGCGGGTGTGCTGCCGTGTTTAACTCATTGTCAGTCTATCTCGGCAACTGTGAGTGGAACACAACGAATTTGGTAAAGAATGTTTAAAATGTTCAGCTTAAAACAATGCAAAATGTTCTTCGTATATTCGAACAGATCTTGTCGAGAGCTTCAAAGCGATGCCATGCACGGTTGTGTTCTATTGACCGTTTCCGAGACAAGCCAAGATAAACGAAGTCAAACGTGACCGCACACCCATAAATATTGCACCGTTTCTCCGGGCAGTCGATATTTTCCGCAATACACTAATCGATTCGTACGCTTCCATTGGTCTATTTAAACAAGTTTTTCGTTTTGTTGCAAAACATGCAGCCGCGTACCAATTTGAACTCGAATGCACATGAGGGCAGCCCGAGGCCGCATGAAAAGTTGATCCCAGACGCAACGAACTGTTTTGATATATTAAACAGGTATTGCAAAGTAGCGAAAGAAACTGATGTTATTTTTAAATCACGTGCTAATTACTCTTTAATTATGTATGCATCTGTGAAGTATCGATTACAAAGGTGAGGGTGAAATAAAATTTTAAAATAAAATCTTATTACGTTTGAAGCAGTTACACAATGGGTAATGTCAACGTTCTATGTTTGCCTATTACCTACGGTACTAGCTCCAATTACCGACGCCAACCGACGTCGCCAAGAGACCTCAGCGCCCCCTCAGACCCCATCCAGCCCCCATTTGCGGGCCGCTGTTTAACACAGGCGCTGGCAGTCTTTAAGAATATCTCGTCGGTGCATACCTTCAAAAGCATTCTACACTGACCATGCAAGTTACATAAGTTTGGATAAATTGTAGCGATTTAACTGCACATAAATGGTTGTTCATTGTCAGTTAAATCCGTCATATTTATCGTAACGTGTTAAATTTTCAAAGCCTTGAGAGGGGCCTGAGGGATCTGGTGAGGTGCGCGTGTACGATTGGGAGCGTAGAGGAACCCTGGGGAAGGACCGCACGGAGAGTCACACGGCGCGTGGCCGGAACAACGAACACGTGGTTGAGAAGCTCGAAGACGGTTTATTAAAACTACACTTATACACTAGGTTTTTACACGAGGAGCACCAAAGTGTCTTTCAAATCCCTGCTCCCTTAACTATCACCTTCAGAGGTGCACGAAACGAGAATTACACGAGATTTTCCACTACAATTCACAGGAGGCTATGAGAGAACACCCGATCACTGCTATAGAGAAGACGGTAATGGCCGTCGAGAGCACGCGGGAAGCGCGAGAGTACAATTGCCCGAGAAGAACGCGACGCGGCGCTACTGATTAGTAGGCGCGTTTACATAGAGTATTGCCTGAGTATCGACCGCAACGATTGATCCGCGGCTAGCGCGCCGCGGGCGCCTATTGGCCGCCCGCCCGAGGTGACTATGAATACGCAACATAACGTGTGTAGCATAATTGACTGTAGCGATTTTGCATTCACACATCAGTTTAACCACAATTAAACCATAATTTTAAAACAGAATTTTTATTTATTTCGTGTTATATTTAACATAATATGAAGAAAAATATAATTCTTAATGTTAGTCCATTTGACAAGTACAGTATGCCAAACAGTGATGCCAGAAAGTCAAAACAGCATCCCATCCCGTTGATTGTTGGGGGTCACGCGGCATGTGTGCGCGTGTGGTGTCTATGAGTGTATTTCGCGCCGTTCGATTGTAGAAAATCACTGTGTATACACACACACACACACACATACACACACAACACACACGCACACACACACACAGTATATATGGCTCTGAACGAAAATATCATTGTTTTGATCCAAAGAAAGGAAAAACAAAATTATTATTTAATTAATTTATTTAATAAACGTTGAATTAACATCTACATTTCAAACTGGCCATATACCTCGGCATTAATGTTGATATCTTTTTGAACATTCATATAACGGCCATAATAATACCCCGACATCAATACTTTTATTACGTTTACATTCGTTGATCTTTCTGACCACACTTCTTCGAAGCATTTGAAACAATAGCGAATCATGAAAACACATGGACAATGGCATGAGTCGATACGCGCGTAACACGGAGCACTGAGAAAAACTTATTTATTTAGACTCTGGTTCGCTGATGCTTGGCGTATAAGGATTGAAGGGCAGGCAAATGATCGGTGACACGGGTTTAGAATATGTAGTACATATATTAAACTTGGACTCCAACTACATACATCTATGGTATCAATGTCGCACGGCTATAATACGTTCTCTCTCTCTCTCTCTCTCTCTCTCTCTCTCTCTCTCTCTCTCTCTCTCTCTCTCCCCCCCTCTCTCTCTCTCCCTCCCTCTCTCTCTCTCTCTCTCTCTCTCTATGTGTGTAATTTCATAAATACAATCCCTCATCAAACAATTCATACATCACGGTTAACAATGACCTGCATAAAACTACGCGTCCCACATTTACGCTGCGAAGCTTTCCACATGTTGCTCAGAGTCAGACAAGGAGTAAGTGTCCTTTCGCACCGAAATACGTTTATGACGGAGATTGTTTGTTTCAATGTTTCATCTACTGACATCATAAGAAAACAACCAGTATCACGATACTGTATATCACACGAATCGTCGTCTGAACGTATCAAATTCAACATCTTTCATACGCGTATCTCCGTGTGAAAGGGCTCTTGAAGGATAGTTTATTTTCCTGTGCGACGTTGTAAAGAGTGGATCTAGTAGAACGAATAACGTGTCGCAGTAGTGCGCGAATTACAGTGCAAGTGTAGGGAAACAAAGAATACCGTTTCTGGATAGAAAATGAGATCGATCTTATAAACTTATAGATATCGATAATATTGGCACGGGTTACCGTCGATAGAATGGCAGGCTCTAATTAATCAGCTACCCTCCCCCTCTACCCGCCGGAGCCGATAGACGCTTACTTTGGTGGTTTTGTCGAATCCTGGCACGTGTCAGCTCCTTATTTGCGGAAGCGACTCGAGTGACACGTACGTGTTCACGTGATCCATTATTCCGCGGTTCTAATTGGTTCTGCTACTGAATTGTATCGCGGATCCTGGTATACTCCTAACCGCATGCTATACGCACTCGATTTCTAGCCCTGCATGGGCATTGCCATTTAAGGTGTGAAAGAGTACGTACGTGCGCGTAATTGATAAGCTGCGGTATTACATCCAGTGCGGATTTATGATTGCAAGACACTCAAACTTGTGAGTATTTAACAGCTGTTAGTAAATTAACGATATTTCATATATTCGATGGAATATTAGGCTCAACTTCGTTTTAGATAGTGTAATTTTTTTGGGCGTTTTATTTTTTTTTTTATAGAGCATCGAGAGGTGAACAAGTTTTCTATATAACTTTTGTAGGAAATGACTCTTTAAAAAGTTATGAATTTACTTGTGAAACATACGAAATTAACACTGAGTACTGTATTTTCCAGCACACGTAATGTTGGAGTTTGAGGTGTTAGTCGATTGTTTGTTTTGTTTCTGACGAATTTGAAAAAAGACAACACGCAGTCTAAAATTACACCTTCTAAAATGAAGCCTTACCTAAATATCGTTAACTTTCCAGGTCTTACCACGAGGAGGTCGCTGTTACAAGACCCGCATAGTTGTAAATAAGAAAACGGCAATTCATATTTCCAACTATGCCATTCTACTTCAGAGTAGCTTTCCTGACGAAGGAATGTAATGATTGCAAAGAAAAAGCAGCTTGTTGAAGTAGAATGGAAAACATAAATATTTTTAGACTTTTAAAAAAACACAAGCTTTCATAAAGAAGTGATCCAGAATATGAACTGTTCTTCCTATAATAGTAAATACATACATTCTAATAAATCTAGTCACTTAAAAATACACAAAAAAGAATAAACTCAACAAATGAATGTATGTATGTACGTACAAATGAAATTATTCTTTTGAAAGAACAGTCAAAAATAAAAACAAAAACTAAAACACAAAATACATTATAATCATATGAGTGTAAAGTTGAAAGCTTGTGTTAAAAAACGGAACGTAATATTTAATAAGCTCTGTAAATAAATTAACTATAATCTAACGCTCGAACCAACACTTTAATGGTGTCTTGTGGGGTACTGTTAGTTATGTCCTACGTTAATATTGATTGAACAAATTTACATTAAAAAAGAAAGTAATATTGAGAGAATGACGAAGTAACAGTACCTTACATGGAACGATTATTTTACAGGCCTTGCAACTTTCGCACCTTCGGGGCTGGCTTTCGAAAACTACTTTTTGGGCGTCGCAATTCTTGACCGAGCCATATCGTGTCTTTATGGATTTTGACTGTCATCATAAAATAAAATAATTTTTTCCGGTGATCCCCACAAGGGCTACTGTCAAACCAACCACAAAGGTCAGATGAACTGTTAACACCCTGTAAAAAGTATGCAAATATTTTATCGAGTATTCCCTCTTCAGCCCGCAAGGTGGGATAAATTTTGTCGAAAATGGCGTTACATACACGGAAGACGAAAGAAAATTTTTGATTAGGGGCTGTGAGGCTTCCAAAATCCGAATCATTGCCCTTTTTCTTATAAGCGCGTAAGTATATTAAAAGTTGCTCATTTCGGGATAGCACTTTCGTTGCATCCAAGAGCTGCGATTTACATATATCGCATTTTGTTTTTTTAATAATTTTGTTGGCAACGTATCCCGCAAAGTATTCTATTGCACATGTTTCCAGGGTGTTTGTGTCATACGGTACACGGAGCAAGATGTCAGCGATTATCGTGTTATCCGTGTCCCCGGCTTGTGGACTTTCACATGGGGCAGGAATAAATGCTTGTGACGAAGAATTTGTGCAACTATCAGAAGGAAAATTTTTACATGATTCTACCGGATTAAAGAGGTTAATATCTTCGTCATCGCGACAATTTGCTGATTGCGACGGCTTATTTAAATTTAGCATCATATTTTTTTGTAAATTTAATCGAAAAATTTTCGCAGACGGGTTTTGCTCATAACTGCCCGCGTTATTCCTAATCATAGAAAATAAATTTTCAATTGCATCTTGTTGCAATCGCGATGTCATTAAATACGCGGAACCTTCATCGCGAACATCATGCCATAATTGAACCGTTGCGTTAATGGATAGTTGCAGGCCTGTGAAGCACGGTGGACGTACCCCCCGACCATTTTGCAGTACTGACCAATTACTGCATGCTTTAACCTGGTCTAATAAATTTTGCTCAACCTGAGGGGTTGTATTTGACAAAGTACACTTCTGAGGATTGGCATCGTATGCGATTCGACTGTTTAAGTTATCAAACAAATCATTTAACAGGCGAACAAAGCATGCAGTATTAACAACAGTATCGCTTTGGATCTGTCCTTGCATGCTAGCCGTTAGCAAGGCCGCCGAAACTGTTCGACTGAAAACTTGTAATGCGAGTTTACAATTCATCTTTTCAAAACAATTCGGTCGAATATGCTTTTCTGACAGTTTTGGTGCTGCTCTAGTGCCTTTGTCTCGTTCAAGGTTCCATAAAGACGTTATGTCATCCCACGAAACTTCAGAACCGTTAACCATAAAATTATGACGTGACAAATTGTTCCGAATGTTTTTAAATATATGTAAATAATCATAAAGGAAATAAATTTTATTTCCTTCAAATATAAAATAAGGTTCTTCAATATTAACTTTTCTCTCTACTAATGATCTATTGCCGGAACTTTGATCGCAAACAACAGCACGTACGCGTAAGCCAGCGTTACCTACAGCACGCATTACCGCGTCAAGCATATCCGACAATTTTATTGTAGAAACGCAACCGCTACTTATGAAGTAAGCAACTGGTTGTTTCCAATTGTAAAATAAACCGCGAACCATAAAGACTAACGCGTGTGTGCCTGGTTTTAATTGCGACCCGAAAGCACCATAATCTTCGAAACCTTCAATTTTTTGTCGATTCCGATCGAAGTCGAAGCATTTCTTAATTGTCATTTCGTCGAACAATAACACGCAGTTTCGTTCAGATGGATCCATCCACGATACCTTTATACTTAACTGGGTAAAAAAAGTCATACAGATGCCCGGTGACATTTCAATATTTCCGAACCATCTACCAATTGTGTTATTGCACGGCAAGTGAAAACCAAAATCGTCACGGAGTTTCTTGAACAAACTGGGTGACGAATAGTGCATCGAAAGCCACAGCTGCTGTTCGTCCGCTGAATAAACGCGATGCGGATACAACTGCATTAATATAAATGTTTGTACTTGAGGAGAAACTTTGTCTGCTATCTTTTCAGCAAAATCTGACTCGGGCACTTCGCATGACTTAATTTTCCGTTCTAACGATCTAATTTTTTTATTTTTCTTAACCAAGAGCCTACGCAGTCTCTGTGACGTTAATTTTAATTGAGAAATTTCTTTTGCTCGAAGAGCATAAAGGGAATTGCGACGACGCTTATGACCATTATTATGCATAGGCTCTTGATCGCTGTCTGGAAGAGGATACAATACCGGTACGGCGCCCTTCCGCAGTTTAACACGAGTCACTTTATCCTGATCCGAAAAATACTTGGTACAAATGTATCGGTTTTTTAAAGTCTCGTTTGACAAATCCGCGAAATCATCGTTTCCACTATTCACAATCCATTCTACCAACCGTTCATTTTCATGCACGGGGAAAGAATGAAGTGACAAATTCTCTTTGTTACGCGACGTAACATTGCAACCACGAAATTCACACTTTCTGTAAGCTACACGTTTATCACGATTCGACATTTTTCGGCGGATCAATTGGCTCTACAACGGAAAGACGCACCGGCGAAGTCGTACTTGCGGGATCGCGAGACACGCTGCACGGCCAAAACAAAAGATGAAGCATCCAAACAGCGTTGCTAAGATCCCACTCGTATGCTAAGTGTGTATGTGTGTGATACATATGTAAGTGCTTCATTATACGGGGCACGAATGGTTCATGTATCAAATAAATAAAATGGATGTGATCAATAAGAACGTGACAATGATGCCTCTGAGTCCAGGAGTCTCAAGACAAATAATCTTAAGGAAATTCCCACAGATGCCAACAATGAACAGATTTCACAGAAACCCACACAGGCCTCAGTTGCCATGACAAACTTTAACGCAGGAGCCCCAACAAACAGCGGATTTCCAACGAAAGATCAAGCGATTGTTCTAGACGCGATTGAAGGAATCTTAATTAAAGATTAGATCTCAAATGGAAGGACATGCGTATACCTCGATGGCAAGGAAACAATGATTTCTTTCACTTCCAGTCACAAAATTATATATATTAATCAGTTAAGTGTGTTTGACGACTATATCCGTCATGGAGATGTGGCAGAATTTTGTGTCATGACGACTATATCCGTCATGCGTAAAAGTTTGTTACAATTTGATATTGTAGCTCTGTAAGAAACTAACTTTAAAGACCAGTATTTTGCAAAAATCAGAGGATATATCCCCTTTTTCAAGAACCGTGACTCAGTGACTGCTAGTGGTGGTGTTGCAATATACGTTAAGAACAGCCTCTATAGTGAAGCCTTTCAAATGGACGCCAATTTTGAAGTCGTAACGACAAAAATTCTCACCCCTTTACCTTTGCACGTACGCAACATATACCTTCCCATTTTCCCCATACGTACAATTTCACGGAACAAAGAATATCTGACCTCCTCACAAAACTCTCTAAACTGTACATCGTTGTGGGTGATTTTAACAGTCATAATACTTTATGGGGTTTCGAAAACACTGATGGAAAAGGTAGAATTATAGAAAATCTTTTACATTCACATCCACTAATACTCCTCAATGATAATAAACCGACTCACATCGATGTGGCTAATGGCATTTTCAGTTCTATTGATTTATCCTTCTGTAGTGCAAATATGGCTCATATTACTGAGTGGGATACTATTAGCGACCTATTCGACAGTGATCACTTCCCTATTATAATTAATTACCAAACTAACTCTAACGAAACTGAAATGGATGCACCTCCTCGATGGATTCTCGACAGAGCCAACTGGCATTTATATAGTGAAAAAATCGATGCCCTTATACCAACTCTTGAAACCCCGTGAAACTTAAATTCAAATTACATTGATCATATCCTGGAAAAATTCATCGACATAATAAATAATGCAGCTGAAGAATCTATTCCCCAAACAAAACCTCATGCAAAGAAGAAAAATAAACCCGTCCCGTGGTGGAACAATGATTGTTAAGAAGTTATCAAGGAAATAAAACATGCATTTAACCCTTTCGCTCCGAACGACGGATATATCCGACATCCACATGACCACTCGCGGAGCCGAACGCCGGATATATCCGACATTCATATGACGCCCTCTGGAGCCGAACGCCGGATATATCCGTCATTCATATGATCGCCCTTTGGAGACGGACGCCGGATATATCCGACTTGCCGGCATGCCGGTAAAATACGCGCAAAATAGTATCCACGCGCAATGTGCACTTTTTCGGCCGGAGGTCCCGTTCAGGAGTGGCGCTACGGCGGACTGAACTGCCGTAGCGAAAGGGTTAACCCTTTGCGGTCGGCAGATTTCGCTTTTGGGAGTACCAGCAGGTCGGAGCAAATCTAGCGTTTCGCAGTTACTTTTCCGTACAGGATTCAAAGTCAATATATGGATATTAAAACACACAGAATTTGTTGAAACTGATTTGTTGTGTTTAATACTACTTATAATACGTAAAAATACAAAATTTTTAATCTCTGTAATGTTCTAAAGAATGGTATTTTGCGAAACAATCACCGATATGAAGTCCCGGCTTTCGTGTACAAGTATCGCAGTACGTGTGTGTTTGTCGTCTTTTTCCTGGAGTTTTCCTGTCGGAACATACTGCACAGTCTTTCTTGCCCCCTGAACGAATTATATGTAACTGATTATTTAATCTATTGTCTACGAATGACGTTGAAAGTTGCGGTGTAGATGGTGTTGGGTGCCGGAAATTTCCTACTAACTGGTCAATTAAATATTTCACAAAATTTAAGTGCGTTAGTGGCTTGTCCCAGACCTAACCCAGACCATAGTGTTTTGTAATTTTTGTGATTTACGAATGTTCCCGCTGCGGGGACACCGACTTCTACGACGACTTAAAAATGTCCCCGCTACGGGGACACCGACTTCTACGACGATTTACAAATGTCCCCGCTACGGGGACACCGACCGCAAAGGGTTAATAAATAAAAAAAAAACAGAAACCTTGAAAATCTAATCGAATTCAAAAAACGCAGAGCGATCTCGAGAAAAACGATTAGGGAATGCGAACGTAAGTCGTGGACGGCATTTGCAACTACCCTAAACAGGAACACCCCTTCTAAAATAATATGGAACAAAATAAAAGCGATAAGAGGCGTAAACTACATGACAAAGATCACTGCTTTGACTTTATCGGACAACTCTTTAACAACAGACCAGGTGACCAATTACAAATATCCTTGCCGATACCTTTGCCCAAAATTCTAGTGGCAACAATGATGAAATAGAATTCCTTAAATTTTAAATTATCACACCAAAGTGAAGATACATTGGATAAAGATGCAGACATGTCAAAACGGAACAGGTAGTATGCTTCCAATAAATACTCCTCTTCGGTTTGACGAACTAACAAAAGTACTACACAAAGTTAAAAACTGAAATACAAGTCCAGGTCCTGATGGTATCCCAAACAAATTACTAACAAACCTGCCGATGAGTGGATGAAATTATTTACTTCTTCTTTTCAATTGCATATGGGAAAATGGTATTTTCCCTAAGAACTGGACAAAAGCTACCATTGTTCTCATTCCAAAACGGGGAAAAAAATCACACAAACCCGGGAAATTTCAGACCTATAGCACTAACAGATACGATGTGTAAATTAATGGAGAAAATTGTTAATAACAGACTCCGCTGGACAATAGAACACCACAACCTCATTTCGCCTTACTAAAGTGGGTTTAGAAAATTTCATTCCGCTCTTGACCAATTAATTAATGTTGACACTTATATATGCGAAGCTTGTGCAAACAAACAACATGTGACAGCCGTATGCATGGACATAGAAAAAGCCTACGACATGATTTGGAGACATTGAATTATATTAATGCTAAAAAAATATGGAATTCAAGGTAATATAAGTACATTTATTGCAAATTTGTTAAAAAGTAGATACATCAAAGTTCGAGCAAACAAAATATTATCCGAATCGAGGGTAATTGATAATGGTGTTCCACAAGAATCGGTATTAAGTGTCACCTTATTTCTCCTGGAAATAAATGATGTCCTATAACTAATAAAATCTTCGGTTAAAGCGTTCCTATTTGCCGATGACCTTACTATCATCTGCAATGGGAAAAATATGAATCTCCACACAAAACAATTTACAAGATACCATCGATAAACTCCAAGAATGGACACTGACTACAGGGTTCCAATTCTCCGTAAAAAAAACCGAAGTAATTACTTATAGTAGACAAAAATCAAATATAAACATGAAAATCTATTTGAACAATACCGAACTGAAACAATCTAACGCTGGGAAATTACTTGGCACGACCTTTGGTAACAAATTAACATGGAAACAGCATATAACGAAACTAAAACAGGACTGTAACATGCGCTTAAACATTCTCAAGAATCTAGCAGCCAATAACTGGGGGGCCGACACAAGCACCCTTATAAGTTCGTAAAAAGCGCTAATAAGATCTAAAATTGACTATGGCTCCATTATTTACAACTCTGCCAAACCCTAGACCCTTAAAAGTCTGGCCCCTATCCATAATTCAGCCCTGAGAATTGCCACAGGAGCCTTCAGAACTAGCCGAATTCTAAGCATTTTAAAAGAAAGCACTGAAGTCCCACTTACAACCAGACGTAAGAATCTCAGCATTACTCAAGCAATCAAAATTGGTTCGACCCCAAGAAATCCTGTTTACCTAAACACGTTCCTTAAAAGATATAGTTCCATATTCTCATCAAACTCCAAAATACCGAAACCGTTCTACTATAGAGTATCCAAATATGAGCACGAATTTAATAAAAAACTATCAAAACCTGAACTGAGAAGATTTCCAAAAAAACCCACCATGGATGATCACCAAAATTGAAGTAAACCCCGATCTCGAAATGTACTCCAAACAAGATACAAACACTACCACCAACTTCGTGTGACGTCAGGTATCGTGACGACACATAAGACCGGGAAGGACAGAACTATGCTCCGTACCCTTTCAACCAACGTCGCGCATTGCGGCTTTGTCGACATGCAGTCGCGTTCTCGCGTCTTTGTAACGCACACAGGCCGGTACAAGCTTCAGGCAGTGGTGACAGATTTCGTATAAGGCATAAGGCATCGTACATACCATTGCGTGCTAGCCGGCCAAAGCGAAATCGGGCACCACAGCGTTGAGCGTAAACGCGATCGAGGGAAATGTGGATTCGTGAGAGTTTTTGACTGACTCGTCGTAATCGTCGTCGCTCCTCGACGCGTTCGTGCCCGATATCGATAATACTGATCAATCTGTTAGTGATGAGTATTCCATGAATTATCGGTATTAGTATTTTTCTAAATTCTTTTTGACTGCAAAAAGATCCAATTTTATTTATAGATAATTATTTAAAAAATGCACGGGATATACATGTCTTGATTTTAAATTATTTGTCGTATGAAGGTATTTAACTACGCCACATTTTGCTATTATCAAAATGAAAATGTAAATGAAATATAATTTTATACATTTATATGCTTCCTATATTAATTTAAAAAATATACAAATTTATGTAGCACGCATAAATTTTGTTTCACCTTGGGCCCCTAAATCGCGTGATCCGCCACTGACGTTCCTCATACCATGCGATTTCTAGCTCAGGTTCAGGAATCAGTCTTCGGTCTGTTTCGGTCTAAAAAGCAATGTTGCCATATTTCGAGATAGATTTGGCAAACCTGCATGATTGCTATATATAGATTTCCTCACTTGCAGATAAGGTAGTTGCGCCGTACATGTGGCACCGACGAGATATTCTTAAAGACTGCCAGCGCCTGTGTTAAACAGCGGCCCGCAAATGGGGCCTGGATGGGGTCTCAGGGGGCGCTGAGGTCTCTTGGCGGCGTCGGTTGTCGTCGGTAATTGGGGCTAGTACCGTAGGTAATAGACAAACATAGAACGTTGACATTACCCATTGTGTAACTGCTTAAAACGTAATGAGATTTTATTTTATAATTTTATTTCACCCTCACCTTTGTAATCGATACTTCACAGATGCATACATAATTAAAGAGTAATTAGCACGTGATTTAAAAATAACATCAGTTTCTTTCGCTACTTTGCAATATCTGTTTAATATATCAAAACAGTTCGTTGGGCCTCGGATCAACTTTTCATGCGGCCTTGGGCTGCCCTCATGTGCATTCGAGTTCAAATTGGTACGCGGCTGCATGTTTTGCAACAAAATGAAAAACTTGTTTAAATAGACCAATGAAAGCGTAAGAAGTCCGATTAGTGCATTGCGGAAAATATCGAGTGCCCGGGGAAACGGTGCAATATTTATGGTTGTGCACTGTGCGGTCACGTTTGACTTCGTTTATCTTGGCTTGTCTCGGAAACCGTCAATAGAACACAACCGTGCATGGTATCGCTTTGAAGCTCTCGACAAGATCTGTTCGAATATACGAAGAACATTTTGCATTGTTTTAAGCTGAACATTTTAAACAGTCTTTACCAAATTCGTCGTGTTCCACTCACAGTTGCCGAGATAGACTGACAATGAGTTAAACGCGGCAGCGCACCCGCATGAAATAAACGCTTAGAAACCGTACTTGACTAGCTCAACTTCACTCTCCAATCTGCAAGTCTTAGTCCTACACTCCTACCCAACTGACAACTCAATCGAACTTGAGCCTACCCGATTTTTTTATGTAATTGCTCATTAATCGTTTTTATAAGAATATAAAATATCGTTTACACGCGCAGCGCAGGACGCTATTAAAACGGTCGGGGAATTTCTGCTGTCAGTGCGTGACTTCGACAACTATTTTATTTATCGTTTCAGAAGAAATATACCTGTTGTATGATGCAGTAAAATTAAACGCTAGAATTTATGGCAGATTAGTCATTTTGACTAAAAATTGGAAAGGATTCGGAAAAATAGGTGTGCGCAATGATCTTATTCAGAAAAGTTGCCAGATTCTTTTGCCATAACTAATAATAGTCTAACTTTTAAATTGACGATCTGAATGTGTGGGTATCAGGTAAAGCTTGTAATCGGAAATCAAATTCGCTTTTTTATTTTTACGCACGTGTGTCCTACAATCATATACATTTGTACAATGTACATACATCCGTGGCTGACTGCCTCGTGAGTCGTGCATCGTCACCTCTCTCCCCCCTTCACGCTCCGCGACGCTTATGTTTTTCGCCGGACGCACGCCGAGGCTCTGGTGCCGGGCCGGCGATACGCGGCAGGGGACTGGTGTGGCGTGTGTGTCCCTCCCCACAGAATGTTATTCAACGTACAACAAATATTTATTTTTTCCTTTCTAAAAACTGAGGATGACGGAGATAAACGGATTTTAGATTTGTTTTCAGCGCGTCAAAGTCTAAAAATTAACCAACAGATGCTCTTATGTAATAAAATACATGTTCGACCTCAGCATTATGTCACAGAGGCGCGTAGGCAAGCCGAGGCAAACCGATTCAATGATTTCACATTGCCCTCATCGATTGATCGGTTCGCCGCCGTACGAAAGAAAATGTGTGTTGGAGATTTTGCCTAATGTTAGAGAATCGGTGTAGCTTGCTCAGGCCGATCCGCGACTGTCTGTCTGAGCGGGTGATCGAGAAATCATTGGTGATTGGAGATTCATTCTAGTCTTCGATGAATCGGTGTAGCTTGCTCTTTTCCAAAAGCAAATCAGACTGAGGAAAAACATCTCTAACTTTGTGATATTTAAAAAGTATAAAAAGGATTATAATTCATTAAAATATTGCCACTCTTCCGTTGCCGACATTTGCTCACAGCCCGATCCGACAGTCGCGGATCGGCCCGAGCAAGCAACACCGATTCTCCAATACTAGAATGAATCTCCAACACACCAATGATTTCTCGTTCACCAGTGTGGCCAGAAGTGGCTCTTTTACACCATCGGTGCCCGCGGGAGTGGGGATATGCGCAAGTGTGCGTGCCCTGTCTGTGAGAGCTGCTCGCACCGTTTCTCGCCGAATCGCGCTCGGCGTGGAGAGAAGGACAGAACTATGCTCCGTCCCCTTTCAACCAATATCGCGCGTTGCGTCTTTGTTCGACATACAGTCGCGGCGTCGTGTCTTCGTTCCGCACATAAGCCGGTGACAGTGGTGCCAGATTTCGCATAAGGCATAACACGTACCATTGCGTTCTTTCAGCCGGAAGGCAAATCGGGCACCACCGCCTGGAGCAGAGCGCGATCCAGAGAAAAGTGAAACGAGGAGAATTTGGGATTGACTCGTCGTACTCATTGTCGCTCGTCGACGCTGTGGTTGTTTTCGTAGGTTCGCGCCCAGCCATGGTTCAATTTTTTGTCACAGAATAATTTTTTTTTTATTTGTTTATCACACGGCAACAAACGATATTCATTTAAACATATTTTTGTACTTACTACGGATAGTTTTTAATATTTTGTCAGCGGAATAGATGTGTCGTATTGGTTTATAATAGATATGGCCAAAATATATGTAAGCTTGTAAGTTTACCAAGCTTGACTGAGTCGCCGCCTGTCGACTCGTGCGTGAGAGTCAGTGCGAAATAAGACTCCGAGCTGAGAGCATCGAATACATGTAAATAAAGGTTTGCTATCGGCAATTGTATCGATTTGTAAGCCACTATTATAATTCTTGAATGGAGTGACGGTTCGGGTTAAGCAACGACACGTAGGATGCAGAGAACAACTGGAATTTTAATAATATGTACACATTAGCGAAGGCCCGAGATATTACATTGGACGTGTGAATTTAAAACTGACCTGAATCGATACAATTGCCGATAGCAAACCTTTATTTACATGTATTCGATGCTCTCAGCTCGGAGTCTTATTTCGCACTGACTCTCACGCACGAGTCGACAGGCGGCGACTCAGTCAAGCTTGGTAAACTTACAAGCTTACATATATATTTCAGAAATTTTCGTTTCAGTAACATTAATCTTTCTGTCGTAGTAATAAATAAGAAAGTATATAATAAATGTCAATTATTGCGTATTATGCATTAACCGTGAAACAAGTAATAGGAGCTTCTTGCACTAGAACGTTGTGAGGGATCGTGCTAACACGCGATTTTAACAAAGGACAGCGTACGCCAAGAAGAATTTGCTTGACACGACGCGACGACGGTTCGAACGTTTCTATGAGTTGTTCTTTATGATTTGTTTTCTAAATAGAAGGTGACCAAGTTGTGCATATATTCTAACAGTTCTCATCAAGTCCCATCACATTGATTTGAAAACTTTCTCTTACTACGCACGTTTAGTTTAAGAATGCTATCCCCATTTCGAGAAAGAAGAAGGTGTTCCTTCTTTGGCAATGCACCATGCATACTGTAATCCATATATACGTCCATTGTCGCATTCTGCCCACGAAATGTCGCAACGTGCGTATCGTCGAAGAAGGCATGATAACTCACGACAATAATAGCAAAATCCCTGGTAATGGAAAACCGAAACTGGCATTGTGCCGCTCCCGACCGACCGCGGGTCGCGGTTGGACTAAATGAAATATCTGAAAAGTCTAACCATTCTGACCGCGTATTTTACGTACCTACTGCAAATTATTTCCCCGGGACTCTAACTGACTTTTCCAATGTCATTTATTCATCAGTATTTAGTGGTCGCGTCGTGTCAAGCAAATTCTTCCGGACGTACGCTGTCGTGTGTTAAAATCGCGTGTTAGTACGGTCCCTCAGAACGTTCTAGTGCCAGAAGCTCCTATTGCTTGTTTCACGGTCCATGCATAATACGCAATAATTGACATTTATTGTATACTTTCTTATTTATTACTACCACAGAAAGATTAATGTTACTGAAACGAAAATTTATGAAATATATATTTTGCCCATATCTATTATAAACCAATGCGACACATTTATTCCGCTGACAAAATATTAAAAACTATCCGTAGTAAGTACTAAAATATTTTTAAATGAATATCGTTTGTTGCCGTGTGATAAACAATCAAAAAAAAATTATTCTGTCAAAAAAAATTGAACCCTGGCTGGGCGCGAACCTACGACAAAAGCGACAGCGTCGACGAGCGACAATGAGTACGACGAGTCAATCCCAAACTCTCCTCGTTTCACTTTTCTCTGGATCGTGCTCTGCTGCAGGCGGTGGTGCCCGATTTGCCTTCCGGCTGAAAGAACGCAATGGTACGTGTGATGCCTTATATGAAATCTGGCACCACTGTCACCGGCCTGTGTGCGGAACATAGTTCTGTCCTTCTTATGTGCGTCACGATACCTGACGTCACACGACATTGGTGGAAGGAAGACGCAGCATAGTTCCGTCCTTCTCTCCACGCCGGGCGCGATTCAGCGAGAAACGGCGCGTGCAGCTCTCACAGACAGGGCACGCACACTTGCGCGTATCCCCACTCCCGCGGGCACCGATGGTGTAAAAGAGCCACTTCTGGACAGTCGCGGATCGGGCCAAGCAAGCAAGCTACACCGATTCTCCCATACTAGAATGAATCTCCAACACACCAATGACTTCTCGTTCACCCGCTCAGACAAACAGTCGCGGTTCTCCTTGTCCGTCACGAGATTGGGTCGAGTCGGGAGGACGACGCGACGGGACAATTCGCAACGAAGCTCCTTGACACATCTTTGGCAACGAATCGATTAGCGACTATGACTGTTAAGGGCCATAGGCCAAATATGATTTTCTAAAGTTTGAAAAGGGTATTTTATATTATTATTTAATTGCGGTAGAGATTTACTCGTACACTCCGGTGGCTTAGATAACACGGTTAGCACCAAATTGGCGACAAGTAGAGTATCCTTGTATAGTCTGAATAAAAATATTCATAGACAGCTCGTACATCGGGTTCACTCATCGTTGACAGCAGCATCGTTTTGAGAGTGGCCATAGTCCATGCGTTCACCTACACATGCATACTCACTCACAAGACGATGCTTCATTTGTTTGACGACCGACGAAAACGCACACAAACAAGCAACAGTGGCACGGTGAGAGCAGTTACGATGTGTCTCAAGAGCTGGTGTTTCAAGCATGTTTCGCTTTTTCGTCTGACAACTATATTAAATTTGGAAGACTGAACACTAGAAGTATCAAGTGGCATAGCAATGGGTCAATGCATGGCACTCTTCAATTAGCGCGTGTCATTGGTCAAAATTCGCAGCCGCGCTAATAAATAAAACGTCTTGAAAAGATTTGATCACTATATATAAATAAAAGCCAAACGAGGGAACTTGATTCTCTCGGTGCTTCTAGTGTTGATTTTGTAAAACTCATTGTAGCTGTCATTATTGCCAGACGAAAAAGTCAACGCCCGCCCGCATTCTAACCACTTCATAGCCATGTTTCGGCGTGGTTGCGTGCGTTTTCGTCGATCGCTAAACAAACGAAAGCATGACCTTGAGAGTGGATATGCATGTGTAGATGCACGCATGGACTATGCCTACTCTCGCAGCGATACCGTTGTTTCTATGCGACGTATTTGTCGATGTAGCTGAGTGCCACTACTGACAAATTGTTTCGGACTACAGAAGATCGACCAAAACCGCGACCATTGTAACGGCAGCCTTACTTATTTTCAATCTCACCTATAGCGATCATGACCTATACGGCAGATTTTTCCGGGCACCTGTTCTCCAATTGTCAATTTCATGTATCTCACACAGCTTCAAATGGTGGAACAAATGAGCAAATTGCATTGAAACTATACGCGAACTTCATTTCAACATACAATAATATATATTCCAAATTCAGACCAACAAGACATGGTCAGGTTTGTATATCAAAATTTCCGCGTCCAATGTTGTACATATATTTTTACGGTTAACGTTGAATAGTTGAACATTTATTAAAATTTTAGTGAACTTTTTATCTTTCATTTTATGTTTCGTACACCCTTTTCTGCCGTTAATAGTAATTTTGTTTCTATTATTTTGAAACTTAAAATTCCACTTGAAATCGTCTGTAAAGAGAGCTTCACTTGCCCACACACAGGTGACATCTCATGATAATAGTTCAGTACGGTAGTGATTCGACATCAGTTTCTTACTCTGGCCGCAATATATTCTAGAGGGCGCCCGAGAACAGCGAATTTTGCTGGAGACACAAAGTCCCATAAGGCTGGCAGTCTTTAGGAATATCTCGTCGGTGCATGTGGTAAAAGATGGAATGGTAAAACAGGCACGACGGTCGATATTGCCGTTTCCTGTGCAGTAAGACCTAACCTCACCTTGGGGTCCTAAGGACCCCAGAATTCATGACCCACGGATAACATAGGCATGTGGTGTCTTATAGTATCTGTAGTCACTGGTCGCATGATCGATGGTTCTAGTCGCCCCCCCCCCCCCCCCACCCCGCGCCCATCTCACTTTTTTTTGCAATAATATATTTCTTCATACTACGTGCATTTCTATTTTACCCATTTCGAAAATGTATTTTGACTACAGTGTAACCCTTTAGTTTCTTTATCGCAGTGGGTGACGACTAAGACCACTGGCGTGTGTGTCACCCAGTGTCGTGCTCTAGTTGAAAGTGTCCTGAAGCGACGGACTGTCGAGCCGGTGGTTGCGCGCTCGACGGCAACTGTGACGAATGTGGTCCTGCCACCGAGCGAAGGAGTCTGGAGGGATTCGTGCAGATGTTTGATAAAGTTGAATTCGTGCATTTTACAGTTTAGTATTTATTGAGTTACGAACTAACGATGTTACAGGGGTGCGGATGTCGCTTACGCGAGTCGCGGTTGGTCTGCGTCGTGCGCAAATATCGCTTTTCTCTCTCTCTCTCTCACACACACACTTTTCTCTCTAGATTTCAGATCCTGTCGGTGCGACAATTGGTCTACCTATTGCTTGTTTCGCAGATCCTCGGAGAATACGGGCTAACCGTCTCGGCAAGTCACTTTGCGTGAGTGAGCGGGATCGGTGCCGCCTTATGTAGGCTGCGCTCAGCTGATCAGGGCTCTGCGGGGCGGCGGGAAGACTCCCGCTCTGACACTCCGGTCTTCCCCTTTGCCGTCCCTACTGGCGACAACGCTGGGTGGGTATACCGTCACTGCTGGGTACGGTCACAACAGTAGTGTTAACGCACTTATAATAATAAATTATTGTTAACGCATATGCTAACTAATAGGAGATTGCGAGAAAGGTGTAAGATTACTAAATGTACGCGCACAACCGGACATCGAAGTATATCTTTTGGATTGTAAGTTACGGCAAAGTACCTCGGGTAGAAGTTGCTTCAGACCAGGAGCCCATTATTGCTATGACACTAACATTATATGAGGGTCTTGTTTTTCGAAATTTCAACGTCATCGATTTCTTTTTCCAGGAGTGCGTCATAAAAATTGTTGTATATTCGAAGAGTTTTTATGAAATCGCACCACATTCATTTGAAACGCGGACCTTGCATTTTAAAATACACCCATACCACGCTTTACGGCCTAGATACGTTCCGGAAAAGTTCCTCATATTTTCGTGTGGCAAAATGTAAAAGTGCGGCCTGAAGGGAGAAGCTGAAGCTAAACAGAAGGTGGTTGACAATAGAGCATTTTTTTTTGGCGTATAGCGAAACAATGTGGGCCGTAAATCGAAAAAGTCCCATAATTAAAGAAGGCCGTTACAGCGAAATGCCGTATAAAGAGCGACCGTACAGCGAGGTA
Organism: Priocnemis perturbator; assembly: GCA_963942575.1. Taxonomy (NCBI): domain Eukaryota; kingdom Metazoa; phylum Arthropoda; class Insecta; order Hymenoptera; family Pompilidae; genus Priocnemis; species Priocnemis perturbator. The sequence goes on from OZ012652.1 coordinate 11,573,225, forward strand.
CATATCTATTTTAATATATATATATATATATATATATATATATATATCGCGCGAATACCGGCGCCGACAGCCGATTGGCTCCAGACGAGGCAACGAAGCACGTGGTGGACATGGAAGGGGCAAAGCGCGAGTTCCGAAAAACGCGCGTGGGACGGCAGTTACCTACAGACAGCGAGACGTTGACATTGATAAATCAGGAATAGTGAGAATACGGAAAGAAGAAAAATAGAAGAGATTGGAGAGAAAATATGGCAGATTCAGGACGTAAGTACAAATACATACAGGTAACCCTCCTGTAAAAGGGTAGATAGGTTCCTACAAAATGCCGTGTTGTGTGAAACCGTGTTCTATGAGACGCAGAGCTAGTACAAAATGGGGGGTTACGTTCAGAAAACCTATTAAAAACAAATTTTTTGGGGTTTTAATTCTACATAATGTAAGGATAAGTCCGAGAATGCGTGTGTGTGTGTGAGCGAAGTAAATGTGTGAGCGAGCATGACGAGTGAGTGGGGATGAGCGACGCGTGAGGTGTGTGCGGACGAGTTAGTAGGCACAGAAATAAATGAACGAGCGAAGGAAGTGTACCAACCGATTTTTGCCACCCGTCCATTCCAAGTATCTTACAATCTCAGAAGTGGGATTAGTAGCCTGTGTGCCGGATAAAATCCTGGAACTTTCATTTCGAAAAATTCGCGAAACGGTTTTCGGAGCGGTGCGCGACCACGTGGCGGAGTATACCCCGGATTGGGTATAAAAGACGATCATTATCTTCCGGAAAGGTGGAAGTAGGCGTTGGAGCGCGAAAGACTATTTTCACAAGTTATCAGCGAGTGACGGGGCCAGTGTAGGCGAGAACTCGTATAGAAAGGCTGAAGAAGGAACATAATGACCGACTCTGAGCGCGTGGCGGCGAACGCGGACGTCGCGGTAGAAAACGGACGGGAAACGGCGGAGGATCGACACTTTCGGGACGTTGCGACGGTCCTACCTAATTTCGATCCGGTCACGACCGACCTAACGATAGAACAGTGGCTGGACAAAATGGAGGAATATGGAGACCTGTACCTCTGGGACGAGGTCGCCATAAAGCATTACGCGTTGGCAAAACTGACCGGCGTAGCAAAGAGATGGCGAGATAGCTTGCCGAGAATGGATCGCACGTGGCTACAATGGACGGAATTGCTACGACGTAATTTTCCATCCGACAAAAGCGCGGTAAGTTTGCGAACTGCCGCTCAAAATTATAAGAAAGAGACTCGTCAAACAATGATCGAATATTATTACGAAAAATTGGCAAGATGCAACCGAGCGTGCATGTCCGAACGCGAATCGATCGAGTGGTTAGTAGACGGGTTGAATAGTGTCCGTATTAGAGATTTTTTGGGGCCCTTAAGTCATTATAAAGAGCCGTGCGACCTTCCAGTCGATTTGCGGGAGGCCGAGGCTCATGGCGTCGCGGAAAAAGAGTTTGCGACCAAATATAACGGTCATGATTCAAGATCACGGAAACACGTTGCCAATAACAGAGACAATAACGCGCACGGTGGGTTAAGGACGTATCAAGCCGTAGTTTGCTTCAAATGTGGTAAGCCGGGCCATTACGCGCGTACATGCCAGTCGCGCGTGCAAAATAAACAGACTACCGCGGGTGCGACCGCTGAGCCCAGCACATCTCGTGTCCTGCACGTATCCAAAGACACGCATCAAAAATATTTTAAGCAAGCGGTTCTCAACGGAATTCCTGTACGAAGCTACATGGATCTTGGAAGCAGCGTTATTGCGCTACGACAGGATGTGGCCAGAGAAATGGGCATCATGTACAATGAAACTGCACTAAATAGTTTTGTAGGCTATGGGGAAGGCAGGGTCCAGCCCATCGGCATAACCACCGCGGATGTCGAAATCGACGGTGTCGTGGTGCGAGCGGAGGTATACATAGTTCCAGCTGGAAGTCAGGCTGTGCCTCTTTTGGTGGGGCATCCCTTCACGGAGCATCCCGACGTCGTAATCGTCAGCAAGGCGGGCGAGCTGCTGATCACGTCGACAAGGGACGAAGCAACCCCACATGCAGCGGCGCCGGGCAGAACGACTTTTCGAGCTACGGAGGAGCAGGTGATACCGCAAAACTACCTCGGGCACATCGCCGTGGCTGCAGATTTGCCAAACCAAACGCTGTGTATCGAAGGAGGGCTGCGAGAAAAGGCTGTCACGATTCCAAGATGTATTGTGGCCACGGATAATCGAGGTGAGACTATTCTGCCGGTACTGAATTTAACGAATGGTCCGTTGTCTTTGAAGCGCGGAGATACTATATCAAGGGGAGACGTCTGCGAGGAAGAATACTGTCGGCGTGAGGTCAACACGGAGGTAGTCAAAAGGGAGGAGATCGACACCGATCTGACCGGCGCAGACGCACAGAAACTTCTTCAGACGCTGAACGACAATCGCGACTTAGTGGCGAGATCCTTGCGAAAAATAGGCGAGGCCCGAAAGACGGAGATGCGCGTCGAATTATTGTCGGACAAACCAATTGTATATAGACCGTATCGATTATCGTTCCACGAGGGGCAGCAGGTTAAAGATATGGTGAATGAGCTAAAAGAAGCGGATGTCGTCGAGGACAGCGCTTCCCCATTCGCCAGTCCAATCCTTTTAGTGAAAAAGAAAAACGGGGAAATGCGCATGTGTATCGATTATCGCGCGGTAAATAAAATTACAGTTAAAGACAAATATCCCCTGCCTCGAATGGACGACCAATTAGATAGGCTAGGAGGCCAGAAGTATTTTACAACGTTAGATTTATTTAGTGGTTATTACCAGGTGCAGGTAGACACATCGTCCCGCGAGAAAACCGCATTTGTAACCCCGGATGGTCAATATCAGTTCAAAAGAATGCCCTTCGGGCTTTGTAATGCCCCAGCTGTCTTTCAAAGACTTATAAATACTGTTCTGGGAGCACTTCGATTCGACACTGCGATGGCATACTTAGACGACGTAATCATACCCAGTTGTTAGGAGTTTCGCCGGCTCTTTCTTGAGCTCGGTGGAGCTACTCCGTATGCAAAGGGAACGCGAAAGTTGGGAAGCGATGTGAGGGCGTGAGGTAGAGGACTAAAAGAAATTACGTTAAAATAAACTAATCTGTTATAATAAAGAAAATATATACAGTTAAACTAAAGACGGCACGGAAATGAAAAGCGCGTATAAATGCGAAACGTATAACTAAAGTCTAAAGACGAAGCGTTCGACAACCTGCTTCAAGGGGACGAGAAAAACGCTTGGCACGCGTTTCGTCTAATCTCCAAAAATTTCCTCGGAAATGTGAAGGCAGACAATTACAAGGAGTTGGTTGAGGACATGTTGTCTCTATATCACAAACTTGGCTGCAATATGTCTCTCAAGTTACATTTTCTCCATTCGCACCTGTATTTTTTCCCCGACAACTGTGGAATGGATAGCGATGAGCATGGTGAACGTTTTCTCTGACGAGACCCTCGTCTTTCGTAAGCGATCGTCAAGCCAGTCTGTCAAATGTTTTAACTCAACCGTCAGCGCGTTATATATATTGGTACCACACACAATACAATGTGTTATACTCTGGAGTTTGCCATACGGTACTGTCACAATATTACATATAAACTGAACATGGGTCGGTTATGCATTACCATCTTTATCTTTTCTAAACCAGAACCAATCAATAATATTTATTGTCATTACCGTGTTTAACAGGTGAAAGGTAATCAAAATTGGCCATTTATATTTCAAAGGCAATGCATGAATTGTCCAGAGAAACTTGTTAATGTTGTACAACATGCTCCGCGCGCATCATTCGGCAGGATTTTTCAGTTTCTTTCGGTAACAGAGTTAGACCTTTTTTTGCCTTTTAAACGAAAATAGCCAATTTCGACTAATCTTGACCCGCTGAAAACGAATCTGCAACCCGTTTTTGAAAATTGGCTCGAGATTTTGAGTAATTGAATTTTGAAAATAAACAGCTTTGTTTCGACTTTGAACAGCACTCAGAGCGTAGGTTTAAAAGGTAGACAATTTTCATTTGTTGCAAAAAATTCACCAGACTTTTCCGAATAAAACGATTTCAAACACGTTTACAATTTAAACTTGCAAACATGTTTAAACATTAGTTAAAATGGATAAGACACGTTTCGCGCACCTACTTTTCGAGATGGTTTTCAATTTTTGGAAAAATCTGTGATTCCGACGTGAATTCCAATGACTCTACACGATAGAGCAGACATTTTCCATCGAAAAAGCATCATGATAATATGTAAAACAAATTTCGGCTTCCTACAGGAAAACTAACTAAGACTTTGTGCGCGTCACGTAGTAACACGCGTTCCGCTTTGGCTTGTTGTCGCCTAGCGTTTGCACGGCATTGAGTCGGAGAGCCACTGCTCACACTGCGTAACACGCACGAGGTTTTCGTTTTCCTGTGCGAAGCAGAAATATAATGTACATAGTGTTAAAGTGGTTTTCCAAAGACAAATGTCTGCTCTATCGCGTAGAGGTATTGGAATCCTCGTCGGACTCCTAGTTTTTTGTAAAAATTGGAAAACATCTCGAAAAATAGGTGCGCAAAACGTGTCTTATCCACTTTAACTAATGTTTAAACATGTTTGCAAGTTTAAATTGTAAAAGTGTTTGATACCGTTTTATTCGGAAAAGTCTGGAGAATTTTTTGCAACCAATAAAAATTGTCTAACTTGTATACTTACGGCCTGATTGTTGTTCAAAGTCGAAAAAAGGCTGTTTTTTTTTTAAATTGAATTACTCAAAATCTCGAGCCAATTTTCAAAAACGGGTTTCAGATTCGTTTTCAGCGGGTCAAGATTAATCGAAATTGACTATTTTCGTTCAAAAGGCAAATTTAGTGTTGTGCAGTGAAATATAAGTAAAGATCACATAAATAATGCAATGCGTGCATACATATTTTATACACAATACAATTAAATCTTGTAGAAGTATGTTTAAAATATTTGTAAGTGAATATCGCTTACCGTGGTGTAGTTGTTAGAAAGAAATAAAAGGTGACCCTGCCTGGGCGCGAACCACCGACAAAAGTGTTCAACGATGTCGCAGACGGGTGTAGCTTTTTTTTTTTTTTTTTTTTTAATCTGTTTATTGATGGGGTCCCTTTTTTATACAATATTTCATTAACTAAATAAACTATAGCTAGATTTATAGTTAGGTTAACACGCTCCTTGGCTGCAAATTGCGGCACTCGGGAGTTCAACTCCTTTGCTAGGTTTGGTACAGTTATAGATTAAATTTATCTTATTATTAATATTGGCTACAACTAGCCGGTGTTATATAGTTATTAATAACCAGAAAAGACGATTGATACGGCCATAGCCGATAGGGTACCAAGATGGTAACAAAAAAAACTGGTTTTTCCTTATTACGCTAGTCTATGTTCATGCGGCATTGGCGGACGTGTCCGGCCCACAGGATCCGCTCCGCCCCCTCCCGAGCCTAAGAAAAGCGGCTGCTCGGAATTGGGCCAATCGGATTCGAGGCCATCTTCACCATTCTGTTACAGTCAATTAGTTTAACCTATCTCTAAATTGAATAAAAGGAGATTTAATTACAAGTTAACTTATACTACGATTAAACTACTATATACATCTATATACAATTATATACATACTATGGAGCAGCTGATCGTCCTTGTATATGCGATTAGACAATTAGGTTGTTCGTAGCCGTTTCCGCTCGGTTACTCATCCACCAGAATCTTTCTTTTTTTTTTTTTGTATTAATTACTATGTTTAATTTAGTGTCGTATAGGGTGGGCTCGTCCAAGTAGACCACCAGGTTTCTTTCAAGTAGGGTGTCAGGTCTATGCGCTATGCACGTTGCCAGTCTTCTTTTTTTTATATGATAAATTATGGGAATATTTGCTTTATTAAGTATATACCCTTTGCTATCTAGGTAGCAGAACATCTCGGGTGGGATGTAATAGGAGGAGCTTTTGATAATATTTTCAAAATAGTTATCCAGGGGGATAGTTACCCCTGCTATGAGGCTATTACTGGTGATCGTTCTTGCCTGCGCAAAGTGGTTCCTAGTTGCCTTTATTATAAAATGGTCGATTTTTGGAATTTTGGCTTCATTATATACCACATTATTTTTAATATATTTTTTGTTGGGGTCATTTTTGACTCTAAATTTTTTTAGGCAAATACGTAAGCATCTTCTCTCGAAGGCACGTAACGCCTCCATTTGGTAAGGGCTGATGTTGAACCAAATGGGGCATCCGTAGCATAAGATGGGCCTTATTAAAGCTAAATAACATAATACTTTTATTGTTTTTTTTAATTGGCTAGAGTAAAAGATTTTATAATTAGCTGCAAATGCTTTTCTTGCCTTGGCGATTGCGTTCGTAATGTGGTTTTGATAATTTAGATTAGCTGATATGTGAATTCCCAGGTATTTTACCGTTCTTTTATTTGGAATCTCGCTATTATCTTTTCCTTTTACTTTAAATTTTTTCCAATTTTTTTTTATATTTTTTTCAGCTTTAATGATTCTATCTCTAAAGAGTATGGTCTCACATTTGTTGATATTGATTTTAAATTTCCAGGTTTGGTAGTAAAGTTGGAGTTTATCGAAGGTGTTTTGTAATTCTTTAGTTACTTTAGAGACTAACTGATCTGCCATATAAATGATCAGGTCGTCAGCGAAAGCAATTGCATATTTGTGGGGGTCATTGTTCAGACCAAATAGCTTAAGGAGGTCGCTAGTCATGATGTTAAACAAAATAGGGGAGTTGACCGTTCCTTGCTGGAGACCGTTAGTTAGCATGTAATCAGAAGAAGCATTACCATTACTGTCGATTACTTTAAATTTTTTGTTGGAAATCATAGCCACTATAATTTTAATTAAATGCCAAGGGAATTTCTTTTTTTGTAATTTATAGATTAGGCCTTCGTGCCAGACAGTATCGAAGGCCTTTTCTAGATCAATTAACACTGCCCCTACGCATCTTTCACCGTTAAGGTGCCAGCAAATGTCGGAGGTAAGTTTATTAACTGCGTGCATTGTCGAGTGGAATCTCTTAAAACCGAATTGATATTCAGGTATTATGTCAGCGCTGGAACAAAAGTTATTTATTCTCTTGTTTATAATTATTTCAAATATTTTACTTATATTATTGGTTAGACTTATCGGACGGAAATTTTTGGGATCAGTGCCGATATTAGTTTTTTTGGGTATAGCTATGGTATTAGCTGCTTTCCATTCAATCGGGAAATAGAAGTTATTTAAGGCATTGTTGAAGATAATTGTAAATGTTCGGATTAGTTGAAAGGGTAGGTGTTTCAGTACAATGGTTGGAATTCGGTCCGGTCCCGAGGATCTTTTGTTACTAAGTTTTTTGAAAATTAGATCGACCTCAAAGCAATCCGTCAAGTAACTATTTTCCTTTTCGGATTCTATAGGGCTGTCAGCTGGATTTTCTTTAGTGAAGTTAGTGTATTTTATATTATTTAAGTTGTCATTACTAATTTGTTCTCTTATTTGCTTCGTTTTTTCTGTTATTAGTTGTTCGTGTCTGGTGTTACGATTTATTAGGTTGCTTGTATTAATTTTAGCGAAATGGTTGCCTAAAGTTTCTAGTATGTCGATAGGGTTTGTGATTACGAAATTGTTTTCTTGGTCTCTAGTGATCTCATTTTTACTAAGCTTAGGGTTATCTACAAGTACTCTATCTTTGTTGTTTATTATAAGTTTCTTAATTGTTGTGGGGTGGCTTGTTTTGAGGTATCTTTTTATATTCGGGAACATATTGTTGCCCGTTTTTATGTTTGTTATCTTGTCTTCCCAGAACTTATTAATTGCGATATTGTATTCATACTTCAGTTTGTTATTTATGTTTTTAATTAGAGCCTTAAGGATTTTTAAACAGATATTTTTATTTGTTATATTGCTATTGTACATTTTGAATAAAGCCGTTATAAGGTGGCTTTTTTCTTTGTGAAGATTCCTTATTGTATTATTTTGATAACCTTTTATGAGGTCTTTATGGACATACTTGGGAACCGTTTTCTCGATTGCTTTGCTAATTGCTGAGTTGAGCTCGCTTATTGCCACATCGATTTCAAGGTTCGTGAGGTTTTTATGTGTCTCAAGTTTGGTTGTATTAATTTTATTGATTTGCTTTTGGAAGTTAGCCCAATTAGTTTTATTGTATAAATATTTATGTTTGATTGGCGCAATGATCGTTTTTAGCAATGTGTTATTGTTAGAATAAAAGATTTCAAATTTGATGGCATTGTGGTCACTGTCATAAGGCAGGACCTCTATCGAGTTATCCTTATTATTATGTATGTTTCTGTTAGTTAATAACCTCTGGTCGATGAAGGCTAGATCTAACGTCGATTCTTTGCTAGGGAAGGTGAATTCCTCAGGAATTAACGTTTTTATTCTGAAAAACACTTGGTTGTCGGTTAACCATTTGTTCAAAATGTCTCCTCTTTGATTATTTGAATTGTTTCTCCAGTTAGTGTGTTTAGCATTTAAATCGCCGGCCATAATAAATAAGTTATTGGGATTTTGTAAATTTAGTGAATTAAATAGGTTATGTAGGTCTTTGGCAAAAGTTGGTGTGCCTTTATGCGTTGCGTATATGGAAATAATTAATAGGTTTTGTTTGTTATTAAGTTTGATTTGAATTATTGTATTTTCTATGTTAGTGTTACTGTTCGCGTCTGTGCTAGTGTTATTTATTATGATGTACTGCAGTCGTTTATTTATTAGTATGGCCGTACCTCCTCCGTACGATTCCCCGACCCGATCAGTTCTAATTACCTCGTAGTTTGGGAAATCAGTTCTATGTCTGTGATCAGTTTTCGTTTCGCATAGGCACATTATATCAGGTTTTTCTTTAATTAGCAATTCTTGTAAGTTAGCCCGTCTTGGGATAGTGACAATAGAGTTAGCGTTAAGCTCGATTATTTTTAAGGATTTCCAGGTTATTACCCTATCATTGCTGTTGAAATTAAGTGAGGTAGGCATTGATTTTAACGCATAGGCCTTCGATTCTTTGCTGGTTACATTCTATTTGGTTGGCTAAAGTATGTAGGTGGGAGTTCATATTTAACATATTTTTTTGGAGGTCACTAATTAGCTCTATGGCCTTTTTAATATCATCTTGATAAGCTCCTGGTGGTTTACCTGGTAGTGTATTGACGCTATTTAGAGGGAGATTGCTCCTTCTTACTAGTTGAGATGCCCTAAGCGTGTTTAGATTCAGTGGGTTAGTTGTACCTGAACTATGTTGCATTGCTTGGCTGTAGGAAATATTCGGCACTATGTATTTACCCGTGATTTCATTAATTTGTCTTTTTTGTTCGATGAGTCGTTCTCTTTTTTTTTTAAATTCATCCTGCATTTCCGTTAATTTAGGGCAGCCTCTATAGGAGGCTGGGTGGCCGTAAGCTTTGCAGGTAATGCAATAAAGTTCGTTTTTTGATATATTCTTATTTACATTGATTTGGCATTCCCCAGGATTATGACCCTCATTACATTTGACACATCGGTATGGTAGATGACAATTTTTGGCCGCGTGCCCGAATCTTTGGCAATTCTTACACTGTAGTATGTCCCTACGAAGTACTTTTTCCCATGATATTTTGTGGAATAAAAGGAATTTGATTTTTTTTATCGAATTGATATCGCTATTCGGTTTAAGCTGTACGATATAGATTGGAAGTTTTCTACCTTCCGCTTTAGATTTTGAAGTCGACAATCTAATAATATTATTAATTTTCACTTTATCAATATTCAAGTTTTCCAATGCCGTTTTTATTTCCTCGGGTTCGAATGAGCTATCTAGGCCTTTTAACGCAATTTCAGTATTTTTTTCCTGTTTAGGTGTATATGTAAAGAAGTCCGTTTCTACTTGTTTTAACGCAGATTTTGTTTTTTTATAGTCTTCTAAAGATTTTATTAATATTGTATGTTTATTGTTGCTGTTTCTTTTTATAATGAATTTGTCGATATTAAGTTGGTTATTTACTATTTTAATTGTGTCCGATACGCGTTGGTTATACACAATTATCGGTGGTACTTTATTTATCACCTTTGATTTGGCTGATTCATTTACGTCCTCAGTCGCCTCTTCTTGGGTAGGTGCTAGAGGTGTTTCTCTCATCTTTTTTCCCTGGATGTCCGGCTGTCGTGGCGTTAAACCACCTTTCCTGCTGATTCTGTTCTTGTCCTTGATTTCCTTTACCAGCTCATGAGGCAGCTGATATGTGGTGTCCTCAGTCTCCTCTGTTGATAGGCGCCAGAATCGGTTAGAGGTGAGCGCTTCACTGTTCCCAGCCGGTGAGTCATCGTCCATATGTGTGAGTTCTTTGTTATGAATTTGGCCGACCTGCCACTCTCCTCTGCTGCCTATATGCCTGTCGGTTAGATTTGAATCATCCTGAATTAACATTGAAATTTTCGTTTTTAACTCAAGGATTTCCTGCTTCAGAGAGGCGATCATATCGTCTTTATCGTCGACGGTTGCATCCACGTGCTCCGTATTTCGAATAGGTTTTTTTTGTCCCAAGGGTGAGGTTTTCCCTTTTATTTCCTTATACATTTTCTTTTTATTGGACAACATGTCCGTTCCGCTTATGCCTGCCGTCGGTTCTTCGCTTGAGGCCGTACGCCTCAAACTACACTGCACAACACTAAATTTGCCTTTTGAACGAAAATAGCCAATTTCGATTAATCCTGACCCGCTGAAAACGAATCTGAAACCCGTTTTTGAAAATTGGCTCGAGATTTTGAGTAATTCAATTTTAAAAAAATCAGCCTTTTTTCGACTTTGAACAACAATCAGGCCGTAAGTATACAAGTTAGACAATTTTTATTGGTTGCAAAAAATTCTCCAGACTTTTCCGAATAAAACGGTATCAAACACTTTTACAATTTAAACTTGCAAACATGTTTAAACATTAGTTAAAGTGGATAAGACACGTTTTGCGCACCTATTTTTCGAGATGTTTTCCAATTTTTACAAAAAACTGGGTGTCTGACGAAGATTCCAATACCTGTACGCGATAGAGCAGACATTTGTCTTTGGAAAACCACTTTAACACTATGTAAATTATAGTTCTGCTTCGCACAGGAAAACGAAAACCTCGTGCGTGTTACGCAGTGTGAGCAGCGGTTCTCCGACTCAATGCCGTGCAAACGCTAGGCGACAACAAGCCACGGCGGAACGCGTATTACTACGTGACGCGCACGAAGTCTTAGTTAGTTTTCCTGTAGGAAGCCGAAATTTGTTTTACATATTATCATGATGGTTTTTCGATGGAAAATGTCTGCTCTATCGTGTAGTGTCATTGGAATTCACGTCGGAGTCACAGATTGTTCAAAAAATTGAAAAACATCTCGAAAAGTAGGTGCGCGAAACGTGTCTTATCCATTTTAACTAATGTTTAACCATGTTTGCAAGTTTAAATTGTAAATGTGTTTGATATCGTTGTATTCGGAAAAGTCTGGAGAATTTTTTGCAATAAATGAAAATTGTCTAACTTGTAAACCTACGGCCTGATTGCTGTTCAAAGTCGAAAAGGGGCTATTTATTTTCAAAATTGAATTACTCAAAATCTCGAGCCAATTTTCAAAAACGGGCTTCAGATTCGTTTTTGGCGGGTCAAGATTAGTCGAAATTGGCTATTTTCGATTAGAAGGCAATTGTAGTGTTGCCCTGTAAAATAGAAGAAAATCTCGAAAAAGAGATGTGGGAAACATGACTGATCAATCTTAGTTAATGTTTAAACATGTTTGCAAGTTCAAATTGTAAAAGTGTTTGATATCGTTTTATTCGGAAAAGTCTGGGGAATTTTTTGCTACAAACGAAAATAGTCTAACTTGTAAACCTACGGTCTGATTGCTGTTCAAAGTCGAAAAAAGGCTGTTTTTTTCAAAATTCAATTACTCAAAATCTAGAGCCAATTTTCAAAAACGGGTTTCAAATTCGTTTTCAGCGGGTCAAGATTAGTCGAAATTGGTTATTTTCGTTTAGAAGGCAATTCGTGTATTGTCCAGAGAAACTTGTTAAAGTTGTACAACATGCTCCGCGCGCATCATTCGGGAGGTTTCTTCAATTTCTTTCGGTAACAGAATTAGACTTTTTTTTGCCTTTTAAACGAAAATAGCCAATTTCGACTAATCTTGACCCGCTGAAAACGAATCTGAAACCCGTTTTTGAAAATTGGCTCCAGATTTTGAGTAATAGAATTTTGAAAAAAACATCCTTTTTTCGATTTTGAAGAGCAATCAGGCCGTAGGTTTACAAGTTAGACAATTTCCATTTATTGCAAAAAATTCTGCAGACTCTTGCAAATAAAACGATATCAAACACTTTTACAAATTCAACTTGCAAACATGTTTAAACATTAGTTAAAGTGGATAAGACATGTTTCGCGCACCTATTTTTCGAAATGTTTTTCATTTTTTTGAAAAACTGTGACTCCGACGTGAATTCCAATGACACTACACGACATAGCAGACATTTTCCATCGGAAAACCATCATGATAATATGTAAAACAAGTTTCGGCTTCCTACAGGAAAACTAACTAAGACTTCGTGCGCGTCACGTAGTAACACGCGCTCCGCTGTGGCTTGTTTTCGCCTAGCGCTTGCACGGCATTAAGTCAGAGAACGACTGCTCACACTGCGTAACACGCACGAGGTTTTCGGTTTCCTGTGCGAAGCAGAAATATAATTTACATAGTGTTAAAGTGGTTTTCCAAAGACAAATGTCTGCTCTATCGCGTAGAGGTATTGGAATTCTCGTCGGACTCACAGTTTTTTTTTTTAAATTGAAAAACATCTCGAAAAATTGGTGCGCAAAACGTGTCTTATTCACTTTAACTAATGTTTAAACATGTTTGTAAGTTTAAAATGTAAAAGTGTTTGATACCGTTTTATTCGTAAAAGTCTGGAGAATTTTTTGCTACCAATAAAAATTGTCTGATTTGTATACTTACGGCCTGATTGTTGTTCAAAGTGGAAAAAAGGCTGTTTTTTTCAATATTCAATTACTCAAAATCTCGAGCCAATTTTGAAAAACGGGTTTCAGATTCGTTTTCAGCGGGTCAAGATTAATCGAAATTGGCTATTTTCGTTCAAAAGGCAAAAAAAAAGTTCAATTTTGTTGTCCAGTGCTATCAAGCGCTTTGCGCTTAGCCCCCGTGTTGGGCTTAGGATTAAGTTTGGTTTTACACTCAGTATGTTTTTTTGAGTCGAATTGAGATACAATTTTCTCCACTTTTTTATTAATCTCGCCATCTGCTAGGCTAGCTAGCAGATGTTTCCTTATGCTTTTATCCAGGGCAGTATCAGGTATTATTTCACTTACTGATGAAGTTTTGCCCGGCACGCTGTCTTTTGCGATCTTCTCTTGTACATCTTTCTGCAACTCTATCTTTTCTGTATGGGAGCTGCACGCGTCCCATACATTGGTCAGTGGCACTGATATATTGTTATAGTTTTATTTCGTCACCGCACTGAATAATGACCTTACACTACTATATTAAAATACTTAAAGGTAAGAATAAATCACAAATGATACTATCACTGTGTATTCGTGTGGATTGCGCTACCGCTTAAGTGACTTTCCACTTCGGTGGTTCGCGCGAGAGTGCCAACGGGTGTAGCTTAACCAACGAGCTAGTCGTGCTGTTGGCTTATTCTTCAGTATTTTTTAAAGTACGTTGCACACATACTTTCAATGAACTCGAAATAACTTAATTGCCTTTATTTGTACATTGCTCTCTCGCATGCAATTATTTTAAGTATTCAATAAGTTATTACACGAAATATGTCGTAAATGTCGGTTTTTATTTATTTGAACTACGACGCACACTACCAAAAAATCTAAAAAAAATTGGTGGTACTACTTATGCCAATACTTCACTAAGGAATTTACAAAAATTCTGTGGGTCGGAAACTTCAACACGTAATTGGAATTTATCGTGTTTTTTGGGGGGGGGGGGGGGGGGGGGGGTTTGATTTTTTATGCTTAGTATTTGTTGAGAAATGAAGTGCTCGCGTAGGTGTTAAGCGAGAGGATAGTGGAAGGGTGAGTGGCAAGTAAGCTCAGGCGATTGAAGTTATAAAAAACACAACAGCTGATTTATTTTGCGCACTAAATTGCAGTTATCTATACACTGAGTGAACCCGTGTTGAGTTGCACCGTACGAGAAGTAATACTGATAGAAAAGAGATCAAGTGAAACCGTCCGAAAAGAGAAACGTTTGCTATAGCACAAGAAGTAGTGAGGTCCGCACGATACAATGGTTGCGAGGTGAGAGAGAATAAAGGCGGGCGCCGGAAGCGCACCGGCTCGTTACGTAAGTTCTCGAAAGCAATCGATTAGATCTATGGTGATCGCTGATAGGTGGACAAGTTATCGATTCGAGATCTCGCATGATTAATGAGTGCGAAGTGAGGTGAAGTTAGTCGGTAACATAGATTTCTCTGACAGGATTTGCTAGATAAAAATCTGCAAAAATTCCCAACCATAAATTCACATGTTCTGAATATTCTCAATTTTTTTACGGAAAATGTGTTAAAAACTGATTTTTTTATTTCCCCTATAACTACCCTTCTGATGGAGATAAAGGGTTGAAACTTGGCATAGAGCGTTTTCTTTTGGTCCCCTATCGGATGACGCATTGCGAGATAAAATTGGTACAAGTGCATTTTTGACAATTTCAGCCGGCTCAACGCTCAGCCGAAAGGTAAATTCGGTACCGCTGTCGCATGCCGAATGAAGCACGTGCGTGCGATCGTGGTGGAAAGAAGACGGAGCATAATTCTGTGCCTCTTTCTATTGGGTGCGCGCGCAGCTTCTGACGTCATTTTACTCTACATTGGTAGAAAGAAGACGAGAAGCATAGCTCCTTCCTTGTCCTCGACGGTGCGCGCGCAGCTTCTGATGTCATTTTACTCTACATTGGTAGAAAGATGACGAGAAGCATAGCTCTTTCCTTGTCCTCGACGGTGCGCGCGCAGCGCTCACGGACACGGCACGCATACAACTTCTCGCCTTCCCCCACCACGCGTGCCGCAATGCGGCAGGATGCCACTTCTGAGATCACTGGCTTCAACTAGTGCCTCCGCGAAAAAACTAAAAACATCTTCGGTGGGAGTGCCAATACATGCAGGCCACGGATATCGCTTCGTAAACTTTTTGGCAGTGTTTTCCACGCTGAATGGCATAATTAAATGCAAATTGTGCGATGGAAATATCACATTCTGTGAATCCAGTAACGGTCATCGATAATGCCTACGAAATCAATAGACGTATTGTTTTTGCCATGAGGCTCATCGGTATCGGTTACGACGGTATAAAAAAATGTTGTGGACTAATGGATCTTTCAAAAGTCTTCCACAGAAAAGTCTACGACGACATTGTCCGAAATATTTTTAACGCGTCGCAAGCTGTCGCCCATTCCCTGTTTTCCGAGGCCGCTGCTGCAGAAAAACATTTAACGGCTGTTGCAGAAAATGTAACAGAACCGACAGGTCTCATTGTTTCCGGAGATGGGATTTGGAGAAAACGAGGGTTTTCGTCGTTGCAAGGAATCACCACTCTGATTGGGCATATTTCAGGAAAAGTACTTGATTTGATGGTAAAATCATCGTATTGCAAGCAGTGCAAATATTGGGTAAAAAAAATTTGTACCAAAGGTTATGAAAATTGGAAGAAATCCCATACGAGTAATTGTACGATAAATCACAATGGAAGCGCGGGAAAAATGGAGGTGGATGGAATCGTACAAATGTTCCCGAGATCCGAGGAATTATATCGTGTGAAGTACTTGTCATATGTGGGTGATGGGGATGTTACGTCCGGGCGTCGCGATAGGTCGGTTTAAAGGATTTGTCTAGGATGGAACCGTGTGTGTGTTCGAGCGGTCGACCGTTGTCGCCCGGGAGTAACGCGTGAATACTTAACCTAAAGGATATAAATCAAAAAGATGATTCTATCAATGACCGAATAAAATGATGACGCGAAAGAACGAAATCAATCTACTCGATCTGCAGGACTTATAGGATTCTCTCTCTTATCAACCCGTACAGGTTGCTGAGTTATTGCGTGTTACATTCCAGTACAGATAACGTTAATTATAGCGCATGCAAAGAAAATAAAAAAAGGATAAAGCAGATATAGTGTGGAAAAAACAATAGTGTATATTCTGTGATGATTATTCAGGTGCAGATACAAAGACGACTTGAGTTGGAAAAAACAGGTTTCTGACACCAGTTCCACGGTTAGAAGTGGGTATAAAGAAGTAATATAACTGTAAGAGATATATATATACAGAAAGAAGGTGTATCCCGCTTCTAACGCCAATTCCACGTTTTAACAATGGTTACGAGGTTTTGTTTGTATCGGAGTATTGATATAATAAGGAACGGAAAGACTAACTATTACGCAATGTTCGGTAGTACAATTCGCCGGTATGCAACGCGCGGTATAATCGTGGGTTGAACGAAGCAGCTCGTATTGCGCGTGATATTCGTTATATGAATGATACAGAGATTCCTTGTAGAATTAAACAGTTCCGATCGCCCAGCGCTCAGAGCACACGGCGACGAGATCGCCTTTACAACTATTGCCCTAGGTTTCCCGTAATACATGTACTGGTGGCAAGAGTCGGGCCAGAAATCATGATCTAGCTGGTAATTGGAATATTCTTACCGTGCTGCTGGAAACGCTCAGACAATCTTTGATATTCTCTCTCTCCCTCTCTCTCTCACGCTCACGCTCGCTCGATGGTATGTCGCTCGCTGTGTTACTCTCGCTCTTAGTTCGGTGGTATGTCGGTGGAAATTCGTATGGTTTATTACGATGAGTACCTTCGAATCGTAAAATGGTATTAATATACGATCAGGCTTGAGATGGCCTAAACTCTCGTGTTATCGGAGCTGTAGATGTTACTCGCAAAGAGACTCCTCAGACCGGTCTAGATGTTTAAATCAGTCTAAATACAATACCAATTCCTCACCGAGAGAAGACTTATGTGGAAGTGTTACTTATAATACTAATAATATAATGTTTTTTATAAATGAAACTTATATGCTAACGGGCTCGGCGCGATTCGCCGACCACGTGCTGGAAATAACGCGGATCGCACTATTCGCACTCTAGGTTAAAATTCGAAACCAAAAAGAAAACCAAAAGAAATATGAGTCCTTGCTCTTTTTTAATAGCTAGATTTAACACTAGGATTTAACGAGGAGTAATGAGTCTCTGATTAAACTGCAAGAATTTGCACAGATTAGCTCACAAAGAATAAACTAAGATATTCCTCGGACAGAGGACTACGCACCTCGCGACTATACAGCCAACTGCGACGACGGTCGCGTCTCGAGATGGTTCCTAGGCCGGCTCAGAGATAGTTTTTAGGCCCCTCTCACAGAATCGGGTACATAGCGGTCGACGGTATATACAAACATTCGGCTGGCTATGTAAAACGAGACGCTGGTTTTGTTCGTTAGTCTCTCTCTCTAATTAACAGATTTTATTATGAGTGCAAGTCGATCTCGGCACGTAGGAACTTAGTAACTCTCAGGCGCACGCTTCGGTGGAATTGATGATAACGAAAAATAGTCTTGTCCTGCAGCGATGCCTAACAGTGGCGCAATTAATAAATGAAAAGAAAGAGAAAAGGATAAACAATATTCTTAAGCGGAAACTCGTCGCTAACCTTAAGTCTATACACTCACACTTGCATACCGCGTACACGCATTCGTTCCTTATACTATATATATATTGCCATGAGTCGGTGTATTGGGTGGGGACGACGGTGATTCCAAGGCGAGGAATATTCTACTTGAAGTTACCGCTCGACGTTACCACGCATGCGCTAGGCATAGGCCGTAACATACAAGTATAGGCGCATACGAAGCCCGGAGTAGAAGGAAAATGACATGATTTTAACTCTAATACTCTAACGGTACGCCGGCTGCGATAGGCACAGGCCGTAATATACAAGTATAGGCGCAACCGGAGATCGGAGTAGCAAGAACAAGAAAAATACTAGGCTAATAAGTTAAAAGTTACGCTGGGACGTAACAGGGACAGCAAAACATTTAAAGGCATTAGAGAATCAAAACCTTACGGTGAGGATATTATAGTGAAAAAAAAAGGAATGCGTGGGCCGTGTACAAAAATGTATGGGTGCGCGGCTTCGCAAACTGAAAAAAGAGACGAGAGGACTCGGTGGGAAGGGTAAGCTCACAGCTAGACTGATTGAAGACCTTACTGTTTTCTACGGATTAGCAATAAGAAAGCAATTTGGGCTACGTTGTCAAATAAATCCTCAACCAATGATCACCCGAAGCACGAAAAGTGTCCGCCTGGCCAAGATAGCTGGTGCACCTGGCAGAAAGCAAAAGCGCTAAATGTACTTCATGAGTACAAACATAAACCGGCACTCCACGATGATATCATTAAAGCAATAACTCCTGTGTACCAGGAATTACGCAAGGACGACTTGATACAGCGTTGCATTGGAGGATTTACACAGAATAACAACGAGTGTTTTAATTCTGTAGTGTGGTCGTTTGCTCCAAAGCGGCTGTTTAGTGGCACAAAAACTGTGCAAATTGCATCTTATATGGCAGCAGGGATTTTTAGCATAGGATACACCAGCATTCTTCGAATAATGCATAATTTATTTTTAACAATTGGACCAAATGTCGTCACATTATGCGAAGAACTGGATCAGGCTCGAAACTCAACCGGCAAGGCTCGCACATTTGAGGCTTCAAAAGAAGGAAGAATCAGGCGACGTAAAATTCGATCAGCCTTGGGAGAAGATCAGCATACGAAGGAAGGACCACTATACGAAACAGGAATGGCAGATTAACGGTAAGACATGAAAATTTAGTGATTTTGCTGAAAAAACTAGTGGTCAAACTTTAAACTCGTTTTGCCAGAAATGATGTTACGTCCTACGTCCTCCACCCGCTTTTTCTATAGCCATATTCTCGCAGCGCATTCATCGCACCATTTATCCTCCTATTAGCAATAAGTCGCGCATAGACGAAATAAGAGCCGGCGCACCGCGCCACCGAAATTCCTTCACGTAACGCTGACGCCCGCCCGGGACATAACCCGCGCCTCGTGAAGGAATAACCTTGCAACCGCGCACAATAGAACAATAGAAATATAAGTAGAAATATAAGGAAGCTGACGCCGAGTCAGCCCGCAGGCTAATCACCCGACAATCGATCAGCAATCCGTGACAATAGAGATCCGAGAATGCCGACACCAGTTCCGCGAAGCGCCTAGCGCCCTTCAGCAAAATCAACCATTTAAATAGGATTACAACCGTGGAGCGAGTGCTCTTCAGCCAACCAAGTTCGGCCACGATCAATGTAAATTCGGCAACTCATAAACCAGCGTTCGACCGCGATCATTCAAAGGTTGTTCCGACTTCAGACGCGCAGCGAGCAGTGTTAAACATTGGGCGAGCAACTGTAAACCAGCTAAGTGTACTGCGAGATAAAACATTCAGTCCACTTCCACCATCTGAACATTATTTCACACGACAGTGTCCTTCCTGCACGTCAACACCAAACACTACCACCTCTACCTCTAACCCAGGGACCCCAGTGACCGTCGAGCTACCTGCGAGCGTGGACGCCTCCCTGGCCTCCTCCGCGGTAGCGCCCGCACTGCACCAGGATCGAGCCCTCCGAGCGGGGCGACTTGCAGCGAAATAGCTTGGAAGCCTCCCTGGTTTCCTGCACCCCGCGCTTACTGCCCTGACGACCGTTCTCCCGGGCATGGGAAAACCCTCGGGATCGGCAATCCACAACCACACACACTCCCACACATCCAGGGCCGTAGCCATTCAGACACCTCCTTCTTACATTCCTCGATACGTCAGTGAGCCGCTCCACTGACGGATCCAACCCCTTTCGGTGCGATCACTCCTTCCGTCCGTCCTCGATCCCTGGTATATCCGGTGAACGCAGGGTGCCAAAAACGAGGACGTAACATGATGTTTTCTAAAACGGTGTACACGATATCTCAGACTGTAATTGATTAATAGTAGCTTCAGTGTGACGGACGATTTTTTCGATAACATATTTTGTTTAAGAAATAAACTACCCATTTTGTGCGCAAAATAGCGAAAAAAAATCAAAACGTTGTATTTTTTTATACACATGGAGGAAAAAAAACCCTGGACGCACGATAGCTTTTGCAATATAATTCATGAAAATTGTTTGTTTTCGTTTCAGACTCACCAAATCACAAAAATTGTGTACACTGTCGAACCGTGCACGAAGTCACATATATTGTTCAAATATAAACATATTGTTGTACATTTTTTTATTCAAGCTCCCTAAGGTGTGTACAAATACATATTAAAAAATTAATAATATCGCATTAATAGTTTTTTCGGAATTGATTCGCGAAATTTAGCCTGTTTTGAGGTTGGTCACAGTAGGATAACCCCTTAATACACATACACGTACACACATAGTACAAAACAATTCTGTTATAATGTGTATACTTGACACACGTCATTGACATCCCCGTGTTTATACATTCCTACATACACACGTTTATTGTTTGAAAGAATGCATATTGTACATATATTCGTGACGGTGCTGTTCTGGGTTGTGGGTAATACAAAGGCACGTGTTCTCTTCAAGCTCATGTACATGCTCATGCATACGCTAAGTGTACACTGTGCGGCTGCGCGCGCACGCACAGATCATATTCGTATGCCACACATCGGCACGCCACGTGATAATAAGCACACGTGCACATCCGCACAATATATGCACGCATCTACTTTATTTACTTTAAGCATATATGTTGAATAACACCATTACGTGCCTTCTGTTCTGTGTCTTGGGCCGCCGTCGCCGTCGCTGGCACCGTAGGCGCCGTGGTCGCCGTGGTCGCCATTGTAGTATTCGCCGTGGACATTATCTGAAATAAAATGTATTAACATGTAAAGTTTATCATGTATTGCAAGATTAATTTAAATGGAATGTCGGAAGCATGCCAGGACGTACTTTATTCGATAACGGATCAATAAAAAAGATATGGTAATACACAGAGCCGGCTCAAGGTACCGGCAACACGGGCGGTTGCCCGGGGCGCCATGTGCGTAGGGGCGCCATCAAGGATCTTCGAAAAAAATGAAAATGTGGAAATAATACTGTAAGGAGAGTGAGGTGCGTCAAAGGGTCCGTCCTGTTAGGACAGTGTGGTCCACGGATGGGACCCCACGGATTGGACCCCACGGCTACTGCCACCTTCACTAGCTACACTTATGTATATAGTTCTGTCCATGCTGTCGCATTGCGTTTGTCTGTTTATGGTGATCATGTGAAATATCAAGCGTCGTCTGTCACCATGAAAATGATAGTCGGGTGAGGGAGATTACGGGCTCCCAAATCGCACCTAGGCGCGATGCTTGGACCAAGCTTTGACAGAACTTTGACCGGCGACGTATGTGGAGGGCCACGTGCGGCTGATTGTGAGGTGTCGATAGCGACGAAGAGCGGAGAAAAATAATACGAGAATTTCGTACATAGCACACGTGCGTCCATAAACAGTAATAAGTTACAGGATGTCATGCCAAATCTGTGGGTTGCATTAAGAATAATACTTACAATACCTGTTACTCTGGCCGCTGGCGAGAGAAGCTTTAGAAAACTAAAGCTTACAGAAACATAATATTTACGGTCATCCACGTCTCAAGACAGAACGAATTCTTTGGCAATTCTATCTGTAGAAAATGATATTGCGAAAAATATACCTAATATAGAAAATGCCATGAAAAGATTGGCTGATCTAAAGGCTAGAAAACAAATGTTTTATGTAAGCTAATGGTTCATACTATCCAAATACTGGTTGAGATAAACAATATTATTGTTCATTGTTTGTTAAAAAAACAACCTAGATAATAAACTAATTTCTATATTTTTTGTTTTTTTCTTGTGAAGATTTTTATAATTATACTTAGAAAGGGCGCCGAAGTTTAGATTGCCCAGGGCGCGAGCAGCCATAGGGCCGGCCCTGGTAATACAAGAACTTACAATTGACGTTGATGCAGTAACTGTTGCTGCTCTTGCGGACGAACGTAAAATGGCCCGTTGGCTGTTCTGCGCCTTTCAATCGCTGAAGCCGAGTGATCGTCTTTTGCTCTTCTGAGTAAGAGACGTATATGGATGAGCGAAAGGAGCGAGCGGCTAAAACAGAGCATTCCACGTTTTGCCCTGTTGACAGACTTGCTCATGTATAGGCCGTTTTTCAGCGTGGTCAGATTCGACTTCGCGTATTGCAATCGCTTGCAGATGTGTGGCTACGCCACTACAAGCGCTTTCGTTGCGGGATGCCGAATCCGGTCCTGCTGCTCACGTCAGAAAAAATGAAACCCTATTGCATTACAGATGCGCTATCCTGAGGATGAGTCGCGCGATGTGCGGTTTAACCTGCGTATGCATTAGCGCGTTGCGCCGCGTACCGTGGGACCCGCCACTGCCACCGAAATTCAGTGTACGTGCGAGCCTGTCGCATTGTCGCGTACCGCTCGAGAAGCGTCGTCCGTCGTCTTGTCGGTGATCCTGGAAACCTCTGACACTCACTCATTCTTGTCTTACACAAACACAAATTCAGCGTTTGCCAGCTTCCCTCATACTCTTGGAGGCGAACGGCGGTTTTATCTGCAAACACTATCACGTACTACACGTACACCTATTTATGTATACTCTGAGCTACATGGGCAGTACTTTAATTTCCTCAAAATAATAAAAAATAAACATCGATATTACGATTTTTTTCTAAAGAGTGATTGAATTCTCCCGGACTTACCCCATATAGGTTTTGTGAATTAAAATGTTGCTTCTGAACTAATATTTCTACTTTTTTTGTCCTTACAGCTAAAGTTATTACGCATAAATGTATAATTAATTAATTTTCATGGACATTCCAGTAACAATTTCACCATTTTGTTGCAACAATAACTTGCGTTAAAAGGTTAATTGCTGAATATTTTTAAAGTGTAACAGAACCGGTGGCTGGCTATTGGTACGAGATAGTGCCTGCCGGAAAAGCCGCCAATGACGGTTCGCCTTCAACAGTACGCGGTGGCCAAATAAATATTAAAGGGTATAGCAGGATAAAATGTTCAGAAGTGCCCTTGAACCGATTTTACTTCGCAAAGCACCGATCGATAGCTTACCAAAAAAAAACATTGTATAACGAGTTTCAACCCTCTATCTCGATCGGGAGGGTAGTTACGGGGTAAATTAAAAATGTCGGTTTTCCCCACATTTTTCCTATTTAGGGGGATGCAAAAATTCTAAAAAACAATCTAGAACGTTGCAGATATAGAAGTTTATGTTATGATTTTTTCAGATTTTTTTAATGCAAATCCCAAATGTGAAAAATCAAAAACACAAAAAAATGACGAAAAATGCAGATTTCGGGTAGAAGTTTTCGAGCGACTAGATTTTCCTTTTCACAGTAGTTAGATGTGGGCACGACTATTATCCTCCAATTTTTTTTTCATATTTTTAGCTCTGGTGCGCCATGTTGAAAAAAAATTAAAAACCGATACTTTCAAGGTATTACATGCAAAATCTTGGTGAATACTATAAAATCTTGCTTTCCCTTTATACAGTGAGTGAATTTTGTGACTTTTAATACCTCTGCGTTTGGTAGAATGGTCTATGAATAAAGGAAATTTAGTTATTACAATTAACTGAAAGCGCAGAGTACGCCGAAAACCGCGGCAAACGCGCCTTTCGGTGGTTTTTTTGCGCGACCTATACCATTCAGCTGATCATAACGTCATCACGCGGTGACAGGTGTCATATGCCACCATGACGGCCATGATTAGCTGATTGGATATACGTATCGTGGTGCGTGGCCCAACGCGTGTCTCCGGGATGCGCGGTGATACTAATTCTCGGGGCCACCGCGCATGGGCGCATGCCCAGGAAGGTGATCGGTGCGTCACGCGTGCGTTGGTGCTATTCACCGACGGCTCTAGCGCCGCGTGTGTGGGTTCCTTACCAGGGCCGTCCTGCTCGTGAGTCGAGCCCTGGAGTCTCGGATTTCTCCTGAACACTACCAAACGCAGAGGAATTAAAAATCACAAAATTCACTCACTGTATAAAGAGAAAGCGAAAATTTATAGTATTCACCAAAATTTCGCATGAAATACCTTGAAAGTATCGGTTTTAAAATTTGTTTTAACATATCGCAAAGGAGCTATTAATATGAAAAAAAAATGGAGGTTAATAGTCGTGCCCGCATCTAACTACTGTGAAAAAGAAAATCGAGTCGCTCGAAAACTTATACCCAAAATCTACATTTTTCGTCATTTTGTTGTGTTTTTGATTTTTCACATTTGGGATTTGCATTGAAAAAATCTGAAAAAATAACAACCATAAACATTCATGTCTGCAATGTTCTAGATTTTTCCAGAATGTTTGCAACCCTCTAAATAGGAAAAATGTGGGAAAACCCGATATTTTTAATTTACCCCGTAACTACCCTCGCGAACGAGATAGAGGGTCGAAACTTGGTATCTAATGTTTTTTTTGGTAAGCTATCGATCGGTGCTTTGCCTAGTAAAATTGGTTCAAGGGCACTTTTGACCATTTTATCGTGCTATATCCAAAGTCCCTGCCTGAATAAACTTTTTGAATAAATTGTTTAATCGAAACATAATATTAGTATTGTCGATATTAATGTAAGTTTTTTTATACGGTGCTGTTTATATTATTATTTTTTTTTACAATTAGTAATAATTAACCCTTTCGCTACGGACACCGACTATAGTCGGTGTCCGCGAGACGTGCTGTGTGTACGGGTGCCGACTATAGTCGGTGTCCGCGAGACCAGACAATATACCTACGTACATTGTGGGTATTCTGAAATTTCAGAATTTTTTTGTTTTTCTGTATAATATGACGAAACAGTTGTTACATAACTCTTAAAAAAGTATACATACAAGACAATTCCAAAGTGCCATTGAAAGACGTAAGTGCGAACATCGAAGACTACCGATGCGCAATGTGCACACTGCGCGGCGCGGTGCCCCGTTCAGTGGCGCTACTCTCGCGGAACGGACTGCCGTAGCGAAAGGGTTAATAGTGGTCTTTCACACCACCTTTGAGGTTCCACTAATGGCGCGTTAGATTTTTTTTAACTGGATCTTTGCCAGTGGCCTTATTATACCAGTTTTTATAAAAGTACTTACCAAAGCTAGAAAATTTCCCGCTCTAGCATTAAAAATTGTCAGCTCACGTTAGATCGCCTCTGACTATATACATATATTATAAATTGTCAGCTCACGTTAGTTCGTCTCTGACCAGTGTGGCCAGAAGTGGCCCCGAGTACCATTGGTGCCCGCGGGAGTGGGGATAGGCGCAAGTGCCCTGTCTGTGAGAGCTGCGTGGAAAGAAGGACGGAACTATGCTGCGTCTCCCTTCCACCAACGTCGTATGACGTCAGGTATCGTGACGACTCATAAGAAGGACAGAACTATGCTCCGTCCCCTTTCAACCAACATCACGCGTTGCGTCTTTGTTCGACATGCAGTCGCGGCGTCGCGTGTTCGTTCCGCACACAGGCCGGTGACAGTGGTGCCAGATTTCGCACAAGGCATCGCACGTATCATTGCGTTCTTTCAGCCGGAAGGCAAATCGGGCACCACCGCGTTGAGCAGAGCGCGATCCAGCAAAAAGTGCATCCAGGAGAGTTTGGGATTGACTCGTCGTCGCTCGTCGACGCGTTAGAGTTATTTTTTTCGTAGGTTCGCGCTCAGCCATGTTTCAATTTTTTTTCACAGAATAATTTTTTTCTTAATTATTCATCACACAGCAACAAACGATATTCATTTAAAAACATTTTAGTACTTACTACGGATAGTTTTTAATATTTTGTCAACGGAATAGATGTGTCGTATTGGTTTATAATAGATATGGGCAAAATATATATTTCATAAATTTTGGTTTCAGTAATATTAATCTTTCTATGGTAGTAATAAATAAGAAAGTATATAATAAATGTAAATTATTGCGTATTATGCATTAACCGTGAAACAAGTAACAGGAGCTTCTTGCACTAGAACGTTCTGAGGGATCGTACTAACACGCGATTTTAACACACGACAGCGTACGTCAGGAAGAATTTGTTTAACACGACGCGACGACGGTGCGAATGTTTCTATGAGTTGTTCTTTATGATTTGTTTTCTAAATATAAGGTGACCGAACTGTGCACATATTCTAACAATTCTCATCAAGTCCCATCACATTGATTTGAAACCTTTTTCTTACTACGCACGTTTAGTTTAACAACGCTATCCCCATTTCGAGAAAGAAGAAGGTGTTCCTTCTTTGGCAATGCACCATGCATACTGCAATCCATATGTACGTCTATTGTCGCATTCTACCCACGAAATGTCGCAACGTGCGTATTGTCGAAGAAGGCATGATAAAAGACGACAACAATAGCAAAAACCCTGTCAAAGGAAAATCGAAACTCACATTGTGCCGCTCCCGACCGACGGCGGGGCGCGGTTGGACTAATTGAAATATCTGAAAAGTCAAACCAATCTGAGCGCGTATTTTACGTATCTACTGCAAATTATTTCCCCGGGACTCTAACTGACTTTTCCAATGTCATTTATTCATCATTATTTTGCAACCAATTGTACGATATGTATTACATTTAAATGCACATGTACAGTATCCACAGGTTGCGCTAGTCAGCTTTTTTCCTGTAAACGGTAAGTATTAGACAAAATGATAGAGGAAAGGGTTCAATGGGATCGTAATATCTATCTTCTACGAGACTTCATTCTATTGAAAAGTGCAACGCTGCACCCGACAAATGCAAATGCGTATGTAAGGTTGTAGTTTATATAATTTCAGATACGTGGACTTCCACGCCACCCATGAGGTGGACTAGCGCGTTCGGTTTTTTAACGTGGACCATCGCCCATAGCCCTATTGTACCACATTTTATGATAATCATACAGCGTGCGGCAATATCTCTGTCCACTTTGAACGACGGAGATATTCAAGGTGGACAGAGTTATTGCCCCACGCTGTAGAAGTAACGGTTAGAAAAGAAATGAGAGCATTTTTTTTTTTTGTTCATTTTATTTCATATTAATGCTTAGTATGTAGACAAATATTTTACATACTTTGTACATTTATTAATTTTTGTACAGGTTTTCGACGATAAACGTTTCTTCTAACTTCATTTCCTAACCAAACTACATCTTTATGATTTTTTACTTTCATCATATAATATGCCAGACCCTTCCGATGGGAACTACAGGTTTCGTGCTGAAACCAACCTGGATATTTCATATGCACAGCTTGCACCATTAATGGAAATAAAATATCTTGTATTCCATATTTGTATCTAATCTCAGGATAATATTCGTCAAATATTGCATTCATTAATTTGAATGCAAATGAAAACTCTGCAGATGGAATACATAAATGGCCAAATGTTTCGCCGTTATTTGTTTCATAGGGTAGGAAAAACGTCAATATTTGTCTATCTTGCATTGATTCATGAGTTTCACTAATCAGCGATATGGAACATTGTTCACAACCAGTTTTTTTAACATATTTCAAGGCCACAAAAGCTGCAAAATATTCAACAGCGAAGGCTTCTAATGTTTCGTCATTACTGTATGAGGCATCAATCATTACTTCCTCAACGTTAATAAATGCTTCTTGAT
Organism: Priocnemis perturbator; assembly: GCA_963942575.1. Taxonomy (NCBI): domain Eukaryota; kingdom Metazoa; phylum Arthropoda; class Insecta; order Hymenoptera; family Pompilidae; genus Priocnemis; species Priocnemis perturbator. Next base: position 11,601,001 of record OZ012652.1, read on the forward strand.
TGTCCTCATTTTCACGTCTTGTACTTGCTGATAATAATTGAGGATTAGATGTTGTAGGTACATGTGTTGAGCTTGGAAGTAAAGATTCATCCTCATCATCTAAGCAATTTGCCGACTGAGCAGGTTTCGATAAATTTAATACAATATTTGTTTGCAATGATAAACGAAAAGCTTTTGCAGACGGATTCTGATTGTAAGTTCCACCGTAAGTGCGGATTATTGAAAATAAATTTTCCAATGGATCTTGGTTCAATCTAGATGTCATAAGAAATTGAATTCCATCGCATTGTAAATCATTCCATAATTGCAAGATGGCTCTTACAGAAATTTCTAAGCCTTGAAAACATAGTGGTCTTTTAACACTAAACCTACTATGCGCGATCAAATGACCGTTTTTGATATTTCGTTTAGAATTTCTCGTATACAACGTTACTATATCACCATGTAGCTTATTGACTTTTCCTATAATATACATACAACCCATTTTTCAATATTCACAACTTTCTATATTGTTTACTTTCCGAAAAAAATGTATAGCCTGTCTAGTCTACCACGAACGGTCATTTGACCATTTGAAAAATTCATGTCATTGATGACTATATTCTTCGGAAAGCGCACTCCTGATATCGACGAGGATTGTTCGGAAGATGACCAAGAAGTTTCCGATATTGATAATGATACAGCAGAAAATAATTGTGACTTATTTGACAGCGATACGGACGAAGAGAATATTTTGAATATACGAAGAGGACAAAAAAGAAAGAGATTTATAGTTAGTTCTGAAAGTGAAAATGAGGAAGAGATTGAAACTGCTATGGACGGAACTGTTTGGCAAAAAATAACAGAAGGGTCTAATCGCGGAAGAGCACCGATTTATAATATTTTCAAGGAAATATCAGGACCGACAGGATACGCTAAACGAAATATTATAAAGGGCAGAGTTGAGTCAGCATTTTCCTTGATTATTGATCATAACATGATTGAACATGTAAGAAAATATACGGAATTAGAGGCATTTCGAGTGTTGAAAACGAAATGAAATTTATCTATTGCAAAATTATATGCATTTATTGGATTTCTATATGCACGCGGCGCATATGAGGCTAAAAATATGGAGATTCATCAGAAATCATGAGATTTATTCGGTTTGACAACAAAAATCAACGAAGCCAACGCTTACAAAACGATAAGTTCGCTTTGATCTCTGAAGCTTGGTACAAATTTATCGATAACAGTCAAAACTGTTATAAACCAGAAGCATATCTTGCTATAGATGAACAATTGTTTGCTACAAAAGTACGTTGTAGATTTACTCAATACATGCCCAACAAACCGGACAAATTTGGCATAAAATTCTGGTTAGCTTCCGATGTAAGTAGTAAGTATATAGTAAACGGCTTTCCTTATTTGGGAAAAGGTGAAGGGAGGGAATCATCGGTCCCACTTGGGGAGTTTGTAACTTTGAAATTAGCAGAACCATATACGGGCCATGGGAGAAATATAACAGCTGACAATTTTTTTACAAGCGCGGCATTAGCGGGTAAACTTCTAGCAAAAAAAAACTACGCTTGTTGGAACTATCCGCAGAAATAAAAGAGAGCTACCAAAATTAGCGAGACAGGCAAAGAATAGTATGACACGCTTCTCAACAATATTATACAAATCGAATGATTTTATTGTTTCAATTTATAAAGCTAAACCCTATAAAAAAGTATTGAACCTTAGTTCAATGCATTCATCCGTTGAAATTGAAAAAAGTGACACCCGTATACCAGAGACAATTAGATTTTACAATAGCACAAAATTCGGTGTAGATGTAACCGATCAAATGACCACAAAATATAGTGTAAAATCTAAATGTCAAAGATGGCCTTTACAGGTACTTTTCAATATCTTAGATTTAGCCGGGATAAATGCTTGAATTTTATATAAAGAAACGACGGGTCAAGAAATATCGAGGCAACAATTTTTATTTCAATTGGTAGAAGAGCTTGGGACCGAATATCTGAAGGAGAGACAGCTAAGCAAAGAATGTTCATCAAAAACAATAATAAACACAGCTACAGATTCTTCTGGACGGAAATCTTGTCAAATAGGATATTGTAAAGTCAATAAGACTAACAAAATTTGTATAAAATGCAAAAAATACGTATGTGGAAAATGTGCAATACAAAATGCTGTAATTTGTTAAAAATGGGCTGAAAATGCATAAAGGTAAATAAAACTTTCTAAATAGAAAAGCGGGGAGCGGGTTTTTATTGTAGCACCAGAAAAATATTTTGTTTACTATCCAATTGGCTAAAATCTCTTTCTATATTAAGATAAATATGTTTTTTTGAAGCGGTCATTTGACCGCTCATGGTAGGATTAGGTATATATGAAATGTCGGTAGGTTTAGTGTTAAGACCGTAGACCGTAATGGTGCGCCATTTGGAACATTGTTATAATAATTGTTTTAAATTATTTTCCGCATTTAAACGAATTTGTGATAATGCGCATCTATTTGGATTCGAATCGTTGCAAGTTCTGCTGTTTTAAGAATCGAAACTATCGTTAAGAATTCTAAAAAATTCGGCCGTATACATGACCGTCGAGCTTTTAATTTCTCCTACTGTTCCTGCGGTTAAGAGAGCTGCTGAGACCCTACGAATAAATATCTGCAGACCTAAACAGCATTTCATTTTTTCAAAGCACGTTGGACTAACATGTTCTTGAGATAATTTGCAAGCAGCTGTCGTTGCTGCACGGTTTTCTAAATCCCATAATGAGCTTACGTCTTTCCAAGATGCAATCCTATCATCAGCATACACAATATCATAAGTCATAAGTTGATTCCTAATAGACTTATACATATGCGGAATATCAAAGATTAAATATATTTTTTCATTTCCGTGCATGAAATAAGGACGATCATCAGGAATCATATGTTTCATGACACTTTGATTACTACTACACTGTTTGAGATTCGCGCCGTTCCAACGCGTCATACACGCGTCACGCGCCGTGGTTAGTCTAACCCATCCTAATAAATACGTGCCGGCACAGCGTGACCGTGGATGACCGCGTTTGTCCCTTACCTATATGTTCATCGTCTCCGCCACAAAAACAGCGTCGCTAATTGGCTTAATTAGAAGACGCGAGTGGGGAGACCCGCCGTCCTTTGCCGTCCTCGCGATTTTAAACTCAACGATTTTTGGCAGTTGTTTTCACACCGAGCTAGAGAGTATAGAAAGTAATAAACGAGCGATAGAGAGTTTCTCAGTGATATCGAGAGTCAATTTATAGCGTGCTTCCTCACGTAAATGCACATAATTTCCAGTGTGTCCGCATTGGAAATTATACCTTCCTACTAGTGATTGCGGCGACGTCTTCCCGCGTGCACCTTTCTTGCAATCACCTTCTTCCTTCCGAGATCCTCAAGGTAAAGGATTGTGTAGCATCCGCTACGGCCTTTACCTCCCGTATATTCGGGGTTTATCGCCACGACGTCGTCGTTGAGCGATCCTCAGCCTTCCTTCCGCGCCTTTAATCTAGGCGTTGCACGTTTGAGTTGCTTTTTAGTTTTTTATCTTTATCATTGAGTGTGTGTGCCTTCCGCGTTAACCATAATCTAGAATAAGTGTGTGTGTCCTCCGCGCTTAGACATATTTTAGAGTATTCTAAACAGTAAGTGCGCGTGTAAATATCCGGGTAATAGTTTTAGTGATTTTTCCGTTTTACATAGTCGCGTGACTTTATAATAAATGACTTTCCGACCTAAAGTGTCAATCAAGACGGTACTTTATTCCGGCATACTCCCCAGTATTCGACCGTGCCTTCCATCCTTGGCTTAGTCGCATACATACACTGATCACAAATAACAGCACGTAATTTTAATCCTGTTTTGAATGTTGCTTCTATAACTTCGTTCAATATAGCAGATAAATCAATACTATTTATCGCGTTGGCAGTCAAAAAATACGCTATAGGCTGCTTCCAATTATGTAACAAGCCTCTGACCATGAAAACTAATGCATTAGTCGCTATTTTTTTACTAGATCCTCGCGATTCTAAATCTTCAAAACCTTCAATTTTTTGCCGAGGCTCATGAAAATCAAAACATCGCTTTATACGCATTTCATCGAACAGTAGGACGCAGTTACGTTTGTCACTATTCATGCAATTAACTTTAGATTGTAATTGACTAAATAAGGGATCGCAAATTCCCGGCCATAAATTCACCGTGCTGAACCATTTGCTGATAATACTTCTTCCCGGTAATACAAAATTCAACTGTTTACGCATTTTCGTGTACAAACTTGGCGAACTATAATGCATTTTTTTCACTAATTGCTGCTCTTCTTCCGTGTAAGGAGATTGCTGCTTATGAAATAATTGCATCGCTTTAAATGTAAGTAAGCATCCTTGTACTCGACGTCGCAAACCAATTAACAGTGTTTCATCGGACAAATTACCTGTTTCCAATATTTTCACTTTTGTTTGTAAACGCGAGATTATCTTATTTTTTGCCTTATTTCTTTCCTTTAGTATTTTATTTTCGTCTTTTAGCCTCTGCATCAGAGTTTCTGTACGATTTTGTTGTGTTTTTAGCATTTGTACTTTCTCGCGATAGTTTTGCTCAATCGGAATGACTGAACACGTATCCTCATCATCGGAATCAATTTCATGTAGTACTGGTTCTGCATTTATTTTTAATCTTCCACTTGGATATATGGCGTTGACTGAAAAATGTCGACTACATATTCGGAATATTCGTAATTCTGCGTCCGATTCGTTTGCTAAATGATCGCAACCACTATTCACTAACCACGTTATCAAACGATCTGTATTAATAACGGGTAGGCGATAAAAACGGACATTTAATATGTTGTCCCTACTTTTTAACCCACAATTTTTGTAAATACAAACGTTATTGTGAGGTCTGCTCCCCATTTCGATTTTAATTTTATGATATTATATCTATAAATCTGATAAAACTGACCCGTTTACTTAATTGCTGCACGTTTCACCAAAAATCACTTTGGTGTCTTCACTGCAGCGATTACACGGGTCAACTGTGCTACGTATTTCATCGTAACAATACACGAAAGGGAAAAAAAAACATCTCGTGGTAGTGATGCGTTATTAAGAGCAGCAGTTCGCCGCGATACAAGCATGGAACAATCGAAAATCATGTTGTGGCTGGCGTTTCACGAAGAAGCAAAGTCACTGGCAGTAATTTTATTTTAAGAAAATTATTTTAATGTACTTCTACATCTAAGCACGTACGCGCACAAGGCAGCCTGAGCATAACGTCATCAGAGGCGCGTGAGCAAGCCCAGGCAAACCGATTCAATGGTTTGATATTGCACTCATCGATAGATCGGTTCGCCGCCGTACGAAAAAAAATGTAGTGTGTTGGAGATTTATTCTAATGCTGGAGAATAGGTGTAGCTTGCTTGGACCGATCCGAGACTGTCGGATCGGGCTGTGAGCAAATGTCGCCAACGGAAGAGTGACAATATTTTAATGAATTATAATCGTTTTTATACTTTTTAAATATCACAAAGTTAGAGATGTTTTTCCTCAGTCTGATTTGCTTTTGGAAAAGAGCAAGCTACACCGATTCGCCCAATACAAGAATGAATCTCCAACACACCAATGACTTCTCGTTCACCCGCTCAGACAGATAGTCACGGATCGGCCCGAGCAAACTAAACCGATTCTCCAACATTAGAATAAATCTCCAACACACTACATTTTTTCTTGTACGGCGGCGAACCCATTCATCGATGAGGGCAATGTGAAACCATTGAATCGGTTTGCCTCGGCTTACCTACGCGCCTCTGATGACGTCATGCTGAGGTCGAACATGTATTTTATTACATAAGAGCATCTGTTGCTTAATTTTTAGACTTTGATGGTCTGAAAACAAATCTAAAATCCGTTTATCTCCATCATCCTCAGTTTTTAGAAAGGAAAAAATAAATATTTTTTGTACGTAGAATAAGATTCTGTGGGGAGTGACACACACGCCACACCAGTCCCTTGCTGTGTATCGCCGGCCAGGCACCGAGCCTCGGCGTGCGTCCGGGAAAAACATAAGCGTCGCGGTGAGTGAAGGGGAAAGAGAGGTGACGACGCACGACTCACGAGGCAGTCAGCCACGGATGTATATGATTGTAGGACACACGTGCGTAAAAATAAAAAAGCGAATTTGATTTCCGATTACAAGCTTTACCCGATACCCACACATTCAGATCGTCAATTTAAAAGTTAGACTATTATTAGTTATAGCAAAAGAATCTGGCAACTTTTCTGAATAAGATCATTGCGCACACCTATTTTTCCGAATCCTTTCCAATTTTTAGTCAAAATGACTAATCTGCCATAAATTCTAGTGTCTAATTTTACTGCATCATACAACAGGTATATTTCTTCTGAAACGATAAATAAAATAGTTGTTGAAGTCACGCACTGACAGCAGAAGTTCTCCGACCGTTTTAATAGCGTCCTGCGCTGCGGATGTAAACGTTATTTTATATTCTTATAAAAACAATTAATGAGCAATTACATACAAAAAATCGGGTACGCTCAAGTTCAATTGAGTTGTCAGTTGGGTAGGAGTGTAGGACTAAGACTTGCAGATTGGAGAGTGAAGTTGAGCTAGTCAAGTATAGTTTCTAAGCGTTTATTTCATGCGGGTGCGCTGCCGCGTTTAACTCATTGTCAGTCTATCTCGGCAACTGTGAGTGGAACACAACGAATTTGGTAAAGAATGTTTAAAATGTTCAGCTTAAAACAATGCAAAATGTTCTTCGTATATTCGAACAGATCTTGTCGAGAGCTTCAAAGCGATACCATGCACGGTTGTGTTCTATTGACGGTTTCCGAGACAAGCCAAGATAAACGAAGTCAAACGTGACCGCACACCCGTAAATATTGCACCGTTTCCCCGGGCAGTCGATATTTTCCGCAATACACTAATCGATTCTTACGCTTCCATTGGTCTATTTAAACAAGTTTTTCGTTTTGTTGCAAAACATGCAGCCGCGTACCAATTTGAACTCCAATGCACATGAGGGCAGCCCGAGGCCGCATGAAAAGTTGATCCGAGACGCAACGAACTGTTTTGATATATTAAACAGATATTGCAAAGTAGCGAAAGAAACTGATGTTATTTTTAAATCACGTGCTAATTACTCTTTAATTATGTATGCATCTGTGAAGTATCGATTACAAAGGTGAGGGTGAAATAAAATTTTTAAATAAAATCTCATTACGTTTTAAGCAGTTACACAATGGGTAATGTCAACGTTCTATGTTTGCCTATTACCTACGGTACTAGCTCCAATTACCGACGCCAACCGACGCCGCCAAGAGACCTCAGCGCCCCCTCAGACCCCATCCAGCCCCCATTTGCGGGCCGCTGCTTAACACAGGCGCTGGCAGTCTTTAAGAATATCTCGTCGGTGTTCTATGTTTGTCTATTACCTACGGTACTAACCCCAATTACCGACGCCAACCGACGCCGCCAAGAGACCTCAGCGCCCCCTGAGACCCCAGCCAGGCCCCATTTGCGGGTCGCTGTTTAACGCAGGCGCTGGCAGTCTTTAAGAATATCTCGTCGGTGCTGGCAGTCTTTAGAAACATCTCGTCGGTGTGTTGCATTATCATCTAGACATGAGCCGCAAGAACTTAGTTATGCAATATTCCGCATGCGGCGAAACAGTCTTGTAACACACTAGCGGGCAAATCCCCCATGGGTCGCACGGAGCGCTGAGGTGTAATGCCGCCAAAAAGGGCGGAACATTCGAGATAGTTTTCACCGCCACCCAATCCCAACTCTAACTGCAATATTATATGCGTTAGAAATCAATGCCTTGTCGATTAATTGATTATAACAAAAAAAAATGATAAATAAGCGAATTAGTTTCTGTTAGAGAATGAGAGGATGGAGATAAATCCTTCTCCTAGCCTCCCGGATACCGGATCGAGCTGGGAACAACTCTAGTGCAGCTGTGCGCTAAGAAGGAATACGAAACTCCGCGAAAGACCCGGGCACTGCACTCGTTAGGAGAGATGGATACTATTCTCGTACACTAGTTATAGGAATTGTACTGTCGTTTATTTCACCTCTGTACCGTCTCAACAAATAACTGTTTGACTAAATAATACTGCCGCAAAGGCTTAACAAAAACTTCGGAAAACTCGGAAAACTGATCTGTTCGGAAATACGTCCTTACTCGCTCGCTGTCTGATCAAGAAGGAAGGCAGTTAACGGGACAGGACCACGTGTTCCGTCCTCCTTCCCATCGGTGTGAAGCACGCATGTGTTGGAGCCAATCATCTGTTCGATTGTCTTAGACGTCAGTCTACGTCAAAGCTACGTCACGGGCACGTCACCCGACGATCCACTCATAGCCCATGAGCGAGCGCGGGAGTGGCAGCGATTGGTCGTTGTCAAAAATGGCAACTGCCGCGCATGGCGATCGCGACGCGCAGATCGCCCGTCACGCGCGCAGTTTAAATACTGCTTACTCTTTAACATACCACCCGCCTCGCTACACTCATGGAGCGATAATCGGAAAGGTGTGAAGTGGTCGAACTACATTCGGATGTGCGGGTTACGCGTAGATCGGACCTCGGAAGTACATCGCGGGTTACGCGGAATAAACCAATTGTCGTCGAGTGAGCAACCGTGACTAGCGGAGTGAATATTGAAACTAAATTCTACGGTACGGTAAGTATTCTTAACCTAAACTATGACTAGTGTGTACAATATTGCTGCACTGCAGGTCTTAAATTTTACAAACGGAATTTTACAATTAGTTGGAGTGTATCTCACGCTTTAACGGAATCTAATGCAAATAAGTGAGAGAAACAAAGACTATAAAAAGATAATGCAGTGAAACGGAACTATAATTCTGAGACTAACAGGAGTGTAACAGTGAAACATTAACTGCATTAGAGAGATTACGCAATGGAATAGTTGCAGTGCCTATTTTGTGAACCTGTGTCGGTGGGAGCTGCCAGGTCCTCGGACGCTTCTCGGAAGTGGTACTGCTCGTCCTGCTAACATACCGGAACTTCGGAAAACAAAAATTGGACTTGCTGGACGCCGGATGTTAGCAGGCAGCACCGTATAGTGCTATGGAATGCGGATAATCCGCAGCGTAAATAGACCTTGAATGGCAGCGCTCACCCAGTCAATGAAATGGATCGTCATCGGAATTTACTATCATGCAATCGGAACTTATACTACGTGCGAAATATTTACAAGGTATACTATGCCCTAAACTTGCGACGGAGTGGGATCCCTGCTGGTATGAGAATCCACAGGAAGCTTACACAGCTGTGTTATAGGGCGCTTGTATTCGGAGGATGCAGTTCGCACTAGTACTACTCGCACTAACTTGTCCTGGCCCTGGAAGCACTTGGCGATACGGCCCATTTCCCACTTTGTTGGAGGTAGGTTTGGATTTTTAACGATCACTAAATCGCCTATTCGGAAATTGCAGCCCTCTTTTCGCCATTTTAGGCGTTGCTGCAAGGTGTTAAGGTAGTCTGCAGTCCATATCCTCCAAAATGTTTCCAGGCACCTTTGTACGGACTGCCATCGACTAAGTCGGTTCTCGGCGACGTCTAAAACGCTCGGTACAGGCGGTGTTTTAAGATAGGAGCCGACGAGGAAATGCCCCGGGGTGAGTGCGTCGTACGAATCGGGGTCGTCGAAGAGGGGAGCAATTGGCCTGGAATTTAAAATTCCCTCTACCCTACACAGCAGAGTGGAAAACTCCTCGAACGTTGGCGTAAAGGAACCCACCACCCGCTTAAGATGGTATTTAACACTTTTAACTCCGGCTTCCCACAATCCACCGAAGTGGGGAGCAGCCGGAGGATTGAACTGCCAATTGATCCCGTCCGACGCGCACTTGCTTAGTAACTCAGGGTCACTGAGTACCTTTTTTAGGTTCGCCGCGAGCTCCCTATCTGCGCCTACGAAGTTCGTGCCGTTGTCGGAGTATACCGTGCCCGGGAGTCCTCTACGCGCGGTAAACCGGTCAAATGCCGCCAAAAATCCGGCAGTGGTCGCATCGTCCGCGCATTCTAGGTGAATCGTCCTAATCGAAAGACACACGAAGACGACGCAATACGCCTTATGCGTTTTTATTCCCCGCCCCTTTGAGGATCGTATGGCAAACGGTCCGGCGTAATCAATGCCGGTGTGCGCGAAAGGCCGCGACGGGGTAACACGTGCCGCGGGTAAGTCCCCCATCTTCTGCGTTGATAGCGACGCTCGATGTCGCGCGCATACGACACAATTAAAACAAACCCTTTTTACTAGGGAACGAGCGCTCAACACCCAGTATCGCTGCCGCAGGAATCGCAGCGATACTTGAAGTCCGCCATGCAGGGTCGCAGAATGCGCATGCAGTGCCAGCAATTGCGAAACTCGGCATTGCGGTAACAAAATAGGAAATTTTTCGTCTCTGGGTAAAGAGGAATTACGAAGCCGCCCTCCTACACGTAATATGCCATCTGTGTCGATAATTAAATTAAGATTTCTCACTGTACTAAACTTACTGATATCCTTGCCATCCTTTAGACAAGCTACAATCTCTGGAAAGGACTGTTGTTGCACCTGTTTGCACCAAAACTTGGCGGCGGCTTCTAATTCGGCGGCGGAGACCCATGCATGCGGTAAGTTTAACTTAAATCTACGAATCTTATTTGTAAACCTAAATATATACGCAGTGACTCTCAATAGTCTCGGCCAAGATGACACGCGTTCCGCCAGTTCTAAATTTTCTTCGCATGCCCCCGGATGTGCCTGAAGGGCTCTTTGCTCTTCGCACGAAGACGGCGTAGAGTCGATATTGACGGACGGAGGCCACGCGGTGTGGGGCTGGGTTAGCCAGACCGGCCCTTCCCACCACAATGCATGCTGCAGGAGTTGTTGCGGGGAGAGACCACGGGAGGCACAGTCGGCAGGATTGTCCTCGGATGGAACGTGCCTCCAGGAGGCTTTCGGAAAGGAAGTCTGAATGGCCGAGACCCGATTCGCCACAAAAGGTTTCCATCGAGACGGGTGATCTTGAAGCCAATGCAGGACTACCGTCGAGTCTGTCCAGCAGTGGACTGGCACATCGGAAAAGGGCATTTGATCGACGACGAAGCGCACGGCCCGCACGAGAAGCTGTGCTCCGCACAGTTCGAGCCGTGGAATGCTCTGGAGTTTCACCGGTGCGACCTTCGTCTTGGCGTAGAGTAGGGTAGAGCTGAAGTCGCTGTACGATCTCTGGATGCGGAGATACACCGCAGCGGCAAACGCCACGTTTGAAGCGTCACAGAATCCATGGATTTCTATATCCGGACGTGATAGGCTCTGACCCGTCCATCGAGGAATTTTAATTTGGTTGAGAACCGGTAAGTTTTGTTGGAAAGCCAAGCATTTTTCAGCCACGCTGGCCGGAAGAACTACGTCCCAGTCCAATTTCAAAAGCCAGAAACTCTGCATCAAAATTTTTCCAGTAACAATGACTGGGGAAGCCCACCCGTGGGGGTCAAATATGCGAGCCAGGAGAGACAGAAACTTCCTCTTGGTTGTAACTGGTGGATCCTCAGTTACTTGGAAAGAGAACATGTCGGTCTTTGGTTCCCAATGGATGCCAAGGACCTTCAATTGAGGAGTTTGCTCAATGCGCCTTTCGGGAGAAACCGCTAAGTCGGCTTCTGGAATATCGGATAGTAAAGCCGGGTGGTTGGCCGTCCATTTATACGGTCTGAATCCACCCGCCTTGAGGAGCTGGCATAACTGCCCTCGCGCGTCCTTGAGCGCCTCTAAATCGTCGGAGCCGAACATGACGTCATCGACGTACACGCATTGGCGAAGAATATTTGCCGCAATCGGGAATTTGTGCCCGTCATCGTCGGCTAACTGCTGGATGACTCGGTTAGCTAGGAAAGGGGCGCAGGCTGTGCCATACGTGACGGTAAGTAACCGGAATGAAGCTACCGAGCCCTGAGCGCTCGGCCGCCAGAAAATTCGCTGGAAGTCGGAATCGTCCGGGTGAATTAATATTTGTCGGAACATCTTCTCCAGGTCTGTGGCATACACGAACTGAAATTGGCGCCAGCGAAGTATAATGGAGAACAAGTCGGCCTGGAGGTTGCAACCGATATGCAGGAAGTCATTTAGAGCCGACCCGTTATCGGACTTAAAGGAGGCGTTGAACACCACCCTCACCTTTGTGGTAGAACTCGACGCTTTCACAACAGGGTGGTGTGGGAAGTATGCCACTTCCTGGCGGTGCTCGTCCGCGGACGATACACGCTCCATGTGACGTAAGTCTAAATATTCTGCCAGAAAGGCATGATACGGCTGACTCAGTGCTGGATTCTGATCTAAACGCCTTTCCTGATTCAGATACATTTTGAAGGCTGAAGTTCGGGTGTTGCCTAGCTTAATCGGAAGCGTGGTTCGAAAGGGGAGGCGCACCACGTAACGCCCGCTCGGAGTACGTGAGTGAGTAGACTTAAAGTGCTGCTCGCACTGCAGTTCAGCCTCGGAGTGAAGATTGACTGTGGGAATTTCTTCCAGCTCCCAGAATTTGACGAGAGACGCATGTAATTCGTCATTGGTGTGGATGTGATTGACCGCAACGTGCGACGAAGACGGGGATGATGAGTTGGATTGGCCGGACAGAATCCAGCCGAACATGGTAAGCTGAGCTACCGGAGTGCCTGGAGGGCCGCGAATCAGTCCGTCGCGTAAAATCGTGCCATAATAATCTGCCCCGATAATTAATTGGATTGGTGCCTTGCCATAGGGGTCCCGGTCTGCCAATGGTAGGGAGTTTAGGTGCGGGCAAGCGGAAGGATAGTTGACAGGAGGAGGGAGATAAGAGGAGAGTTTAGGCAGCACCAGTGCAGTGATTGGAATGGCGGAATGGTTACCCGTACAATTCGCCGCGGTAAGCAAAACGGCCTGTTTAATAGCGCCTACACTCCTTGAACCGATTCCCGACACGCTAATATTAACACCCTTGCGGACGGGTTTCAGGATCTGCACGATGCTCTCCGATACGAAAGTGGCTTGCGAGCCTTGGTCGAGCAGTGCGCGGACAGTCAGTGACCGACCTGACTTACTGTGTAGTCGGACGGTGGCGGTCGGTAGCACCGTGAAATTCTTTACGACATCGGCGCAGTTATTGGAAACGCTATGTTCGGAGGCTGGAGGCAAGGATGCGCTGGACTCGGAAGCAACTGCCTCGGTAGGATGCCCGACCCCGGCACTTCCCGGTTGGTCTTCGGCGCCCTCCCGGTGCAGCAACGTATGATGCTTCCGTTTACATACACGACAAACATTTTTACTCTCGCAATTGAAGGGGCGGTGACCCTTCCGGAAGCAATTAAAACACCGCTCTTGTGAGGTAAGCAACTCGATTCTTTTCTTTACCGGCTTGCTAATAAACGCCTGACTCTGAAACAGTGGATGCCCCCCTTGACAAACGAAGCAGCGCAGGCCACTAGCCATTGTTTGATGGGAACGGATCGACCCGCTCCTTGCCTCCCTCTCAACATGGGCGCTAGCCCTCGGAATGGTAGCCGGTTGACCGGACGTTTCAAATGCGCGGATACGATAGGACAAATACTCGTCTAGCTCGGAAAATGTCGGAAATACGGTCACGTCCCTCTGGGTGAGCTCCCACTCATGGCGCGTTTGCGGATCAAGTTTCGACAACACCGTGAAAATAAACTGGTCTTCCCACAGATTAATGGGCCTTTTCATGGCCAAGACGGCATGATAGATTTCATGCGCCTGATCTCTCAAGACCCGCAAATCCCGCTCCCGGTGAGTACCCACCCTCGGAATAGCCGTGAACCGCTCTAGGTGCGTATATACGATCGCCCGTGGATTCTCATACCGCTTTTTTAGCAGCTCCCACGCCGTCGCATAGTTGGCCTCCGTGACATCCGTGTTCCTCAGGATCTGCACCGCCGGGCCTCTTAGACTGCCCTTTAGATAATGGAGTTTTTGTACATTTGTGAGGTCGGTGCGAGAGTCCACCAAAGACACATATAAGTCACGAAAGCCGGGCCACGAAGTGATGTCCCCTGAGAAGGTAGGTACATTAATCGGCGGTAAATTAACAGTATTATTTCTATTATTAACAGAAGTAAGAGCGTCGGTGCCGGACGCAGTCGGGATTACCTGGAGGGCGTCGAGGGATTCCGTCAGGAAGTCCCTTACCTCGTCGACGCATTCGGTAATCGAAGCAAATGCATCGGTGGAGAAATACTCTAGTGTTCGCCTCTGTTCCCGCGTTGCCCGGAGGAGGATGTCGTCGTGTCGGCTGATGCAACTCTTCCAGAACGTGTCCAGCGTCTGGAGTCTGTTCTGCACTGCAGAACGGGTCCTCTTGGGAATGGCCAACTTCTTGAAGTTCGTCTCAATCCTCAAGATCTGGTCCAGGTAGTTTTGCTGGGCCAAAATCAAACAGTCCAGCTCGGATTCGTCAACGGAATTCGTGGAGGTCATCGTTCAAGATGGCTGCGTAACGGTCACCAGGCGTTGGAGCTCGTCAAGATGGCTAAGGGCCGTTCGCACGTGCTTCTGGAATTCCTTCGGCGGCGCGCACTACACTATCCGGCTCGAAGGACCAATGTTAGAGAATGAGAGGATGGAGATAAATCCTTCTCCTAGCCTCCCGGATACCGGATCGAGCTGGGAACAACTCTAGTGCAGCTGTGCGCTAAGAAGGAATACGAAACTCCGCGAAAGACCCGGGCACTGCACTCGTTAGGAGAGATGGATACTATTCTCGTACACTAGTTATAGGAATTGTACTGTCGTTTATTTCACCTCTGTACCGTCTCAACAAATAACTGTTTGACTAAATAATACTGCCGCAAAGGCTTAACAAAAACTTCGGAAAACTCGGAAAACTGATCTGTTCGGAAATACGTCCTTACTCGCTCGCTGTCTTCCGTCCTCCTTCCCATCGGTGTGAAGCACGCATGTGTTGGAGCCAATCATCTGTTCGATTGTCTTAGACGTCAGTCTACGTCAAAGCTACGTCACGGGCACGTCACCCGACGATCCACTCATAGCCCATGAGCGAGCGCGGGAGTGGCAGCGATTGGTCGTTGTCAAAAATGGCAACTGCCGCGCATGGCGATCGCGACGCGCAGATCGCCCGTCACGCGCGCAGTTTAAATACTGCTTACTCTTTAACAGTTTCTAAGACGATAGCTGTTACGTTTCTTACTGTTCCTTCTTCTACTTCGAAACGTTGATACGAGCAGACGCGTTTATTAACTGTCTTAATTAGGTACGCCGTAATATTTTTGATTGAATTGTTCCCCAATAGATGGCGTATAGGAATTGTACATTTCTCGCAAACATTGTTCGCGAGTTAATGGACATATTCCGAGACTGTAACCACCTTAGCCACTGTAACCATCGAGTAGCACAGTTTCGCTCGCCGAGCTTAGACGTGTCGTGTGTAGCTCTGAGTTCCTTCCTCGTTCCGAGTTTTTCTTTTCTTTTTCTTCCTACTAGTCTTTCGAGTCAGTGTCTTTTTGTTTCTTTTTATTATTTAATTAAGTGGTCACAGCCCCTCCGGCCGTGCTCCCACAGGATTTTCAAAGTTCAAAGCGTCTCACTCCTACTAACTGGAGGAAAGTTTGTAGAGACAACTTAGGGCCCTTGGCCCGACCGGCGCGAGACAAGCTCGCGACTGAATCGCCGCACATGTCAGTGCGACCTTCTACTTCTTCTTTTGAAAGCCACCAGTCCCGAACTGGTTCATCAAGCGAGGATGAGGCCTTCTCGACGCCCACTACATTAAGTAGCAAGACCCAGTTAAATTTACTGCGTCCTCTCTCCATTAATTTGTCGCCGTTGTACAGTGATCCGGCTTTAAACCCAATTCCCGCGTCTCGCGACGATTCTGCTCCGTATACGGTCTCGCCACCGTCTAATGAAACTTCTACCACAGTCGTTGATAAAACTAACATCACGTCTTCACACTCCGAAATTCCCGCCTCGTCTAGCATTACAAAAAAATTAACCTTTCCCTCGGAAACGAGTGAGAAAAAATTTGTGAAGTGTTCGATAATTTCGGATAAAAGTTCCTCCGCTATACGTGCGATTCTCTCCTCGTCCGATAGCAAGAAGATCAAAACAAACACGATATACACGGTCGACCCTTCGGCCACCGTGCGTGAACCGTCTGACATGGACATCGACACTGAGGTCAATCCGGAGGTCCCGGTTAAAAACAAATTTAACGTACTTTCGCTTTTCTCCCAAACTGAAACCGTTAATATTGATACAATCAATCCTAGTACAGCCGCAGATGTTCTTCCCTCTGCGTCGACCTCCACTCGCCAGGGTCTGGTTGCATCCGTCAAGAGGCCGCCCCCACTCTACGTCTATATGCTTCTTTTCCTGAAATTAACAAACAATTATCTCAATTTTTTGGTAAAGACTCCTTCCCGCTTAAATTTCTGGGCAATCGTATTAGAATTCAATTATATCAACCTGATGACTTTACCACATTTAAAAACCTCCTTCGCGATAAAAGCGTCGCATTCTATACATTCTCGCACAATGCGAAGAAAACACACGCCGTGGTTCTGAAAGGCCTGCCGAAACTTTTAGCCCAGGAGGTCAAAGATGAACTCACCTTCAAAGCCACTGAGCCTCTCTTCGTAACTGATATTACTCCAGTAAATTCTTCCTCCTCATTTGCCATCTTCAAGGTGATTTTCCCTGCATCAATAACTCCTGCTAAAATAAATGCGATTAATTTCCTCTTCAATACCCGTGTGTATTGGCAAAAATACTATTCTAATAAGAAACACACGCAGTGTTTCAGGTGCCAAGCGTTTGGACATTCTGCAGGTAACTGCAATTTATCACCGTACTGCGTCAAATGCGCAGGAAATCACTTTACGATTGATTGTCAAAAACCCAAAGACGAGAAACCTAAATGTAAGAACTGCGGTGGTGACCATACAGCAAATTTCTCTCAATGCCCGTCTTTGACCTCGTATTTATCCAAAAGAGCTCCGCCTAAATCGAACTTCCCTGCCTTGTCGAACAGCCAGCGCGTTACCCATCCATCATATGCACAGTTTAATCCGGCTAGCGGTCTGTCATACGCCAATGCCGCTGCTGGTCGTTCTCTCCTAACCGCGCCGGAGACTCTCCCTGCACTGGTTAATACTCATGTGCAGGACTCTGGCATTAACCAACCTTCAGTCCACCCCTCTGAAAAATTTGCTCAATTGCAACAGGCTCTTGAACAAATTGACCAACTCTGCAACATTGACGAGATGCTAAGTACGGCCAATATTCTTATTGAGAAACTTAAAACGTGTACAACCAGAACTCAGAGATTTCACGCATTTTTATCCGTGTCTAAGTTACTTATATAAATGGCGACCTTACCCTCTATTTTACTGTGGAATGCGTCTTCGATTCTCCCGAAACGCAATGAAATTCTCCTTCTTACTAATAATAACAAATTTGATATGTTTATTTTTACGGAAACCTATTTAAAATCGTCACAACATTTTTCTATCCCGGGTTTTAAGATCACCCGTTCTGACCGATGCAACTCCTCGCGTTGTCGTGGCGGAGGGGTTGCTATCTTGACCAACAAAAACATTAACTTCCGTGTCTACAATCACACCTGGCAGCTCGCAGACATTGACTTCGTCTGTATACAGCTCGAACACCCCAAAGTTCTTGTAGGTGCAATATACGTCCCACCTCACGTTGTTATTGATAAAACCGTTCTTGATGTCATCTCATTTCTACCATCTCCTTTTATAATCGGCGGAGATTGGAATGCCAAACATCGGGCCTGGGGCAATTTTTCATCAAATAAATCTGGAGATTGTCTCTATAACTATTCGCTGAACTCTGCCTTTCGTATAATTTCACCGGACTCGCCTACATTCTTTCGGAAAAATCGTCGACCCTCTGTCCTAGATTTCTTCATCACTACATATACTCACAATCTTGAATGTGTCACCACTGATGATCTTTTTTCGGATCACAAATCTATTCAGCTTCTAGTTTCTGACGACGCTCGTCCGACCCGTGGCTTAAGCCACCACATCAACCTTGAGGAATACGAACGTTCTACCTCCACCATTAGAATTAACTCTCAAGTCCTCACCAAAATAGATATCGACTCTAAAATCAGAGAACTAACCGAATACCTGAAAGCCTGCTGGCGTAAATGTTGCACTCCGACTAGTGATAAGAGTCAGTCCAAATACCTATCGTCTGTTAACAAAAACGTTTCTAACAACCCTGAGTTCCTAGATCTAATTCGGAAAAGACGTAAGCTGCGATCCGATCTTCAGCGCTATGGCATCGCCCCAGAGCCCGGTGTTCTTACAGACTTAAATCGTAAGATCAACTCGCATATAAGACTCATTAAAACGAGATCCTGGATTAACATGCTACAATCGTTTAAAAAATCTGACCCTACCTTCTGGTCAACATACAAAGCTGCTAAGAAACGCGATACGAAAACTCATCTCCCCCCTTTTTCTGTTGACAACAAAACAATTATCTCGAATCACGACAAAGCTCAAATCTTGGCTAAGCAGTTTGCTCAGGTACATCTCGACGCATCTCAAATGAAGTCCAATCTGGATCCTTCAATAAGTAATTTTATTTCTGCTTCCCCGGGAAAAATTAAATCCTTGCTCCGTAAGCTCAAATCTAATAAATCTCCGGGTCCCGACGGCATCTCCTCAGACATGCTTAAATTCGCGCACGCCAAGGTATCGACACAAATTTACTACATATTCCGGGCCTGCTTCAAACTTAACTACTTTCCTGATGAGTGGAAGATTGCAAAGGTCGTAGCTATTCCTAAGCCTGGCAAAGACCCGTCTTCTCCTAGCAGTTACCGGCCCATTAGCCTTTTATCCATATTAAGTAAAATTATGGAAAAATTCATTCATGAATTTATTGCGAATCACCTTTCACGTCATAACATCTTAATCAACGAGCAGTTCGGTTTTCGATCTGGTCATTCCACTGTTCACCAGATCCTAAGAATCACCCAATTTATTGCTAAGAATCTAAATGTCAGTAGACATACTACCATGGTTCTACTCGACTTAGCAAAAGCGTTCGATTCCGTTTGGCACAATGCCCTTTTGTTTAAATTAAAAGCTACCAAAGTACCCGATAAAGTCATTGTGTTGATACAATCTTACCTACAAACCAGAAAGCTCTTCGTAAACATTAACGAATCTGTCTCTGATTCATTTCCCGTAAATGCCGGTGTCCCGCAAGGCTCTATCCTTGGCCCCTTATTATTTAATATTTTCATTAACGATATTCCACATGCCTCTGATTGTAACATAGCCCTGTACGCGGACGACACTGCTTTATACGCAACGTCCAAGAAATTCAACCTTTCTCTCAAGTACGTGCAAAATCACCTTAATGCCATATGCGAGTATTTTACTGCGTGGAAATTGTCACTAAACAGTGACAAAACTCAAGCCATTCTCTTCACCAGAAGAAATGATATATTTCTACAAAAAAGGAATGCCAATATTTTAATAGGTAACACGGTGGTCCCCTGGTTTGACAATGTTACCTATCTTGGAGTTGTACTTGACTCGAAGTTTTTATTCGAACCGGCTATCTCCGATCGTATTCAAAAAACACTCAGGGTCTTTTACGCCCTTATTAACTCCTTGCGGCCGAATGCTCCACTGCCAGCCCACCTGAGACTGTTGATTTATAAAACGTGCATTCGTCCTGTACTTACCTATGGAGTGGAAATCTGGCAGTCTGCATCTAAAACAAACTTTACCAAAGTCCAACGGGTACAGAATAAAATTTTAAAAACAATCCTAGGATTGCCTATGGACTCGTCCACTGAGTGTATTCACCTGGACACCGGTATTCCTCGTATATCTGAATTTGCTGAAAAGATCTCTCTTAATTACTTAATTAAAGAATATTCTAACCCTCTAGTAACCCTGACTACTACGTACGATATCAATAAAATTCCGTATAGAATCAAGTTCAGGCATCCTATGCAACACACCGGTCTCCCTGATACATAATTACTGCGTTATCGCCTGCTCAAACCTATACTCAGGTGTATGCCATCACTCAAATGTCGCGCCACCAGTGCTGCTAAAAGGGTTTCCGGTGCACGGTCACCGTGCTGTGCCGTGGACAACATCACATTCTCTTAGCGCATATGTACTTCCTTAAATTTTTTTTTTTCTTTTCCCCCTAGGGCGTATCTTACTTCATATTTTGCGGTGCATCTACGCTTCTTCACATGCTCGTTTGTCCTCCCTTGGCCCCCTTCTTTTTTTCTAGAGATTGGACATTTAAATGGTGTTTTACTATTTTTTGCTCGCACTTCACGTAGTAGCTTAGTCTACATTCTCTTTTTCTCTTACACTCATCCTAACTTATCTGTTCTTCATCCTCACTCAGACTAGGGATTTTTTGAAAAATGTTTTAATCCCACTACTCAATGATACCCTCATTCCTACTTTAAGTTGGTAACACCACTTCTACACACCTCTGCCAATACGAGGGCCACGGCTCTCAGGAGTGGTTATTCATAGGCCCAAGTCAGTCCCCCCTCCGCCTAGAGCAGGTTCCACTGGACATCAGCCCTACTGATGAGTCCTGTCGAGTGGATCCAGGACGAAACGTAATTTTAATCCAAGAGTGTCCCATTTTTGAGGAAATGCGTGGCGGCCAAGTGTAGAGGAGGCGGTAATCGGTCCCACACTTGGTCGTTATTATTTATTTTTTGGTTTCTATCGTACACCGTATTGGCAATTAGAGTATGAATATCATGTCTTAATTAGAGCCCTGGAAATCTTGTTATATTTGTTGATTACGTATTAATGTGTCCCTTGATTTGTTTGTTAAAATAAGTTATTAGTGTTATTCGTTTTGTCTCTTCTGATGATAGGTCGGAACAAACTTTACACTGTTAGCGTCCAATTTGCGAATGCTCAATCTTTACTTTACTTAACACTTGATTACAAAACTTCATAACAAGGAACTCAGTTATAATCGCATTGCCTGCTACGCAGCTCATGGGTTCTGTACGCTCTCGGCTAAGTGCGCTGGGCAGGTGGTCGACGATCGCCTCACGGGCGCGCAGGCCCGGCACGCTCGCGAAAAACAAAAAACCAACCGGTACATGTTACTAGACGCACAGCGACGCAGCGTCCTCAAAATTCACCGCGAATTTTAAATCGCTCGCTACACGCATTTATACACTTCTCAACCAAACATACCGCCCCCCTTGGACGGGTTAGCCCTCCAACACGGACCATTAGGCGCCGCTTGCTCTTAGGAAGGACCAGGATTACGCCTGACTCCATGAGGCACATCAAGCCTTAACATTAGTTAACAACTCACACCATATAAAATAGACTCAATGCGACGCTTCTCAACTAATACAATGACGTGTTGACGATTCACACAACGTGAACAGGTAACAATACATGTGCGAGATAATTACTAGAGGGAACAGACATTGAGTCATGAAAATAAACAATATATCGAAGAAACATCCGAAGCCATCGAGGGAGTCGGTTGATTGGTACTCCTATCAGGTCGGGCTCGGCCACCGTTAACAAAGAATTTCCGATAAGGAAGTGAGCTGGGGTCAGGATACCCAGATCGCGTGAATCGGCAGATAAAGGTCTGAGTGGACGGGAATTGAGTATCGCTTCTATTTGCACAAGTACGGTACATAAATCCTGGAAACGTAACGACGCGTTTCCCACTATACGACGCGAATGGTATTTGGCAGACTTCGCCGCCGACTCCCATAATTTGCCAAAATGCGGGGCACCAGGCGGTATGAAATGCCATTCAACCCCTTCGAGTGACAAAAGGTCGACAATTTATACATTGCTCGCATCGTCGAGCATGCGCCTTCTACACTCGCTCAACGCGCGATCTGCTCCCACAAAATTGGAGCCATTATCAGAATAGATTTTGTTGGGGTTGCCTCTTCGGGGCATGAAACGCTTTAAGCACGCGATGAAACAATCCGTCGATATGTCTGTGACGAGCTCTAGGTGCACAGCCTTTGTTGCCATGCATACAAAAATTGCACAGTATGATTTTACAAATTTGGAGTTGCGGCGCCGCCCTTCCTTAACGAAAAAAGGACCGCAGTAATCCACTCCGGTGTTCGCGAACGGTCGCGAGCTGGTTGGCGCGGACCTCTGGTAAATTGCCAATCAAGTACGGCGGACTGATCGGGGCATTTTTAAAACATGTAATGCATCGTCGCACTATGCTTCTTACGACGCCCTTACCGCCGACGGGCCAATACCGCATACGCACAGCAGCGAGAGTCATTTGAGGTCCTGCATGCAACGTTTTTCGATGTTCACACTCTATCATGAGCGATAGCAACACGGCGCTTTGAGCCTACCTCCAACGCGCATGACGCCCTCGGCATCAATGAACGGATTGAATGTGCTCAAATTAGCCTTTAAACGCGAATTCGACTCCTCTCGAAGAATTCTCAATTCCTCCCTAAACGCGCCCGACTGACACATTTTGACTAACTGCGTTCTTGCGGCGGCAAGCTCAGAACTGACTAACGGCCCTTCAGCCCTGTTACACGCATCGCGCGCGTTTTTCGCAAACCGTAAACAATAACCTTTGACATGGGTCGAACGCATGAGTGACGAATATCTACTGTTACGTCCTCCGTTTTTCGTCACCCTGCGTACACCGGGTATACCGGGGATCGGGGGACAGACGAAGTGACCGGCCCGATAAGAGATTTGACGTGTCAGCGGAGCGGCTCGCTGAGACGTCGTACGCGCCTTAATATTACTGGGTGACCCGGTGTAATGTTGACACCATACATATCGGTTGCTTAGGCTAAGGGCCCAGCGTTTAGACCATATTTCACTTGAGATCTCGCATTCCAACGCTTTCGCCGAAGCGACGCCCCTTTTTCACCGTGCGTTCTGAGCAGCGTCTTTTCCGAACGCTTTGCTCACTCTTAATTCAGACCTCCATGCGACTAGACGTATTTTTCTCTCATAAGACCTTTAACCCTGGTATTGGATCAGTATTCCAAAAATAAAATTGTTAAGTCTAAAGTGAAGATTTACACGAGTGTTCATTCATTCACCCTCAACATAACATAAAAATTGGTGGCAGCGGTGGGATACTGGTGAAGATATCCGAGGCACTTCGAACAAACGACACTAGCCAAGGTTGAGATGAGAAAAGCGCTGATTGTACTGTAAGTACAGAAATATATATATGTCCTTTTCTACATATCGAAGAAATCAAGAGTCAATTTTAATGGGCGATTCCCCCTTGACCGAGGACTCAGGAGAATCAGACGTAAATCAGATTACGATAAAAATGGATAATCATCTCGAATCTCAGGAAGCTAAACCTAGCAACTTAGCAAATTCTACGCAAGATAATGAACACTTGCGCCGTGAGAACGTTCAATCAAGAACAAAGTAGAAATCGTAAGAAGATTGTTAGAAAGGACGCTAAATAAGGCAGGAAACAGTGAAGATGTTCCGCGCGAACAAGGTACTGCACCTCCCGAGATAAGCAGCGATGATGAATCATCAACGCAAGCGTCTGCAAGACAATTGTTAGTCGATACTCAATCTGGAATCAAACTTCTACATTTAATATCGGAATTTGACGGAAAGAATCGGACCGTGGAACGTTTCTTGGCTGATATAAAAACTGTGTTAGTAAACTTTAAGATTGAGGAATCAATTCTCTTCCCCTTGATAGTAACAAATAAAATAAAGGGAGATGCGAAGGATTTGATTGATGGATTTAATGTTCGCACCTATGATAAACTTCGAGAAGTTTTACTACTAGAATACGGACTGAGTAAAAGCCGCGATTTATTGTCGCTAGAAAGACAACATTTAAGGCGAAACGGACGTAATATTCGAGAATTTACGCGACGTTATAACTTGATACATAGAGATATCGTTCGAAGCATACAGGCAAAAGGAGTTTCTGCTCACGAAACCAATATTCTTGTAAAGAACGAGGAAGAGACCTCATTAATCACATATATCAGAAACCTTGATCAACCTATGCAAAGAGACGTTAGAAATCAAAAACCATCTATGCTACGCGAAGCACAGAAGATAGCATACAAATTGCATCGTGAAGAGGAATTGCAGAAACATCTACATAGATACCGCCCGACTAGCACTAATTTCGAAAAATCACGCGTTACGCCTATGAGACCACCCACCATAACGCCGCGTTCGGTCACACACTCCTCAGAAAGCAATAAACCGAACCATGAGAGGCCATCTGTTTCTTTCCGTACCCCAGTGTGCTACAAATGCAATAAAGAAGGTCGCTGCTCGAGTAAGTGTCCCGTGGAAAATTTTCGAAAACCCATAGCACCAACCTCCCCAAACATCAAGTTCGTGGAGTCAGCCGAGGAACACGAAGAGGACCCGAACGAAGAAATATTATTGAAGAAATGGCAATTAGACTCCGAGGACGATTGCGCACTAGAACTTTCCTAGTCGATACAGGCGCTAGTATCAACCTTATCAAGGAATCCCCTTCTAAAGGTTTACAGGCACGCTCTTCCACGAACGAGTTCTATGGAATTAGCGGACAACCAATGCGCAGCAACAAAGACGCTCGATTTAAATTCGGAGACAATTATCATGAGTTGGTAGTTGTTCCGGACGATTTTCCTATTAAAGAAGATGGAATACTTGGACTTCCTTTTTTAACTACAGAAGGAGCCATTATACATACGAAAAGTAGAGAAATTGTAATCAATGATTCTTTGCATAAAGTCTTTGTTTGCTCTAGGGACAATAAGACAAGAGTACGAGGATTGCTCGAGAGCACACGCCTCACACATCTGAAAGACGCTGAATAAGTTAAAACCTTAACGGATTTGATCGCTAGTTACGTAGATATATTTGCTTTATCCGAGGATGAATTGCCAAGCACTACGTTAACATCTCATCAAATCCCCACTCAGGATGAAATACCGATACATGTTAAACAGTATCGATACCCGCCAGGGTATCAACAAGAAATTGAAAATCAAATGAAGAATTTGAAAGACAAAGGAGTTATTTAAGATTCTACGTTGCCGTATAATTCACCCCTTTGGGTAGTACCGAAAAAACCAGACGCTAATGGTAAAAAGAAGTGGAGAATTGTAGTTGATTTCAGGAAATTGAACGAGAAGACCCTGCATGACGCTTACCCACTTCCGAGTATCGAAGAAATATTGGATCAACTCGGACGAGCCCGATGGTTCAGTGCCTTCGATCTAGCTAGTGGTTTCCATCAGATACGCATGGACAAAAAGGACCAGCCTAAAACAGCATTTTCCACACATGCAGGATACTTTGAGTACAAGCGAATGCCATTCGGACTCAAGAATGCACCTGCTACGTTCCAACACATGATGGATCAGGCCTTGAGAGGACTAATTGGTAAAATCTGTTTTGTATATTTGGACGATATTTTCGTATTTGGAGCAAACCTCGAAGAACATAGGGAAAGGTTGAAAATGCTTTTTGATCGACTTCGAGAAGTAGGATTAAAATTGCAGCCGGATAAATGTCAATACTTGAAACCTGAACTTCAATATCTGGGACATTTAATTACAAAGGACGGATTTAAACCTAATCCCGAGAAAATAAAAGCTGTTAAGGAATTTCCCGTGCCAAAAGCCGTAAAGAATATCAAGGAATTTTTAGGACTCGCTGGATATTACCGAAGATTTATTCCAAAGTTTAGCCATATCGCTAAGCCGTTGAATAATTTGACCAAGAAAAACAGTTCACATGCTTGGAATAAAGACTGTACCGAAAGCTTTAAAACACTAAAGAGTGTAACCGTGACGAGTTACGTATCCCTCGGTCGGACGGAAGAGCGTTCAGAAGGAACAACTGATCCCTGAGGGTACGACCGAGGTAATGCAAAAATAGGTATTTAACAGTGTCACTAGCCGTTTTGCTTTACATACGTGCGTATGCTTGTGGATTCGAACCACTGGACGGTGAGGAGTGAAACAGAAAGAGGGTAGTACAGTTTGACTGGTAGAATGCCTATATATTCTGTAGGATATCGAGATTTAGTATAATACAATAAACAAAATACGTAGCGGCTCCGGTGATGCCGAGCCGGTGCGAGGTACGACAGGCCGTACGTGTGTCTCGCAGTTCAATGTGTTCGTATATGTACCGAAACGCGTGGTCTAGGTGCGCGCGGTTGTGCGTGTTACGTTCGGGTGTTGACACGGATAGTCCGACACGCGAAGACGCTCGCAATAACGTAAGAAGTCTCGGCGCGAGGTGTGTATCCGTGAGGCGGAAGGTTTTCACGTGCGAGTCGCTAGAACGCGGCGTCGAACGAAAAGTTCCCTTCGAGGTGACCTAGTATCTATACGAGTCTTCAATGTTCATGCGTAATGTACCTGAGAACACTTCGGTTACAACAACGACGGGCCGGCGGGGGATACAGTTAAGTACCAGCCGAGCAGCACGACAGTTTTGCCTTGATATCTCAGGTCTCGTTATCTAATAGGTGACTCGGACTTAGACCAATGCAAATTATGATTCTATAGCAAAAGGTTTGTTACAATTCGTCCTACGAGAACACGACAGTTACAACAACGACGGGCCGGCGGGGGATACAGTGAAGTACCAGCCGAGCAGCACGACAGTTTTACCTTGATATCTCGTAGTGTTTCCTTCTAAGCAATCTGCCGTCTGACTAAGACTAGGTCTTTGCCGTGGGGGACCGTATTTAACATACGGCCAGCCAAGGGCGCAGATCGTCCGCCAGTGGGGTATTTCACTGCGAGGAGTCGGGTAGGCCGAAGACGGACAGCGGGGGACCGATCAAGGTCAGCCGAGTGTCTTAGTCAGGCACCTTATTCCACCGTGGCTCTAATAAAATATTCTCCTACTTTCTACTCTTTGGTACCTATCTTGTGCGATGCCGCGTTCGCTCGTAATAATGCTTCTACTAAAGGAGTCAGCTTGCTGGATTGTTGCAAATGTGAATTTATATTGACGTTGCGTATAGTTTAACTCTTTTTATCTTGGATGCAATAACTACGGTGAAAAGATACACTCTGCTCGTGTCTCCCCGAGTATGCGTCCAGACTTCTTGAGACGCTCGACGTGAAATAATGATTCTATATAATGCAATTTTGAGATCCGCGTGCTAGGAGTATACTGAATACGTATCTCGACTTGTAAGCAATAGTCAGAAGTTACGGCGTTATGATGGGTCTCACTCTCGTCTATACAGATTGATTGTGTGGTTCCGGCAGTCCGCAGATATGCCTTTCCCACTTCTGTGGCGACTCAAGATAGGACGCTTGATCGTTGCGATTTCGGGGTTTCTATATACACGGTATGGTAATTATGAAAGCGAGAAGAGGGTGTCCCTCTATCGGACTTAGCGCCGTAGCGCGCGCGAACGGATCTCCCTCTGCTGTGCGCTCGGTCTACTTCGGACGGTAGACGCGCTTACATACGTCACGTGTTCGCGGATGTGGCCGTCTAGAAATACGGTCACAAGAGTTTACTCACATCAGACACCATTTTAAAATATCCGCATTTTGATAAGCCTTTTATATTAGCCACAGTCGCTTCCAACGTGGGAATCGGCAGCGTACTGAGCCAACTGGATGACAAAGGACTGGAGCGACCAGTTAGTTATGCAAGTCGCACACTCAACGCAGCTGAAAAAAACTACAGTACCATTGTTACGTCCTGCGTCCTCCACCTGCCCGCAAATTTTTGCTCTTCCAAATTGTTCAAGAGTTAACTAATTGATTGTTCTCGCAGCAGTCTGCCGCTCGTTCGATAGCTCCTAAGATTTACTATAAATTAACTTTAGGAATGTAGTGCGGTTCTCACGGACGCCCGTTAGCGATAAGACATGCCATGCGCGTCAAGTAAAGGTAACCTACACCCGGCCGATAACCGAGACGCGAATAGCAAACGAGCGAAGCGTACGTGATATGACGCCGCCAAATTCTCGCGCACGCCGACCGGACAGGCGCCTAATAACGTTGCATGCCGGAAAAAGCATCTCAAAAGATAATTCACGCACAGCCGAGTCCTGGGAAAGGCATCTCTCGGGCCGGTCCTAGGAAAAAATGCTGATGCAGCGTCAGCAAGCTGTTATGCATCGCCTCTGTACGTAGTTGTAAAACCCCAATAACCATAAACACTTCCATACCTGACACTTATCCAGGTGCGTCACGTCCGCTTTCCCCGAAACTTTCTTTCCCGGAACCACCCTCCCTTCAAATTCTCCGAACCTCGATTTCCCGAAATCCTAGGCCCTCGGACCCACCTTTCCCGGAACCACCTTCCCTTCAAATTTTCCGAACCTTTTCCCCCGCTCCCATCCCCGTTTCCACAAGTATATTAAGGGATGCTTCGGGGCACACGAAGCAATAGTTGTCTGTACGTCACGTGTGTAAGATCTGTTTGTGAATAAAATAAAAGTTCTTTCTCAACCTATCTCGAAGTGAATCAAACCTAGTCCGAAGTCAGTGGTCTAGGAGTCAGAACGTGACAAAGAATAACTGAGATTCTTTGCCACGGCATAACAAAGCGAACGTCGCTCAGCGTAGCGTGCCGCCTATATAGGGCAGTAGGAGATCTTTTCGAGCGCTTTTTACTTCACTTCACTTCTGTCTGTGCAGTACTTCGATCTGCACCGCTGTTCGCGCATTAAGTCACTTCAAAGCGTAACACCCGACTTAATATTTTCCTTCGTTACCTTTTAAGTGAATCAAGTCTAGTGAATAGAATCAAGTTAAGTCTAGTGAATAGAATCAAGCCAAGTCTAGCGAATAGAATCAAGTCAAGTTTAGTGAATAGTTAACGCGATAGAATCAGTGACATCGTTTCTGCACCTC
The DNA here is from genome assembly GCA_963942575.1 of Priocnemis perturbator. Taxonomy (NCBI): domain Eukaryota; kingdom Metazoa; phylum Arthropoda; class Insecta; order Hymenoptera; family Pompilidae; genus Priocnemis; species Priocnemis perturbator. The sequence continues at coordinate 11,629,959 of OZ012652.1, forward strand.
GTCGGGCAATCTCAGGTTTGAGCAATTGAGTAACTTTTGTAATTCGAATAATTATAAGTAACCTGCGTGGTCGAGACACTGCCTCTAGTCCCGACCTTCGACCCTCTTCTCGCGATAAAGAAGTGGAGCCGTTCCACTTCTACAAATTGTAGGGTTCGATCATTTAATAAACACTAAGTAAACAATCTCGTGAATCACCTACTCTACCACCCATCCTTCGCGACGCGTACACACACACACACCCGCGTATAAACCCCGGTTATCCGGGTGATCTCTGAATCTAGTCGAACTGGGATTTGCACCCCTTTCCTCTCCGCAGTAACTTGGGCTACCGAAACCACCGGGCGCGTCAACCAAGCGATCCTCGCTGCCACCGTAGAGCTTGTGCCTGAATCACCTAGCGAGCAATACCTCGCTGTCACCGTAGAACCTCCGAGTTCCGGTGACCCCTAGAGCGACACGTTCGCTGTCATCGTAGAACCTCCGTGTTCCGGTGACTTCTAGAGCGATTCATTCGCTGTAACCACAGGACGTCTGTTCCGGCGACCACCAGCGTCCTTCGCTGTGATAACAGCCTACCGGCTGCTTTCGGCGCACGTTGGGTCGGCCCGAAGGTCAGTAGTTACATCAGCTGATCGTAACGGTCTCCCACTCAAATTCATAACCAGAGATTACCCCGTTACCCAGGACCTAGACATCGGCAGCGACGTAAAACTATATAGGAGCCCCAAACGAGGGACCTTCTCCAAGGTAAACGCAACGTTACCGCACACAATACGCGACAACACTTTTAGAGTCATAACCATTCGGACGCGAGAACACTTTTGGAGCCGTAATCATTCGGACGCGAGAACACTTTTAGAGCCGTAATCATTCGGATGCGAGAATACGTATAGTTTAGTATCAAATCTAGGACACCCAGTATATTAAGGCGCGTGCGATGTCTCAGCGAGCCGCTCCGCTGACACGCCAAATCTCTTATCGAGCCGGTCACTTCGCCTGTCCCCCGATCCCCGGTATACCCGATGTACGCAGGGTGCCGAAAAACGGAGGACGTAACACCATCGAAAAAGAGTTACTCGCCATCGTCTGGTCTGTAAAACATTTCCGCCATACGAACTCGCTTTCGGGCGACCTCCACCACTGCTGAGACAACTTGAAGAATTTCCATTAAAAACCTACGAGGACCACGTGTAAGCACTGACTTCGAAGGCCTCAAGACTTCAAAAAATGGCACAAGATGCTCTATACGAATCAAAACAGAAAAACAAGGAAGTATACGATAAAAATCAAAAACCTCTTAGCCTGCAACCTGGAGATTTTGTTTGGATAAAAAATTCCCGTGATAAACCCAAGAGCTTCTGGACAGGCCCATATAAAGTCGTCTCCGTAAATGGCGTAAACGCCGATGTTCAAGTGGGAAAACAAATACAAACAATTCATTTAAACAGACTTAAATACGCTAATCATTCTATTGCAGACTCTTGTGCGGGGCCATCGAAACTCTAGCCGACCCCCCTTTCCATCTGGACGCATTTAAAGACGTCCTCAACATATACTTTGACGATATGGGAATTACGAAGGTTTTGCACCAGGAATAACGCACATTGCTGTATTACGATTTGGATGATCTCACACGGATCGAAACTGCTCTCTCGGAGAGCATGACCCAAGTGTACAAGCAAGTACCTAAAGGAACCGAACTACGTCTAGAAGTACACGTATTAAATAGACTTAAACAAGTTACCAGACAAAAAAACATATTATTCCATAGCTTTGGATTAATTAAAAATAACCGCGTGCGTAGAGGATGGTTGAACCCCATTGGTGATCTAGCGAATCTTTCATTTGGAACACTTAGTCAATCAGATGCCGAATATTATAACAAACAAATTGACGACCTATTTGCTGATAACGCACACATTAGCCATTTGATTCAAAACTAAACTAGTATATTGAAAAGCACTATTACTGAATTAATTTCTTTCGAAACTCGTGTTGCTACAAACTTGAAGAAACTCGATCAAGCAATCACAGCTGAAATTAGATACAGACAAACGTTAGAATTCTAGATTTTTATTGAGACACTTATACAAGAATACTCTGACATACTCGACGTGCTACATTCGATCACTGCCAACGGACGAAACGGAAATATTGACCCTTTGTTGTTTGATCCTACCGTACTATTAAACCTATTAACAGTTATAGAGAAACGAGTGGGAAGTGCGAAAATGCTTTTCCCCGTTGATCCACAAAATGCTTACAATTTCTTAAGTTACTGTTCCATTAACATATTTCTGCTGGGACAAACTAAATTAGGTTTTAAATTAATCCTAGCAATAGTAGAAGAAGACACATTCCATGTTTATCGACTCATTCCCGTACCTTCCTATCAAATTATCAGCCCTACAACAGCACACCTACACTTACTAAGTCTGACAGAATATTTTATCATACTCAAGAGTGAGACACGCACTTACTCCACAATGACAGAAACTGAAATAACCCTTTGTAAGATACATAAGAATTTGCGGCTTTGTAAGAGACAAGCACCTTTGTATGATTCCACCTTAAGCAACCCCTGTTTAACGATTGCTATTCAAGGACTAGTTTTTGACGAAACAAAATGTAAAACATCTATCATCTCAATTTCTCATAATATATGGATACAACTCTATAATGATGAAGAATGAATAGTAATAACTCCGTTTCCAGAGCGATTTCACGTGACTTGTAACAAACAACAAACTAATAGCACTTGGATGAAAGGTGTAAATAAGTTGAGGCTCACTCTCAGATGTTTTGACAAAAACCCTACACATTACAATATACTCACATAAATCCATATCTTATGAAAAACAAATCTCTCTGCAATTAGGACTAAGTAACGTATCCATTCCAGCAATATCAAACGACACTTTACTGTTCGCGAAAATCCCCAGCCTTACAAAAATGGAAATACAACCGCACGACCTGACTAATCTAGCTAAACCTCTTGACAAAATACAACAAGAAGCCGAGCTTTTATTAAAACACACGCGATCTCTTGCATCTACCGAAAGTAAATGGAATATCCTTTATTATTCAATGTATACGCTAGGCATTCTGACTACAATATGGATAGCAAATAAGATAGGACTATTCACCTTGTAACCGTATTCCTGCGCGGTTGCATCCGTGCACGCATGATTGTGCCCGCGCATGCATCACAAGCGCTAGATCTAGCGCCCAGTAGAGGGAGATCTTTCGCGCGCGCCGCAGTGCTTCCATCGATAGAGGGACACCCCCTCTCGCGAGCGTAATTGCCTCGCCGCGGGTATAGAAACCCCGAATTCGTAATGATAAATTGTCTTATCTTGAGTTAGAGGCCTAGTCACCCTCAATACGCAAGAACGAGACCCAACGTAAATTCAGTAGCCTACGATTATTGAAAAGTCGAGATACGTAAAGTATACTCATAGCGGAAGGATTAAAAAATTGCATTACGGTCTTTAAAACGCGTAGAAACGTCTCAGGCGAGTCTGTGTGGATATTAAGGGAGTCACGAGTAAAATCTGACTTTCTGTATTAAATTCGCTCACGACTTTAAAAGGGTCAAACTAACGTTCCGTAACATTAAATTCACGCATGCAACATCCTACAAGCTGACTCCCTTAGTCAAGGAAGCAATACGTCGAATTAACGCGGTCGTTCTTCAAGATAAGTCCAAAGAGTAGAAAGTAAGGACATAGAAATTAGGTCCACGGAGGAATAAGGTGCCTGACCAAGACACTCGACCGGTACTTGACTGTACCCCTTGCTGTCCGTCTTCGGCCTACCCGACTCCTTGCAGTGTGTTGACCTTTTGGTGGACGGTTTGCTGTCATTGCCGGCTTTGCGTAATTGCGAGCCCCCTTTGGCAGGGACTTGGTCCCGTGGAAGGCAGTTTGCGTAAATACAAAGCACTACGAGATATCTACCGGCTGGTAGATTGGATGCACGGCTGGCACTTGACTGTTGTCCCCCGCCGTCTGGTTAGATTCCTTCGCCGAAGTGTTCTCGTAGTAAGAATTATAAAGAACAATTTGCAGTAGAGTCATAGCTTGTATTTGACCTAAGTCCGAGTCACATAATTAAATTCACGTAACCTGTGATAACAAGGCAAAACTGTCTGGTTGCACGGCTGATACTTGGTTGTATCCCCCGCCGACTGGTCGTTGTCGTAGCCGAAGTACTCACAGGTACATTATAAATGTAGACTTGCATCGACTCGTATAGATACTAGGTCACCTCAGAGGGATTATCTTGATAGACGCCGCGTTTTAGCGACTCATCGGTGAAAGCCCTCTGCCACTCCGATATTAGCACCTCATGCCAGGCTTTCCTGATTCGAAACACGAGCGTAAACACCGTCGCGTTTTTTGTGTGTAAAGGAACAGCTGTGTAAGGCTCTTCTAGCCACCGTCTGCAGTTCCCGGACATATACACAAGCGCCTGTGTGTGCAATATTTATTTTGTAAATACTCCGGACACATCTATAAATAGAACGCGTACACTACCTCATGCATATCTCTATGTTAGAGATCTCACATACACCGCCGATCAGCAATACGTACGGTTTGTCGTACGCATTGCACTACTCACACGATCGCGCTTGCATATATTATGTACCATTACAATCTTAAACAGAATATACCTACATTCTACCAGATACCGACCAAACCCACTTATTGCATTGCCTCTTGTCGCCTAGTGGTTCGAATCCACGGGCATTATCACACGTGCCCACTATATAGTCAGTGACAACTATCTGATACTTATTTTTGTTTCACCTCGGTTTTTGCCATAGGGATCTGCTACTCCTTCTGAGTACCTATCCGCACTGACCGAGGGAGTTTGTGACATGTCACGGTCACAACCTGTTTAAAAGAACTATTATGCGCACTTAGACCCAACTTTACAAATTGTTTCAATTCAGGCGGCACACAAAATGTAACACACACACAATCAGTAGGTCATAACGTTCATGAAGATTCTATATCTATGGAACAACTGAGAGAACAGATTGTGGCGTTGGACTAGTCCAGTCTGGTGGCTGCTCACAGTCCTAGAGGACGTGGGGTTGGACAAGCTGGCAGCTTGTGCTGACAAGGCGTTGGAACGCACTGCTGGCTCTTGCGTGGCCCTTGCTGCGCAGCCAGACTTGGATGATCCGTTACACAGGCTGACAGAACAGGTAGGAAAGCTAACACTGCAGGTTGCCGCAATGCAGACCCAAAGGACATGGCAGCAACCACAGCGATCCAGATCTCGCTCAGGGAGCCGGCGCCAGAACCAGCAAAAGGGACAGCCTCGTTACTGTTCGTTCCACCGCAGGTTTGCAGGGAAGGCTTGGAGATGCACCAAGCCATGCACTGCCCCTTTTCCACTGGCACCTCGGCCGGAAAACAGCCCCGACTGTCGTTCATAGGGGCGTCTACCGACGGATCAAGCCAAAGGCGTAGGCTCCACGTAGTCGACAGGGTGAGTGGCATTCGTTTCCTGATAGATACTGGCGCGGACATCTCACTACTGCCAAGAAGATATGCGGGACCAGCTGCACAACCTACTACGCTTCAATTATTTGCCGCAAACGACATGCGGATCAGGACGTTTGGTGAGAGGTTACTTGCGCTGGATTTGGGCCTGCGAAGATCCTTTGAGTGGTCGTTCTGTGTGGCGGAAGTCACCACACCCATAATAGGCGCAGATTTTCTGTACCATTTTAATCTGGCCGTTGATTTGCGCCGAAGGCGGTTGCACGATAATGTGACTAACTTGGAGGTTCAAGTACGTCTAACGACCCAGCCTCACACTTCGGTACTCACCGTCAAATCGTAAACTGAGTACCTCAAATTGCTCGCGGAGTTCCCGAGCTTGACAAAGCCGTCAGCACCGCCGTCGAGTAATCCTCACGGAGTTTTCCACCACATTGAGACCCGGGGGACGCCAGCAGCACAGCCCAGTTGCCGGCTGCCGCCAGAGAAGCTAAAAATTGCAAAGGCGGAAATTTCACAGCTCATCCAGGCGGGGATTTGTCGGCCGTCGAAGAGCCCGTGGGCTGCGCCTCTACACATGGCGCCGAAGAAGCAGCCTGGGGCCTGGAGGCCATGCGGGGATTATAGAGGGCTAAATGCAATGACTGTTCCGGATCGGTACCCTCTACCGCATGTCCAGGACTTCGCGACGAATCTGCGGGGGAAGACAATATTCTCCACCCTGGATCTATTAAAGGCGTATCACCAAATTCCGGTGACCCCAGAGGACGTTCCAAAAACGGCTGTGATAACGCCATTTGGCCTTTTTGAATTTTGAGCCATGTCGTTCGGGTTGAAGAACGCCTCACAGACGTTCCAGCGGTATATGAACGCCATATTTCGTGACCTGGATTTCGTATACTGCTACGTAGACGACATTCTGGTTGCCTCACATTCCCCGGAGGAGCACTTAAGACACCTTCGTTTGGTTTTCGGCAAACTCGAGGCTGCGGGAATCACCGTCAACGTCTCCAAGTGTACATTCGGAGTGGACCAGGTGGATTTCCTCGGTTTCCTAGTCACTCCAGAGGGAATAAAACCCATCCCTGACAACGTGAAAGCCATCCTAGAATGTCCGAAACCAAAAACAATCGTGGAGTTGCGCAGGTTCCTGGGTATGATTAATTACTACCGGAGGTGCATCAAGCAAGCAGCCCGAAGACAAGCTACCCTGAACGATCTGTTGAAGGATAGCAAGAAAAACGATAAGAGGCCAGTTCCGTGGTCCAGGGAGACGAACGAAGCGTTCGAGGATTGTAAGAAGTCCCTTTCAGAGGCAACTCTCCTGGGACATCCGCAGGACGCGGCACCCCTAATTCTTACCACGGACGCGTCCGGAACGGCAATAGGAGCCTCTCTCGAACAGGTGGTGGAAGGCAAGACCCAGCCCCTGGCTTTCTTCTCAAGAAAATTAAACTCAGCTGAAAGAAATTATAGCACGTACAATCGTGAGCTACTCGCCGTTTACGCAGCTATAGAGCACATGAAAGACTTTGTCGAGGGAAGACCCTTAACGGTGCGAACAGACCACAAGCCGTTGATATTCGCCTTCAGTCAGAATTTAAACAAGGCATCCCCACGGCAGGCCAGACATCTGGACTATATTGGTCAGTTCAGCACGGACATCACTTACGTCGAGGGGACCGCGAACATCGTCACAGACGCATTGTCGCGAGTAGGGCTCGTACACTGTCCCACAATAGTCTCAACGGAGCAGCTCGCTGAAGAACAGCGGGGGGACGAGGAACTGGCACCAGTATTGGCCGGGGAGACCAGCATAAACCTGCGGCCTTTAACCCTCATCGGTTCGCAGGACCCAATATACTGCGAGTGCACGGACGAAGCGATTAAGCCGTATATTCCAGCGTTGCTGCGGAAGAGAATCTTCGATGCCGTCCATGGTCTGGCGCATCCCAGCGGAAAATCAACACGCCACCAGAATCGTCAGAAATTCGTATGGCCGGGGATGAACAAGCAAATCGCTGACTGGGCTCGAACATGTTTACAGTGCCAAAGGGCAAAGATCCATCGCCATGTAAAACACCTGCCGGAGAGAATAGCAGTCCCTGATGAACGATTTCAGCACGTACACCTGGATCTTATTGGACCATTACCGATGTGCAATAGTTTCAGGTACTGCCTGACAATGGTGGACCGTTATACCCGCTGGCCCGAAGCAGCGCCGCTAAAAGAAATCACGGCAGAGGCAGTCGCCATAGCGTTTTACGAGCACTGGGTGGCCCGATTCGGTGCGCCACTCGTAATCACCACTGTCAGAGAAATCTATATTACCGACTAACTTCACTTCACTTCACGCTCATTACTCATGTGAGATCTCGAATCGATAACTTGTCCACCTATCAGCGATCATCACAGATCTAATCGATTACTTTCGAGAACTCACGTGACGAGCCGGTGCGCTTCCGGCGCCCGCCTTTTACGCACTTACCTCGCAACCATTGTATCACGCGGACGTCGCTTCTTGTGCTATAGCAAACGATTCTCTTTTCGGACGGTTTCACATCAACTCTTTTCTCTCATTATTATCTCTCATACGGTGCAACTCAACACGGGTTCACTCAGTGTGTAAATAACTGTTAATTAGTGTGTTAAATAAATACTCTATTGAGTTTTTATAACTTCAATTCGCCTGCGCTTACTTGCCACTCACCCGTCCACTATCCACTCGCTTAACATCTACGCGAGCACTTCATATCTCAACAACCACCGACCAGGGGACACAGTTTGACGCGGAGCTGTTCAAGACGCTCATTAACCTCCTTGGGTGCTCCAGAACGCGAACATCGCCCTACCACCGGGCGTCGAACGGCATACTGGAACGTTGGCACCGCACCCTGAAGACCGCCGTCATGTGCCATCTACAGGGTGACACGAATTGGCTGATGCTGCTGCCAACGGTTTTGCTTGGACTACGGACGGTATTCAAGAACGACATCAAATGTTCGACTTCCGAACTCCTATACGGCACGACCCTCAGAGTACCTGGTGAGTTCTTTGAAGATGTCGACCATCCGGTTAAACCGTAGATATTTGTGCAGGACCTGCGGAACCGTATGCGGAAGATGCGTGCCAACCAAACGGCACATCACATAAAGCAAACACCTTTTGTACATAAGAGCTTAGAGCAAGCGTCACATGTGTTTGTGAGGGACGATTCTTTGCGACGTCCCCTACAGCCGCCGTACCTTGGACCCTACGAAGTACTGGCCAGGCCGAACGAGAGACTGTATACGGTGCTAGCCCGGTGGTTTCGGTGGCCCAAGTTACTGCGGAGAGGAAAGGGGTGCAAATCCCAGTTCGACTAGATTCAGAGATCACCCGGATAACCAGGGTTTATACGCGGGTGTGTGTGTGTACGCGTCGCGAAGGATGGGTGGTAGAGTAGGTGATTCACGAGATTGTTTACTTAGTGTTTATTAAATGATCGAACCCTACAATTTGTCGAAGTGGAACGGCTCCACTTCTTTATCGCGAGAAGAGGGTCGAAGGTCGAGACTGGACGCAGTGTGTTGACCACGCGGGTTACTTATAGTTATTCGAATTATAAAAGTTGCTCAATTGCTCAAACCAGAGTCTGCTCGACGGTGAACAGGAACGATGTCACTGATTCTACCGCGTTAACTATTCACTAGACTTGACTTGATTCACTTAAAAGTAACGAAGGAAAATTTAAGTCGGGTGTTACGCTTTGCACCCGCACTTGAACTAACTACGAAGTGTGAAGTGACTTAATACGCGAACAGCGGTACAACTAGAAGTACTGCCTCGACAGAAGTGTGTGAAGAAGTCTTCTACTGCCGTATATAGCCGGCACGCTTCCGCTGAACGGGATTCGCTGCTGACACCGCGTCAGCGTTCTTTCCTTGGTCTGGCGCGACAGGTGCCTTTCCCAGGACTCGGCTATACGTGTCTTATCTTTTAAGACCCTTTTTCCGGCATATAACTTTATTAGACGCTTGTCCGGTCAGTGTGCGCGAAAATTTGGCGGCGTCGTATCCCGCATGCTCCGCTCGTTTACTTTCTGCATCGTCTCAGTTATCGGCCTGGTGTAGGTTACCTTGCTTGTCGCGCGTGGTATGTCTTATCGCTAACGGGGGTCCATGAGAATCGCGGTACATTTCTAAAGTTAGTTTATAGTAAATCCTAGGAACTATTGAACGAGCAGCAGACTGCTGCGAGAGCAATCGATTAATTAATTCTTGAATAATTTAGAAAAGCAAAAATTTGCGGGCGGGTGGAGGACGCAGGACGTAAAAAACATATCTCTACTAAATTCTCGGGACTGCTCCTCGGTTGCCGTTGCAACGATTATGCTCTCAATAGGATTGCTTCGTCTTTCTGGAACTTCGTCGCACGCAAACTCCTGCGTAACCTTTTTTTTCGGTCCTTAAAAACGCGACCGGGCCCTCCCACCATAACGCCAAATCCGAAAGCTCATCCGGTGTAGCTCCCCTAGAAATCACGTCGGCTGGATTCTGCGCCGATGGCACATGACCCCAACGCGCGTCGGGCAGTAATTCTTGTATTTCAGATACACGGTTCGCAACAAACGTGTTCCAGGTGCGAGATGGCGATTTAATCCAGGCCAACGTTATGACTGAATCTGACCAACAATACACGCGTTCGTAAGGCAGACCCAATGTCGCATCTAACTTGTAAACGAACCGTGCCAGAAGAACTGCCCCGCACAGTTCTAACCTGGGTAAAGATCCGTTTTTTTAACGGCGCCACTCTTGACTTGGCGCATAACAAGCGGCTAAAAAACTTCCGCGTCGGTCAATCGAGATTATATGTACACATGTCCCGTAAGCATTTTTGGAGGCGTCCGCAAATCCATGCATTTCAATTCTGACAGCGTCTTGACAAACTACATGCCTATTAATTACGATTTTATTCAGTATTGGTAACTGCTCTTCGTAGCGTAGCCACAGGGAATGCAACGCGATGGGTATAGACTCGTCCCAGTCAAGGCCATGCTGCCACAATCGCTGGACGATTATCTTCGCAGTTACGATTACCGGACCGATCATAGCCAATGGATCAAACACCCTGGCCACCGCCGATAATATGCTACGTTTCGTTATTCTATGTGAATTGCGCGTCGCGAGAACAGAATATTGAAACGTGTCGCTACTTGAGTTCCATTGAACGCCTAAGGTACGAATATCGTCTTCCATGTTTAGGCTTAAAACCTTTCCCGGAACCGACCGGTCAGGGATTCCCTCAAGCAGCTCCGCTACATTCGCGGCCTGAAGCGTTCTTTTTCAAATTACCACCGGAATAATTTCGGTGTGCGAATCTTACATTCGCCGATTTTCTTAATAACTGCATTCTTTTAATGGGTTTAATAATTTATTGGTAAGTGCGCTCAGATGCCAAAACAATATAATGAACACCTGAGGCGCCTGTAGCCGTTGACGGAATCATAGCGATCTCGTCTCAGTCGTGGCTACACAAGAACTGGACGCCACGCGGTGGACAAAGCCGCTCGCGGGGCTGCGATGCGGCGCCTCGCAACATGGTTGCCCTAAAACGTGCAGACTGGGTCCAAAGATCACGGATTCGTAGCCTCTTTGCCGTGAGCGCGGTTGCCATATTGTCGTAATTAAAATTTGTAATTGAAGCGCCGCTCGACGATGAAACGGCGCGAACACATCGCCCCCATTGGATAGACTACCTTTCTAACTACAAAATTAAACAACGTGATTGAGGCAATGTACATTTTGCTTAACTCAACTAAATCAAAGTGACATGCTTATCGTTATAAGCGACTAATGGCGCTGGCATGACTTACAGTTGGCGGGCAACTTATATATATATATACTTGATAGTTAATAATGAACGAAACAAGAACAAAGGATAACAAAACAAAACGCGGCTGATATGCAGAAAGAATAACTGCTTAATAAAAATATGAACGATCAAATAAACAGGTGAACATGTGATGGTACGCAACGAGTCTTTACATTTCAATTGGCAATATGCACAATTTTGCGGTAGGTCTCTTGATCGTGCCCTTGGATGTTTTGATGAGAGCGGCGCGGACTACTCCGTCCTTGCCCGGAAGGGTTGTTGTCACTCTGCCCAGTAACCACCGTAAAGGTGGGACATGATCGTTACGGACCACGACAATGTGCTCTTCCTCCAGCGGCTGCCTCGTCCTGGTAGCGCGCCTCGGACGCTGGTGAAGTAGGTTGAGATATTCAGCAGACCATCTCTGCCAAAAATGCTGCCGTAATTTCTCGAGGTGTTGCCATCGAGGTAACCGGTTGTCTGGTAACTCGGTTAAATTGGGTTCGACAGTTCACAGCAAAGAATCTCCAATTAGGAAATGACCGGGGGTTAGGAAACTGAGTGTACAGTAAACCGTCTTCATAGCGCGCGCTCTACCGCTAATGGGCGTGCCTCGATCGCCGAGCGCGAACCTCGATCTAATCGTATAGGTCCGACTGGCGTCATGCGCCTCCGTGCGGAGGACGCGTCGCACTTGCGTGCTTTCTAGAAGGTTCTACCAGAAGAGAAAAGAACGTCCGAGGTCCATGTTTGACACGCGTATCCGCCAAAAAGGTTATTCTTGTAAAACGAGTCATAAAAGACATTTATCCACCACAAAAACGAGTGAAGTGCAGTACTTCACGACGCATCCGGGATACGGAATCCTATCCCACGTGCGGGACGAATATTCTTCGTCGCATAAACACAATCATTGGTCCTTCGAGCCGGATTGGCGGCCATTACCACGTGTTAGGACGGACGCTACGGACTCGCTGATCTCGACGATATCAGCCAATACCGCCGACAATCTCTTGCGTCGGCAAGACTGAACGAGTTGATGCCTATGGACGCTTACTGAGGAGGGTAACTGCAGATCTGCAACGCATACCTACCGAAGCCTTCAGCATCAAAAACCCCGACAATTCAGGTACTGTTGATCGCTCCCAACCAAAACCTATTGCATATCGGTTAGTTGCTTCGATCTCACATTGATACATTATGAGTACCACGAACAATGTAACTGCCCTGCGAAGGCAGCGCGGAACAATAAAAGGAGCGTGCACGCGCATCAATGCCTATGTAAACGCTATTACGAACGTCGATGATGACATTATTGCCCAAGTTCAAGAGCGCAGAAGTAGATTAGACGAATATTGGGCGCAGTATAATGACGTGCAAGCGCAGTTAGAAGAGTTGTGCGAGGAGGACGAATCCGTCGATCGGATTCAATTCGAAGACGCGTTCTACATGTTATGCGCGAGAATGAAGCGAATAACGCATAAACCGCCGCCCATGCAGCCGCAGTCACCGTCTCTCTCTCCCGCCGTCTCGGAGATCACGCAATCGCTCGCGCATGTTCGCCTACCGAAGTTAAATCTACCCACGTTCACGGGTAAATATGAAGAGTGGTTTCCATTTCATGACCTCTTCAAATCTGTTATTAATAGCAACCGTTCGTTAACGGATACTCAACGATTTCAATACTTGAAAACCTCGCTGACGGGAGAAGCCGCGAATGTAATACAGTGTCTGGAATTATCGGACGAAAATTATTCGGTAGCGTGGAACTTGCTCAGCGAGCGATATAATAATAAGCGTATTATCGTGGGTACACATATTCGTGCGATATTCGACCTCCCTGCAATGTCGCGGGAGAATGCGCAAGAACTGCGGGAAATCGCGGACGGTACCGCGAAACACGTGCTTGCGCTGAAATCTTTGAAGCGCCCTACCGATACATGGGACGATATCTTAATACATATAATAGTAACGAAATTGGATTCTGTTACCGCTCGTGAATGGCAAGCCTCGATCGTCGGCGGTGAGTTGCCAACACTCAAACAATTGTTAAGTTTCTTAACGCAGAGATGCCAGATATTGGAGGCAAGCGGCAACCGTGCTGCTCCTGCGCTGGCGCGCGTTGCTACGCGCGCAACGACATCGGTCAACAAAGCGTCGGCTTCACATGTCGCGACCGTGGAGTCACGGTGTACATATTGTAACCGCGATCATTTAATATATCATTGTAAGGAGTTCGGGAAACACTCCATCGAACAGCGTATCGCTGACATTAAAAAGCGGCGGCTATGCACCAATTGTCTCAGATCCAGGTTTCACACGTCGAGCAAATGCACTGCCGGTTCATGCAAAGCGTGCAACGGGAAACATAATTCGTTGTTACACTTGCCGAATGCAAGGAAAGTGGAGCCGGACAAGGAGGTCTGCTCTAGCGCGGGGGCAGCTGGGCCGGTTCCGGTAGAGTCGACCATTAACGCGCATGCGTCTATTCCAGTTGAGAGCGGCTACGTAATGCTTTCGACGGTGCTCGTCGACGTGCTGGACGGGGCGGGCGTGCCGCGGCGGTGTCGCGCGCTTCTCGATTGTGGTTCTCAAGCGAGTTTTGTATCGCGCAATTTTATCGAATTATTACAAATAAAAACGAGGCCGACCAACATGCGTGTGTCGGGTATCGGTCAAAGTTCCACCACTGCAACCCAGATATCGCAGTTAAGGTTGCAGTCGCGCGTCGGCTCCTATTCGACAGTCATAGATTGCATCGTCACGGAACAAATTACGGAGAGAATTCCCGGAATCGGGATAAGGCGCGAAGACATTGAAATACCGCGCAACATAAAGTTGGCCGACCCCGATTTTCACAGGTCAGCGGATATTGACGTTTTGATAGGTGCCGAGCTGTTTTGGCAATTACTATGCGTGGGACAGATCAGACAGTCTGACAGGCATCCCACATTACAAAAGACGCGATTGGGTTGGATTCTTGCCGGTCGGGTCGACATGCCACCTGTAGGAACGCGAACGAAAAATATCAAAAACTTACACATCACAATAAGCAACCGCGAGTTGCAAAATGATTTACAGCGGTTTTGGAACTTCGAAGACGTTAGTCCGTCGTATCAGTCGCGGCCCTTTCATGAGCGAATTTGCGAGGATCATTTCCTTAAAAATGTGTGTCAGGACAAGAATGGTCGAATCGTCGTCAAGCTGCCGTGTAAAGACGAGGTACTTAATACCATGGGCGATTCAAGAGCTACCGCTTTGCGTAGATTTTACAGCCTAGAGAAGCGGCTCAATCGCTACCCAAATTTAAAGGCTCAGTATGGCGATTTTTTACGCGAATACTATTCACTCGGTCACATGAAGCAAATCCGGGAAGAAGACGATAAGAGCAATCAACCGAGTTTTTATTTACCGCACCATTGCGTTTTCAAACAGTCGGGCGAAACTACCAAAATTCGTGTGGTGTTTGACGGATCTTGCAGGACCATGACTGGGGTATCCCTTAACCGTTTGAGTCACAGAGGTATTTTGAAAAACACTGTCTAAGAATCCCAAGCAGCGCAACCGCGCTTTTTCTAAATGAGTATGAAAAGACCCAAGCAGCGCGATAGCGCTTGTTCTGTTTTATGTCCAAAAATACCAAGCAGCGCGATAGCGCTTGTTTTGTTTTATGTCCAAAAATACCAAGCGGCACGATAGCGCTTTGTTTATTTGTTTATAAACATTTTTATTTTGTAATGTATTATTGCATTATTATAGTATTATTCAAACAATTGTAAAATGTACTATTTACATTAAAAGAGCTATGTGATGTACTTGCTTCAGTAAATCTGAGCGCGCGACTTCGACAATCGGTAACGCACCGTCAGTGGTCGACAAGGTTCGAAATGTGCTGGGTTTTCTCGACATGAAATCTCAACAGCGCGATCGCGCTGCTTGGGACTCAAACGGTTAATGACGCCTTGTTGGTCGGGCCCGTGGTGCAGCAAGATCTGATTTCGATTATAATGCGATTTCGAATGTTCGCCTACGTATTCACAGCCGATATCGTAAAAATGTACCGGCAGGTGTCTGTACACCCTGACCAAACGAGACTGCAACGAATTTTATGGCGCGATGACCCGACGCAAGACGTTCGTACCTACGAGCTGACTACTGTGACGTACGGAACCTCAGCAGCTTCTTTCTTGGCTACGAGGTGCCTAAAGTACTTAGCTGAACGGGAGGCGCAAAAATTTCCGGTTGGGTCACCTAGAGTGCTAAACGATTTTTACGTTGACGATATGCTCACCGGAGCCGATTCTATACAGGAGGCAAAACTGATTCGCGACGAGGTGGTCGACTTATTGCGCGGGGGTTTATTTGAACTCAGCAAATGGTCTTCCAATACAGGCCAGCTTTTGCAACCCTCCACTGATTTTGCCAAGCAACCAGTAGATTTTAATAAGGAATGCGACTCCCGCATCCTAGGAATTAGATGGAGCCTGTAACCGTGACTCGTCACAATCTATCTCTCGGCGATTGCGGATGAGCACTCAGAAGGAGTAGCGAATCCCTGTGGCAATGGCCGAGAAAAATCAAAAATAAGTATCAGATAGGTGTCACGACCTATTAAGTGGGCACGTGTGATAATGCCCGTGGATTCGACCACTAGGCGACAAGAGGCAGTGTAATAAGTAGGTTCAGTATGTATCTGGTAGAAAATATATGTATTCTGTGAAAGATCAATGCCGTTGTACAGAAAGTGTATATACGCGATCGTATGCGTAGTGCGGTGCGTGTGACAGACCACACGTATTGCTATTTGGCGTTGTATGTATGATCTCTGGCACAGAGATGTACGCGAGGTAATGTACGCGTTCTATTTATAGGAATATTCGGTATGTTTACAAAATGATACTGCACACACAGGCGCTCGTGTATACGTCTGGGAACTGCAGACTATGGCTAGAAGAGCCGTACACAGCTGTTCCTTTGTAACAAAAACGCGAAGGTGTCTATCGCTTGTCGCACGAATCAGGAAAGCCTGGCGTGAGGTGCAAATATCGGAGTGGTAGAGGGCTTTCACCGATGAGTCGCTATAACGCGGCGTCTATCAAGATATTCCCTCTGAGGTGACCTAATATCTATACGAGTCTATGCAAGTGTACAATTATATATTGTGCCTGTGAGTACTTCGGCGACGACAACGACCAGTCGGCGGGGGATACAGCCAAGTACCAGCCGTGCAACCAATCAGTTTTGCCTTGTTGTCACAGGTTTCTTTTATTTAATGCGTGACTCGGACTTAGGTCAAATACAAGCTACGTCTCTACTGCAAGTTATTCTTTACAATTCTTACTACGAGAACACTTCGGCGAAGGAATCTAACCAGACGGCGGGGGACAACAGTCAAGTGCCAGCCGTGCATCCAATCTACCTGCCGATAGCTATCTCGTAGTGCTTTTGTATTTACTCAAACTGCCTTCCAGAGGAAAAAGTCCCTGCCAAAGGGGGCTCGCAATTACGCAAAGCCAGCAATGGCAACACAACCATCCACCGAAAGGTTAACATACTGCGAGGAGTCGGGTAGGCCGAAGACGGACAGCAAGGGGTACAGTTAAGTACCGGTCGAGTGTCTTGGTCAGGCACCTTATTCATCCGTGGATCTAATAAATATGTCTTACGTTCTACTCTTTGGAAATATCTTGAAGAACGAGCGCGTCAATTCGAACTAGTGCTTCCTCGAGTATGGGAGTCAGCTTGTAGGATGTTGCATGCGTGAATTTATAATTACGGAACGTTTGTTTAACCCTTTTATAGCTCTGAGTGAATTTAATACAGAAATTGAGATTTGACTCGTGATTCCCCTATTATCCACACAGGCTCGCCTGAGACGTTTCAACGTGTTCTAAAGACCGTGATGCAATATTCAAATCCTTCTGCTATGAGTGTACTGTACGTACCTCGACTTTGGATACTTCGTAGGCTACTGAATTTAGGATGGGTCTCGTTCTTGCGTAATGAGGATGGCTGGGCCTCAAACTCAAGATAAGACAAGACTGCATTGTGAATTCGGGGTTTCTATACCCGCGGTGGAGTAATTACACATGCGAGAGGGGGTGTCCCTTTGTCGATGTAACCAACGCAGCGCGCGCGAAAGATCTCCCTCTATTGAGGGCTCGATCTATCACTTGTGGTATATGCGCGGTGCACAGTCATGTGTGCACGTATGTAACGTCTTAGAAATACGGTTACAAGCCCGACTAGTGATTGCTTTCATTTTACAATCGAAAATAGTAGTTCTTCGGATCGCGTCACAAAGCGAACCATCCTTTCCGAGATCTCAAAACTGTTCGATCCCCTTGGGTTTGTCGGCCCCATAATTATAATATCAAAACTAATAATTCAAGAATTGTGGCAGCTAAATCTGCAGTGGGATGAGTCGGTTCCGGTGCAGATGCACACGCGGTGGTCGCGCTTCAAGGCCCAATTAAATTCATTAAACGAACTGCAAATTCCGCGTCGCGCTAAGGCTAACGCTAATTCAAAATGCGTACAAGTGCATGGCTTCTGTGATGCCAGCCAGAATGCATACGGGGCATGCCTGTACCTCCGATCCAGGGTTGCTGGCGGCGAGTATAGAACCGAACTATTATGTTCGAAATCGCGCGTTGCCCCTCTGAAGGCAGTCTCTCTGCCTCGGCTGGAGCTGTGCGCGGCACTTCTGCTCGCGCAGTTGTTGCACAAGGCGCGCAGTTCCATTGACATTTCTCAAATGAAGGTATTTTTGTGGTCGGATTCCACGATAACATCGCACTGGATTTCGTCCTGCTCTCGCCGTTGGACTGTATTTGTCGCGAATCGGGTGGGCGAAATTCAGCGGCTAAGCAACATTGCCGAATGGCACCACGTCCGTTCCGCCGACAATCCAGCTGACCTTCTGTCACGTGGACTTGACCCTTCGGAGTTACCCGGCTGCAGCCTTTGGTGGCATGGCCCGCCGTATTTGTCAAAGGACGAGAGCTCATGGCCCGTTTCCGATGTATATATGTCGCAAACGGAGATACCCGAGGCGCGAGGCGCGGTGGCCGCAGTCTCAACAATAGAGGGGTCTCCGATAATTGATTTAATTAACAAATTTTCGAATATAGACAAAATCTGTCGAATAGTGGCTTACTGCCTACGAGTGAAAACATATCGCCGCGGCGGTCCGTCGGCTACCGGCGCAGCTGTTTCACCGGGTGAGATGTCCGCTGCCATGCACGCTTTCTGCAAATTCACGCAATCGGTTGCCTTCGGTCGCGAGCTCAAGCTATTGACGGATAAGGGAACACTTGGTGCATCAAGCAATTTGCTTTCATTAGCCCCATTTATATCTACTGACGGGTTATTGCGAGTGGGTGGGCGTCTCCGGAACACCGAGTTGCCGCACGACGCAAAGCACCCCATACTGGGGCATCGTGTGACACGACTTATTATCACTGCGGAACACATCCGAAATAAGCACTCCGGGATTCAGGCTACTATAGCCGCGGTAAGGCAGCGTTTCTGGCCGATATCAATCCGCTGCACCGCTCGAAGCGTCATACATAGCTGTATTATATGTTTTAAGGCCAAACCCGTCGTCTCGGAGGCCATAATGGGCGCGCTGTCCTCGGCGCGTGTGGTGCCTTCCAGGCTCTTCTCGCAATGCGGCGTCGACTACGCCGGGCCGATATATGTTCGGGACGGAAAACGCCGAAACAGCCGAAATGTCAAGGCTTACATAGCCATATTCGTCTGCTTTGCGACCAAGGCCGTTCACATCGAACTGGTGAGCGATCTCACTACCGATGCGTTTGTCGGAGCGCTCAAGCGACTCATATCGCGTAGGGGTCAGCCCGTTTCAATTCATTCTGATAACGGAACGGCCTTCACCGGGGCCTCCCGGCGACTCAAGGAGCTTTACGATTTCCTTTCTAACGAAGAGACACAGAATCAAATTGGAAGTCGCTTGCCCTCCACCAAAATCTCGTGGAACTTCATTCCACCGAACGCTCCGCATTTCGGCGGACTCTGGGAGGCCGCGGTAAAATCTGCGAAACGACACTTAAATAGGATATTAGGAGATGCGCACCTGACGTTTGAAGAAATGCAGACTATATTGTGTGAGATCGAAGCAATTCTAAATTCAAGGCCCATTACTCCTCTTTCTGAGGATCCCAATGATCTAGAGGCACTTACGCCTGGCCACTTCTTGGTTGGCCAGCCTTTAAACAGCTTCCCTTGTCCTTCGCTGAGCGATGTGAAGGAAAATCGCCTGGTACGCTGGCAACGAGTCGAGCAAGGTCGGCAACACTTCTGGAATCGTTGGAGCCGAGAATATCTTAACCAACTCCAGGAGCGGCACAGGTGGAAAAGAAACAAGGGCGAACAACTCCGGACCGGGCAGCTTGTCCTGATCCACCAGCAGGGACTAGGCGCTCTCCAGTGGCTCAGAGGACGAGTCGAGGAGGTCTACCCCGGCGCCGACGGCGTGGTGCGGGCCGCCAAGGTCAAGACGGCTCAGGGCACTCTCACGCGACCCTTATCCAGGCTCGCAATCCTACCGACCGAGACGTAATGTGTCTCGTACTTGAATTTACTTGTATTGTTAAAGATTGCTGGTTTTACATTTAATGTGTTAGCAGCGTTAACATCATTGAAGGCACGTTCCTTCAAGACGGGCGGTGTACAGTAAACCGTCTTCATAGCGCGCGCTCTACCGCTAATGGGCGTGCCTCGATCGCCGAGCGCGAACCTCGATCTAATCGTATAGGTCCGACTGGCGTCGTGCGCCTCCGTGCGGAGGACGCGTCGCACTTGCGTGCTTTCTGGAAGGTTCTACCAGAAGAGAAAAGAACGTCCGAGGTCCATGTTTGACACGCGTATCCGCCAAAAAGGTTATTCTTGTAAAACGAGTAATAAAAGACATTTATCCACCACAAAAACGAGTGAAGTGCAGTACTTCACGACGCATCCGGGATACGGAATCCTATCCCACGTGCGGGACGAATATTCTTCGTCGCATAAACACAATCACTGAGATCATCAGGATCACTGGATATAGGGCTTAACGGGCGAGAATTAAGTACCGCTTCCACCTGCACTAACAAGGTGTACAATTCTTCGAATCGAAGCGAGGAGTTGCCTGCTATGCGCTTTAAATGATACTTCAAGGCCTTGACTGCGGCCTCCCACAAGCCGCCAAAATGCGGAGCGCCGGGGGGAATAAAATGCCACATCAGCCCTTCGTTGCACAACAATTCCAATGTCCTTTGCCAGTTTTCAGTCCCAAAAACCACCGCCCACAACTCGCGCAATTCGCGATTTGCGTCGATAAAATTCGAGCCATTGTCGTGTTACGTCCTGCGTCCTCCACCCGCCCGCAAATTTTCACTCTTCTAAATTATTCAAGAATTAACTAACCGATTGCTCTCGCAGCAGTCTGCTGCTAGTTCAATAGTTCTAAGATTTGTTATAACTCAACTGTAGGAATTTAGTGCGGTTCTCACGGACTCCCGTTAGCGAAAAGACGCGCCGCGCGCGACAAGTAAAGGTAACCTGCACCCGGCCGATAGCCGAGAAAACGCGAGTAGCGAACGAGCGAAGCGTACGGGATATAGCGCCGCCGAATTCTCGCGCCCGGCGACCGGACGACCGCAAAATAACGCTGTATGGTAGGAAAAGAATCTCGAAAGATAAGACACGTACGGCCGAGTCCTGGGAAAGGCATCTGTCGCGCCGGTCCTAGGATATAACGCTGATACAGTGTCAGCATGGGAACGCCGCTCAGCGGAGCGTGGCGGCTATATAGGGCAGTAGGAGACCTTTTTCGCGCACTTACTTGTTGGACATTTTTTTACTTCACTTCTGTCTGTGCAGTGCTTCGAGCTGCACCGTTGTTCGCGTATTAGGAATTCAAGTGCGGGTGCGAATCGTAACACCCGAATAAGTATTTACTTTCGATATCTTTTAAGTGAATCAAGTCTAACGAACAGAATTAAATCAAGTCAAGTCAAGTCAAGTCAATAGAATCAAGTTAAGTCTAGTGAATAGTTAACGCGATAGAATCAGTGACATCGTTCCTGCATCTCGTCAGGCAACCTCAGGTTTGAGTAATTGACTAACCTTTGAAATTCGAATAATTATAAGTAACCTGCGTGGTCGAGACACCCCGTCTAGTCCCGACCTTCGACCCTCCTCTCGCGACAAAGAAGTGGAGCCGTTCCACTTCTACAAATTGTAGGGTCCGATCAGTTAATAAATACTAAGTAAATAATCTCGTGAATCACCTACCCTACCACCCATCCTCGCGACGCGCACACACACCCCGCGTAAAACCTGGTTATCCGAGTGTTCTCTGAGTCTAATCGAACGGGCATTGCACCCCTTCTCCTCCCCGCAGTAACTTGGGCCACCTAAACCACCGGGCGCGTCAACCAAGCGTTCTTCGCTGCCACCGTAGAGCTTGTGCCTGAGGTCACCTAGCGAGCAATACCTCGCTGTCGCCGCGAACCTCCGAGTTTCGGCGACCCCTAGAGCGACACGTTCGTTGTCACCGTAACACCTCCGTGTTCCGGCGACTTCTAAAGCTATTCATTCGCTGCAACTACGTGGCACTCGTTCCGGCGACCACTAGCGTCCTTCGCTGTGATCGTAGCTTTCCAGCTGCTCTCGACGTACGATGGTGCGGCCCCAAGGTCAGTAGTTACCTCAGCGGATCGTAATTATCTCTCATACAAATTCCTAACCAGAGAATACGCCGTTACCCAGGATCTCAACGTCGGATGCGAGAATGCCCATAGGTTAGTGTAAATTCGAGTCACCCGCGACGTATAAGACTTAGAGCCGTAGTCATTCGGACGCAAGAATACTTTTAGAGCCGTAACCATTCGGACGCAAGAACACTTTTAGAGTCGTGTTACGACCCGGCGTGGAGTCCCGTGGGGAATTCGCATGAATTCCTTTCTTTCGGATATCTATGACCCCTTGGTCAACGGATTTGTCGTTGTGGATTCGCCTGTCGGAGGTTAGGAGCTGAAGCTCGCAGAAGCGTCGAGAATAATCGATTATGCCGTTGTCGATTCTCGAAGATGTCGGTGTTACGTCCCAGCGTAACTTTTAACTTATTTGCCTAGTATTTTTCTTATTCTTGCTACTCCGATCTCCGGTTGCGCCTATACTTGTATATTACGGCGTATGCCTATCGCAGCCGGCGTACCGTTAGAGTATTAGAATTAAAATCATGTCATTTTCCTGTTACTCCGGGCTTCGTATGCGCCTATACTTGTATATTACGGCGTATGCCTAGCGCATGCGTGGTACCGTTGAGCGGTAACTTCAAGTAGAATATCCTTCGCCTTGGAATCATCGTCGTCCCTACCCAATATCACGACTTATGACGATATATAAAGGGTGCACCATATCTGGTGCCCCTTCTTAATTAATAATAGTGATCACGCAGCAAGGCAGGAGAATAACTGGGGTCCGAATATAACAAAACGAAACACTTTATTCAAAGAACGAGGCAAGCTCGGAAAACACAGTAACAATGGAAGACAAAAGTAGGAACGTATCCGTACAAAGGTGGAACAAGAAGAAGAAGCTAGAACTAGACTTAAAGCTATATTTACAATAAGGCACTAGTACAGGTCCCTAGGCTTGAGGTTCTGTTTGCGCCTGCAGGCGCGCGCGTTTCCATCGTGGCCTAAACGAGGCGCCACATATATATATACATGTAAGCATTGTAGTATAAGGAACAAATGCGTGTACGCGGTATGCAAGTGTGAGCAGTGATCTCAGAAGTGGCATCCTGCCGCATCGCGGCACGCGTGGTGGGGGAAGGCGAGAGTTGTATGCGTGCCGTGTCCGTGAGCGCTGCGCGCGCACCGTACGTAGACAAGGAAGGAGCTATACTTTTCGTCTTTCTTCTACCAATGTAGAGAAAAATGACGTCAGAAGCTGCGCGCGCACCCAATAGAAAGAGACACAGAATAATGCTCCGTCTTCTTTCCACCACGATAGCACACACTTCGTTCGGCATGCGACAGCGGTACCGAATTTACCTTTCGGCTGAGCGTTGAGCCGGCTGAAATTCTCAAAAATGCACTTCTACCAAATTTATCTCGCAAGGCGTCATTCGATAGGGGATGAAAAGAAAAACGCTCTATGCCAAGTTTCAACCCTCTATCTCCATCAGAAGGGTAGTTATAGGGGAAATAATAAAATCTGTTTTTGACACATTTTCCGTATTTAGCGGTGCGGAAAAATTCTGAAATAATTTGAGAATATTCAGAACATGTGAATTTATGGTTGGGAATTTTTGCAGATTTTTATCTAGCAAATCCTAAGCATAAAAAATCAAAAACCCCCCAAAAACACGAAAAATTCCAATTACGTGTTGAAGTTTCCGATCCACAGAATTTTTATAAATGCTGTTGTTCAATCGTTTTGCTCGTCCGAAGCCTCGAACTGGTCGGAAAGAGCAGCCGATCTAAGAGTAGAGTTAATGCGTTCGGAATGGACGGTTTGGTGGCTGGTACGAGGGCAAGCCCTTTAAATAAAATGCGCGAGGTTTGCGTAAAACTCCCAGTCTTTATTTTTTACCACGGAGTTCCCCAAAAAGGTCTATAAAACGCAGGCGAGAAAGTCTCACGAAAGAAACGTGGGGACGAGATCCCTAGACGGACCGTAGACGGAACGCACGTTCACTCGAAAAAACTAAGACTCAGAAATCACTCGCAATACTCGGAATTCGCGAATAGGCTAACGACTAATTAGCTGTCGCAAAGGTGCCCGATTCCGGGAAACAAGTCCCCCCCCCCCCCCCCCCCGGTCCCCGCTCCCGCAGCCCACGAGCTGCTCGATCCACCCGGGGCGGCGGAAGGGAGAGCGGGAGAGGATTTAACGAAGGATCGGGTAAGACCCGAGCGGTACCGAGGCGGCCCGAAGCCGCTGATCGGTCGCGCATTTAGAAAAGTCGCGAACAGCTGTAGTGAAGTATTGGCATAAGTAGTACCATCAATTTTTTTTAGATTTTTTGGTAGTGTGCGTCGTAGTTCAAATAAATAAAAACCGATATTTACGACATATTTCGTGTAATAACTTATTGAATACTTAAAATAATTGCGTTTTCTTGATATTGCCAGTCAGTTATACGATGCTCTATGTTTTCGCATGCGAGAGAGCAATGTACAAATAAAGGGAATTAAGTTATTTCGAGTTTATTGAAAGTCTGTGTGCACCGTACTTTGAAAAATATTGAGCGACAAGCCAACAGCACGAGTAGTTCGTTGGTTAAGCTACACCAATCTGCGACATCGTTGGACACTTTTGTCGGAGGTTCGCGCGCAGGAAGGCTGATCTTTTTTTTCTTTCTAACAACTACACGACGGTAAGCGATATTCACTTACAAGTATTTTAAACATACTTCTATAATATTTAACTATATTGTGTATGGATTATGTATGCACGCATTGCGTTATTTTTGTGACCTTTACTTATATTTTATCACCCAATGAAGGTTCCAATGCGTGTAATGCATTCGAACACAGGAACATTCGACGAATTTGCTAGTGTAAGTATTTTATTCTCCAAATATAAATTTTCACGTGGTCTTCCACGCCACCCATGAGGTGCCACGACTAGCGCGTTCGGTTTTTGATTGTGGACCTTCGCCGGTAGCCCTATTGTACCACATTTTTAATTTATTAAATTACAGTGGTGATGGGATGTGTGTAAAAAAAAGCATATTTTCAACACATGACAGCAATCACCATACGACAGATTTCTTAAACGTAAAGACATGCGGTCTGACACAAGTGAGGCCAGACCAATTTTTTTTTGCTGTACCTCTCTTTTTCGGAGAGGTACGGTCTGACACAAGTGAGGCCAGACCAATTTTTTTTTTGCTTTTTCTTATTCTTTTATAAAAAGCCAATATACCTACACCATTCCTTAAAACATATCCCATCACCACTATAATTTAATAAATTAAAAATGTGATACAATAGGGCTACCGGCGAAGGTCCACAATAAAAAACCGAACGCGCTAATCGTGACACCTCATGGGTGGCGTGGAAGACCACGTGAAAATGTATATTTGGAGAATAAAATACTTATACTAGCAAATTCGTCGAATGTTCCTGTGTTCGAATGCATTACACGCATTGGAAGCTTCATTGGGTGATAAAATATAAGTAAAGGTCACATAAATAACGGAATGCGTGCATACATAATTCATACACAATATATTTAAATATTATAGAAGTATGTTTAAAATATTTGTAAGTGAATATCGCTTACCGTCGTGTAGTTGTTAGAAAGAAAAAAAAGATCAGCCTTCCTGCGCGCGAACCTCTGACAAAAGTGTCCAACGATGTCGCAGATGGGTGTAGCTTAACCAACGAGCTACTCGTGCTGTTGGCTTGTCGCTCAATATTTTTCAAAGTACGGTGCACACAGACTTTCAATAAACTCGAAATAACTTAATTCCCTTTATTTGTACATTGCTCTCACGCATGCGAAAACATAGAGCATCGTATAACTGACTGGCAATATCCAGAAAACGCAATTATTTTAAGTATTCAATAAGTGCTTACACGAAATATGTCGTAAATATCGGTTTTTATTTATTTGAACTACGACGCACACTACCAAAAAATCTAAAAAAAATTGATGGTACTACTTATGCCAATACTTAACTAGAGCATTTATAACAATTCTGTGGGTCGGAAACTTCAACACGTAATTGGAATTTTTCGTGTTTTTGGGGTTTTTTTGATTTTTTATGCTTAGGATTTGCTAGACAAAAATCTGCAAAAATTGCCAACCATAAATTCACATGTTCTGAATATTCTCAATTTTTTTCAGAATTTTTCCGCACTGCTAAATACGGAAAATGTGTCAAAAACTGATTTTTTTATTTCACCTATAACTACCCTTCTGATGGAGATAGAGGGTTGAAACTTGGCATAGAGCGTTTTCTTTTCATCCCCTATCGAATGACGCCTTGCGAGATAAATTTGGTACAAGTGCATTTTTGACAATTTCAGCCGGCTTAACGCTCAGCCGAAAGGTAAATTCGGTACCGCTGTCGCATGCCGAACGAAGCACGTGTGTGCAATCGTGGTGGAAAGAAGACGGAGCATAATTCTGTGTCTCTTTCTATTGGGTACGCGCGCAGCTTCTGACGTCATTTTACTCTACATTGGTAGAAAGAAGACGAGAAGCATAGCTCCTTCCTTGTCTACGTACGGTGCACGCGCAGCGCTCACGGACACGGCACGCATACAACTCTCGCCTTCCCCCGCCACGCGTGCCGCGATGCGGCAGGATGCCACTTCTGAGATCACTGCCTGGAATGCGCACGGATGCAGGAACAGCCGCGCCTCGCTGTTAGACAGAGAAGAAAGACATTTTGGTATTCTGTCTCACTCTTACCACTGGACCTTTCGGACATACAATCGATTTGCGCCTTTCGACGTAAGTTCCACAGAGATTTGACTAGATATGACCGGTTCGAAAAGAGTTGCTCTATTCTGTTTAGATATTTCAGTAGGTGATGTCAGTATGTCACAGAAATTAATGTATATGATCACAAAACAAAGTAAAAAATATTATCAAACGCATTAACACGTTAAGCCCGGCGCCGGTCCCTGGGGACCGGCACTGAACTTTCCGTGTGGCCGGCGCCGGTCCCTGAGGGCCGGCACTTGAATTTTCGTTTGGCTGCCGTCGGTCCGTGGGACAGACAGTATTAAAGTTAAAAAATAAATATAGTCTCAATGAAATGTGATCAGATGTAGTTTTAATGAAATGTATTGAAACATTCTAAACAAAAATGCGGCTTATTTTTACACATATTACAATACGTAACAACTTTTTTGGTAATATTTGTAGCTGTCTTTCGTCCAAATAGTTTTGAATTGTTATCATAACACTTCGAACAATACCTTCGGACTTTATGTACGTCTCCTTCCTTTTTATATAATTTATGAATAATATTTTCACGTTGGATTGGAGTTTCCTCATCTAGCCGCCGTGTGAGTTCATCCGTCAATTGTCTGCCAAATGCCGTGACTGATATTTTTTTTCCTGTCACTTCTTGATACATAAACAAGGCATTTATAACAGCGGTATTTAGAAATAGCTCAAATGCTAGCTTCTTATACCACTTGAAAGTTTTTCTCAAGGGACTGCTATATGCGCTCATTTGATCTGACAAATCAATACTAGTCTTTGCTGTATTATATGCAGCCACAATTTTTGGTTTTGGCAAAAATCCTCTTTTTGTTTTCACAGTTATAATTTCGCTTGAATGTTTTGTGGACAGGACCAAAATATCTCTCTTGTCTTTCCATTTCAAGACTGTGATACCCTGATTATTTTCTTTTGCGATAATTTCTCCGCGTTTCAACTTAGTGTTTATTACTTCAGATGGATTTCCTTTACGATTTGTGCGAAGTGTACCCATTAGATGTGTGTTTTTGCGTATTAGGTTATTTGCCAAATCGACACTGGTGTACCAGTTGTCTGTACACAATGTATGACCTTTATGAAATAAATTTTTCAATAAGGACTGTTCCGTGGTCGGATATCGGAGTTGACTCCTACGTGGCGTCCTCTCCGTCGTTTCGTGTTTGAGATTGATGAATTACACAAAAAATTACGCTGCTCAGACTTTATTGACTTATATGCTCACGCACCAATTCTTACAAGAAGAGTGAGGTGAACGCGTCGCTTACGCTTGCTCCGATCGATCCGCGATCGTCCCTTGTCCATCTCGTAGACAGGTGCTGGTGGGGGCGACCTATCCCTACGATTTTTGTTGCTATGCAGGATTTTTTCCTTGCATAGCTAGTTGTCTGTGTATACGCATGTATGTGTGATCGGTCGCGACAACGCCTCGAGTGCATACGCTCGGGTCGCGCCGATGTATTGTGTGACGTGTAAATCCACACACATGGAGACATCGCCTCGTATTCGACTTGGGTCGCGATGACGTCTCGAGCGTACTCGGATCGCGACGACGCCTCAAGTCTGAATCGGGTCTCGATCATTCGCATACGCATGCGACAGGTGACTTACGTATCACCTTCGCTAATTATTATTTCGCTTGTATAATATCGTTCGCATGGTCGTGCACGACGTCGAGGGATGCTACAGAACAAGGACATTACAATATTTGATGGGGTTGTATTCTGCTTGTCAAGAGCTTTTCCACTGTACACATGAAAATTGTATGTGTATCCGCGATTACAGCATAATTTAAATATTTTTATGCCGTATTTATGTTTTTTTTGTTTTAAATATTGTCTGAATATGATTCGCCCGCGGAATGGGATTAGCGATTCATCAATGCATAATACCTCAGGTGGATCATAATATTTTTGAAAATTTTTATTTAGTTCGTCTATCATAAATTGAATTTTTGATAGACGATTAGACGCGTCAACTGCTTCATTATCTGCGAAATGTAGCATTGTCATGAGGATTTCAAATCTGTCTCTGCTCATTACTGTTCGCGGGAATGTTTGACAAAATAATTTATCCCGAGACCAATACAAACGTAAGGATGGAAGTTTCACCATTCCCATCCATATTATTACACCAAACAAACGTTTCATTTCATTTTTATTAGTTGGCGTCCATTTATTTTTACTTCTACAAACAATTCTTGATTGAGCAGCATAAAGATTTGTTTGCTCACTGATGTGTTCCAACATTTCGTCAGTGACAAAGAGTGTATAGAAATCTTCTACTGTTTTACAATTCCGCACTTTCTCATTAGTTTTTTTCGCGCCAGCAGCACTTAAAGGCCGTAATATTTGCCTGATTACCTTGTGGATCAAACCATTCATTTCGATGAAAGGTTTCAGTAGCATCTGTGCCACTACTGCCATTCTCAATTTGCCTTTCCTCGTCTAATGAATTATCATCTTCTGATGATGACAACCGTACTACTCGGCGACGTTTGGAAGATAAAAATATTTCACTTGACGTGTCACTATCTTCTGATGATGACAACCGTACTACTCGGCGACGTTTGGAAGATAAAAATATTTCACTTGACGTGTCACTATCTTCTTCTCTTTCGGACATATCCAATGTTATGGGCAATAACTATTTTCAAAACTAAACTCAATTTTCTTTTTACGAACAATCTGGACACTTCGGTAGGTCTTTTCCAACTGATCGCCTCTTGGAGGTACGTACATGACTTTCCTAAACAACAACATTGTATCGCTCGCCGGCTGCCGGCGGAACGAAAAGGACAACAAACTGGGCGCCGGGCTCAACGTGTGAAAATTACACATGATTTTTTGTTTTACAGGTAGTGAAGGTTAATTGTTAATACATATCGAAATTGCTTTCCTTTGGGAATTGTTCATGCTGGATGTAAAAATATGGACCGTTTATTTTGAAAGTGGTGTAAGTCCATTTTTGAAAAAAATGAGATATTACGTAATTCCTGTTTAATTTAATGTAAATTTTTTATGTATAACTAGTCCGTGTTTAATTTCTTAAAAAATTCCTATGTTTTGTACAATTTAAAATTGGTCGGTAAATGAAATTGCATAATCATCGATTATGAAAGTGGTGTAAGTCCAATTGACAGAGGTAGGTGACTTAGCAGATGGTTGCCGATCAGTAGCCTCTTATTTTACATTTGTAATATATTTATAATATTATTATAAGCGAAATATGTATGTTTTAAACAAGGGTTTTCACAATTTCCACGACAATGAAGTTAATATGTATGTGTGGGACGAAACTATTGCTTCCAGGGGATCGCAAGAAGTAGCTTCTTGCTGTTTGAGACATTTAGAAAATGTAACAACCCAATGCCATGTTATTGCCTACAGTGACATGTGTACTGGGCAAAATCGAAATTTACAAATGGCATTGATGTGGTTGAAGGTTATCCAGTCGTTGGAAAATAACATTGACATAATTGATCACAAATTTTTACTCTCGGGGCATTCATACCTTCCGAACGATGCAGATTTTGGCATCATAGAAATGGCATTGCGAAAAAAGAATTTTCTGTACACACCACAGGATTATTATGATGTAATAACACAATGTAGAAAACATGATAAGTTCATTTTACATGAAATGAAACCAGAGAATTTCGTTTCAATAAAAAACCTTCAAAATGCGACAAACAAACAGATAAGAAAAAACACTAATGGAGAACAGGTAAATTGGTTGCAAATATGTTGGATGAGGTTTCTCAAAAGTGCACCATACACTATTTTATATAAAACATCGATGAAGGACAAAAAATTTAAAACTATAAATTTATTACCTACACGTCCTGGAAGACCGCTAAAATTTGAAAAAATCGCCCCTGCGCCTTTGTACCAAGATGCCAGGCCTATTACTTATGAAAAATATAAAGACATCAAGCAGTTATTACCTTATATACCCCCGGTGCATCATGCATATTTCGAAACACTGCCATATGCGGAGCATAAGTAAATACTATCAATATCTTGTAATTTTAACAATGTAATTAGCGTCTAAAATTAAAAATACTACTTCTATTTTATGTCGTGTCATTATTTGTAAACAAAATTGGATTAATATGAAGTATATTTTAAGTGATATTTGATTTTTCAAAATTGAAATTAAACGATTTTTACAATTGTCTAATTTTGAAAGTGGTGTAAGTCCATTTGCAGCCCGTAAGTATACATCAGTTTAGTAAAATACGCCTAAAACAAATTTATATAACCAAATTGCATATTGATAAAACAGTAGAAACATTGCCAGACTTCATATAATTTGCCTAAATTTTTTAATTAACAGATATGTTAACATTTAATTTTCTCGAAACAAGAGAAAATGGACTTACACCACTTTCAAAATAAACGGTCCATATAATATTAGCTAATTTTTTTTTTTTTTCAAATGGACAATAAATAAAATAAAATATTACAATAATTTTGATTGATATTATTAATTTTGTTTGAGAAAGTATCCTTTTTAACAGACTTCAAAAATGCACTGAAAAATATAAAATAATGTTCGATTTTTGAAGTCGGTGTTACTTTTTTTTAAGTTTTTTTATACGTTGTAACCGTTATTTTTCGCGGATGTCGTCTCGGCGCGTCCAGGCGTCTTCCTTCCTTCTCCGCGTAGAGTGAGTGCGAAATAAAGTAAACACCGCCGGTGGTTACGGGCCGCGCGGTGCGAGTTCGTGCTCGGGACGGTGAGAGGAGTGTAGATGTATTGGTAGAGATAGTATGTATTGGATATGTATGGCTCTAAATTTAGCCGTTTATTTTTGGTACAGCTGTTTTGTGTTGACGGTTACGTTTGTGGTGTGCTTCGGGCACTGTATCGCCGATCTATTATATTGTATCGAAGCGGTCTATCGCGTTGGTATAATTATTAAACGTATCGCGATCTATTTTACAATGTTTCGAAGTGTTTCTCGATATGTTACGGCCGCTAGGCCTCGAAGGCTAGTCTTTTCGCGATGAAGTAAAGTCTTGTAAGGAAAGTGATACGTCAGGCACTGCACGACGCAGTGAGCTGGCGAATCGCTTAATATATTTTCTGTGACTCTATCACAACGACGGTGAAGCGGCAGGCACTGCAAGACGCAGTGAGCTGGGCGCGTTCACTCGTTGATATAAACAATTTGGCTCGATAATAACGGAAGTAATGCGGCAGGCACTGCAAGACGCAGCGAGCTGGGCGCTCTTACTCGTTACTGCAATGTGACTCGATAATAACGAAAGTAATGCGGCAGGCGCTGCAAGACGCAGCGAGCTGGGCGCTCTTACTCGTTACTGCAAATGTGACTCTATAATAACGAAAGTAATGCGGCAGGCACTGCAAGACGCAGCGAGCTGGGCGTTTTTACTCGTTATAGCAAAAATATGATGCTCGGATCACGAAGGTAAGGCGGCAGGCACTGCAAGACGCAGCGAGCTGGGCACGCTTACTCGTTTGAGCATAGATACGAGATTCTACAATATAACGCGGTGATTCGGCAGGCACTGCAAGACGCAGCGGCTGGGCGATCTCACCCGTTGGCAAAGTAAGACTCTAAGAGCTGGATGCCCACGCTTCCAGGCTGACCCAAGAGTGATTCTGACGGCGGCGGAGCCGCCTTTTATACCCCCCCACGGATCTTCGGATCAGCGCGAAAACGTCCCTTGTTGGGCGTGGAGTTATGTCCCTCTCGCGGGGGTTGCTCGCTTTAAAGTCGCGTATGCCCGCTGGCGTGTTTTTGAGGTTGCCCGCTAAAGAGAGGCGGCGTACAGAGTTTATGTAACTGTACGGTTACAACGTTTGAAAGTAGTGTTTCCTCGTTCAGGTTCACCCATTAACATTTTACGAATAGAATAATACATATACTGTTAATTAACAAGTTTCACATTGTTATGCCTTCCTATCACATTTTCCAATCCAGTCATCACATTAGTCGGACTTCCACAAATTCCTTCCTGAACAAATCTACCGATAAACCTTTCCGTTGCCAAAGGTTCCGCCAAAGTAAGCAAACCCTCGACAGGAACATAAACACATAAAAATTCCCTTCAATTGTTGACCTTGACATAATTATAAAATTTTCCTTTGATTACGTATCAACACCTGAGCAAACTCCAAAAATACTTCCTTTCTAAAACTTTCTGTCCTTTTTCAAATTCCACGTCCAAGCTCCTTTTAGAAACATATAAAGGTACCCAGGACCGCAAAAGACGATCATTCATCTCCAGTCCTGGCATAGACACCGTCACTCTGTCAGTTAGTCCTAAAATAAAACTCTTGAACTGAAAGACTTTCGAACTCGATTTCGTTACCACCTATTACATTTCGCGTATCTTAAAGTAAACTAGTTGATGCCAATAGGCCGGCACAACAACATGCTATTGCCACAGTCAGAAATTGTAATAGATGCCTGACTGATGTACACATTTGGAATTACCTTTCTGTATACAAATTGCAAATTATGAAATATATATAGTCTATATTTCTTGTATGGGAACAGTTTTTCTTCAAACACATTCTGTTTTTATTACGACTTACCATAAACCCTTTTGTCATAGAAGCAACAAAAGGATAGTACAGCAAAGATAGTTCAGTTCCGTATATTTTAACGGCGTACACAACATTATTGAAAGGGTAGTATAGGTAACAAAGGACAGAATACCAAAATATCTTCTTTCTCGCTCGGCGCGGCTCGACTGCAGTTCTACATACGGCCGTGCGCCTTCCAGATATTCTATAGTTCAATGTATAGGCTTCATTCCCCAGATCCTGATCTCGCATCCATTGTATAGAGATCAGTGTTCTCCTCTTCACGCGGCTCTCACAGACAAGGCACGCACACTTGCGCGTATCGCCACTCTACTGGTACCCATGTTACCAGTGGGCCAAAATCTGGCCACACTGATGGAGGCTGTCAAATGAAACGTTGGATCTGCCAACTTTAAGTTTCGCGGGACGTGAAAACTATCCCCGTTAATAGAAATGCTCTGTAGGTTCTGCGTGATGGACCTTAATATAAAGCAATCCATGCTCCTGTTATACGTATTTTGACGCGATTGAAATTTTACTGTTACTCGCTGGTGAGCCCGAGTGGCTGACTGCCCGATGCCGGCGATCGGCATATCGAAATTTTTCCTCGGTAGATTTAGTCGATTCGCCAAACCGTCCGTTATAAATGAAGATTGTACACACGCAACTAACAAGGCCCGGACCAATAATGAATTGCCCGATGTATCCAAACATGAACTAACGCCGTCGACATATATACTTGAGACGATGCGCCTTCGCGTGACACGCAATTTACCGTTGGCAACGGCGGCGCTTCGTCAATCGCGGTGGGCTTTTCTACGTCTTTCGAGGAACTAGTCGGCGGCTCCTCAGATATACAGTAAATTCTCTATATTTGTCCAGTAGGACGGACACCATTTCGAACAAATACAGTAGAGGAGACACTGTTTTCGAGCCTCGGCGCTTGCCTTTGTAGTTCGCCGAACGTAGAAAAGGGCAGCGCTTAAAAGAGAATAATGAATGACAGTCGAGGCAACTGAGACATTTAAAATCCAACGTACCAAGTGCAATAATGAAAACGATTTGTTCGCGATGGAACGAGTAAGCTAGTTCACGTGGAATAGGGATGGCCGAGGGAGCGTGTGTGGGTGTAACTTCGATAATTAGAGGCGTCACAGAATTTATTATGATCACAGCCGCGAACTGATTGTTAAACGGACTTTGTCAAATTACGCGTTACAAGACTGTGCAGCGTTGAGCACGTGGTGCGCCGTGCGTCGTGTTTCGTCGTATTAACTGCTCTCAGAGAGCGTGGCCACGACTAGCGTCCTAGCAAGCGACGAATCGCAGTCGTGGGTGAAGGGACAGAGGAGAAATCCTCTGACCGAGAGAAGGACTCGCACGGGAGGACTGTTGCGGTCCGTGGAAAGAAAGGAATCCGAAAGGTCGCCTAGTGCGCACGATGGGATTCGTAGCAGCAACCCAGAAGGAGAGTTTGCCGGAGAAGGAAAGCTTCGGTTCAGTAATGGAACTCGAAGGAAAGCTTCGGTTCAGTAATGGAACTCGAAGGAAACACAAAGTAGAATAGAGGTGGAATAACGCAGATTCTCACCTTGAGAAACCAAGATGGCTACTCACTCGAAAGGGCCACGACGGCACACACGTGTTGATCTCTCAACGGACGGAAGAAGACGACGCAGGAAGAAGGAAGCGGGACATGCCCCCGCTGATCCTTCATTAGTCACGCACGTAAACGGCGGATGGCGTTACTGATAGTCCGCAACGCCAATCAGCGGAAAGTCGCAACATACGCTACACGCCACAGTCCTATTGTATACGCGCGCGGTAACGCAAATTAGCCTTAAAACTAAACTATATAAAAGTAGGCCGCTGCCTATACGCAAACGGCTCCCGCTACGCGCAAGTAGCGAGGCAAACGCGCCAACGACTTTAAATCCCCAACACGATTGTTACACTTCTTTGTTTTTAACATTTTCTGCCTGAAAATGTTTGTAACAGACTGGTGATATCGTTCTGATAAAAATGAGACCAAACATAATATAATTTGGACCACATTTATATATTAACACCTATTGAGTATGTACAGGAAATTCTCTATATTTGTTCTTTAGCGTGGGCACCATTTCGGACAAATACAGAAAACTCTGTATATTTGTCCCTTAGCGCGGACACCATGTCGAACAAATATAGTAGACGAGACACCGTTTCGGACAAATATAGAAGACGAGACACCGTTTGGGACAAATACAGAAGGCGAGACACCATTTGGGACAAATATAGTAGAGGAGAAACTGTTTTCGCGCCTCAACGCCTTTGTAGTTCGCAGAACGTAGAAAAGGACAGCGCTTACAAGAGACTATGTAATGAATGACAGTCGAGGCAACTAAGACATTTAAAATCGAACGTACCAAGTGCTATAATAAAAACGACTGTTACACTTTTTTATTTTTAACATTTTCTGCATGAAAATGTTTGTCACAGATTGGTGATATTGTTCTGATAAAAATGAGACCAAACATAATATAGTTTGGACTACATTTATTTATTAATAGATATTGAATATCTTCTCCTATCACTATCGCTTTGAATGAAGTATAAAAACTAAGTGCTCAAAAAATACTTTAAATACCTGTACACATTAATTATATAAAATCTAAATATGCATTTATATGTTCCTATATTTCGCCAGAGTTTGAAAAGGTTTTATAATACAACCTGCAATAGTAATTTTTCAGTCTTTATACGGAACATCAGGTTAAAAACCATTATTGTAAAATACAAATATATTTTTATACAACCTTGAAACCAAAGTCTACACTCGATTCCAAGAGAAATCAACGCGGCTCAGAAGGAGCGTGTAGACGTGCGGTCCTGAATGATAGAGTAAAAAGAATTATACAATAAGTATTACATAAATAAATATTGTCCAAATTATATCATGTTTGATATCATTTTAATCGGAAAAGTCTCAGCAACATGTTAAACAAATTTTCAGACAAAAAAATATAAGAACAAAAAAGTTATATTTTTGTAAGGTACAATGTTAGCTTTCAACTTGCGTCAAAGGAGCCGCGCGGGTCATAAATTACACGCTTGGCTGGCGCCGAGGCAGAAAACATAGCACAACACGGGCGTAGGCATAACGAATACATTGGCGTAGGACTAGCGGAGTGTACAAACTTGGAATCAACTTAGGTGGACAAATATAGATAATTTACTGTATGCAGAAGCGTCTTGTGACGCTTGTCGCACCTTTTGCAGGCACTCGACATGCACGAGCTGGCGAAATGAGATGTCGACCTCAAACAATTTAAGCATAATTTCTTGGACATTGCTTCCTTAACGCGCTGTCGCACGCACATTTTGCTAAACTTTTCACATTGGTGAATAAAATGATTTCCCTTGCAAATCGCACATGTGCACCCGTTGGTGCTAACGTGGGTTGCCAATCCCTGCGGTCGCGATGTCCTTTGTGCCTTTGCCGCCGGTCCCGCCGACGGCCTTTCCGCGATTGCGTCTAAGACTTGACACCGCTGTGTCAAAAATTCGACGAATTGCCGAAAAGTGGGCAGGGTTGAAGAGGCAAGAGTTCTTTCCCACTGCTTTAAGGTGATGGGATCTAATTTCGACGCTGTGATAAGAACCAACCAGTCGTCCCATTGGTCAACTGGCCGCTTTAATGCTTTGAGAGATCTCGTGTGCTTGAGAACGCTATCTAACAATTGCCGAAGCAAGACGCTGTTTTCCCTGAACAGCATGGGAATTTCTGTTAATGCCTTCAAATGCGTGTGCACTATGAGTCGCTTGTTATCGTATCTACTTTGTAACATTTTCCAAGCCTCGTAATAAATGAGAGCCGAAATTTCAAGAGAGTTTATTACTGCGGCCGCATCAAATTTCAGGGACGACTTTAAACAATAGAACTTCTGAATTTGAGACAATGCAGGATTGTTGTGAATCAATGAGCTGAACGTGTCATAGAAAGAATACCAATCCTCGTATGCCCCTTTGAAATGCGGCAAATCAATCTTTGGCAGCCGGATCTGCTGACCGGCGGCCGCCAAATCCGACGATCGTGTCGGACTGGGAGGGGGGTTTGAGGAACCCTCCAACAAATGGTCGAACCGTGAAATTAGGGCAAAATACGCGTTCTGGAAATTAACGCGATCAGTCTCGTGCTCAGCCGTTTCGTCAAGAGCCTCCATTTTATCCTGCAACTCGTCGAAATCGCCTAGCTTATGTAACACGGCCTCCTTACGCGATCTTAGCTGATATATATCGATATCGGTCGCATCTAGCCCGTCTAAATGTTTTTGCGCCCTTGTAATGGCGCTCTTGACTTGGCCTCTCGCCACTTTTAATTGCGCCACGCTCGACATCTTGTCAATGCAGCGATCAAGGAACGAGAGTAAGAGGAAATTAGATAGGAGGAGAAACTGTAATGCCGGACCTCAACGTAGCTGCGGCTGCGCCCTTGGCTGGACTGCGAACTGGACTGCGAGCTGGCCCTTGGTGGAACCCTGGTACTGGTAATTGGCCCTTGGTGGACCTCCGGTACTGGTAACGAGTCCCTGGTGGACCCCTGGTACTGATAATTGGCCCCTGGTGGACCCTTGGTCGAGACGTAGACCTTCTTGATGAATGCTATATATGATAGCCACAGTCAAACTACCGGCTCATCTGGGTCGAAGGACCAAACTGGTGAGTTCTTTTTCAAAATACCACCGGAATAATTCCGGAGTGCGAATCTTACATTCGCCGATTTTCGTAATAACTGCACTCTTTAAATGGGTTTAATAACACTGGACAACACTAAATTTGTCTTTTGAACGAAAATAGCCAATTTCGATTAATCTTGACCCGCTGAAAACGAATCTGAAACCCATTTTTGAAAATTGGCTCGAGATTTTGAGTAATTGAATTTTGAAAAAAAACAGCCTTTTTTCGAATTTGAACAGCAATCAGGCCGTAGGTTTACAAGTTAGACAATTTTCATTTGTTGCCAAAAATTCTCCAGACTTTTCTGAATAAAACGATATCAAACACTTTTACAAATTAAACTTGCGAACATGTTTAAACATTAGTTAAATTAGATAAGACACGTTTCGCGCACCTATTTTTCGAGATGTTCTTCAATTTTTGGAAAAAACCAGGTTACGCTGGTTTCCTTTAAAACCGCATGGTGAAGCATGTAATAACATTTCCGCTTCGGATGGATGTCGTTTTCGTCCGTCACTAATCTCATGTGAGCCAATTGCTCGTATTACTTAATGAATTTACCGTATTCTAGTTTTAATTTCGGCTGCTTGTTTAACCTTCGCTCTAACGCGTAGAACCGTTTTAGCGCGGTCGACCTATTGTCGCCTAGCTGTTGCAGCTTGTCATCAGTGATCCCAGAAGTGGTATCCTGCCGCACACAGAGACGTAGTATGCGTGCATGTCCGTGAGAGCTACGAGCCAATCGAGTGGCGCGTAGCTCTCACGGACACGACGCATACTACTTATCTCTCTTCCCCCACCACGCGTGCCGCATGCGGCAGGATGCTACTTCTGAGATCACTGCTTGTCATGTCTGAGTGGCAATTGCACCACGAATCTTCCATCGGAATTCCGTTTATGCGTGATTTCGAAATGCTCCTCGCAGCATTTCTCGTCCTTTCTACGCGCCTCGCCCGACGGGCCCGGCTTGATTTCCCAAAACCGAGAGACCATCTTCTCGAGACTCGCGTGCGCGACGCAGCTATACAACGGCATGCTTTGATTCGACCTAGAGTTTGCTACACGGCCAGACACGATCCAACCCAAATGGGATTTTTGCAAACACGGATGTGACCGTGTCGTTCTAATCTGCCCTGCACATAGTAGCTCATAGAACACCTCGGCGCCGAGCAGAATATCTATCTTTGATGTTTCGAAGAAATGCGGATCCGCGAGCTTAATATTGCCCGGAATATTGAAACTGCCGCGATCGAGTGAGATCACCGGCAAGTTTTGAGTTATGCTATCCAAAACTATACATTCAACCGTTCTGTGGAATTTGTTGTGACGTGACTTGAACTTCACCGGCATTTGATACGGTGCGCGCGACGCAGTCTCGTTTCATCCTACGATCGGCACATCGCACGGTCTTTGCTTTACGCCTAGCCGATTTGCTAATTCGCGGGTTACGAAGCACGTCTGCGACCCAGAATCCAGCAGTGCTCTCGCTGACAACAATTCTCCCCGAAAATCGTACATGTCTATTATCGCGGTGGAAAGTATGACGTTAGGTAAATCGTTTCCATTTTCGACTCGTGACTAACGTTAGACACGATCGTTTCACCTCCCGTTGGAGTGGCTTCTACGGCCTTGTCGACGGACCGCTCTGCGGATGCTCCTGCGCGACGTGCAGCATCGTATTATGAACGCCCGCACATTTGCGGCATCTACCCGAACTACAATCCTTTGCGAAGTGACTCGTAGACCGGAGGCAGTTTAGACAAAGCTTCTTTGCTCTCGCTACCTTAATACGCTCCTTGATGGACATTTTACCAAATGCTTCACATTGATATAATAAATGATTACCGTCACAGACCTTGCATGCCGATGGCCTGTTATTGCTATTCGAAGTAACATGCGACACTACGTTTTGTCGCGTGTTCGGCTTGCTTGGCGCATTCCCGCTCACGGCCCGAATAGGTTTGTTGTCTGCCACAGCCTCGAGTACTTGGCAACGATGCGACAAAAATTCGGAAAGTTGAGCGAACGTGGGCATACTCGACGATTCGGGATTCGATTCCCATTCTTTTTTTGTTATTGCGTCTAATTTACCGACAACGAGGTGGACGAGCCAATCATCCCAATGATCGACTGGTCGCTTTAATGCCTTGAGGGCCCTAGTGTGCTTGAGCGCACCGTCCAACAACAGGCGCAATCCGGTACTGCTTTCTTTATGTAAGACCGGTAGCTCACTTAAATCCTTAAAATGCGTCTGAACGATGAGCCGCTTATTGTCATATCGTTCCTTCAACATCTTCCACGCTTCAACGTAATTAATCGCGGACACCTCGAGTGACCGCGTCACATCTGCTGCATCGTCCTTCAATGACGAACGCAGGTAATGGAATTTTTGTATGAGCGACAATGACGCATTGTCGTGAATTAAAGAAACGAAAGTGTCGTGAAAAGGGCACCAATCCTGGTATTCCCCGCTGAAGGACGGTAAGTCTATTTTTGGCAAGCGCACCTGGTGACTAATAGCGCTTGAACCCGCGGGCTGATGGGGAGGCGGCGGCGACGCCGCTTCAACCTCGCGAAGCAAACGATCTAATCGCGTCATTAGGGTAACAGTATGAGTTCTCGGAACAATCGC
Organism: Priocnemis perturbator; assembly: GCA_963942575.1. Lineage (NCBI taxonomy): Eukaryota > Metazoa > Arthropoda > Insecta > Hymenoptera > Pompilidae > Priocnemis > Priocnemis perturbator. Next base: position 11,670,723 of record OZ012652.1, read on the forward strand.
GCTCTAACTCATGATCGGCCGTCCCGTCGACAATCCCGATTTTTGCCTGAATTTCGTTAAATTCACGCAACTTTCCCATTACTGCGTCCCGGCGCAGTCTAAGCTGGTAACTCTGGTCATGGCGGATTTGATCTGGTCCAGTGTTATCAGAAATAGCATCCTGCCACATTGGGGCATGCGTGGTGGGAGAAGGAGAGAAGCTGTATGCGTGCCGTGTCGGTTGGCGCTGCGCGCGTACCGTACGTGGACAAGGAAGGAGCTATGCTTCTCGTCTTCCTTCTACCAATGTAGCGTAAAATTACGTCGGACGCTGCGCGCGCACCCAATAGAAAGAGCAAAGAATTTTGCTCCGTCTTCTTTCCACCACGATCGCACGCACGTGCTTCGTTCGGCATGCGACAGCGGTACAGAATTTACCTTCCGGCTGAGCGTTGAGCCGGCTGAAATTGTCAAAAATGCAGTTGTACCAAATTTATCTCGCAAGGCGTCATTCGATAGGGGATCAAAAGAAAACGCTCAATGCCATGTTTCAACCCTATATCTGCATCAGAAGGTTACTTATAGGTGAAATAAAAAAATCGGTTTTTGACACATTTTCCGTATTTGGCGGTGCGGAAAAATTCTGAAAAGAATTGAGAATATTCAGAACATGTGAATTTATGGTTGGAAATTTGTGCACCTTTTTCCTAGCAAATCCTAAGCATAAAAAATCGAAAACGTAAAAAAAACACGGAAAATTCCAATTACGTGTTGAAGTTTGCGACCGACCGGATTTTTACAAATTCTGTAGTTAAGTATTGTCATAACTATTACCTCCATTTTTTTTCAGATTTTGTGGAAGGGTCCGTCGTAGTCAAATGAATACTTTAAATATATGCATTACCTTCATATAGTCACTGAATTGCACGATTCTTTGTATGTCTGCACACAAGCCGGTAAAATACATATCAAGGGAATTTAGTCGTTTCAATTTTATTGAGAAAGTGCGCACCTTACCTTCAGAAATGCCATGTGGCTCATCGTCGCTTACAAATAATGTTCGACACACTACCATCAGTAATAAAACTCATACATAAGGAAAAATTCCATTGAAATGGTCTGCATAGCCCAGTGTGGTCCAAGAACCTCACCTAGGTGCGATTTCGAGTCCCCACCCGACTACCGGTTGTTATGGTGGCGGATGACGCTGAGTGCGGCACATGATCGCTTGCGCTGAGCCGGTAGGGTATATGGGCGGAGGGGAGGGGGGTCGGTGTTGCGTCCAGCTAGTGGGGGTGGAAGCAGCCGCTTGAGGGGCCCCACCCGTGGACCACACTGGCATAGCCCACTTACTGACCCGTGGTCGCACTTGGACTAATTCAATCGTCTGGAAAGTGCAACATTTCTTAAGCCATTGTTACGTCATCCGTTTTCCGGCACCCTGCGTACACCGGGTATACCGGGGGACAGACGAAGTGACCGGCCCGATAAGAGATTTGACCAGTGGTCTCAGATTTGGCCCGCGAGCACCATCGGTGCCCGCGGGAGTGGGGATACGGAAAAGTATGCGTGCCTTGTCCGTGAGAGCTGCGCGCGCCGTTTCTCGCCGAATCGCGCTCGGCTTGGAGAGAAGGACAGTACTATGCTACGTCTCCCTTCTACCAACGTCGTGTAACGTCCAGGTATCGTGACGACACATAAGAAGGATAGAACTATGCTCCGTCCCCTTTCAACCAACATCGCGCGTTGCGTCTTTGTTCGACATGCAGTCGCAGCGTCGCGTCTTCGTTCCGCATACAGGCCGGTGACAGTGGTGCCAGATTTCGCATAAGGCATTGCACGTACCATTGCGTTCTTTCAGCCGGTAGGCAAATCGGGCACCACCGCGTTGAGCAGAGCGCGATCCAGCGAAAAGTGAATCCAGGAGAGTTTGGGATTGGCTCGTCGTCGCTCGTCGACGCGTTCGAGTTCTTTTTTTCGGAGGTTCGCGCTCAGCCATGGTTCAATTTTTTTCACAGAATAATTTTTTTTTTAATTATTCATCACACGGCAACCAACGATATTCATTTAAAAATATTTTAATACATCCTACGGATAGTTTTTAATATTTTGTCAGCGGAATAGATGTGTCGTATTGGTTTATGATAGATATGGGCCAAATATATATGTCACGTTATGGCAAAGATGGCATATGTTCTCGGATAGATACAGAATTATTTAACTTCTTTTGTTTAGCTGATACATGCATGAACTTGATTGTAAGCATACGTATCTTTATTCGAGGAATACTTATTACCATTACTGTCGTACTCGTCGTCGCTCGTCGACGCGTTCGTGTTCGATAATACTGATCAATCTGTTATTGACGAGTATTCGATGAATCATCGGTGTTATTATTTTTCTAAATTGTGTTTGTCTGCAAAAAGATCCTATTTTATTTATGGATAATTAATCGACCTTTTAAAATATTACTTTTAAATGTATGTATACAGGGTGCCCGCGGATGTTACTAGCCAGCTTTGTTTCCTGGATATGGTAGGTACTAGAAAAATAATTATAGAGCAAAGGGTACAATGGTATCGTAATATTTGTCTTCTGCGATACTTCACTTTATTGAGAAGTGCAACCCGAACAATGCAAATGCGCATATACTTTGTTTTTATAAAATCTGAGTAGTTTTGCGTGGTCTTCCACGTCACCCATGAGTTGCCACGACTAGCGCGTTCGGTTTTTTAACGTGGACCGTCGCCTATAGCCCTATTGTACCACATTTTATGATAATCATACAGCGTGCGGCAATACCTCTGTCTACTTTGAACGACGGAGATATTCAACGTGGACTGAGTTATTGCCCTACGCTGTAGAAGTAAGGGTTAGAAAAGAAATGAGAGCATTTTTTTTTTTGTTCGTTTTATTTCATGTTAATTTTGACATTGTATTTTTGTGTGGCGGCCCCCCCGCTGGCGCCCCCACACAAAAATGCTCTCATTTCTTTTCTAATCCTTACTTCTACAGCGTGGGGCTATAACTCTGGCCACCTTGAATATCTCCGTCGTTCAAAGTGGACAGAGGTATTGCCGCACGCTATATGATTATCATAAAATGTGGTATAATAGGACTATAGGCGATGGTCCACGTTAAAAAACCGAACGCGCTAGTCGTGGCACCTCAAGGGTGGCGTGGAAGTCCACGTATCTGAAATTATATAAACTACAACCTTACATACGCATTTGCATCTGTCGGGTGCAGCGTTGCACTTTTCAATAGAATGAAGTCTCGTAGAAGATAGATATTACGGTCCCATTGAACCCTTTCCTTTATAATTTTGTCTAATACTTACCGTTTACAGGAAAAAAACTGACTAGCGCAACCTGTGGACCCTGTACGTGTGCATTTAAAAGTAATACATATCGTACAATTGGTTGCAAAATAATGACGAATAAATGACATTGGAAAAGTCAGTTAGAGTTCCGGGGAAATAATTTGCAGTAGGTACGTAAAATACGCGCTCAAAATGGTTTGACTTTTCAGATATTTCAATTAGTCGGGAGCGGCACAAAGTGAGTTTCGGTTTTCCATTGACAGAGTTTTTGCTATTATTGTCGTCTTTTATCATGCCTTCTTAGACAATACGCACGTTGTGACATTTCGTGGGCAGAATGCGACAATGGACGTACATATGGATTAAAGTATGCATGGTGCATTGCCAAAGAAGCTTTACCTTCTTCTTTCTCGAAATGGGGATAGCGTTTGTAACCGTGACGAGTTACGTATCCCTCGGTCGGACGGAAAAGTGTTCAGACGGAACAACTGATCCCTGAGGGTACGACCGAGGTATTGCAAAAATAGGTATTTAACGGTGTCACTAGCCGTTTTGCTTTTACATACGTACGTATGCTTGTGGATTCGAACCACTGGACGGTGAGGAGTGAAATAGAGAGTGGGTAGTATAGTTTGACTGGTAGAATGTCTATATATTCTGTATGTTGCCGATGATTAGTATATTACAAGGAATAAAATAATGGCTACGGTAATGCCGAGCCAGTGCGAGGTACGACAGGCCGTACGTGTGTTTCGCAGTTCGTAATATTCGTCTATGTACCGAAACGCGTGGTCTAGATGCGCACGGTTGTGTATGTTACGTTCGGGTGTTGATACGGACAATCCTACACGCGAAGACGCTCGCAATAATGTAAGAAGTCTCGGCGCGCGGTGTGTATCCGTGAGGCGGAAGGTTTTTACGTGCGAGTCACTAGAACGCGGCGTCGAACGAAAAGTTCCCTCCGAGGTGACCTAGTATCTATACGAGTCTTCAATGTTCATGCGTAATGTACCTGAGAACACTTCGGTTACAACAACGACGGGCCGGCGGGGGGTACAGTTAAGTACCAGCCGAGCAGCACGACAGTTTTACCTTGATATCTCAGGTCTCGTTAACTAATAGGTGACTCGGACTTAGGCCAATGCAAATTATGATTCTACTGCAAAAGATTCGTTACAATTCGTCCTACGAGAACACTTCGGTTACAACAACGACGGGCCGGCGGGGGATACAGTTAAGTACCAGCCGAGCAGCACGACAGTTTTACCTTGATATCTCGTAGTGTTTCTTTCTAAGCAATCTGCCGTCTGACTAAGACTAGGTCTTTGCCGTGGGGAACCGTAGTTTACATACGGCCAGCCAGGGGCGCAGATCGTCCGCCAGTGGGGTATCTCACTGCGAGGAGTCGGGTAGGCCGAAGACGGACAGCGGGGGACCGATCAAGGTCAGCCGAGTGTCTTAGTCAGGCACCTTATTCCTCCGTGGCTCTAAAATATTCTCCTACTTTCTACTCTTTGGTACCTATCTTGTTCGATGCCGCGTTCGCTCGTAATAATGCCTCTACTAAAGGAGTCAGCTTGCTGGATTGTTGCAAATGTGAATTTATATTGACGGTGCGTATATTTTAACTCTTTTATCTTGAATGCAATAACTACGATGAAAGATACACTCTGCTCGTGTCTCCCCGAGTATGCGTCCAGACTTCTTGAGACGCTCAACGTGAAAATAGTGATTCGATACAATGCAATTTTAAGATCCGCGTGCTAGGAGTATACTAAATACGTATCTCGACTTGTAAGCGATAGTCAGAGGTTACGGCGTTATGATGGGTCTTACTCTCGTCTATACAGATTGATTGTGTGGTTCCAGCAGTCCGCAGATATGCCTTTCCCACTTCTGTGTCGACTCAAGATAGGACGCTTGATCGTTGCGATTTCGGAGTTTCTATATACTCGGTATGGTAATTATGAAAGCGAGAAAAGGGCGTCCCTCTATCGGACTTAGCGCCGTAGCGCGCGCGAAGGGATCTCCCTCTGCTGGGCGTTCGGTCTACTCCGGACGGTAGACGCGCTGACATACGTCATGTGACCGTCTAGAAATACGGTCACACGTTCTTAAACTAAGCGTGCGTAGTAAAAAAAAGGTTTCAAATCAATGTGATGGGACTTGATGAGAACTGTTAGAATATATGCACAATTTGGTCACCTTCTATTTAGAAAACAAATCATGAAGAACAACTCATAGAAACATTCGCACCGTCGGCGTCGTCGCGTCGGGTCAAGCAAATTCTTCCTGACGTACGCTGTCGTGTGTTAAAATCGCCTGTTAGTACGATCCCTCAGAACGTTCTAGTGCAAGAAACTCCTGTTACTTGTTTCACGGTTAATGCATAATACGCAATAATTGACATTTATTATATACTTTCTTATTTATTATTACCATAGAAAGATTAATGTTACTGAAACCAAAATTTATGAAATATATATTTTGCCCATATTTATTATAAACTAATACGACACATCTATTCCGTTGACAAAATATTAAAAACTACCCGTAGTAAGTACTAAAATATTTTTAAATGAATATCGTTTGTTGCTGTGTGATGAATAATTAAAAAAAAAATTATTCTGTGAAAAAAAATGGAACCATGGCTGAGCGCGAACCTATGAAAAAAAGAAGTCTAACGCGTCGACAAGCGACGACGAGTCAATCCCAAACTCTCCTGGATTCACTTTTCGCTGGATTGCGCTCTGCTCAACGCGGTGGTGCCCGATTTGCCTTCCGGCTGAAAGAACGCAATGGTACGTGCGATGCCTTATGCGAAATCTGGGACCACTGTCACCGGCCTGTGTGCGGAACGAAGACGCGACGCCGCGACTGCAGTTCGAACACAGACGCAACGCGCAATGTTGGTTGAAAGGGGACGGAGCATAGTTCTGTCCTTTTTATGTGTCGTCACGATACCTGACGTCACACGATGTTACGTCCGGGCGTCGCGATAGGTCGGTTTAAAGGATTTGTCTAGGATGGAACCGTGTGTGTGTTCGAGCGGTCGACCGTTGTCGCCCGGGAGTAACGCGTGAATACTTAATCTAAAGGATATAAATCAAAAAGATGATTCTATCAATGACCGAATAAAATGATGACGCGAAAGAACGAAATCAATCTACTCGATCTGCAGGACTTATAGGATTCTCTCTCTTATCAACCCGTACAGGTTGCTGAGTTATTGCGTGTTACATTCCAGTACAGATAATGTTAATTATAGCGCATGCAAAGAAAATAAAAAAAAAGGATAAAGCAGATATAGTGTGGAAAAAACAATAGTGTATATTCTGTGATGATTATTCAGGTGCAGATACAAAGACGACTTGAGTTGAAAAAGCAGATTTCTGACACCAGTTCCACGGTTAGAAGTGGGTATAAAGAAGTAATATAACTGTAAGAGATATATATATACAGAAAGAAAGTGTATCCCTCTTCTAACGCCAATTCCACGTTTTAACAATGGTTACGAGGTTTTGTCTGTATCGGAGTATTGATATAATAAGGAACGGAAAGACTAACTATTACGCAATGTTCGGTAGTACAATTCGCCGGTATGCAAGGCGCGGTATAATCGTGGGTTGAACGAAGCAGCTCGTATTGCGCGTGATATTCGTTATATGAATGGTACAGAGATTCCTTGTAGAATTGAACAGTTCCGATCGCCCAGCGCTCAGAGCACACGGTTACGGGATCGCCTCTACAACTATTGCCCTAGGTTTCCCGTAATACATGTACTGGGGGCAAGAGTCGGGCCAGAAATCATGATCTAGCTGGTAATTGGAATATTCTTACCGTGCTGCTGGAAACGCTCAGACAATCTTTGATCTCTCTCTCTCTCTCTCACGCTCACGCTCGCTCGATGGTATGTCGCTCGCTGTGCTTCTCTCGCTCTTACGCTCGCTCTCAGTTCGGTTGTATGTCGGTAGAAATTCGTATGGTTTATTACGACGAGTACCTTCGAATCGTAAAATGGTATTAATGTACGATCAGGCTTGAGATGGCCTAAGCTCCCGTGTTATCGGAGCTGTAGATGTTACTCGCGAAGAGACTCCTCAGACCGCTCTAGATGTTTAAATCAGTCTAAATACAATACCAATTCCTCACCGAGAGAAGACTTATGTGGAAGTGTTACTTATAATAATAATAATATAATGATCTTTATAAATGAAACTTATATGCTAACGGGCTCGGCGCGATTCGCCGACCACGTGCTGGAAATAACGCGGATCGCACTATTCGCACTCTAGATTAAAATTCGAAACCAAAAAAAAATCCAAAAGAAATATGAGTCCTTGCTCTTTTTAATAGCTAGATTTTAACACTACGATTTAACGAGGAGTAATGAGTCTCTGATTAAACTGCAAGAATTTGCACAGATTAGCTCACAAAGAATAAACTAAGATATTCCTCGGACAGAGGACTGCGCACCTCGCGACTATACAGCCAACTGCGACGACGGTCGCGTCTCGAGATGGTTCCTAGGCCGGCTCAGAGATAGTTTTTAGGCCCCTCTCACAGAATCGGGTACATAGCGGTCGACGGTATATACAAACATTCGGCTGGCTATGTAAAACGAGACGCTGGTTTTGTTCGTTAGTTTCTCTCTCTGATTAACAGATTTTATTATGAGTGCAAGTCGATCTCGGCAACGTAGGAACTTAGTAACTCTTAAGCGCACGCTTCGGTGGAATTGATGATAATGAAAAATAGTCTTGTCCTGCAGCGATGCCTAACAGTGGCGCAATTAATAAATGAAAAGAAAGAGAAAAGGATAAACAATATTCTTAAGCGGAAACTCGTCGCTAACCTTAAGTCTATACACTCACACTTGCATACCGCGTACACGCATTCGTTCCTTATACTATATATATATTGTCATAAGTCGGTGTATTGGGTGGGGACGACGGTGATTCCAAGGCGAGGAATATTCTACTTGAAGTTACCGCTCGACGGTACCACGCATGCGCTAGGCATAGGCCGTAATATACAAGTATAGGCGCATACGAAGCCCGGAGTAGAAGGAAAATGACATGATTTTAACTCTAATACTCTAACGGTACGCCGGCTGCGATAGGCACAGGCCGTAATATACAAGTATAGGCGCAACCGGAGATCGGAGTAGCAAGAACAAGAAAAATACTAGGCTAATAAGTTAAAAGTTACGCTGGGACGTAACAACGACATTAGTGGAAGGGAAACGCAGCATAGTTCCGTCCTTCTCTCCACGCGTCTCTCACAGACAAGGCACGCACACTTGCGCGTATCCCCACTCAACTGGTACCGATGGTACCAGAGGGACAGAATCTGGCCACACTGCCTAGATTTGACACTAAACATACGTGTATTCTCGCGTCCGAATGATTACGGCTCTAAAAGTGTTCTTGCGTCCGAATGGTTACGACTCTAAAAGTGTTCTCGCGTATTGTGTGCGGTAACGTTGCGTTTATCTTGGAGAAGGTCCCTCGTTTGGGGCTCCTATATAGTTTTACGTCGCTGCCGATGTCTAGGTCCTGGGTAACTGGGTCATGGGGTAATCTCTGGTTATGAATTTGAGTGGGAGATAGTTACGGTCCGCTGAGGTAACTACTGACCTTGGGGCCGAACCAACGTGCGCCGAAAGCAGCTGGATGGCTGCCTTCACAGCGAAGGACGCTGATGGTCGCCGGAAAGGACGGGCTGTGGTCTCAGCGAATAAATCGCTCTAGAAGTCACCGGAGCACGGGGGCTCTACGATGACAGCGAACGAGTCGCTCTAGGGCTCACCGGAACACGGAGGTTCTACAGTGGCAGCGAGGTGTTGCTTGCTAGGTGACTTAGGCCCAAGCTCTACGGTGACAGCGAGGAACGCTCGTTTGGCGCGCCCGGTGGTTTCGGTAGCCCAGGTTACTGCGGAGAGGAGAGGGGGTGCAACGCCCCGTTTGATTAGATTCAGGGAACACCCGGATAGCCAGGGTTTATATGCGGGTGTTTGTACGCGTCGAGAAGGATGGGTGGTGGAGTAGGTGATTCACGAGATTGTTTACTTAAGGTTTATTAAATGATCGAACCCTACAATTTGTAGAAGTGGAACGGCTCCACTTCTTTGTCGCGAGCGGAGGGTCGATGGTCGAGACAGGACACAGTGTCTCGACCACACAAGTTACATATAGTTATTCGAATTACAAAAGTTGGAGAATTGTTCAAACCTCAGGTTGCTCGCCGAGGTGCAGCATCGATGTCACTGATTCTATCGCGTTAACTATTCACTAGACTTTATTTGATTCTATTCGCAAGACTTGGCTTGACTCTATTCACTAGACTTGACTTGATTCTATTCACTAGATTTGATTCACTTAAAAGGTGACGAAGGAAAATATTAAGTCGGGTGTTACGCTTTGCACCCGCACTTGAACTAACTGCCACGTGTGAATTGACTTAATGCGCGAACAGCGGTGCAACTAGAAGCACTGCTCAGACAGAAGTGATCGCGTAAAAAAAGCGCTCGAAAAGGTCTCCTTCTGCCCTATATAGCCGGCACGCTCCGCTGAGCGGCGTTCGCTTGCTGACGCTGCATCAGCATTCTTTCCTAGGACCGGCGCAACAGATGCCTTTCCCAGGACTCTGCTATACGTGTCTTATCTTTTGAGATCCTTTTTCCGGCATACAACGTTATTAGTCGCTTGTCCGGTCGGCGTGCGCGAGCATTTGGCGGCGTCATATCCCGTACGCTTCGCTCGTTTGCTATTCGCATCGTCTCGGTTGTCGGCCGGGTGTAGGTTACCTTTACTTGTCGCGCATGTCTCATCGCTAGCGGGGGTCCGTGAGAACCGCACTACATTCCTAAAGTTGATTTATAGTAAATACTAGGAGCTATTGAACGAGCAGCAGATTGTTGCGAGAATGATCAATTAGTTAATTCCTGAATAATTTAGAAAAGCTAAAATTTGCGGCCGGGTGAAGGACGCAGGACGTAACACCATATTTCCGCAAGTATTTGAAAGGATCCCACCCCAGGGCTGCATTTGATTTTTTAATTAATATGTATGTGGCGATCGTGGTGTCCTACCACTGCCACGAATACGATTCGAGGTTCTACAGGTAAGTGAAGCACACTTAAATCATCGAGGTAGTCGGTGGCGAAGTGCCTATGGTGCCGACCTCGGAATCCGAAGGTTGTGCGTTCGAGTCTCTCCGCACGGACGTTCGTGTTGTTATTACTTTCTGGTTCGAACATGTATTTTTTTTTTATTATGGGCACGGTTTGCTGACGTGTGCATTACAATTGTGTGTTATTGCATTAGTGACCGAATTTATTTTCTGAAAACAATTTTTACGTGGTCTTCCACGCCACCCATGAGGTGCCACGACTAGCGCGTACGGTTTTCTATTGTGGATCTTCGCCAATAGCCCTATTGTACCACATTTTCTAAGTAGTCGCCAATGACAGTGCCGGAAGCATATATTCGCGAAAATGCATATTTTCAACAAATGCCAACATTCGATAGACGATAGATTTTTGCCCATCTCCTCTCCGAAGACGGGGTGTCTAGCACGGGGACAGACTCAATGTTTCCCATCTCCTCTCTGGAGATGGGGTGTCTAGCATGAAGCCAGACTCAATTTTTCCCATCTCCTTTGTGGAGACGGGGTGTCTAGCACGAGGCCAGACTCAATTTTTCCCATCTCCTCTCTGGAGACGGGGTGTCTAGCACGAGGCCAGACTCAATTTTGCCCATCTCTTCTTTGGAGATGGATTGTCCAAAAAAAAGAATACTATAATGGATGAAACAGCAATTATATCTGTCTACGATTTTGGCTAGTGCCTGAGGAGTCTGGTTAATGAGTGCGGTTTGGTGACGGTGAGGGGTACTTCGCAAGTGCGCACTACACGGCACGTGGCCGGCACGAATGTACACGTGTGTGAGGAGCTCAAAGAATCTTATTTATTAACTAAACGCACTTAAACTATGATTACACTAATCGAGGGACACTAGAGCGTCTTTCAATCCCTTTGAGTATTGTTTTATGCACTGAACTGAGAACGAACCGGTAAAGAGTCCACAATTAATTCGCACGTGAGAGAAAACCACTTGTCGCCACGATAGAAAGAACGGTAATGGCCGTCGCGAGGACGAGTCGGCGCGCGCGAGATATATTGCCCGAGAAGAACGCGACGCGGCGCTGCTAATTAGCAGGCGCGTTTACATACAGTATCGCCTGAGTATCGACCGCAATGATGGATCTTGGGCGAGCGCGTCGCGGGCGCCCATTGGCCGCCCGCCCGAGACGACTGTGAATACGCAACAATATCAAATTGCTATAACTCCCCATAAAATACAGTGAATTTTGTAGTGTGACGGCCAGCCGGGACGTGACAATGGTATTTATTATTTTTACAAATCAGTAGACGAGCCGGGAATAGCAATCCCCAATAGAATAGCCGTCTTATGCATGTTGTGTCACTTTGTCATTGAGACGTACAAAATATAAAGTCTCAGTTGACATGAGGGACAAATGCTTGTCACTAATGTCGAGACTTGTAGCATTTTCCCTTCTCGCCTTTAGTGCTGATTTAACTACACAAATCGCATTTACATTGACGGACGATTTCGTTTTTTTGTTTTTAAATCTGTCAGAAGGGAAAAAATTCTTTCCGCATCAGCATTAGATTTCGGTAGTGATCTCACAGCATTAACAAGACCCTTCAAAGTGGGATATTGACGAACGCGGAAAATTTGTTTCCACATTTCATCTCAACTTAATTGCAAGAAGTAATCTTTTTCTATGTCTGCAAAATCTTGATACAAAGCAAACCATTCTAATCTTAAAGCATCTGTATCAAAGCCCCTGAAAGTTCCGGTGATAAAAGAAACATCATTGAATGATGTTTCTCTGTTAATATCTTGCAAAGTCGGGTGCGGTTCGAAAACTTTGAGCTTTGATAAAAAGCGTCATTGACGGGTAACTTTTTACAAATTTCTTCAGCGGCACTCACATAAAATTGCAAACAATTCTGACGAACATTTGCAACTACATCTGCGTGTCCTTCTGAAAGCAATTTGTTAAGGTACTCTTCGCATTCGAACCCTAAGCTAATCTCATGTAGAGATTTTTGGTTGTCTAGATGAGAGTAATCTATATTATTCATTAAATTTTGCAAAAGCTCTGGTATCCGAAATTGTTCACAAACTATTTTTACCAATTTCAATGATTTTGATTGCAACAAATGAAATCTAGTTTCCAGAGCTTGGGAAAACAAAGTAAATTCATTGAAATAAAATAATATATTTTTGAAAAATAATAAGTAGGCTTTTAAATCGAGATCTTGCATGACTAATAATAAGTGCTGGGAATTTTTGCTTTTATTATTCATATTTAAATGTATTAGGAATTGCTCGATGTTATCCCAAGACTCTAAAAGTCTTGTGGTACATAATTGGAATGAAAGCCAACGTGTTTCGGACAATTTCAAAATTTTATGGCTTTTTCCTGATAACTATCAGCAAAAATAGCAGATCTCTTGGGACTGCAGTTAATGAAATTTGTTACATGCTTTACAAATTCCTCGCATTTGTTTGGAATCATCTTGCATGCAGAAGTTGTAATTAATACTACGGAATGGCATGGACATGTCAATGTTAAGACATTTCCACACTTTTCCTCTAGCTTTTTTTGAAATTACGAATTTATCCCTGTCATAACGCGTGCATTGTCGCATGACAGGGCAATAATATTGAAAAACGGAATCTTTAATCTGTACATTTCGTTTCGAAACGTTTCAAACAATTTCTCTGCAGTACAACTTTTTGCATCAAGATGAATCAGCTTGAGTAATTGGGAGGTAACATGTAAAGTGTCAGGATCAACATACCGAACATGAAACGTCATCCATTTTGTATTACAAATATCAGACGTTTTATCAATATAAACACTGAATTTTGCATTCCGAAGAATGTCCCAAACATGTTCCGTTTCAATCGGACAGAGCACATTAGAAACGATGTTTTTACATATGGTCTCTCCCATACTCATTCCTTGCAATACGGCAGAATCTTTCCCTATGACTTGGAAAAAATCTAATAATTTCGTTGCTGTTGCAAACGAAATATTATTTTCAGCGATGAAAGCAGCGTACCGAATTTCTGCTGCTTTCTTTCGCATATCAAAAGATACATCTGAATCGTCCGTCGTGTTTACATTCTTGCCTGTTCCTTTTTTTTAATACATTTTTCATTCTCTATGTGCACTGCGGATTCTGCGTGCCGATAAATGACAGACACTTTTGCACTCATGTGTTTCTCACAATATCTGCAGAAAGCGACCGTCGTGTCCCCCGATACTTCACACAGCCATGGTTGAAATGTTAAATTGTCTAACCATTGCTTACGAAATGATAATTCCTCTGAACAAATTTGTACTGAATTTTGTCTCTTTATTACGACAGATGAATTTCTCTTGGCATTATTTCTGTGGCATTGAGAATTCGCATGCTTCTAAATGAAGGTTTCGCATGACAAATTTTGTTTGCATATTGTGCAATGAAATTTGCATATTGTGCAAGAATTATATTTAGTGTCGCGAAGCCAAGCTTCACAAAACTTTCGCCAATTTTTTTTACGCAACGATTCGCTCATTTTTATATAAATTAAAAAAGGGACAGACAAAAATGTAATTTGATATTATTATTATTAACTTAATACTAAAAATCAAACTAAAAAAAGCCGCAAAATAAACCAAAAATATAGAGTAAGAAGGACACAAGAATGTAAAAAAGAATGAATGCAAAAGAATAAAGGGAGCAAATTACTATAGAAAACGAAAAAAGCTAAAAAATTAAAACACAAGTAATTTAATATTCGTACCGTGCCGCTCTGTATCCACAATCTGCACACAACACTCGACGAAAACGAACTGAAAACAGTATCAGCGTGCGTACAAAGTATGTTGCGATCTGCGTTTGTTTGTGAACGGGTTTTCGCTGTGCTACTACGTGCAAGCGGACGCCTCACTTTCTGTCGAGCTAGCGAGCGCAGCGGATTAATTATGAATCCTCGTAAGTAATATATGTATCATTATACACTTCTTACATTTTCATATAATGAATGATTATATGTGGAAGCACAAAATGTGATGATATTAAAGTATCGCTACCTTTCTTCCCGCAGACGAGAAGCAACAGCAAATAGTGGGCAGTGACCAGGAGGGCCAGCAGGCAATTCTCGCCGAGATTTGCCACTTCCTGGCACTGCTCAACAACCAGCAGCAGCACCAGCACCAGTAGCACCGGCAGCAGCAGCACCAGCACCAGTAGCACCGGCAGCAGCAGCATCAGCAGCAGCAGCCGCCACTACCGCCGCCGCTGCCGCCGTCGCCGTCGCCGTCGCCGCCGCAAAATTTAATAAAAAGTACTAGTAAGTAATTATAACAACATTAGCAGCACTTGCACGAGCGAGCCCAATCGCTGGTTAGCTGCTTGGGTCGCTATTAGGTAATATGTAGTACAATTGTATTCATCTGATACATATCTGTACGTTTATATTTTAGAGAAGAAAAAAAGGGGTGCGGGCCGAAGCCGTGGATTCGCCCACCGTCGATACCGGGGTAGGCGAGGAAACGGCCGAGGAGGCCAAGGAGGAGGCCAAGTAGGAGGCAAAGGAGGGGGCCAAGAAGGGGACGGGCCAGCCATTTTTTACGTTAATTGTAGAATTTAAATAAAAAAAAATTGTTTTAAACCCTGGGTTTCTTTTTTTTTAATTCTAGTAACTCCCGCAATACCTGCCTACATTTCATGTGTTAAAAATATGCATTTTCGCGTATATATGCTTCCTGCACCGTCATTGGCGACTACCTAAAAAATGTGGTACAATAGGGCTAATGGCGAAGGTCTATAATAAAAAACCGAACGCGCTGGTCGTGGCACCTCATGGATGGCGTGAAAGACCACGTAAAACTTGATGATATTTGAGGAAAGTAAAACGCTTTAATATTAGACCGTACTCAGACTGTATAAAAACAAAGTATATACGCATTTGCATTGTTCGGATTGCACTTCTCAATAGAGTGAAGTCTCGCAGAAGATAAACATACCATTGTACCCTTTGCTCTATAATTATTTTTCTAGTACCTACCATTTCCAGGAAACAAAGCTGGCTAGTAACATCCGCGAGCACTCTGTATACATACATTTAAAAGTAATATTTTAAAAGGTAGATTAATTATCTATAAATAAAATAGGATCTTTTTGCAGTGAACAACAATTTAGAAAAATAATAACACCGATGATTCATCGAATACTCGTCAATAACAGATTGATCAGTATTATCGAACACGAACGCGTCGACGAGCGACGAAGAGTACGATGAGTCAATCGCAAACTCTCCTCGATTCACTTTTCTCTGGATCGCACTCTGCTCACGGCGGTGGTGCCCGATTTGCCTTCCGGCTGAAAGAACGCAATGGTACGTGCGATGCTTTATCGAAATCTGGCACCACTGTCAGAAGCTTATACCGGCCTGTGTGCGGAACGAAGACGCGACGCCGCGACTGCATGTCGAACAAAGACGCAACGCGCGATGTTGGTTGAAAGGGGACGGAGAATAGTTCTGTTCTTCTTATGTGTCGTCACGATACGTGATGTCACACGACGTTGGTGGAAGAGAGACGCAGCATAGTTCTGTCCTTCTCTCCACACCGAGCGCGATTCGGCGAAAAACGGCGCGCGCAGCTCTCACGCACACTTGTGTGTATCCCCACTCCCGCGGCCGCCGATGGTGCAAACGGGCCAAATCTGAGACCACTGCGGCGCGCACATCGCACACACCGACATGGCACGCACACACCTTGCGTTTTCCCCCATCACCGTCGCCACGAATGCGGTTTTAAGCCAGAACTGCTGACACTGCGGTAAGTATTGATATTATATTTACTTTTTCTTTTTTGTTGCTGCTGCTGTGGTTGCTGTTGCTGTTGCGGCTGTTGTTGCTGCCGCTGTTGTTGTTGCTGCAGCAGTTGCAGCTGTTCGTGAGGCTGTTGCGGCAGCGATTGCATATGGTGCAGCAGTTGCAGATGCTGGTGGGGCTGTAACTGCAACTGCTGCAGTAGGTGCAACCGCTCCTGCCCCTGCTGCTGCAAAAATTGCTGCTGCTGCAACTGCTGCAGTTGCAAACATTGTAAAAATGCGAGTACCCCGCGTTCCATGCTATCGGAGGGTTGCGGCAGGGGTTCCCGCGCGCTCTCGCGACGGCCATTACCGTCCTCTGTATTTCGTTGTTGAAACTTTGAGGTGTGAAAAGGGTGTGATATCTCTGGGTGTGAGCATTAAAGACTAACGGTTGCAATTCAGGGAACATTTAAAGACACTCAGGTGCCCCTCAACTTTGTAATAATAGTAGTTTAAGTGTACAGATTAATAAATAGTAAGGAACTCCTCAACCGCCACGTGTACATTTTCGTGCCGGCCACGTGCCGTGTAGTGCGCGCTTGAGATTCTCCTCAGTGTCACAAACCGTAGCTACCCTAACCAGACTCCTCAGACACTAGCCAAAAAACTCGTAACAGAAAGCAACACATAAATTCGATTATATTTCGGTTAGAAATACAAGAATTCATTATATTAAGGTGACCAACTTGTATACAATGAAAAGGACACAAATAAATTGAAGAAAAAAATAGCGTAAATCACACACAACGGATCGACTCTGCATCGATCGAATACGGAGATTTATAGATTTACGTCCTCGTTTTCGGCACCCTGCATTCACCGGGTATACCGGGGATCGAGGACAGACGGAAGAAGGGATCGCACCGAAAAGAGGGTTTATCCGTCAGTGGAGCGGCGCACTGACGTATCGCGGAATGTAAGGAATGCGTCCGAATGGTTACGGCTCTATTGTTTATAGCTCGGCGGGGTTTTAACCGGCCTACTGGTTACCTTAATGCGTACAAATACGTTGGGGAGAAGGGAAGGGGAAATACGTCAACGTTCGAGGGTCTGTAGTCGGGCTTTATTGCGGAATCACCGTTACACTTTAGTTCAATATCTCGATGTCCGAGTCCTCATAGAGTTCTGTTATCGTAACCGTGGACGGGACTCCCTCAACTAGATCTCGCAGATATGCGGCAGACGGGTACAAATAGTGCCTGCCGAGTTCGTCGTCGAATACATAGGGATCGGCGAAAGATTCTCCAGGGACAGGTTCAGGGGGGGGGGGGGGGGGGGATTTGGTTCGGGGGTGTGGATAGGGGAATAGTTGGGACTGGGGGGGAAGGACGGGCCGCGCTGGGGCCGTAGGAGGGAGAGGGGTTGGTCAGGGGAGCTGAGACCTCGGATTCAAACCGGGTGGCCAGATACTCCCGGAGTCGGGCTCGTTCCCTTCGGGCCTGGATTCGTTGTCCGGCACGGGGGCTCTTCCGGCGAGAGTTCCGGCGGGACTTCCGGCGGGAACCTACGCGGCGGTTGACTCTTTAGTGGTGGTTCGTAAACGGCGAAACTGCGGGGGTTTCGGCTGGTTCCTGTTCACTTACCCGGGGGTTTTCCCATGCCCGGGAGAGCGGTCGTCGGGGCAGTAAGCGCGGGGTGCAGGAAGCCAGAAGCTACCAGGCTACCTCGCTGCTAGTCGCCCCGATCAGAGTGCTCGTGTCCGGTGCGGGAGCTGCCGCGGGGGAGCCCGGGGGCGCCCACGCTCGCTGGTAGCTCGCCGGTTGCGGGGGTCCCTGGGTAGGAATGGATGCGTAGCCGAAGCCGCCGAGTAAAGAGTGTACTGGTAACTGATTGAGTTATCGCGGAGATTCAGTGAAGTCGCGGTGGTTGTTTGGCTGGAGTGTCTCAGAGGAAGGTCGAATGGTTCTTGGAGGTTGTTGTAGGGTCAGAAGATTGATAGTCGATGCAGTTACCTTGGGGTTGATGTAGAGTTGTATTTTATGGCGATACACTTTCTTGAAGATCACAACCGTTTTATTAAACTAGAGTTTGGCTGCTGTGAGCCTGATAACTTAGATGAACGAGTTGCCGACAGTAAACTGAAGTGACTTGGTGCCCGACTTGAGCGTGACGTTAACTATGGAACGGAGAGTCGTAATTGAATTGATCGCTTGCTTTGTGGCCTATTTAAGTAGTGGATTTTGCTGAGGGTCGCCAGGTCCTTCGTGGAACTGGCACCCTAGCTTCCGTTTTGGAGTTGGCGTTCTCAGAACTATGTGTTGCCGCGAACCGCTAATCGATTTGTTGGGGTTGGCCTATGAGCTGATTCGGCGTCAGCATTCCTACGTTTCTACTTACATCACCATTGTGCGCGGTCGTTATGTAATTCCTTCGCGTGGCGCGGATTACGTCCCGGATGGGCGTCACCGTTACGTGAAGGAATTTCGGTGGCGCGGTGCGCCGGCTCTTGTTTCCCTTTTGCGCGACTTACGGCTAATTAAGAAGGTACGCGGTGCGGCGAGCTCGTTGCGAGAGTATAGTCATCGAAAAAGCGGGTGGAGGACGTAGGACGTAACATACATTAGTCTTCAAACATCATATAGGAGGACATGTGGGAGGAAACTGTTGGAGGAAGCACAGAACTTACAAACGAACAACTTGTCCTTCCTTAAGGAGGACGATTGGTCACCTTAATTGTATAAAAATGAAAGAACAATTGTAATGATATCTGCATTATTTACCGGACATAGTGGAGCCCATCGTCCTTCCTCTCAAGTATGTCGTGCGAGACTGACACGCGGTCTGCTGTCGCAAACGATTGCCTACTTTGTAAATGTAGCACAGTGTGCGTGTGCGTGTGGATTTCCTTTGCATCAAAACACGCACATACTGCAGTACTTACGGAAGTTTCGGTGTATGGTATCGACTGCTTTCTTCCATTGTTTACGTTTCCAAGTCAGTCGTGCAGGAGCGTTTGTCTGCACGTGGCACGTGAGTACGAATATTCTATAGTGCTTGTAGTAATTGTGTAGTAGTTTGCGCGAATTAATTTTCTTTCTAAATCAATTATTTCTTTCTTGCTTTTTGTTGCTTTTAGTAAAATTAGTTGTGGCCAATTATTTATATTAGTTTTATTGTCAAAAGTCTATTTCTGTTAGTTCCTTTTTGAATTTACACTTCAATGATGAGTGATTCGCTAAAAAGCAAGCAAAAGCAAAAAGTTGGTGACACATGGCTTCGCGATAGTAAATACAGTTCTTGGGTTCGCAAAGTACCATTAAATGATAATTTATTTCATTGTACTGTACGTCAGAAAAATTTGTCATGTGGCACGAATATTTCCAGACATGCGGATTCTCAGAGTCACACAACAAATATAAAAGAAAATTCAGTTGTGAACATAAACAGTCACAATTCGGCAAAAACTTGTCCAGTCATACAAAAATTTCGTAAGTAATAGTTAGAAATTGTAACATTTCAACCATGGCTATGCGAAGCATCAAACGACTCGACATTAGCTTTTTGCCGATATTGTGGAATAGAAATAATTGCAAGAGTGGCTGCCATTTATCGGCATGCAGAATCCGCAATGCATCTGGCAAAAGAATAAGCATGTTTAGAAAAAAAAGGAACAGACAAAGATGTTTATATGACGGACGACAGTAATGTATCTTTTGACATGCGAAAGAAAAAAGCAGAAATTCAATTCGCTATGTTGATCGCAGAAAAGAATATTTCGTTTTCAACAGCATCTGAATTACTAACTTTCTTTCAAACCGTGGGAAAAGATTCTGACTAATTGCAAAGTATGACAATGGGGGAAACAAAATGTAAAAATATTATTTCAAACGTGATCGAACGTGAAACGTCCGGTTGAAACTGAACGTGTTGCGGGCATACTTCAGAATACTAAATTCAGTGTTTTTATTGATGAAACATCTGATATTTCTAATACGAAAGGGATGACGTTTCATGTTCGATATGTTGATCCTGACACTTCACATATTGTCTCACTATTACTGAAATTGATCGATCTTCAGTGAAGATCAAAGATGTATATCTGGAATAAATTCTCTTATAACGCGAACTAGTTACAATAATCCCAACAGGTTATGGGCCCAGTATCTCGCGGAAGTGTATAAAAGAGAACGATAGGGTCGCATAGCCAGTGTGCACAAGAAAGAGTCGGATTTTCGGCACGTGGTGCGGCCATTTTGTACTGTATCTGGTGCGAGAGCTCAGGACTATTCACGGGACGCTAAAGGTCAGTGAATAAGGGTATTAAGGTAACTCGCAGAGGTGGACAAGCTAAAGAATTTCCTGGTACAGAAGTTTGATGGCAATAATTTTCGACTTTGGAAGTACCAGATGGAAATAGTTCTTCGTGCCGAAAAGATAACACTGTCCAAGACGTATTTTACTTCGTGACATCTGTTGGGTGATTCTTATAGATTTCAATGCTCTAAAACCGAATCTGCAACCCGTTCCTTTCCATCACCATCAGTTTTTGAAAAAATGAATTTTGAAAAAAAAAACACCTTTTTTCAACTTTGAACAACAATTCTGATGAAACTAGGAAAGATAGACTGATTCTATTAGTCGCAAAAAATTCAGCAGACATTTCTGCATAAATTGGTATGAATCGTTTTTGCAATATCAATTTACACAGATGTTTAAATAATAGTTGAATTGGGCAAGATACGTTTTGCGCGCCTATTTTGGGACACTTTTTTCAAATTTTTGTGAAAATGGTGGGTCTAGGGTGAATTCCAATTACACTGAGCGATAGAGCAGACATTTTTCTATGAAAATCCATCATCAGACCATGCGAAATACGTTTTGGCTTCAGGGCAGTAAGCGCGGGGTGCAGAAAGTCAGAGAGGCTTCCAAGCTACCTCGCTGCTAGTCGCCCCGTTCAGAGGCCTCGTCTCCGGTGCGGTGCGGGAGCTGCCGCGGGGGAGCCCGGGGGCGTCCACGCTCGCTGGTAGCTCGCCGGTCGCGGGGGTCCCTGGGTTAGAGGTAGAGGTGGTGGTGTTTGGTGTTGACGTGCAGGAAGGACACGGTCGTGTGAATTAAATAATGTTCAGATGGTGGAAGTGGACTGGGTGTTTTATCTCGAAGTACACTTAGCTGGTTTACAGTTGCCGAATTTACATGGATCGTGTCCGAACTTGGTTGACTGAAGAGCCTGATAACTTAGATGAATGAGTTTGCCGAAAGTAAACTGAAGTGACTTGGTGCCCGACTTGAGCGTGACGTTAACTATGGACCGGAGAATTGTAACTGATCGAATTGCTTGCTTTGTGGCCTATTTAAGTAGAGGGTTTTGCTAAGGGTCGCCAGGTCGTTCGTGGAACTGGCACCCTAGCTTCCGTTTTGAAGTTGGCGTTCTCAGAACTATGTGTTGCCGCGGATCGCTAATCGATCGTTGGGGCTGGCCCGTGAGCTGATTCGATGTCAGCATTCTTATGTCTGTTACGTCCTACGTCTTCCACCCGCTTTTTCAACGACTATATTCTCGCAACGAGCTCGCCGCACCGCGTACCTTCTTAATTAGCCGTAAGTCGCGCAAAACCGAAACAAGAGCCGGCGCACCGCGCCACCGAAATTCCTTCACGTAACGCTGACTCCCATCCGGGACGTAATCTGCGCCACGCGAAGGAATTACATAACGACCGCGCACAATAGTAATGTAAGTAGAAACGTAAGAATGCTGACATCGAGTCAGCATAGGCTAACCCCAACGATCAACTAATGATCCGCGGCAATACATAGTTCTGAGAACGCAAACACCAAAACGGAAGCTAGGGTGCCAGTTCCGCGAAGGACCTGGCGACCCTCAGCAAAACCCACTACTTAAATAGGGCCACAAAGCAAGCGATCAATTCAATTACGATTCTCCGTTCCATAGTCAACGTCACGCTCAAGTCGGGCACTAATTCACGTCAGTTTACTTTCGTCAACTCGTTCATTTAAGTTATCAGGCTCGCGGCAGCTAAGCGTTAGTTTAGTAAGACGGTTGTGAACCTCAAGAAAGTGTATCGACAGAAAATACAACTCCACTTCAACCAAGGTAATTGTCGCAACTATCAATCTTCTGCCCCCACAACCACCTCCTTAGAACCATCCGACCTTCCTCTGGGACCTCCTAACCAAACGACCATCGCGACATCATCAAATCTCCGCGATAACTCATTCAGATATCGGTACACTCTTTACTCGGCAGCTTCGGCTACATACCCAGTCCTTCCCAGGGATCCCCGCGATCTGCGAGCTACCAGCGAGCGTGGATGCCCCGGGCTCCCTTGCGGCAGCTCCCGCACCGCACCGGACGCGAGCCCTCTGATAGGGGCGACTAGCAGCGAGGTAACCTGGTAGCTTCTGGCTTCCTGCACCCCGCGCTTACTGCCCCGGTCGACCGCCCTCCTGGTTATGGGAAAACCCCTGGGTAAGTGAATTGGAACCAGCCGAAACCTCCGTAGTTACGCGGTTTACGAACCACCATTAAAGAACAACCACCACGTAGGTCCCCGCCGGAACGCACGCCGGAAGAGCCCCCGTGCCGGACGACGAGTCCAGGCCCGAAGGGAACGACTCAGACCCCGGGAGTATTTGGCCACCCAGTTTGAAGCCGAGGTCTCAGCTCCCCTGACCAACCCCTCTCCCTCCTGCGACCCCAGCGAGGCCCGTACTTTCTCCCCCAACCCCAACTATTCCCCTGTCCTCACCCCCCAACCAAATATCCCCCCCGAACCAGTCCCCGCAGAATCTTTCGCCGACCCCTACATATTCGACGACGAACTCGGCAGGCACTATTTGTACCTGTCTGCCGCATATTTGCGAGATTTAGTTGAGGGAGTCCCGTCCACGGTTACGGTGACAGAACTCCACGAGGACTCGGATATCGAGGTATTGAACTGAAGTGTAACGGTGATACCGCAATAAAGCCCGACTAAAGACCCTCAGACGTTGACGTATTTCCCCTTCCCTTCTCCCCAACGTATTTGTACGCATTAAGGTAACCAGTAGGCCGGTTAAAACCCCGCCGAGCTATAAACAATAGAGCCGTAACCATTCGGACGCATTCCTTACGCTTCGCGATACGTCAGTGCGCCGCTCCACTGACGGATAATCTCTCGTTCGGTGCGATCGCTCCTCCCGTCTGTCCTCGATCCCCGGTATACCCGGTGAACGCAGGGTGCCCAAAAACGAGGACGTAACATGTCTCTACTTACATCACTATTGTGCGCGGTCGTTATGTCATTCCTTCGCGTGGCGCGGATTACGTCCCGGATGGGCGTCAGCGTTACGTGAAGGAATTTCGGTGTCGCGGTGCGCCGGCTCTTGTTTCGTTCATGCGGGATTTACGCCTAATTAGCAAGATACGCGGTGCGATGAGTCCGTTGCGAGAATATAGTTATAGAAAAAGCGGGTGGAGGACGTAGGATGTAACACTATCTTTCATAGTTTCAACAGAATTGATGTTCAAAGTTGAAAAAAGGTGCTTTTTTTTCAAAATTCATTTTTTCAAAAACTGAGGGTGATGGAAAGGAACGGGTTGCAGATTCGGTTTTAGAGCATCGAAATCTATAAGAATCACCCAACAGATGTCACGAAGCAAAATACGTGTTGGACAGTGTAATTAGAAGAAGACGAAAGACCGAAGAAATTGTCTCGCTGAACACCGAGCGAGCGCCGTAGCGCAATATTTGTACACCGGATCGACCGCTGGTCGACCGTTTCCGCGACTAGGGCCTGAAAAACCGCCCTAGAGTGAGCCCAGGAGCCGTCTCGCGACGGATTTCTCTGGGCAGTTGGCTGTAAAGTCGCGTGGTGCGTTGTCCATTGTCCGAGGATATCTTAGATATCACTTTATTTCGAGCCTAATAGTGCATATTCTTCTTGCAGTGTGTTACATAAGGACTCAATTATCCTCGTAAAACCATAGTTTATAAATTCTGATTATTATTTTGAGATACAGACTCAATTTTTCCTTTCGTTAAGTGAACAGTGCGGAAGTGTGCGCGTACGTTCTGCACGTGCCCGACAAATTGTGTCGGACGCGTTAGGTTAAGTTTCCTTTTGATTTCAATTACATTATTCTTTTCCATTGTACAGTAAACTTGAACGAACGCGATAGGTTGTTTCTCGCTCGCGTGGCGATTAAAGTCGGTAAACTCCAACGAAATTTAACGAATAGAACCATATCTTTTGTTGCTTTGCCGACCCTTGGAACGGGGAATATTCCGGCTCAATCATCAACCGAGCATAGGCAAATCAAGGAGGATCAAAGTACTAAAATTCTATTACGATTCGAAGGTACTATCATCGTTTTTCCATCAAAAACCTGAGAATTCCGACCGACCTACTGCCAAAGAGAAAGATAGAGAAAGGTAGAGGAAGGAAGGAAGGAAGGAAGGAAGGAAGGAAGGAGAGAGAGAGAGAGAGAGAGAGAGAGAGAGAGAGAGAGAGCGCAAGCTCGATCCGAAATTACACGACATAGCCGAAGACCAGCGACACGGTAGGAACCTCCAGTCGCGACGTACGACAAAATTCTTAACATCATATTGTATGACCATGCCCGAGCCTAGGCCATGGAGAGATCCCACGGGCACGGTCCCTCGACCGTGCAAGTTCCTCCTGTTAAAACCTTCTCGATTGTAAAGCGTATAATTGTTAATTACCGAGAGCGCATCCGTAGAACTTGTAAAGAGCGTTCGTAATAAGGCATTGTTGCGCAGAAGCATTGAACATTTCTGAATACTGCAACAATAACTACTGCAGTAATTATTGTTGCAAACACGCCCCATCAAACATAGTACTACACCAACCGAGAATATAACCTCGCGAACGATTGGGGACCTGTACGGGTCTTTCGGAGGCACACGAATCCTATTAGTCCTGCAAATAACTAAACGCGATATCAGTTTCTAATTAACTTCTCCGATTAGCTTATACATATAAACTAATAATCCCACTCTTCCGGGAAGAGATTAAAATACCATGCAATATTGATCTTTAGTTAGATTACCGTTATTTATTATAACTAAATAGCAAAAATTATTCAAGCGTTACGCCCGACCGCACGGCAGACCGCTCGCGGATTCTCATCGACCATCCTGACGGATAAAAGTCGTGAAAAAGCCTCGCCCGGACGTAACACGAGAACTGCCAATCAGGAATCGAGATTATCTCCCACCTGGGCACTCTCGGAGGTCCGGGCGATGGGTATATAAGGTGGGTATCGAGCCCGTGCGGTTATGTTCTCACTGGTATACAGCTACAATCACTTTGAGTAGAGATTTCGCCTAAGATAAAATTCAAAAGCACGCGTAGTCCGATTCGAAACACGACACGAGGGAAATTATAAAGTATCGTCGGACGAGAGTAGAAATCAAACTCCGCTACTGTGATGTATTGTACGGCGTGCGGGAGCGGTAGGTGTGCGGTTTGTGTACGTGTGGCGCCTACGGGCAAGAGCGGCCGAGCAAGTAGTAGCGAGTGAGTTGCCGGCTAGGCGCATGGTCACTCCGGAACACGTTGTCACATATTGTATCCTGGGTTATTACAATAAAGTCATCGTAGTGAGCTGCTTCTGAGTTAATCAACGCGTTCTGTCTGTGCTCCCCGAACCTGATATATAACAGCTACCATATATTCTCTTGTGTGCGCCTCAAACGGAAGAGTCGCCGGTACAAACTGAACGGCGGCACTGAGTCCAGATACTCCAAACTTATAACTATCACAGGAAAACGGAAATCTAATTTCTGTTAGAAACACTAGCGAAATACAATGCACATCGACGGTTCTTCATTTGATTAACACACAAGAGATAGATTACTCCAAATAGAGCCAAAAAAAGCATTATAAAATCTGCAAAGGCATAAAGTAATTAAGCAGAGTCATTTAACAGTGTTACGTCTCAAGTAGACTTGAAATCGAAAAAAATCACTTGACCACGAGGTGCATATGCCCTCTTGTATATCACACGCTGTCTGAACAGGGTGGGTGAACGACTCGCTCTCGGTATCGGCTAGCAGACCCTTCACCCTTGTGCAGTCTAGCGTGATCCAGTTAAATTTGTAAAATCATTCGGAAATTATTTGAAACGGTGTGGTTGACTCTCATACCGCCCACGTTCCGGTCGGAGCAATTCGTACTGGCTTCAATCTGCTGCTTCCATTGTTAATCAAATCACGAGATAAAGTCGAAAGGATAGCTTGGTTGACTCCCATACCGCCTACGTTCCGATCGGAGCAATTCGGGTTCATTCTGAAGCCTTACTTCTGTAGTGTGTGAGTTGACCGATAGAATTGCCAGTGGTTGATCCCCACACCGCCCACGTTCCGGTCGGCGCAATTCACTGGGATCTTGAGGTGTATTTACACGTAGATTGCTAAAGAAGGTAAATGATCCAGGTGGTCGCGGTCTGTCTGCCCACATTCCGGGCAGAGGCTTCTTCATAACGAGATCCAAAAGCAGTGCTGGAGGCACTGCTGCCTTGATTAATTTCACAAAGACGTCATTTCTCTTAACACATTAGAGCTATAATTTCCCTCACTGAGAGGTAACGACGTACCAGTCAGAATCATAATTAGGATAATAGCGCCGCCAGACTCGTGTATATTAAGATACTATAAGTAATATACCCACGGGGCAACAAGCGCCCGCAAACAGTCAAATTTTTGTTGATTCTAAGACCAGCGCCACGCCTAGTCACTAACTCACAGCTATTTTACATAATACCCAGTACACATACTGTTACGCCTTGCGTAGTTTTAATCTGAATTACGCGGAAGGCGACGCGGAATCTTTTCCGTAACGCTTGCACGTGGAATATCGTTTCCGCGGTCACACGCCAACTTAATATAGTGTGACTGTTTAAGGGTGGAACACCTTTGTATTAACAATTTCTATGTTCACTTTATTTAAATCAAAGAATCAGTACGTAATTTACAATCAGAAAGAATAATGCGCGTGTACAGTGACGTACGCATTTCGCCTGATTTACATCTTTCACGAGACTGGAAAGAACTGCCGCTCGGTCGCTTGCCGGCACGCACGTGAGATCGCATCCCCACTCTCGCTGTCTTTTAACGACCGATGATTGGCCACGAAAAATGTCGGAAGAACAAATGTAGGCAGAGCAGATAGTACATAGTGCGAAACTAAGAAGAGAGACAGTATACGGATAGAAAATGAACAAAGAAGCGTACATGACGACTAAAAATAATTTCGATATAGGAAGATTACATTAACCGGACTATTGTTCAGCGAGCGTGCAGCGATTAAGGCGCAAAAGAAAAAATACAGATCACGGTGATCTCTAACACATACACCACCACGACACCGCTGTATAGCCACGTACCAAACGTCATAGAATATAAAGAACCATACATTACAGGATCAATTAGCTTGTGTGTTTCACTGTAAAACCAACTTCCAAGTCCCCCTCTACCCAAAATTGAGCAGAAACACTTGCAGCAGTAACCACTGCACGTGTAGGTCCAACACTTTCGATTAAATCATTCCGCGGGTATCATGGCACTTCACGATCCGAAAAAAATCCTGATCCGCGAAGTATACGGTTACAACTTAGGGTCCCACGGTAATAAATAGAGCAATTTATGAGCTTGTTTACTCCCTAATATTCGTTTAAAAGGGAGCCCGCGATGCTCTAAGACATATCAGATCAGATAAGTAGAACGGCGAGACTAGTATAGTACCGGATTAAGATCAGTACTTATAAATGAGCTTATAAACAATGTATAACCTTAGAGTCATGATTCAAATTGTTCAACGTCGACTCAGCGAAGAACGAAAAGTAAGACTCTACCATTCTACCTGTTTGCATCACTCGATGCACACAATTGTATTGTTAGTATAAGAAAATATACATATGTATGTATGTATGTCTTGGTTTCGTTCCCTTTAGGGTTACAAAAATCTTCGCTGTACACCTCCTTTTCACCTTACAATACCTTATACGCTACCGCCTTAATCATACTCTTACCCTACTCCTTATCTCACACGCTACGCATCCGTTCCGCCTGCCCCCGCCTCGCACGCTCTGCCATTTCGCCTCTCCACCTCTTTCCTCTCCTCTTAGACTACGCTTTCTTAATCTACGCCTTCTACTGCTATCCTTATGCTCTACCCACCACCTTCTCCTCCGACTTCCGTTTCCCTCATTCACTCCTTGTCTCTTTCATCCATCCTCATTCAATCCACTTCTTCTCCTCCTTCCCCCCTACCCTCCCCCTCACTCCCTTGCCACTCCTTTTCCTTTTCCCTTCTTTCTCGCCCTATTTCCCTGATCCACCTTTCTCCTTCCCCTTCCGCCCCTAGTACCTCTCTCGCTTTTTCCTTCCAAGTTCCTTCCCGGTCCCCCGCGTACCTCCATCCACTACATCTCTCCCATATATGCTCCCATGATTCCCCCCCTACTCCACACAACCTGCACCTCCTTTCCCATTCCCCTTGCCAATATCTTCCCTGTCTCATTTCATTTCCCAGCCTATACCTCGCCATCCTTCTTCTTCTCTCCTCTGACCACCTTTTCCTCAGATACCCTGGCCTTCCTTCTTTCTTCAACTCCTCATACACCTCGTTGTATTTGGAGTCTCTGATCCTCTCCCCCTTCTCTTTCCTCTGATCCTCCAGGTCTCTCCTTTCAAACTCCTCATACTTGGTCTCCCTCCCCTCCTCGCCCACTTCTATCCCTCTCTGTCTCATAAATTCTCTCCTTTCCTCTTCCCATTTCCCCATTACCTTCCCCTTCCTCCACCTCTCTTTCAACTCCTCCCAACATCTCCTGGCCACGTCTCCTCCCCTACCTTCTTCCAGCTTCTTTTCATATGCCCACGCTTTCCTCCCCGCCCTAATTCTGATCTTCCATCTCTCCGACTCCTCTCTTACGCAGTACTCTGGCATCCTCCAGTCTACCCCTAGGATCCACCTCAGGTACCTTTCCTGCAGCCTCTCCGCTTCTCCCTCCATCCCCACACCTCTACCCCGTACTCCAAAATTGTCCAGATCATGGCGTCAAATAACCACACCCTTCAGTCCCAATCCCTCTCCCATAGCCTCCTTCCTATCCCCCACACGTCCCTCATCACCGCCGCCGCTTTCCTCCTTCTCTCCCTCACATGTTCCTCCTGTCCCCCGTTCGCCATGAACGTGTACCCCAGGTACTTCATTTTCTTCACTTCTTCCAACCGCTTTCCCTTCCATCTCCAATCTACCTTCCTTCTCCTGCCTCCCCCCCCCCCCCTCCTAAACCTTACCACTTTCGTCTTCTTTTCATTTACCTCCAGCCCCTTCCTGTCCATATATCTTTCCAATCTCTTTATCATTGCCCTCATGTCATTCTCTCCCTCCGCCATCATCACTATATCATCCGCGTATGACAACGTGTAAACCCTCTCCGCTCCACCCACCCTCATCCCTCCCCATCTTCCCTTCCTCATTTCCTCTTCTAGGTTTGCCAGCAAGATGTTGAACAGCAAGGGGCTCAGCGCACCCCTGCCTCAGGCCCCTTGCTGTCCAGATCGGCTCGCTTTGTTGCTCCCCCACCCTCACTGTACTTCTTGTCTCTCTAATCATTTCCTCGACTCTTACCACTATCCCCTCTCTAATCCCCTTTTTCCTCATTGCCTCAATCAACCTCTTCTGGTTCACCGAGTCGAAGGCTGCCTTCAGGTCCACAAACACCGCTACCAGCTTTCCCTTATCTTTCCCTAATTGTCTGTTTACTAAGTAGTTCAGTGCGTAAATCTGGTCTACTGTCGCTTTGCCTTTCCTAAAGCCCGTTTGTGTCCCCGAAAGCAGCCCTCTCCCCTCCACCTCCTCCCTTAACCTCTCCGCTAGTGTCGCCGCATATATCCTGTACAGTGAGGGCATCAGAGTCACACTCCTGCTGTCTTCGTTTCTCTTCCCCTCCCCCTTTTTCACTATAGGAATAATTGACCCCTCCTTCCATTGCTCCGGCCAACCCTCCCCCTCCCACACTCTTCCACATATCTCCCAACCCCATTCCTCCTCCTCCTCCCCTCCGTACTTCCCTATTGCTTTTCCCTCCTTCAGTCTCCTCATAACCCTTGCCACTTCCCCTCTCTGCAACCCCTCCGCCCTCCTCATCCTTCTCCCTGCCACTGTCCTCCCCCCTACCCGTACCCTCTCCTCCACCCCCCCCCCCCCAAAAACAATCCTACAAAATATTCCTTCCATTCCTCTATCCGTATCTCCTCATTTACGCTTTTACTCTGCCCCCTCTGTTCCCTTATCACTTCCCACACTGCACTTTCCGTCCTAGCCACCCCCGCCCCTCTAATCATCCTTTCCCTTTCCTCCTCCTTTTTCCTCTCACAAAGCTTCCTGTATTCTTTTTTTGCTCCTTCTGAATTCCTTTTCAACCTCTCCTTCCCCCTTTGCCTTCCACTTCCTCATCTCTCTTCTTATCTCATTCTTCCTCTCCCTGCATTCCTGGTCCCACCATCCCTTTCTCCTACTCCCCTTCTTCTCCCCCCCTTTTTTTGTTCCTCTTCCTCTATTGCTCCCCTTACCACTGTTACTAGCTCCTCCAGCTCTCCCTGCGTCCCCCCCCCCTCTCTTTCCCCTTTTCTTTTCTTCCTTGCATGCTTCTCCTGAAATTCTCCCTTCCCTCCTCGTCCCAACTTCCTGTCTCTTTTCCTTGCTCCCCCTTCCTCTCCTCCCACCCTCCTTTCCTCCTGCCCTTCCCTCTTTCATCCACACTACCAGGGGTTGGTGATCGGAGTCCACCGCATCCCCGAAAATAGACATATATTTATTGAATGTATATACCTATATCAACGTACCACCTGCATCCTCGATGTCTTCACTCTCGTCGACTAACAAGGTACTCTATCGTAAAACAGGGCGAATCGGGGAGAACATCTTTCAAATTACCGCTCATACGAGGTATTTCGTAACGAGGTAAGGTTGGTACTTGCACTCGTGCCTGAGGAGTCTGGTAGGAGAGCGCGATGTTTCGAGAAGGAACATTGAGAAGGACTGCACACCGGGTCACACGGCGCGTGGCCGGCACAATGAACACGTGGTTGAGAAGCTCCGAGGAGTCTTTATTAAACTACACTTAAACTATGTCTTAAACTAGTTGAGGGGCACTACAGCGTCTTTAAATAATCCCTTGAACTTATCACTAACGATAGGCACCGACCCGAGAACACGAACGGGGAGAAAATCTCCGATTTCTTCGCACGTGAGAGAAAGCACACTTATCCGCGGCACAGGAGAAACGGTAATGGCCGTCGAGAGCGCGCGGGAACCGCGAGAGAACAATTGCCCGAGAAGAACGCGACGCGGCGCTACTGATTAGCAGGCGCGTTTACATAGAGTATCGCCTGAGTATCGACCGCAATTATTGATCTCGGGCGAGCGCATCGCGGACGCCCATTGGCCGCCCGCCCGAGGCGACTGTGAATACGCAACACGAGATGTGATCAAAAAGTTCGCGGAATTTTTTAATATCGCGGGTTGTATAAATTCACTTGTCGCATCCCTTTGTTATTATGTTGCCACACTTGTTTCTGACGTATCTTCACATTGGCGACCATTTTGGATGTTGACTTTGTTATTAGCTGCCGAATAGGTTACATGTGTTTTAATGTGCTCGGCGATTTTGTACCTGTGAAGAAAATGGATCAAAGAATTTGTATTAAATTTTGCGTAAAAAATGGATTAAAGTGCAGCACAGTATTGGAAATATTAAATGTTGCTTTTGGTGAATCTTCGTTGAATAAAACAAGCGTTTACAAATGGCATAAACATTTTCAAGAGGGCCGTCAAGACGTTGAAGATGACGAGCGCCTTGGACGTCCGAGGTCATCAACAACCGATGAAAACGTCTACAAAGTGAAGAAAATGATTATGACAATATTATATTTCGACAATCGCCGAATCACTATCAGGGAGGTTGCTGATGATGTTTGTATATCATTTGGCTCATGCCAATCAATTTTTTCAAACGTTCTCGAGATGAGGCGCATGGCAACAAAATTTGTTCCGAAATTGTTGAATTTCCATCAAAAGCAACGCCAAATGGACATTGCTCAGGAGTTGTTGAATGAAGTCAACGACGATCCAGAATTACTGAAACGTATCATAACTGATGACGAGACATGGGTATATGGATATGACGTTGAAACTGAGATCCAATCGTCTCAATGGAAGCTTCCAGAAGAGCCAAGACCGAAAAAAGCTGGTCAAGTTTGTTCGAATGTGAAGGTTCTTCTGACTGTTTTGTTCGATTTCAACGGCGCAGTGTACCACGAGTTCTTGCCACAAGGTTGTACTGTTAATAAGGAGTATTACCTAGAAGTTTTACGCCGTTTGCGTGAAGTAATTCGAATAAAACGCTCAGATTTGTGGCAAAACAAGTCATGGCAATTGCACCACGATAATGGACCTCCCCACACTTCAATGTTTGTTCGTGAATTTTTTGCGAAAAACAATACTGTTACGATGCCTCAACCTCCGTATTCGCCGGACATGGTTCCCTGTGACTTCTTTCTATTTCCGAAAATGAAGAAAACCATGAAAGGGCGACGTTTTGCCAACATTGAGGAGATCAAGGCAGAATCGCTGAAGGTGCTAAACGCCATACCAAAAAGTGCAGTACCGAAGTGCTTCAAAGGTTGGGAAAAGCGCTGGCATAACTGAATCATATCCAATGGGGATCACTTTGAAGGGGACCAAATTAATATTGACGAATAAATAATTATTTTTTGAGATATTGATAAAATACGCGTACTTTTTGATCACACCTCGTATAATCGCCATACCGTCACACTCGAGAGTCGACAACCGCAAGATCGATTATTCTCGACCCTTCTGCGAGCTTCAGCTCCTAACCTCAGACAGGCGGATCCACAAGACTACGACAGAATCCGGTGACCAAGGGGTCATAAATTCCGTAAGATAGGAATTCATGCAAATTACCCATGGGACTCCACGCCGCGTCCTAAGTCACTGAAGATTAACCCTCGCGATGAAAGAAGCAATAGAACTAGACGACCTGGAAAGCTTCGCTAACGGTCTACCCGCCGACATTCAAATCAGACTCCGGGTGCAGGGATACGAGACTCGACGACGCGTTCGTGAAATGTAACCAGATCGCTACGACAATAGAAACGGAGAACAACCGTTACAGAATACAACCACCGCGAGAACAATTTAGACGCAATCCCAGGCCACCGCAATTCGAGCCACGGAACCCATACCCGCCGCGTCAATTTGATTCCCGCGAACAGTATCGCCCACATCATGCGAACCAATTTGAGCCACGAAACCAACCTTCCCCGCCTAGATTTGAATCAAGGAGTGCGTACCCTCCCTGCCAAACGGAGTCAAGGAATCCATTCCCTGAAGAACAGCGACGCAACACCGGGGAAGCGCAAGGCTCCCTCGCGAATCAACGGCCTCCCTAACCAGCAACAAATGAGTCGACGTGCAATTATTGTAAAACACCGGGCCCTGTGGTAAGGGACTGCCAGAGATTGGCCCACAA
Organism: Priocnemis perturbator; assembly: GCA_963942575.1. Taxonomy (NCBI): domain Eukaryota; kingdom Metazoa; phylum Arthropoda; class Insecta; order Hymenoptera; family Pompilidae; genus Priocnemis; species Priocnemis perturbator. The sequence goes on from OZ012652.1 coordinate 11,704,518, forward strand.
ACGGGCTCGGGAGAACGCGGACCAGGAGAGACGAAACTTCCCGGGAAACGCCTGGGCACTTCGGCTTTCTACAACGCCCAGCAGAGCGCCCCGACTGCAGGGCGTCAAATGATGTTGGCCGAAGCAATCCCGGCCACGGCCACAGAGCAGCAGTAATACGAGTTGCCTCAGTAATACTCAAAAAGGCGGAGTACATGCCCAGCGTCCAATTAGCGTCAGAAGGTTTGCAAAAAAACAGACCACTAATGACAGACTCTGGATCCGAGCTCAACCTCGTAAAGGAAAGCTCCCTGAAAAGTAACGTCGAAATTAAAAGAGCCACGACGATCCACCTCCGAGGTATTTCCGAGGGAGCCGTAGAGACATTAGGAAAGGTTCAAATCCGCATCCTCGGATCCGACGTCAAATTTCACATAGTTCCAGAAGAGTTCTCAATCACCCAGAAGGGCATTTTAGGATCCGCATTCCTTCCCAAGAACGCCGTTAAAGTCGACTATCTGAAAAGGAGAATCAAGTGCAACAGAATGTACATCCCCTTCGCCGAATAAGAAATCATTCGGATCCTCCCACGGAGCAGGACCCCCATCCACGTCAGAATCGCGAACCCAGAAATCCAATCGGGTTACATTCCACGCATGAAGATTCAAGACGGAATTTATCTGGGAAATGCCGCCGAAGTCGACGATAAAGAGCAAGTGTATCTCCCCGTCCATAACACGACAGAAATCAATTTCGACCTAGTTCTCTCAACTGTTGTGCTCGAACTGTTTGAAGTACCGTAAAGCAGCTGTGAGGCAACCGCAGGATCCATCGAGGCATGCCTTACCATTGGCACCACCGCGGAATGGGCCGGAGGAAAAACCGCGAGCCCAACAGGTAAAAGATCTACTAAGAGTAGAGCATTTCGACGCGAGGGAAAAGAAAAGCGTGGAATCATTGCTCAACGAAACGGCGGACATATTCCACCTACCGAACGAACCAGTAGGAACCTCAAACATCGTATCGCACTCGATACACACTACCGACGATGTTTCGGTAAAGACGAAGCAGTACAAGTTCTCACCAGTTCACAAGGGGAAAATAAATAAACAGGTTCAAGAGCTGTTGAAAAACGAAACAATACAGAACTCAATGTCGCCGTATAAAACACCACTATGGATCGTCCCGAAGAAACCGGACTCCCATGGAAACAAAAACTGGCGTATGGTGATAGATAAGGCTTTAAACGAGCAAAACTATTGGCGATGCATACCCCCTACCTAACATCGCGGAAATTCTCGATCAGCTAGGTGGAGCGAGATATTTTTCAGTAATTAATTTGGCAACCGGTTTCCACCAAATACCTATGTCTGACCGCGACGTAGAAAAGACAGCGTTTTAACCCCCTATGGGTACTATCATTTCAAACGGATGCCGTTCGGACTCAAGAGCGCGCCCGCAACGTTCCAAAGATTAATGGACAATGTATAGACGGGACTGCAGGGACAGGAGTTGTTTGTCTATTTGGACGACATTGTGCTGTACGCTAGCTCCCTGCACGAACACGAAGCAAAATTCCGGAACCTAGCCGACAGACTGCGTAAGGCAAACCTAAAACTACAACCAGATAAGTGCGAATTTCTGTGGCAGCTAGCCAACTATTTGGGTCATTTAATCGGGGAGGACGGTGTGAGACCCGACCCGAGCAAAATCACTGCGGTTAAAGAGTTTCCCAGGCCGAAAAACACGAAGAATATCAAACAATTTCTTGGATTAGCAGGATATCACAGGCGATTTATACCAAATTTCACTAAACCTCTGACCGACCTGTTGAAAAAGGATAAGCCTTTCATTTGGGAGAACACACAAATCAAGTCCTTCGAAACACTGAAGGAAGCCCTTTGCTCGAAACCCATTCTACAATACCCCAATTTTGCGCAGCCATTTAACTTGACAACCGACGCGTCCGGGTACGCGATCGGGAGCGTCCTCAGACAAGGGCCACGTCGGAAAGGCTGTTCCGATAAGATATGCATCGCGGTTACTTAACGGCCCAGGGTGTCGATACTCGACAAGTGAAAAAGAATGCCTTGCCAATTTTGTACTGTGTGTCGCACTTCCGGCCCTACCTTTATGGCCGTAAGTTTACCATCATCACCGACCACGAACCACTAGCTTGGCTCTATTCAGTCAAGGACCCGTCGTCCAGACTTTAGAAATGGAGGCTAAAACTATCGGAATTCGAATACGACATCGAGTACAAGGCAAGATCAGCGAATTCCAACGCAGATACACTTTCCTGGAACCCACCAGAGGGACGACCGAGTGCGTGACCATCCTGCCCATCCAGGGGAAAAAGAGACTCCTAAAATTCCAGACCAAGATATACGGTTCCTCGTCCTCTTCCGAATTAACATCGGAAACAATTCCACGAAGAATAAAATACACGAAACACGGGAAAACCCGGACCTGTTCATGGCAAGCCATAACCGAGTCAAGGCCCCAGGAAACAGAACGCGAGAAGCGCCCACGACCACGAAACTCGTCGTCGGAAACCCCCGCGAAACAACCCGAAAAAAGGCCCAGAGACAAGGATTCTGATTCAGAAACGCCCCTACCAGCACTATCCTTAATAGAGGAAACACCAACACAGGCGGGACCGCCTGAAATCGCGGCGACGGAGTATTACGACTCCTACGACTTCGAAGTCTCCACCGAGAGAAGGGATGACTTCGGCCCATCCGACTGTATATGGTTTATAGACCATCCAGAAACGGACGAAAGTCCGACGGATGTACGGGCTGACCGCTGCGGTCATTGTCGCTGCGACTTACCCGCCGGCGACATCTCAAATATCGATTCCGCTGCCAAAATGAGCTCGGAAAAAGGGGATCTATTTGATAATCCCAACCACCGATACTCCCTCCAACAAGACACACCGCCGCCAGTAAAGACAGAGCACTCCAGCGATGCACTTTCCATACGTAAGGACACTATGGTAATTTTTATCGACATAAAGGGGAAACCACGCGATAATGGTGCGTTGTATCTAGCGAAGTACATTATAATTACCCGAATACAAGGACCTCATGTTTTGTCGCGGGCAAGTCACGCCAATTAAGTAGAAGTATTTGTTCGCGCTCCCAGTAAAACATGACGCGGATAAGGCAGAAGTAGAGACCTTCGATGACACGATCCACTCTCTGTTAGACGTCGCGAGAGAGTTACAATTAGACAGAATTAATATCGGGCATACGCCATACGTCGATAACATGTCTTGGCTACACATTAGGACTTCAATCGCGAGGATATTCACAGGACACTCTCTAACCCTGAACGTTTGCCAGGGATTAGTGTCAATCCCTGATAACTCTTCGAGAAGCGACATAATCAGCGAATACCACGCATTAGCAATGGGCGGCCACAAAGGCGTTACGAAAACATATCAGCGCATAAGGGGACGATATTCTTGGAAGAATATGAAGGAAGATGTTCAGAAATACATCCAAGTATGTCGAAATTGTCAGCTGAAAAAACTAACGCGTGTCAAAAGCAAACAACCTATGATCACAACCGACACCCCCAGTTCGGCATTCGATAAGGTCGCGCTCGATATAGTTGGACCATTGCCCGTTACGAAACAGGGTAACCAATTCATGTTAAGGATGCAAAATCTCCTAACTAAATATTGCATCGCTGATCCACTGAAAAATGCCCAAGCAATATCCATTGCCGATGCTATGACGAAAAATCTGATATGCCGTTTCGGAGCGCCCAGGGTAATTCTCACCGACCAAGGTGCGTCGTTCACCTCGGCCGTGTTTAAACACATAGCTCAGTGCGGTCCAAGAAAGTGCCCCGGGGCAATTTCGGTTCCCCCACCGAGCTACCGTTGCCCTGGAAACGATGGACGCTCAGTGTGTGTCAGTGTGGCCAGAAGTCGCGCCGGGCACCATCGGTGACCGCGGGAGTGGGGATACGCACAAGTGTGCGTGCCCTGTCTGCGAGTCCTGTGGAGTGTGGAGTCCACGCAGCTCTCACAGACAGGGCACGTACGCTTGCGCGTATCCCCACTCCCGCGAACACCGCTGGTGCCCGGCGCGACTTCTGGCCACACTGGTGTGTGTTATGATCGGCATACGGAAGAATTTGTACCTAGTGGAGGTGGAAATAGCGGCGTGAGGGGCCCCACTCGTGGACCGCACTGACATAGCTCGTAAACTCCACATAACCCGATGCCGAACGACGGCATACTACCCGCAGTCAAACGGCTCACTAGATCGATCACATCACGTCCTGGCGGTGTATCTAAAACAGTACGACGATGAAAGAAATGATTGGGACTGTTGCGTCCATAGTCTTTAAGTGTGAACATATTTTTTGTATAGCCGCGTCGTAGCTGAATTCTATTTTTAGACTTGTATTCGACACTGTCCACATGCTCTTGCACACCCTTTCTTCCGCCTTCCTCTCCTTCTTCCTCTCCTTCGATGGAACGTTCGAGAACGTTTCCGCCCTTGCTGCCGATCGGGAGAGGCGTCCAACACGTGACAAGGCCCAAGATTGTGATTGGCTGGACGCGCCTCCCACCGGTCGCCCTTTCCTCGCGTGATCATGTGTTGACCGCGCCGACTGCCCGCTTTTCCGGCAGTCCATATTTTTCTATCATTGTTATTGCACGCAAAATACTGTTATTACTTTCGTACGCTTTTCTGCTTCGCGCTTGCTCGCATCTCTTACTATTCTCTGTGTAATTCTATATATTTTGCGACTATTCGGATAAGCCGCAATCCATCGTCACTTGTATTGTTTGAATGAACAATAAACATCTTTTTACCACCATAAACAGGGACCAATGGACCGCTCTCGCGATATTCTCTTATAACACAAGCGTCCACGAAGGGACGAAATTTACACCGCATGAATTGGTCTTCGGCAGACTCGCGCGTATCCTCTCAAGCCACCCGTCCATCGAAGAAGGGATCGATGTAACATACCGGGAATATTTACGGACTCTTTTTCACCAAATCCAGGACCTGCAGAAGATCGCTCGAAGCCATTTCATCAGGGCAAAGGAAAGGTCAAAAGAGTACTATGACCGGCGTGTGAACCCCCAGAATTTCAAGTCAGGCGACCACGTATTCCTCCTAAAGGAACCCGCAAAAGGGAAATTCGCAGACCAGTACACAGGCACCCACGAGGTCTTAGAAATACTTGCAAATAATGACATCAAAATTGAATTCAAGGGTAAACCCCGGGTTGTATGCAAATAAAATATAAGCAGGATTAAATAGAAATAAGGTTATATTTAAGCCACAATTCGAATGCATGTGCCCCCCCCCCCCCTCCCTCCCCCCTCCCCCCCACCAGATGATTAGGAAGACAGTCTTGCAGCGATGGTGCCCGAAGGCGAAGAAGCCTCCCCCGCGTTCGCCGACGAAGCGCTGATCGGGGAATTGTCCAGAATGCTCTGCGTGCAGACAGTATATTGCAAAAGAGAGGACGGAACGTTCTTGTGCTGCGATTGCGCTGATGAGCACGAGGGCGAAGAAGGCTACGAGCCGCGCGAAGTGCATTTAATCCAGGACCCGACAATATCGTTCGCGACCTGTTTCGGCTGCTCGGCACTATCTTTCGCCATATGCCCCGCTATGAGCTGTATTAAGTGCACGGAACAATACGGAATGACCGGGAAGCCGTTAGAAGCATGGGATCGCTCGGCAACGATTACCTCCAGATTGTCAAATTCTGGCCGACAGACGAATAAAAAAAAACGCGCATGCAAAACCCCTTCTCCTAACACGGTGGGAACCGTAACTATTATAAGACAAACCGTACCCTTGCAGCCATGCAACCGAGAGTTAGGACAAGCACCCCGTGTTGCGGGGCCTAAATTCCTAGAGACTCCCTTACCAAGAAGAGAGACGTCGTGGAGGACGCTTTCGCCCTTGTCTGGGCTACCGATGCAACCCCCTCTTGAAGCATGTTCTACGCTGCGAGTTTAGTCTTAGTCTACATTTTAACACCGAATCTCTGCCAGTAACTATATTCATTCTTAATAAAATATTCATCATTACAGCGGCTCGCCGGTGCCACGTGGCGATAATTCAGCATTAGCGTTCGAAGTAATCAGATGCTTGAGCAACATTATACCAAAGACGAAATTATTATTGATTTGTCGACGAATTCTTCAGAACAATATAATTATAACTTAAAGGTAATAGTCAGTTTTTTTTTTTTTTTTTAATCTCTTTATTCAAAGTCCCATTTGTACATGATCTAAAGAAAAACTAAATAAACTATAGTTAGAAATAACGTGTTATAAGTACGCTCCTTGGCCACTAGTTGCGGCGCTCTAGAGTTATGCACCCTTACTTGTATATAATCCGTTACGAAATTTATTTATTTTTTTTTTTATCATTATTAATATTAACTTTCTTTTTAAGTTGATACTAAAAAGTTGATCTAATCAGGAAAAATGTGTAATACGGACGCTTCCGTTTTGGGAACCAAAAGGTAATAAAAACTGATTTTACTCACTACATTAATGTAATATAATAGTCTTAGATAGAGTAGGTTAAATAAATCCAGTCGCCCCGCTCCCCCCACTCCCGAGCTAATGAAGAGCAGCTGCTCGGAATTGGGAGGAGCGGATCTCGAGGACTCCCTTTTCCAAACTCTTCCACTCCACTTTCAATTTCTTGTGTCAAACTATATAGTACTTGTAATTTTACTTGTAATTTTACTTGCGTCTAACTTAGAACTTAATTGCACTTAGACTACCTTGAAGAAGAGACATAACAAAACAAACTTACTTACTTCTATACCTTATTCTACTGATTATAACTACAGTATATATACATATTTACAATGATTTTATGACCTAGACTTTCTTAACTAACTGTACTATTAGTATTAACAGCAGCCACGGCAGCTTGGTTTCCTAACCACCAATATTTCTCTCTTCTCTTTTTGTTATTAATTTCTATATTTAGTTTGGTATCAAAGATTGTCGGCTTATCCATATAGATGACTCTATGTTTCTCTAGTAATGCATCCGGCCTATGTGCTATATTCGTAGCGTATCTTCTTTTCTGTATGTGTTATATTTTAGGGGATGTTTCCCTTATTTAGTATGTAACCTTTATTATCCAAATAACAAAACATTTCCGGTGGTACATAATTGGAGGAGTTATTAATAAGTGTCTCAAAGTAGTTATCCTGTGGTATAGTTGCCCCAGAGATAAGACTATTATTTTGAATTGTTCTCGCCTGAGCAAAATGGTTCCTAACTAATTTTATTATAAAGTGGTCGATTTTTGCGATTTTAGCTTCCGTATATATAATGATATTTTTGATATATTTTTTATCTGGGTCCTTTTTGTCCCTAAATTTTTTTTGGGCTATCCTTATGCATTTTCGTTCGAATGCTCTTAAAGTTTCCATTTGATAAGGGCTAATGTTAAACCAAATGGGGCATCCATAACTTAGTATAGGTCTTATTAGGGCTTGGTAACATAATATTTTAATTCTATTGTTTAGCTGACTCGAGTAGAAAATTTTTTGGTTCGCAGCAAAAGCTTTTTTTGCTTTACTTATTGTGTAGTTTATGTGATTTTGATAATTTAGGTTAGATGCAATTTGGATGCCCAGATATTTGACTATTTTTTTATTGGGAATTTCAATGTCATCCTCATCTTTTATTTTGAATTTTTTCCAATTTTTTTTTATATTTTTTTTTTATTTAATTATTCGATCTCTGAACAAAATTGTTTCACTTTTTTGGGGATTAATTTTGAATTTCTAAGCTGAGTAATACTTTTGAAGTTTGTTAAATGTATTTTGTAACTCTTTGGTTATTCTTGAAATTTGTGTGTCCGCTACATATATTACTAAGTCATCTGCAAAGGCTATTGCGTGTGTAACCGTACGGTTACATACCGAAGCCCCGAAGCGCCGCGTATCGCGACACACCTCAGACGCTCCGAACACCGGCGGCCGCCGCCAGAGGGTAACCACTAGCGCCGAGTAGACTCAGAGTTTCGCGCAAGCCAAAGTGGTCGCGGCAATGCTTATGACGGCGGACACGAGCCCACATCGGGCATCAGTAGGCTTACTGCGAGTGCAAAGCGCCTCCAGTACCGATTGGTCAAAAGTAGCTAGTGCGATTGCCCAGTCCGTTGCGTCTTGCAACGCCTGCCGAAAGCACCTTTGTCTACTTAGATCATCCTCACTGCAGTAGCAAAGTGCGATTGCCCAGCCCGTTGCTTCTTGCAACGCCTGCCGAAAGCATTTCTTTGTCTACTTACGCCTTTCCTTACTACAGTAGCAAAGTGCGATTGCCCAGCCCGTTACGTCTTGCAACGCCTGCCGAAAGCATTTCTTTGTCTACTTACGCCTTTCCTTACTACAGTAGCAAGTGCGATTGCCCAGCCCGTTGCGTCTTGCAACGCCTGCCGAAAGCATTTCTTTGTCTACTTACGCCTTTCCTTACTACAGTAGCAAGTGCGATTGCCCAGCCCGTTGCGTCTTGCAACGGCTGCCGAAAGCACCTCTTTGTCTACTTACATCTTTCCTCACTACGGTAGCAAGTACGATCGCCCAGCCCGTCGCGTCTTGCGACGCCTGCCGAAAGTACATACGTCTACTAATATCTTACAATACTCCTGCGCTAGCATCGAAATCGTTTTGCCCTCGTAGGACAGCTGAAGCATATCTATACCTGTCAAACTGAGGGGACGACCCAATCGCACAGCACCACTGCATCGTGCAGTGTCCTGCCGAGCGGGTTTTAGTCTTGCCACAGTGCGAATTAACGAAAAGCTTCCGTAAATTTTAAGAATCACTTAAATCCGGTAATCCGCGCCGGCTTATACCGTCGCCGATCACGCGTGACGGCATTCACTTACACATATTCACGCCGCGTCCGTGAGCTCGCCGCGTACATATAAACACTGTATCACCGTACGTTTGAATAAATCTCTCTATATATATATATATATATCTATTTCGCCGCTTGTTTCTCACTCACGTTGTCTTACCTTCCTACCAACACTCGCCGTCCAGAGGCCGGACCGGCCATACGACCGTCCGTAACCACGGTCATAACTACTTCAAACATACAAGTGGGCATTGCACGCTTCTTACAGCCGCCCACTAAAATTAACGGTTACACGTGTTTATGTGGGTTATCGTTTAGTCCAAATAATTTTAATAAGTCGCTTGTCATTATGTTGAACAGAATCGGAGAGTTAACTGTTCCCTGCTGGAGTCCATTTTCTATGGTATATTCTCTAGATATATTGCCCTTATTGTCTATTACGTTAAATCTTTTGTTTGTAATCATTGACATTATTATATTGATAAGATGAGTGGGAAAATGTTTTTTATATAACTTATATATTAAGCCTTCGTGCCAAACGGTATCGAAGGCTTTTTCCAGGTCTATTAAAATAGCTCCGACACAATTGCCCCCATTTAAATTCCAACATATGTCCGAAGTAAATTTATTAACTGCGTGAATCGTCGAGTGGTGTCTTTTAAAACCAAATTGCTGTTCCGGGATTATATTATGTCTGTCGCAGAAATTAGATATCCTAATATTAATTAGTGCTTCGTATATTTTGCTTATATTGTTTGTAAGACATATTGGTCTAAAGTTTTTTGGGCAATATACAGTTATTTGATAACTTAGGTAATGCAATTGTATTTGCTGTTTTCCAGCCAGTCGGGAAATAATAGTTATTTAATGAGTTGTTGAATAATATTGTAAATAAATAAATTAGTTGTTGTGGTAATTGTTTAAGAACAATATTAGGTATGTGGTCCGGACCTGACGATCTTTTGTTATTTAATTTTTTAAATATTTGCTTTACTTCACCGACATTAGTTAAGTATCTGTTTTCTATTTCTACGTCAGTTGGCCAGTCCGCCGGGTTTTCTTTCGAGAAGTTCGTGTAGCTTATTTTGTTTGTGGTATCTTCTTTAAATTGATCACGTAATTGATTGGCCTTTCGAACAATTAATTGTTCATGTCTTGAGTTAGTGGGTTTTAAATTACTTATATTAATCGATGCAAAGTGTTTGCCTAAGGTTTCGAGGATCTCTATGGGATTCGTAATTATAAGATTGTCATCTTTGTCTTTTACTAGTCTATTTTTGTTAATGTTGGGATTATCTATTAGATGCCTGTCCTTCTTGTTTATTATCAGTTTCTTAATATTCGTTGCGTTATTTGATTTAAAAACTTTCTTTATCTCTGGGAACATGTTATTGTTTGTCTTTATATTTGTTATTTTGTCTTCCCAGAATTTGTTAGTTGTAATACTGTATTCCTTTTTGAGTTTATCATTTAAGTCTTTAATTAGTATTTTAAGGAATTTTATGCAATTGTGCTTATTATTTGCAATGCTATTTTGTGTTTTAAAAAAGGCCGTTATAAGCTGGCTTTTGTCCTTATGCAGTTTCTTTATTTTGCTATTTTGGTAGACCTTAATAATATCTTTTTGTATATATTTAGGCGTAGATTTTTCTATTGCCTTAGTGATAATTTTATTGATTTCCGATAGAGCGTCGTCAATTTCTTGGTTTGATAGGTTTCTTTGTGGATCTAGCTTCAACTTATTATTTTTATTAATTTGATTTTGGAATTTTTCCCAGTTGGTTTTGTTATATATATATTTGTGCTTTTTTTCTGCTCTTATTGATTTTAGGAGAGATTCATTGTTATGTGAATAAAAAATTTCAAATTGAATCGCATTGTGATCACTATCGAACGGTAGTACTTTTATTGAGTTATCTTTCATGTTAATTCTATTTCTTCTCGTTAGTAATCGCTGGTCAATAAACGCCAAGTCCAGAGTGGACTCTTTGCTAGGGAAAGTGAACTTTTCCGGAATTAGCGTCTTGATTCTGTATAATACTTGGTTATCCGTTATCCATTTGTACAGTTTAACCCCTCTTTGATTATTTGGTTTGTTTGTCCAATTTATATGTTTCGCGTTTAAATCCCCCGCCATGATAAACAGGTTGTTTGGGTTTTGTAAATTTAGTGTATCAAATAGCTCCTGTAGGTCTTTGGCAAATATTGATGTTCCTCTATGTGTTGCGTATAATGATGCTATCAATAGATTTTGTTTATTACTCAGCTTAATTTGGATTACTGTGTTTTCTATATTTATAATTTTGCTCACCCCTATGTTAGACATCGTTAGTATTTTGTATGCGATATGCTTTTTTATTAATATCGCTGTTCCTCCTCCCATAGATGCACCACCACGATCTGATCTTATTATGTTGTAATTACTAAATTCAAGTCTATGCTTAAGGTCGATTTTAGTTTCGCATAAACACATAATATCTGGATTTTCTTTGTCAAGGAAATCTTGTAAATTCGCTCTTCTCAGGACCGAAATTATTGAATTAACATTGAGTTCAATTATTTTTAGAGACTTGAATGCATCATGTCTTATCCTATTTACTGTATTATGTTGTGTAGGCATTGAACCTTTCACAGAGCCTATGAATTTTTTGCTGATTCGATTCGATTTGAAGTGATAGCGTTTGCATCTGCGTACCAAGCGCCGTCATATTCCTTTGGAGCTCGCCTATTATATCCAATAATTTTTTGTTTTCGTTATGTCCTCTTAATTCGGTGTACGTATGTACCTGCTTATTACTATGTATGTCTGGGATAATCTCCTGCTCACGCGTGGCTGCCTTAATTCCTACCTGCTGATGTATATTCACGAACGGCGAACTTTTTTGCACTACTTGGCTGTACGAAATATTATTTGATGTATATTTATTAGCTAGTTTACTTATGTATTTTCTACGTTCAATATTTTCTTCTTTCTTTTTTTTTAATTCTCTTTGCATCTCAATTAGCTTGGGGCATCCCCTGTATGAAGCTGGGTGCCCGAATTCGTTGCATGTTATACAAAAAAGTTCCTCTCTCGTTGCTCTATTATCATTATTATTAAGTTGGCATTCGCCTGGTTGGTGTCCTACCTTACACTTTACACATCTATAAGGCAGATGGCAGTTTTTAGCTATATGCCCAAATCTCTGGCAATTCTTGCACTGGATGAGCTCTCTATAAGACATTTTTTCCCAACTTATTTTTTGAAACAAGAGGTATTTAATTTTTGTTAACTCATTAATATCACTATTTGGTTTTAGTTGGACTATGTATATTGGAATTACCCTGCCATCCGCCTTTGATTTAGTTGTAGCTAGTCTAATTACATTATTAATATGTACATTTTTTAAGTTACATTTTATTAGTTCCTGCTTTATTTCCTCGGGTTCCATTGAACTATCGAGGCCTTTTAAGATAATATCCGTGTGCTTTTCGTTTTTCGGAGTGAAATAATAAAAATCCGTTGCGACTTGGCTTAAAGCGGATTTAGTTTTGTTATAATCTTCTAATGATTTTATTCTAAGGGTATGTTTGTTTCCATTGTTCCTTTTTATTGTAAAATTCTGTATATTAAGTTGGCTATTTATGATTCTAATAGTGTCTGATACTTGCTGGTTGTGTATAATAATCGGCGGAGTTTTTGTTGGTCCCGCTGATTTCTCGATTTCGAAAGTGTGAGGCTTCTCCGTATGTTTATGCTGATGAGGTGTTTCCTTCTTCTTTCCTCTTTGCTTCTCCTCTGCTTTGGATGTCGGTTGGATTACCCCTTTCCTCCTTTTCATGTTTTTCTCTTTAATTTCAGCCCATACCTCCGGTAACAGCTGTTGTGGTGTTTCCTCGTTCTCGTCTTGTGTTGCCAATACCCAGAAGCGGTTACTGGCGGTGTTTGGTCTGTTGATGTCTGCCAGCTCATCCGTATCCATTTGAATTGGCTTAACGTATTTATCTCTCTCTTTGAGTTTGATTACTTCCTCAGTTTCTTCTAAGTTGGCGCCAACGCTCCTTTCTCTTATATTAGCATTGTCTTGCAACAGAAGATTGATCTTTTTCTTTAGATTTAGTATTTCTTTGTTTAACAAAGAAATCATCTCGTCCTTATCGTTATCCTCTGCACTTTGCCTTGCCGGACTCCTTATATGCTGTTGGAGACCTGGTGGTGACTCGGTCTTTTTATGTTGGTCTTTGCCCCCTTTTTTTTTGGTGGACATTGTTCCTCTATCTACTAAACTGTCTCCAGATTCCTCGTTAATTGAAATGTGGCTCAGACTTTCTAACGCCCTTCGTTTCGTTCCCGTGTTGGGTTTGGGATTTACCTTTGGCCTTGCATCTTTTTGATTTGTATTGTCAAATTGGGAAATTATTTTCCCAACCTTTTTGCTATTATCCCCATCCACTAGCTTTGCAATTAACTGTTTCCTCTTAGCTTTCTCCAGAGCTGTTTCTGGGATCACTGCGCTCTGTGGCATAGATTTAGCCGGCACGATACCTTTCGCGCCACTATCTTTAACTTTATTCTTCAACTTCTCTTCTTCTCTCTGGGAGCTTTCCGCATCCCTGGGACTGTTTTGAGACAACTTTCTCTTCCCTCTCACAGAACTTATTGATTTTCGCACTCACTAAATACAATACTAGTACTAGAAGACTAGCTGCTGGTTTACTTAATCGATCACTTATTAGTCGCGCTACGCTGACGCTTGACGACTTGCCGCCTCGACGGCTCGCGCGAGAATGGTAATAGTCAGTTTGTGCATAAGTGAGGTCCGCTAATCCCGTAATTCGCTTCGTAATCCACTCCATAAAATCCATAGCCATTAAATCACTAATCGCTTAATCCTGCATTCCTCAACTTCCTTCCTCGCCCAACGACTGTCCCCAGTCTAATCAGCCCTTTCCTCGTACTAATCATCGAGGCTACAAAACACCCCGCAAGCCCTCCACGTTTGGTGGAAGGTTGGCTGGCCGAATCGCTGGCTCGATTGAGGGAAATTACCAGTGCACTTCCTCCAGCACCCAGAGAGCCCTTTCGTCACATGCGAAGCGTGCCGTGCCCCGCCCGTTCGCACACGCAGTGCCGCGTCCTACAGGCTGTTTGCGGGGCAGTACATATAACGGTTGAATAAGGACTCACCGAACCGAATAAACCCTTGCGACGCGAAACTTCAGTCTTAAAATTAATCAATCGGCCAGATGTAGCCCTTACCTGCCCCATTTTACCCACGGGCCCGAACAACGGAGATACGACTTATCCCGTTTAGTTGAAGTATTATTTGGCGGTCAACAATTGTGTCTGGCTTTAAAATACTACATTTAATCAAATTAGGTACCGATCCTGTGTCAATCATCAGTTCTGCAGGTTCGATTAATTGGTGACCGACAATCCGTATGGTCGGTACATCGATTACTTTATAAGGGTTTAATGTCCGAATGCGAAAATTTTGATTACTGGCCATGGGCGCTCCCCGAATTCGGTACCCCACGGCCTTGGCATTTTTACGGTTGTTGTTCTCGGTACGGATATTGTTAGGAACCCCTAAAAGTACACATAGATTCGAAGGTCCAAGTCCACTGTACACCGAGGCCGAATAGGAAATACTAAACTTCGTAAACGCTCGGTTGCAAAACCATGGACGCATATATATTCGTATAACTCCTAAGTTTGTGTACGTACGCCGACGCACTCATCGGGTTCGACTGCGGAGGGCAGCATCTGAATTCCACAACGGTCTCCCTCCTAGATACGGGGAACTGCGATATCACCCTGAAGTGTTCCAAGTCCACGAAGACTTACGTCCAGCTCGTCCAATTGGCGGATTACCAGCACGTGGATATCATTCAATAATATAATCATCCAATATCATCAAAGTGGAGATATCCCGGACCATTTACTACTGTGGCATGCACTCTCACATCTCGATCGTACATAACGGACAGTACGAATATCTATTAGATGTGAGCCACAAAAACTGCCTCCAGATGCACCAGGATGGCACATTATCACTGGGCCAAGGAGCCTACGTCACGGGACTGCGCCCAAACTCCACGGATCTCCGAAGGGCCACCCTGGCAGGAAAAGTGAGCCAGGAAGGACGGTGTTCTGGTACACAATTTTTGGATCCTTATGGCACCTGGGACAATGTAGTAGTACAAGCAGTCGCCAAAATCACCCTACGAACGGGAACCGCTGCCGTTAGGTTAGCAGCCGGAAAGATCGCGCAGAAATCTGGGACCACCTGGCCGCTTGGCAACGGCCAATGCGTCGACCTGTCCGACGGACACACCTTTTGGGCACCCATGCCGGTCGCAACCTGCAACTTCGATCAATACGACGTTCTTTACGAAGGGTATGCGACGAAGACCTACGGCGACGATCACACCAGTGATGCCGACTGTGTACTTCCTGACCACACAGAAAATCACGTTCGGGCTAACAAGGACAATGGAACAACAGCTGTGCGGCTACGCCCTGTTGCGTACAGAGCACCCAAAATTATTCCTGCTGGAGACGACGAAAGGCAACACCTTTAAGACTAGGAACAAAACCCCCGTCAACAATCTCGATATCTTCACGTATGTAAATTCGAAATTCGTGTACGCGGAGAAACACCTCAGGACACAGATGACCACCCTCTACAATGACGTAATTACGCAAAAGTACAACTTGGAAAAGCAAATTATCAAAAATGCCTTAGCATTGGGAAGGCTCGTGCCCGATGAATTCGCATTGTTATGCATCGCCCGTGTACCTAGCTGTAAAACCCTAATGACCATAAATACTTCCATACCTGACACTTATCCAGGTGCGTCACGTCCGCTTTCCCCGAAACTACCTTCCCTTCAAATTTTCCGAACCTTTTCCCCCACTCTCATCCCCGTTTCCACAAGTATATTAAGGGATGCTTCGGGGTACACGAAGCAATAGTGGTCTGTACGTCACGTGTGTAAGATCTGTTTGTGAATAAAATAAAAGTTCTTTCTCAACCTATCTCGAAGTGAATCAAACCTAGTCCGAAGTCAGTGGTCTAGGAGTCAGAACGCGACAAAGAATAACTGAGATTCTTTGCCACGGCATAACAGCATGCACACTCATGAAGAAGCCGGGGTATATGTGATTTGTTTGAAGCGTCGCGCGTCGCGTGGTTTGAATTGGGAGCGTCAATCCTTCCACGGACACAGCACTCGCGAATTAGGTTTCGCAAATACTTTATTTATGTTGAGGATCTTCCGACGGTAACTGATCTTGGTTATAATAAACTCTTTATTGTATAATTCAGAAAATTTGTACAGAGGTTAACGAGGTAATGTGTGTAATAGTCGAAAGCGAAAGCGTGTCTGGTCACGTAAAGGCTATATATGGAAATTTTGGGAGAGGTGGTAGACGAGGAACGAGGGAAACAAACGATTAGCGGTGAAAGAGGAGAGGTGAGAAGACGGTGTAAGCGAGAGACAGGAATCGCTAGTGAGCGAGACGAGAATATGAAGAAAAGAAAGAGAAGTAACGACGGTAAAGGCGCAACAAGGATAAACTATGTATGACAGGTTCAAACATTCCCCCCACCTTGAAGGACAGTGTTCAAACGGCGTAACTAAATAGTCGATTAAGTAATGATAACTTATGAGTATGACAAAGGCATATGTAATTGTTACAAATTATCGATAGGTAGCGGACATAATTTTTAACCGGGCGCGTATGCGTTCCTGTAGCTGTGCGGACCTCCGCAACGCGTATGATGCCGTCCGCCCCGGGAAACATCTTGGAGATACGTCCCAGCTTCCAGTGCATGGGCGGTAGTTGGTCGTCTCGAATTAGGACTAACTGTCCTTCGGAGATGATGCGTTGATCCTCCAAGTGCCATTTACTGCGTGTATGTAGCTCGTGGAGGTACTCGCGATGCCATCGAGCCCATAATTGTTGCCTGATTTTCTGTACTTGCTGCCAGGCTGACAACCGATTGTCCGGCAAGACAGAAATGTCGTGCTCGGGTAAACTAGTTAATCTTTCACCGATCAGAAAATGGGAAGGAGTCAATGGGATCAGATCGTTGGGATCGGACGAAAGTGGAGTTAGAGGTCTCGAATTTAAAATCGATTCTATCTGGATTACGCAGGTACTTAAGGCCTCGAAAGACATAAGCGTATCCTTCACAACTCGGTACAGATGTGTTTTAAAAGCCTTAACCGCGGCCTCCCAAAGACCTCCGAAGTGAGGTGCTCAGGGTGGAGACAGATGCCATTTGATACCCTGCATACCCAACGCAGACTCTATCAATTCTTGAACTTCTGGAGCACTAGTTATTTTGTGAAGTTCATTCTTGACACCTACAAAATTGGTGCCGATTATCCGAATAAATATTTAGCGGTACTCCGCGCCTTCCGACAAAACGCTTAATGGCTGCCAAACAAGCTACTGCAGTTAGATCAGAAACTATCTCTAAGTGGACTGCCTTGTTTGCGAAACAGACAAATATCGAGACATAGACCTTGACCTTGCCTCTATTCCTATGTTTCTTCTCCTTAATGAAAAACGGGCCGCAATAATCTACGCCAGTATTTACAAAGGGACGAGTAAATGTAACACGAGGCCGAGGCAATGGCGCCATTTTATAACGATATTCCGTGGGCCGATTCTTAAAACAAGTAATGCACTTATGCAACGTTTGACGGATACAATTTCTCCCACCGATTGGCCAATATTTTTGCCGTACCGCGTTCAACGTGCTATTTACACCTGTATGCCACTGCGTTCGCTGTATGTGATCGATTATTAGATTTGTAATTGAGTGGTGTCGAGGAAGTAAGATAGGATGCCGTTGAGCAAACCCTACGTCAACGTGTCGAAGGCGACCGCCCACCCTGAGCAAACGGTTTTCATCCAAAAAGGGATCTAGCGGGAGCAACTTGCTAGAGGAATCTAATTTTCCGTGCTTATTTATGGAGCCGATGTCCGAAGCGAATTTTTCTCGCTGAACGAGTTGTATAATTTTTGCATGAGCAACTCTCAATTCTTCCGTGGTTAAGGGACCCCGACAACGATCACGAATGTTACGCCATCGTAGGCAATACGCGATAACCCGAAGTGCTGTACTCCATTTAGAGAACCGCAACCAAATGTCGGTGTTCTTAATAATCGCCGGCAATACCGTAAGCGAACGCTCGTCGGGCAACTCACCGGTGAGTGGAGGCAGAATTTTGTTGGGCCAATGTTTCGGACCGTTCTGTAGCCAGGTAGGCCCGCACCACCATAACCTATTATTGGACAAGACGCTAGCGTGTTGACCTCGAGAAATTACGTCGACTGGGTTATCTCCCGAACCTACATGACGCCAACAAGAGCTGTCTGTTATGTCTTGAATTCTCGAAACGCGGTTCGCGACAAAGGTCTTTAACGAGTGTGGAGATTTCTTTAACCAATGTAAGACCACCGTAGAATCTGACCACAAGTAATACTTGTCTATTGAAATGTTCAAGGTCGTGGAAAATCTTTGCAGCAATTGTGCCAAAAGATATGCTGCGCTCAACTCTAATTTAGGTATAGAAATAGTCTTTAAGGGTGCGACCCGGGACTTAGAGCATATCAAACGAACGAGAGTCTCGGTTTGCGCAGACGACTTTAAATATAGGCACGCGCCGTAAGCTCGAGAGCTAGCATCGCAAAAACCACGAATTTCTATCTGTTCCGGTTGTTGTACGAGTATACGACGAGGAATACGCAGTTTATTCAGTTCGGGCAATTGGCTAAGCCAGTATCTCCATTCTGTGCCGATTGACTGAGGAGGAGATTTGTCCCAACCGACGCCCGATGCCCACAAATCTTGAAGAATGCACTTCCCTGATGCTATGACCGGCCCTACTAGCCCGAGTGGGTCAAACACCTGAGCTATTTGCGATAAAATGCTGCGTTTGGTGCAAGTCTGTGTATCTAACGATCGGTTAATTGCAAAACTAAAGCTGTCGTCAGAGGGTTGCCAAATGATCCCTAACGTCTTAGGCGCTTGTTGCGTATCGGAAACTAATTCCTTGGGTACCTGTTCCGACAGGTCACCCGCCACGGAAGGGTTGTTTGAGGCCCATTGCCTCAAATGGAATCCACCCGCCTTGGCGATATCTATTAATTGATCCCGTAACCGATGCGCTTCTTCTAGTGTAGGAGCTCCAGAGAGGAGGTCATCCATATTAAAATCACGAAGCAGGACTTCACTTGCGAAAAGGAACCGATGCCCTTCGTCTATGGCTAATTGCTTAAGGCATCGCGTTGCTAAGAACGGTGCGCAACCCGTGCCGTAAGTGACCGTATCGAGGGTGAAAAGTCTCATCGGCTCGGTACATTTGCTGCGCCAGAGTATGCGCTGATACATACGATGGGCTGGATTTACAATAATTTGGCGGTACATCTTTTCCGCGTCGGCCGTTAGCGCGTAGTAATAAGTACGAAATCTAGTTACGATCGAAAATAGATCCTGCTGTATGGTTGGTCGAACAACAAGACAGTCGTTAAGCGATATATCGGACGCGGTCTTCGCGGAGGCATCAAAAACTACCCGAATTTTCTCGCGACCGTCCGATATTTTAAAGACAGCATGGTGCTGTATAACGTATCCTTCCAAAGTGTCTGACGGATCGTGTGATTCACTCATATGTCCCAAATGTTCGTATTTGTCCATAAATTCACGATATTGCTTAGCAAACGATGGGTTTCTAACGAATTTCCTTTCTAGTGCCTCGAAATGACGCGAAGCTATTTCATACGAGCTTCCTAATTTATGGATATTATTGTTAAAAGGCAGCGACACAGTATAATGACCGGAAGTATCGCGAGTATGACCTTCCAAGAACGCGATTTCCGCGGGATGATCGGAATAGTTATTTGACGTCGATTCTACGTTCTCCAATTGCCAGAACCGGTGCACCTGCTCTTCCAAGCGCGAAACGAAACAATGTTTGGGTTGTGCCTCACATTCGGCACCTACTTCGCCCGACACTAGCCAGCCTAAACGGGTCTTTTGTAGCATGATGCTAGTCGAAGGGATACGAATTTGCCCTACACTTAGCATTTAGAAAAATACACTACTACCTAGTAGGGCATCGATTGGACCAGGTTGATGGAATCCGGGATCCGCTAAAGGGATATTTCGCGGCAGTTTCAACGTAGCTTTGTTAATACATCTCGGTGGTAACTGACTAGTAATGCTGTCGAGTATATGGAATTTAATATTCGATCCGTAATTGCAGATGTTGCTACGAATTACCGTTTCGATGATTTTGGCGGAAAGAGACGTGGTTTGACCGATACCGCACAATTTAGTGGTGCGATCTCTGATGGGCAATTCTAATTTTTTAGCGAATGCGTCGGTGATAAAATTAGCTTGAGACCCAGTATCTAAAATCACGCGACAATCAATAGGGCGGCCGCCTGAACCTACGACGGTTATTAAGGCGGTACTCAATAAAACCTCGGACCCCGTCAATACGGTCATGACCTGAATTTCTTCGACAACTTGGCGCTCATTGGGCGTTGAGACGCTTTCCTCAAAATGCAACAAGGTGTGATGATTTCCCTTGCACTGTCGACAACCAGTGAAGATACAATTAGCAACAGCATGTCCTGGTCTTAAGCAATTAATGCAAAGTCTAGCCTTTTTTACTATAGCAAATCTATCGCGAGGCGTGACGTTTAACAATTTAGGACATATACGAGTATAATGATCGCCCCTGCACACGTGACAAGAGGGAGACGATTGTGTTGCCACATAGGCTTGAGTTTTCGGTTTTACCGGTCCGGGTTTATCCAACCGTACGATATTCGAACGTTGACTGCGATTAACATCTTCGTCCGTTTCTCCGTGAGCCTGTTTTTCTAGAAACCGAATTCGCGAGTGCTGTGTCCGTGGAAGGATTGACGCTCCCAATTCAAAATCCCTCGCGAAGACGACGTGAAGAAAGACGCTCTCGAAATCCTCGAACGTCGGCAAATCCAGATTTTCGAGTGTCCGTTCCCAGCACCACGAGTGTTTCTGTCAAGTTTACGGACAATGATAAATACTAAAATCGAATTCCAAAGAACGGTGGGTTGCTGTAACTCCTTCAGCGCTCGAACGCGCATTTCTGCTTCTTCCAATAAAGCAGCAA
The DNA here is from genome assembly GCA_963942575.1 of Priocnemis perturbator. Taxonomy (NCBI): domain Eukaryota; kingdom Metazoa; phylum Arthropoda; class Insecta; order Hymenoptera; family Pompilidae; genus Priocnemis; species Priocnemis perturbator. Next base: position 11,725,540 of record OZ012652.1, read on the forward strand.
TATGATCCGGTGTGTCACGAGTTATTTCCGAGAGATCTAATAAATGCTTCAAATGTCCCTGAATGATTCTTCGAGGGATTTCGCACTTCTTTTTTAGTTGCTTCCACGCACCCATATAATTTTCGGAAGTTATGTTGATTGTGCGGATCGCGGAGACTATTTTACCTTTCAAGGCGTTTCGGAGAAGATGGAATTTCTGAACATTGGGTATGTTAGGATTGTCATGAACGAGTGATTGGAATGTGTCGCGAAAATTATGCCACTCGTCGGGATTACCATCATAGTCAGGTAATTTTAACTGCGCGGCTACCGACGCACCCGACATACATGAACTCGGACGGCTATTGTCCGCTTGGGTATCGGCGGGAGAGGTAGCCGTCGGCATTGCAACGGAATTAGCGCTACGGATGTATTGCGACAATTTAATATAATACATCTCGTACATTTTCTCCATTTCCGCGGCCTCCTTCACCTGCTCCCCGGTCCCATCCTCAACTTCTATCTATTCTTGAATGGCAGCCCACTTTTCGAATGTTTTTTCTAATTTATTACGTGTGAAGTGCAGGGTATCAATACCCTGCGTATTTATCGCATTGGCATTGTTCATCAATCGAGTAATTTGACCCTTTGCAATACCGCGCTGTTTTATCAGCGATTTTATGTCTACCGAAGCCATTGTTTGAATGGGAAAGGATAAACGACGAAGGAGACGAAAGACGAAAGATACGAGAACTCACCGAACTGTTGCGCCGGACAAGCGTGGTGGTGATCCAGTTGGAATCGCCTTGTTGTTAGTTGGACGGGCAATGCCGATCCGTCGAGATGAACAATCGAAATTATGTGCCAATGACGTGCCGATGACGTGCCGATGATGTGCCGATGACGTACCGATGACGTGCCGATGACGTGCTGATATCGTGTCAATCACGTGCCGATGACGTGCTGATGACCGAAGAAGTTCCACCGTCCGTAGGGGCCACAAGAGGTCCAGTCCTACTTGTCGGTGGCAGCTGAGAAAGTTGCACCAACCCCGGTGTTCCTCGAACGAAAATCGAAGTCCAAAGGCTTCTAATACCAAATGATGTCGAGGGTTCTTCGACGATCACTAGCAACGATGATTCCAAGAGGCAGCTCAGAGCCCAGCGAAGAGATCCGGCTCGAAGGACCACATGATATGTTTGAAGCGTCGCGTGATTTGAATTGGGAGCGTCAATCCTTCCACGAACACAGCACTCGCGAATTAGGTTTCGCAAATACTTTATTTATGTTGAGGATCTTCCGACGGGAACTGATCTTGGTTATAATAAACTCTTTACTGTATAATTCAGAAAATTGGTACAGAGGTTAACGAGGTAACGTGTCTAAGGGCCGGTTCCACCAACCTCGGTTAAATCGTCGGTTAGCTGATCATGAATAATTTTTAACCGAGACTTTAATCATGATTAAGTGCTGTTCCGTTCCACCAAGAATATTTCAGCTCTGGTTAGTTAACCGTATACCCTCTTCGCGTGCACTCTCAGCGAGTCTGATTTCCGTTGTAACTGCGGCTCTGATTCGTTCAATTCTCAGTCTCATTTATCCGCAGGCGGCAAAGCATAGTAACACACGGCTGATCGTCATTAGCATGTTGTATTTTGTGGAGTTCGCATCGGGATTTTTACGTGTTATTAAGCAAGTGTATAAGGAGAAAAGCAGCAGGGCAGTAGGGAAAATGGCAGAACAGACTTTAGAGGTTAATAAATACTAAAAATATATTTTTGCGTTGATTGGAGGAAGTAATTTTGTTTAAGATAATCCCACGGAACAGATTGTACTGTTTACATATTGCGTTGTAAATTTCTCAATAATGTAATCCATTGTAAGTATATAGAGAAGTATGAAAATTCAGTTGCTTGCGACATTGCTATGGTCAAACATTACGTTTGCCGTTATGTTGTAAATGTAATAAATAAGAAACACAGTTATGTTTAAAGTTCCTGTACATTGACAATGTGATCATTGCAATTGTGGGAAACGCCATTAAAAATCCACACCAATGTATATCTCTGTATTAACCATTATGTACTGAATACATTTTATATTTTTAGATCAAAAAGGGTAGAAAGAGGAGCAGCAACTTTAGTAACGCTGAAAAAGAAATTTTGGCTGATATAATTAGGAAACACCAGAGCATTATAGAGTGCAAAAAAACGGACGGCGTCAGTGTGAAACAAAAAACTAAAACGTGGGATGAGATATCCGTGGAATTCAACGCCACACAAATTTCAGGAGAATTTCGGACAACAGAGAAGTTGAATTTACTTTGGAATAATTTAAAGAGGCAGACACGGAAACATCATAGCCTTATAAGACAAGAATCTTTTAAGACTTTCAAGATAGAGAGAAGGAAGTTAAATTATTTAAAGGATACAATTGTTACGTCCGGGCGAGGCTTATCACGACTTTGTGTTTGTCAAGACGGTCGATCAGTATTCGCGAGCGGCCTGCCGTGCGACCGGTCGTAAGCTTGAATATTTTTGTTAATTTAATTACAATAAATCAACGGCAATCTAACTGAAGATCATTATTGCGGAATTCTAATCCCTTTCTGGAAGAGGAGGGATTTTCTAGTTTATTCGGTACAAGCTAAACGGGGAAGTTAATTTAAAATCTAATATCGCGTTTAGTTGTATGCAGGACTAATAGGATTCGTGTGTCTTCTCAAGACCCGTACAGGTCCCCAATTGTTCTCGCGAGGTTATGTTTTCGGCCGGTGTACAATGCTATGGTATATGAGGTGTGACGTCACAACACAGATCAAATCAAATAAAGAATAATATAAAGGGAAAACAAAATAGTTATATTTTATTGGAAAATAGTAGTATAAGAAAAGTAGAATAGATAAAGAAAAAGTAGAATAGATGTGTTCGGATTCGATAAACAATGAAAGAATTACTGCGTAGATATTATCGCAGTATTGAGAAAAGTTCATGAGTAGTGCGCGACAATGATGCGCCTTAATATGAGCGGTCTAACAATATAACGGATGCGCTCTCGGTAATTCACGGTTATGCCTTTACAATCGACAAGTTAACAAGGAATCTTGCGCGGTCAAATGACCGCCCCCGTGGGATCCCGCCGTGGCCTGAGCTCGGGCATGATCATATAATAAAATGGAATAACATTTCGTCGTGAATCGCGACTGGAGGTTCCTACCGTGTCGCTGGTCTTCGGTTACGCTCGGATATTCTCGCTTTGCGCACGCTCTCCTTCTCTCTCTCTCTCTCTCTCTCTGTCTCCTTCGCTCTTTCTCTTTCTCTCGCTCTTTCTCTCTCTCTGGCGTATCGTCGGTTGGAATTTTCTGGTTTTTGGTGTTAACGATGATAATACCTTCGAATCGAATGATAATTTTAGTAATTTGAGCTTCCTTGATTTGCCTATGCTCTGAATGATTGAGCCGGGAACTAGTCCGTTACAAGGTTCGGCAAGTCAGGAAGATAGTGCTTCTATTCAGATATCTCGATAAATAATTCCGACTTTAATCGCCATACGAGCGAGGAACAACCCTTCGCGCTCTGTTCAAGTTAAATAATAATGAAAAGAATAATGTAAATGAGATCAAAAGGAAACTTAAGCTAACGTGTCCGACGCAATTTGTCGGCCACGTGCAAAACGTAACGCGCACACCTTCGCACTTTCACTAAACCAAAGAAAAACTGAGTCTGTGTCTCAAATAATAATCAGAACTTATAAACTATAGCTTTACGAGGATAATTGAGTTCGTTTAGTAACACACTGCAAGAAGAATATGCACTTTTAGACTCAGAAATTAATGAAAACTAAGACACCCTCGGACAATCGACTACGTACCTCACGACTTTATAGCCAACTGCCCAGAGAAATCCGTCGCGAGACGGCTCCTGGGCTCGCTCTAGGCCAGTTTTTCATACCTTAACCATGGAAACGGTCGATCAGCGGTCGATTCAGTGTACAAATATTCTGTTACTATGCTCGCTCGATGTTCAGCAAGAGACTTTCGGTTGCTCATTTATCCTCTTTTAATTATTGAGTTTTATTGCAAATAAAATGTGATTGCCTCGACTCACTCATCTAAAACTTCAGTAGTGCACGCTCCTGATATTTATGCTTGAACAGAATTAGGTTGATATCTGGGCAATGCCTTATTGCCACGAAAATAATAATTTACTCTTGAGAGAGAGAGAGAAACTAAAAATTAACACGCGGAACCTCATCGCTTTTTCCTTAGCCTATACACGCACGCACTCATACTGCACACACACACTCATACTCCGCTCACACGCTTATAACTACTTACGTCTACCTTAACTTACTTATATATATATATGATGGGACGAATATGATTCCACGGTGAGGGAATTCCACTACATATTAACAACTCGACAGCACCACATATACGATGAGGCTAAACCGTGATACAAGTAATTCGTATACGCGGCCTGGAGGAAAATTAGAATAATCATGATTTTACAACTAATACTCTAACAGCGCACCGGATGCGATGAGCCTAAGCCGTTATATGAGTAATTCGTAATCCGGCGGCCGGAATAAAGGAAAGAAAAGAGAGTTTAATTTGAAAAATAGAATAAAAGAAAAGGAAAAATCAAAAAGTTACGCTGGGACGTAACATCCTCCCCCCCTTGGAATCATCATCGTCCCCGATGATGTGCCGCGCGCTTTAGTCTCACGCGTAGGGGTTAAGTGACGTCCGGTGGTAACGAATGGAAACGTGTAACATGCGTCTGTCGCGACGATGGGGTACGGCGTTGGTTCCTCCTACCCTAAGGTAGAATCTGACCCCCCTGGTGTCTCCCCGGAATGTTTCTAGGACACAGTCAATCAGTGGTCGCCGCACGCTCAAACACCCCTCTACGTCAATCCTCTCGATGGTCACACAGTTCCTCACCAGCCCGCAAATATCATCGTCGGTCACCCCCTGATTGTCACGACACTCCAACTCCTCCAGAGCTTGTAGTCGCAGCAGAAACTGTGCACCCACAGTGGGATACATATGGCTGATGTCGAGATGTTTGAGATGAGGGAGGCCGCCAAGCGACTCCAAGGCGAACTGGCCGCGGATGTTCGTGCATGCCGTAATATTCAAGGACACCAGTTCCTTCATAAACTCCCCCACCTTGTCGATAAAGGTGACGTCCACCCAGCTACACCCCACAATGCACAGATGCATTACTCTCGTGAACCGCGGGGGCAGCCACAACGCCTCCGTCACTGAGCCATACCCCAATTCTATAAAGTTCGCCACATTACCCTCCTCTTCTGCTTCCTCGAGTTCTCGCTCCAGCACCTCGTCTCTCTGGTCACAGTATTGGAATGTTAACCGCCTCATCGTCACTCCCAGCGCCTGATTGTGTCCAAGAGCCGCCAAAACGCTTTCCTCGAAATATACCGGTCGGTCTATGGTCAGATCGGTAAGGGAGGTGTTCGCCGCAATCAGCGCTGCCAGAGGGGCGGGCCTAATTTTGGTTTTAACCAATGTGAGACTCTGGAGAGAGGAGCTTAATGTGCGGAAGGACGTTCCCGTCATGTTCGTTTCTAACGCGGCGAATTTGGTGAGTTTCAACGCGGCGAACACCCACAACAACTCAGTGTCCACCGGACCCCCGCATTCCCCTACGGTGAGACTCGTCAAACGGCTGTTGTAGCTAGCCAACGCGCGCACTCCTGATGGGAGTATTCGGAGGCCCGAAACGTCTAGTTCCTCTACCTCTCTTGCCCATGATGCTATCACAGTCAAAATCTGGGGCCGCAGTGCCCTGCACGCGCATGTGTCTGCCAGGTGCACTACTCGGAGCCCCTGCGCGCAACGCCGCACCAACCAGTTGATGGAATCGTTAGTGGGGGCCGGTTCGCTTCGGTACGTCGGCCACCGCCAATCCTCCGTGCTGACCACCTTTTCCCTGGCTAGCGCCCGTCTCACCCCTTCCTGCCACTCCTTGTTGACCTGCTCCATCCTGCCAAGGTCACGGAAGGATAGGAAGGGCGCCAAGAGCGCCACCACTTCGACCGGGAGTGGCGGTGCATACGGCGCGTGATAGCCAAGACCGTCGAACGGATGCATGGTGGCAACGTCCACGGCGGTTGATGTGGTCGGTCCTCGATAGTGCCACGCATCGCACATTTGCACCCCCAGCACTCGCTTGCGCAGCGTGATGGGCTTGTTTGTTGCTGCTTCCACGGCCGCTACCGCCTCCTCTGTTGTCCGGAATGTCACGAACCCGGTCGCTCCCGTGTGGCCGCGTCGCACCACCGCCCCTATTGCCCCCATGGTCCGGAATGCTCCTAGGAGTTGCTCCTTTCTGGTGTTTGATGACATTCGGGCGACGAATACTCGGTTTATCTCTAGATTTGCCGGCTCCATCTCGAGACTTACTAAGAGGTTACATGGTTATATTATGGTTACAAGTTCAAAGGTTGTTTCATGCCGTCGCCACTCCACGGGGAATCGACATTCGCAGGAAGCTGGCTGTAAAGGTTACTATCGGTAAACACGCCCGAGACGAATGTGTGAGGCTTATTCCTCGCTCAGAGGGAGAGATACTTAGGTCATCGGTAAGATTTTGTCCGCGTGCTTGAGGAGACGTTTACCCTCCTCCGTCTCCAGCAACACGGTATTTCCCTCCAGCCTTTTTACGACGCGGTAGGGACCCCGATATCGACTGCCAAATTTGCCCTTCTTGGGCTCGATAAGGACCCGCACCATGTCACCTTCTTTCGCCTCAAGCGGCCGCGCGCGCGCGTCGTAGTGCACTTTGGACTTCTGCTTTGCTTTCAATAGATTTTCTCCTGCCGCGATCTGCATTTCCGAAAGGTGGGGAATAAGCTCCCGTAGATACGCGGAGTACGTATCCCTCCTCTCGTCCATGCAGATCGAGCTTGGATAACGCGCGGTTCTTCCGTACACGAGCTCGTATGGTGTAAAGTTCGTAGCTTCATGTACTGGGGTGTTATACGAGAACATCGCAAACGGTACCAGCCTATCCCAGTCGTCAAATTCGTCTAAGTAATGCTTTATGTATTCTGTAAGCACGATGTGGCTGCGTTCTAACGCACCATTAGTCTGAGGGCGGTAGCCTGACGTTGTTACATGTTCGATATCAAACAGACGCGCGATTTCTTTAATTACTCTATTTATAAAGCTAGTGCCTCTATCTGTTAATATCGTTCGCGGCGCTCCGAATTGCAGGATAAGATTCGTGACCATCGCATGGGCTATTGTTTCCGCCTTTATATCGGGCACGGGTACTGCAATGCAATATTTAGTGAGGTTATCCTGCATCGTCAATATGTGTTTGTTCCCTTCCGGCGTTGTGGGAAGCGGCCCGACAGTGTCTAAGGATATTTTAACAAAAGGTTCAATTGGCGTATCCGTTATGATCATTGGTTCGCGCGTTCTCGCGCGGACTAACTTTTTCTCTAAGCATCCCGTGCAAGTCCGAATAAAATTTTAAATCTCATTTTTCATACCCGGCCAATAATATCGTTCGCGAATACGATGATAAGTCTTTGTCACACCTTTGTGACCACCCATACGCCCTGCGTGCAATTCGGATATTATTTTCGGCCGCAACGCCTCAGCTGGTATCGAGACGTTCCCGGTGAACAAGGTAATAGTTATTCCGGAGTCTTCAAATATCTCGTTTAATAAGTCCGGGTAGATCCCGCACGACAGTTTTTCCGTTATATCTCCTTTCAGTGATAGCCCGCACGATGTTTGCCCGTAGCTGGTTAAAACGTCCCGTAATCTTGTCAATCCGTCCCTGAATTCAGCAACGGTGGGGGTATCGTAAAATCTCTTTGCTACTACTATGCTGTAAATAAAATGTTTCTTGTAGCGTGTGACTAAAATTTTTCCTTCTGTTGGATTAACGGACTTCATGTCCTCGATGTTAATTGCGCGTAGTTCCGTTAACAAGCGCGATACTGTATTGTCGAATTCGCAATCAGCTGTTATGAAATGGGCTATGTTCCCCCGTCGCGCTGTTAGATTTTCGCGCGAATATCGTACAGGCTTTACTCCGTTCCTTATGTTATTTCGTGGTAGGCTCTGTGGACGAGGCTGATCAAGCTCGCGAGGCACACTCTCGCTTACGGGAATCCCGACGATAGTTGTGTTCGATCCTCGGTCAGCGTATAGTCGTCGTGGCGGTCCGTCTTTCGGTAATGTTTCTTTTGTCGGAGGGTTCGGTGTCGAAAGTGCCAGTGGTCGCGTCGCGGGAATAGGCGTCGGTATAAATGATCGCCGTATCGGTTTCGAAATTATAGTATCGTTAATTTTCCCCGGCGCTTCCTCGGTTTCCGCGATAGGTGTTAAAGGCCCTGTAGAGGGACGCGCGATAGTCCCGGCACGGGCAGGACGGGTGGGGAACTCCATTGTGTCTAACGCATTTCCCGACCTGTCCGGCACTAAGATTTCCCCCACTTCCTCTACCGGTTCTCGTTCATGTAAGTCATCAAAGAGTGTTGAATTTTGTTTATTCGCGCTGCTGTCGTCATGCGGCAGTTCGTCCGCGCTTTCGTCGTCAATCCGTTGGTCATGTCTGAATAGAGCGTCGTGAAAACGTACGATCGAGTCGGACAACTCCTCCAGCGTAATCGGCCCTTCCGATTCTTCACTAGAAGATTCGCCCTCATCGGTCGCGTAGTGGTGCCGGGTGGGAACCTCCATGGTGGGTAGTGCGCTTCCCGGCGCCTCCACCTCTTCGCTCGCGCTGTTAGATTCTGTCTCTGGCATTTTGTCTGTCTCCGGCGGCGGTCGACTCGGTTGTCTCGGTTTTATACTAGGCAACACGCTTCTACGTTCAACGAATATTGGCATATCGGAAGCGTCTGATGACGGGTCGTCGCTGTCTACTGTCGCCTCTGTTTGCGTCGACGGTACAACCGGAGCGCGATTACGCGTTCTTGATGCTACCGCGCTTGTATCTAAAGGATTCGGCAACCTAGGATTTACTCGAACTCTACCCGTTCTTTCCTCCGGTGGAGAAGAATCGCTTGTTGACACGCGTGGGTTATCCGAGCCTGATTCCGCGGTCCCTTGTCTCAACGGTAACACCTTCTTTTCTGAACGCTCCTTACTTTCCTCGTCGGAATTTAGTATACTTGATTTGACTGGATTACGCGACAACGCGTCGGCGTTAGTGTTGAGCTTTCCCGGTTTGTGCACGAACTCATATTCATAGTCCCTCAGTTTCAGTCTCCAACGTACAAGTCGTTGTCCCGGATCTTTTACAGAATCTATCCATTTTAATGGTTCGTGATCACTAAAGAGCGTGAACTTTCTACCGTATAAGTATGGTCTGAAATGCAGTACCGCGTAAAGAACAGCTAAGCACTCCTTTTCAGTGGTAGTATAATTCTGTTCTGGTTTTGTTAAGTTTTGCGACAAGTACGCAACGGGCAGATCGTTGCCGTTAGTATTCTGACTGAGTACTGCGCCTATCGCAACGTCTGAGGCGTCAGTTGTTAAAGTAAAGGGCTCATTAAAATTAGGAAACTGTAAAATAGGAGACTTGCACAATGCTCCGCGTAATATTTTAAAACTCTTAGTATGTTCCGCGTTCCAATCAAACTTCGCGTTTTTCTTCAATAATTCGGTCAACGGTTTTGCGATCGCGGCGAAATTCTCTATAAAGCGACGATAGTAGCCTACTAAGCCTAGGAACTCCCGAACATTGCGCTGTGTCTGTGGATACGGAAAATTCTTCACAGCGCTTATTTTACCTGGGTCTGGGCGTACCCCGTTTCGACCTATTATGTGTCCTAGGTAAGCTACTTCCGTACGCAGAAAGTCGCACTTATCCGGTTGCAGCGTAAGTTTCGCGTCGCGTAGTCTATTGAATAACCGTTGTACTTTTCTCCTATGTTCTTCCAATGATTTGGCATATACGACTATGTCGTCTAAATAAACGAAAACTTCTACTCCCTGCAATCCACGCAACACCTGATCCATTAATCGTTGGAAGGTCGCCGGCGCGTTCTTAAGCCCTTCCGGCATTCGTACATATTCGTAATGACCGTTCGGTGTCGTGAATGCAGTTTTCGCGCGATCTTTCGGTTCCATTCCGATTTGCTGAAACCCGCTTGCCAAATCAAATACTGAGAAATAACGCGCCTCGCCTAGGTGATCCATGATATCTGTGATATTGGGCAATGGATACGCGTCCCCGATCGTCTTCTCATTTAATTTCCTAAAATCTATCACCATACGCCAGCGTTTATTCCCGTGGGAATCTGGTTTTTTCGGTACAATCCAGAGTGGCGAGTTGTATGGTGAGCTTGATGGTGTTATAATATTATCCGTTAGTTTCAAGGAGATTTGCCGCGCGATCTCGTCTTTATGTATCGGTGGAAATCTGTATTGACATGTATTAATCGGTAAGTCGTCTGTTGTCGGTATTGTGTGAGTGATGCACGGTGTCGATTGTAGTCTGTCACCCGGTAGATGGAAGGCTTTAGGGTATTCCTCTATTAAGTCGATTACATGCTCGCGTTCTTCGGCGTTAAGGTGTTCGAGCCGCAAGCGAGAGAGCACCTCACTCACCCGATCAGTCGTCACCGGCTTTTCCGCGCGTTCGGAGTCTGTATCGAAATATTCCTGTTCTTCGGGAAAATTATGGTACTCGAACGGCACTATGTTTTGTGGCGGAATCTCAATTTCCACGCGCTTGTCTAAGGTGTTAATCGCCAGCACGTGGCACGCGCCCTGACTGACTGAGACGGCTGCTTCACCGATATAAATACCGTCCGCAATGCTCATTCGCGGCAAATAGCCCTCCGTTAAATCTCTCCCTTCGTTCACGTCGATCCTAAGTACTTGTCGCGCGCGCGGCTGCAGGTGGTATACTCGCGTCGCTGGCGAGCTGCGTCGCGCGCTGTTCGGTTCGGATTCTCCGACGAATCGCATTGGTCTTATCGGATCGCTTTGCGTTACTAATGTATTGTGAGCAAAAGAGATCTCTGCACGTTCTTGTCGCAGGTATTCTTTACCGAGAATTCCGTCGCTTCGTATTGGAAAGTTAGATCGTACTACGTGTGTTGTATGATAAATCAGGATCAACACTTTCACGTTCACCCCGTGATTTCGATTTTTATTGTCTTTCGATGTAAGTGGTATAATGTTTATGCTGTCGCCTCATGGACCTGACTGTAGACCAAGATTTTATACAGTGATCGCCTTATAGACCTGATTGTGGATCAGGGTTTTAGCTACGCCTGTACGTTCACGTCTTTATGTTTTTGCTCAATCCGGGTCGCGATTACGCCTCAACGTATGTGTACGCTGGATCGCGACAACGCCTCGGATGATGGTTATAGAATATCGCTATTTTCACTTTTGCTGCTTGCTACGCTCGTTTACTCGCTTGCTACGCTCATTTACTCGCTTGCTACGCAACTGCCCGACTTCGCGACCGCGTCTCTCCGTCGTGTCTCGACCGGAGGAGAGGCGCGATCACGTCATTGGCGCGTCTCATTAGACACCGCCCATCGACAGATCGCGCGTACAAATATTTCGATCGCCGCGGACGCGAGTCGGCCTTTGCGGGACTGTTTGATCCCTTAGATGACCGCCGCCGCTCTGTTGGAGTGCGGATCGGCCTTGTATGCGTGAACGTACACACGCAGCTGGCCGTTTGATACATAAAGCTTTTGTCTTATGCTACGTCGTGCACGACTACCTATATTTAGAACACAACATACTCCCCCCGTTGAGAGGGCTCGATCAACATGCTATACCTATGCCTAAAATTAGGTTACGAACAGATTGGATACAGTAATACATAAATCGACTGTGGTCGTCGCATACAGATATGTGCATTCTCGATTTGAACGTCTTTAAAGTCGCATTAGCTCCGCTATTTGTCTATTGGCAAGACACAGAGAACTTTGGTTGTTCTCTTCAATTCGCCGCTCGATGTTTTGACCGTGGCAGCTCGTACCACACCATCCGTGCCTGGATGTGTTGCCATGACCTTGCCCAACAGCCATTGAGAGCACGGTTGCGTTTTGTCCTTCACAAGCACGACTGCCCCAATCTCGAGCTTCGGTCCGTCTTTGGTCCATTTGTTGCGTTTTTGGAGTTCGTTCAGATACTCCAGATTCCAGCGTGCCCAAAAGTCCTGTCGCACCTTTGTTATATGATGCCAGGTGGACAAGCGGTTCGCTGGAACAAGTGATAGATTTCCCTCCGGAAGGGTCGTCAGCGGTTTGCCGATCAAAAAATGTGCTGGCGTTAAGACCAACATGTCGTTCGGATCGCATGAGAGGGAGGTGATAGGTCTGGAATTTAGGATACCCTCGATTTCGATGGTAAAGGTATTCAGTTCTTCGAACGTAAATAATGAGTCGCCCATAACGCGTCGGAAGTGGTGTTTGAATAACTTCACCGTGGACTCCCATAAACCACCGAAGTGTGGGGCCGCTGGCGGTATAAAGTGCCATGTAATGCGGTGTTCGCTGGCAAATCTCTCTACACGTTCCTTATGGCTTTGTGAATTGAGCAGCGCGTATAACTCTTTTAATTGATTATTCGCGCCTACGAAATTGGTCCCGTTGTCTGAATATATGTGGGTTGGTAACCCCCGTCGCGCCGTGGATCGCCGTAGAGCCGCCAGGAAACCGTCAGACGACAGGTCGCTAACGACCTCGAGGTGGATTGCCTTAATAGTCATGCACACGAAGACGCATATGTAAACTTTGATCCGTGCTCTGTTGCGGTGTTTTTTCTCTTTAATGTAGAATGGTCCGCAGAAGTCGACGCCCGTGTTGTCAAAAGGCGCCGCCTCGCATACGCGTACCGACGGGAGGTTACCCATTCTGTATTCGACCGCGTTAGCGTTGAAGCGAAAGCAACGCGTGCATGTGCGTACTATGCTGCGTACCTGGTTTCGTCCGTCAAGTAGCCAAAATTTTTGTCGGAGAACGCACAGGGTCGTCTGTATTCCCGCATGATAGTGAGTTTCATGTGTTTCTCGTATTATCTGGCCGGTTAGACGATGACGGGTCGGCAGCAATATCGGATGTTTCTGTGAGAAGGTCAGCTTCGAATTATGAAGCCTCCCTCCGACCCGGATCAAACCGTTCTCGTCGAGGAACGGGTTTAAATTATCGAGTTTACTTTTGTTTAATAATTGTTTATTTTTGAGTCTCGCGACTTCGCTAGAGAATTGCGTGGCTTGTAAAATCTTTAGCACCCGAGTCTCCGCATCTCTGAGTTCTTCCGCCTGTAAAGGCCCGGCGCGCCTGTTTGCGGGGAGCAACCGGAGACAGTACGCGACAACGCGACACAGTTTGGAATAGGACGAGTACCTCTCCAACAGATCGAAGTCATTGGCCGCCGTCACCAAACACGTGATTGATTTTAATTCTGGTAATTCCTTTATTTTGATAATCTCGCTCGGCCATCCGGACTCGTCCCCGACCAACCACGACGGGCCTGTAAACCATGTTTGGTTCTGTATAAACGAGTGAGGTAATTGACCTCTCGAGATCGCGTCAGCCGGGTTCTCCTCTGACCGAACGTGACGCCACTCGCTTACCCCGGTGATTCCCTGTATTTCCGCGACGCGAGTTGCCACGTACGTTTTGAGCAAGTGTGGTGATGTTTTCAACCAGTGCAGTACTATTGTTGAGTCGCACCAAAAAACAGTTTTGTCGCACGGGATGTCTAGCGCCTCGCGCGCTTCGCGGTACAGTCGGATCAACAGCAGAGCGCCGCACAGCTCCAGTCGCGGTATAGTCACCGTCTTTAACGGTGCGACGCGTGATTTCGCGCACACTAATCTACTAATGACGCTCCCGCTGTCATCCCTCGATCGCACGTAAAGGCAGGCCCCGTATCCGGTATTGCTCGCGTCGCAGAATCCGTGCAACTGCACTTCACGATAGTCGTCTACTAATAATCTGCGCTCGAAGGCCACTTGGTTCATTAATTCCAATTGTCGGGCAAATTCTGACCATTCCGTGTATATGCTCTGCGGAACCGATTCATCCCAATGGACCCCGCAACGCCACACGTCCTGCATCAATTTTTTCGCGAACAATACGACAGGTCCCATCAAACCCAACGGGTCGAATATTTTCGCGACTTCGGACAATATATTTCTCTTTGTTAACCGTTCGGTGATCTTTGTTCCGCGCGTCGAGTAGCAAATCGTGTCGGACTGTGTGTTCCATGTAATGCCTAACGTTTTGAGAGATTGCTCAATGCTTATCACGAAATTTGCGTGCAACTCGCTGTCTGCTAGATCGTGAAGAATACTCCTATCGCTGGACGCCCACTGTCTAATGACGAAACCGCCTCGCCGCAATAGGCTAGTTACCTCCTCCCGAATAGCGCGAGTCTCGTTAATTGTATTGGCGCCGGACAATAGGTCGTCCACGTAGAGTTGAGACTCGAGTATTTTTGCCGCCCTCGGATATGAATCGCGCTCGTCGTCCGCGAGTTTTTGTATGGCGCGTATCGCGAGGAACGGGGAAGAGGAGACCCCGAACGTCAGAGTATTTAACTGAAAGGTCTCCACCTTGTCGCCTCGTCGCCAGAGGATTCTCTGATACCGTCGATCATCCTCGTGCAGCAGGACTTGACGGTACATCTTCTCTATGTCGGCGGTCACAACGTATTTGTACGTGCGAAAGCGAACTAGATGCGCGAATAGTTTGTCCTGAATAGTAGGCCCGACCATTAGGGTGTCATTCAGAGATACGCCGTTAGTTGTTTTCGCGGAGGCGTCGAATACAACGCGGACCTTGGTGGTAGTGCTCGTTTCTTTGAACACTGGGTGATGTGGCATGTAAAATCCGTCGTCGCACGGTGTCTCTATTGCTGTCATGTGACCCAGCTTTATGTATTCGTCCAAGACCCGCACGTATTCGATCTTCAATGTCGCGTTCGCGTCGAGTTTGCGTTCTAGCGACATTAAACGTTTAAACGCGACAGCTCGCGAGTCGCCCAAGCGCTCACTCGTTTCGCGAAACGGCAGACGGACTATGTACCGTCCTGCTTCGTCGCGCCTCACGTTATGGGAGAAATGTGCCTCGCACTCGACCTCCTCGCTCGATTTCGGTTTGTCCGTCTCAATCTCCTCAATAGCCCAAAACTTATTTAATTGATCCTCGAGCGTCGTCACGCAACATATCGGTTTCGTCGCGTCCCGCACCGACGCGCCGCCCGTGACCACCCAGCCCAGCCGTGTTTTTTGTAAATATAAGTCATGCCCTTCGCGAGATAGATTGATTTGTCCGACGGAGAGCAGCGAAGTCGTTGCGCCGGCACCTATTAATAAATCCACCGGCCGTGGCAGGTGGAAGTCTGCATCTGCTAATCTGACGTTCGCGGGTATCGATACGGAACCACGCGGAAATACTTCGGAAGGAATTAAATCGGTGATGTTAGGTATGGTTAGGCACGTTAACTCCTTACAGAATCCGTCGTTCGTCGATTGCAGCGTGATCTTTGCAAACCCCTTTGACTCGGTACTCGTAGAATTAATCGCGCCGATGGGTAACGAGTGCTTGGTCACGCGTATTCGTAAGCGCTTCGCTAACGTTTCGGAGATGAAATTCGCCGTCGCGCACGTGTCTAATAAGGCCCGAGCCTTGATACGGTTCTGTTTATAATCGTGAACGTACACCATCGCACTCATTAAGAGTTGTGGTGACGTCGTGGGCGATAACGTGGCGAGGCTCACAGTTTTCTCGGTAGGCGCATCGGTTAGTCATTCGGCCGGGGTAGTCTCGGTCTTTGATGTGCCGGGCCGGCTTGCAGTCGCGTATTTGTCTTGGTGTATGAGCGTATTGTGCCGCTTTTGACAGATCGTGCAGCTCGAAAATCGACACGGACTATCGCGATGAGACCGCAAACAATTATAGCACACTTTCGCGAGTTTCACAGCCTCGATGCGTTTGGGTATGGGCCATTGCTTGAACGTATCGCATAGATACAGTGGGTGCCGCTTGACCTTGCATGCTACACAGTCACGCGGCGCGTTTAACAGGAATGCTTGATTCTTCGACTGTATTTGCTTCCTTTTAACCGGCGTCTCGTCCATGTCCCTTGCTCGCTCGGACACCCTCGCTCTCTCACGTCTCGACGCGCAGACCGCGGTTTTGTACAGGAATTCGTACATCTGGTCGAGTTTGGGAAACTCGTCTCTTTCAAGACTCGTCTCCCATTTTTCTAATGTCGCCTTCGGTAATTTGCTCTCTAATATGTGTACGATCATCTCGGGCCCGAACGACACGTCCAGGGAGCTCAACGACGCGACGTGTTGCTGCGCGTCGTCGGCGAGTTTTGTTAGACCGCTCGTGGTCTCTTTTTCCAGCACGGGCATATTCAAAATCAGCGCAAGATGACGCGAGACCAAAACCCGTTTGACCTCGTATGAACGCTCTAATAACTCCCACGCGCTCGCATAGCTCGCCCCCTCAATCGCGAAAATCCTAACCTTGTTAGCCGCCTCTACCTTTAACGCGGATTTCAGATAGTGAAGCTTATCAATGTCGTCCAAATCCGTCTGCGAGCCTATCATGCTCAGGAACGTATTTTTAAACGACAACCAATTTTCATATTTGCCGTCGAAAGTCGGCAGCGGAGCCTCGGGTAATTTGATTCGTCGCCGCTTAACGGGTGCGGAACCGGTGTTATAATTGCGCACGCCATCGTCCACCGGGCCAGTATCCACGTCGGAAATGTTTACCGCGTTCAAGATATGTTCGGCTTTACCCGCGAGGGTGTAGAAACGATCCTGAATGCTCACGCACTCGTCCTCGTGTCCTCTACCCGGATCTAACACGATCAGTTCGTCATTGTACTCCTCGAATGCGTGATATAAAACCGTTAGGCGGGCTATTCGTAATTTCAGCGTGGCGTTGTCTAATTTATCTTTATCTATCAGATTACTTACGCTCGTTATCTGAGATTTCAACGAAGACCGCTTCTGCATAAGGATTTTGACTCTTTCCGACATCGTTGGGCGATTTGGATTAGGGATAGGAATGAACGACTTACGTCAATCAGCTGTATGAGTGTGGGTGGATGCTGTCCTTGACTCCGTGGCTCGGAGATGCCCGCTCTCGCCGATTTGTGTCCGCAGTCGTTTCTATCCCCTGTCTCGTGTTCGTAGACCAGGCCGTACACCTCACAGGAGGCATCAAAATGTTGTATGATAAATCAGGATCTACACTTTCACGTTCACCCCGTGATTTCGATTTTTATTGTCTTTCGATGTAAGTGGTATAATGTTTATGCTGTCGCCTCATGGACCTGACTGTAGACCAGGATTTTATACAGTGATCGCCTTATAGACCTGATTGTGGATCAGGGTTTTAGCTACGCCTGTACGTTCACGTCTTTATGTTTTTGCTCAATCCGGGTCGCGATTACGCCTCAACGTATGTGTACGCTGGATCGCGACAACGCCTCGGATGATGGTTATAGAATATCGCTATTTTCACTTTTGCTGCTTGCTACGCTCGTTTATTCGCTTGCTACGCTCATTTACTCGCTTGCTACGCAACTGCCCGACTTCGCGACCGCGTCTCTCCGTCGTGTCTCGACCGGAGGAGAGGCGCGATCACGTCATTGGCGCGTCTCATTAGACACCGCCCATCGACAGATCGCGCGTACAAATATTTCGATCGCCGCGGACGCGAGTCGGCCTTTGCGGGACTGTTTGATCCCTTAGATGACCGCCGCCGCTCTGTTGGAGTGCGGATCGGCCTTGTATGCGTGAACGTACACACGCAGCTGGCCGTTTGATACATAAAGCTTTTGTCTTATGCTACGTCGTGCACGACTACCTATATTTAGAACACAACAACGTGGAATTTTACTACTTGCCCGAGCAAGGTTAAAGTGGTTGTGCCTAGGGTTTCGGTTTGTTCCATAGTAATTCCGGTTATAATTACTGATTCGTCTAGCGCGACAGACACGTCTTCCCCGAGAGCCTTTAACTTTATTATATTTACATCTGCTCCGGTGTCAATAAGGAAGTAGGCAAATTCACGTCGCAATTCTACCGCGTGCATTTTAACTTGCGGTGAATCTCGGTTCGATTCGAAGCGTATTACTGCGGGTTTTCCTCCAGAAACCTCACGGTTGCTCGACGCTCCGTGCTGTGCGGGCTCGGCGGCGCGTCCGACCGACGAGCTCCTCGAGAGTTTACATCTGGTTCCCTGGTCAATTCAGGTGACGTTTGTTCACGCCTTGGCGGTGGTTGCCATCGCGGTGGTGATCGCGGAGGTGGCGGAGAATCATTTCGTCGCATTGTTTCGGATCGCGGTTCGTAGTCGCGGCTACTTCCCGGGCGGTTAGTTCCGTAACGATACTGGCGTTCTGGCGACATGGCGCGGGGCGGCGTCAAGCGTTGTGCGGCACATTGACAAGTGCCCGGCGCAGCGTACGGTGTCGGCGGGTACAGTACGTTCGGCGGCGGATAGTAACCCGGCGGCAAACCCGAATGATGCGAACTCAAAGGCGGCGATTTTAATATACTAGCAGACGCTCCCAGATGTTCGTGAGACGGTCCCGCTGCCCGCTGGTCGTAAGGGCTAAGCGGTCGGGGTGAAGGAGTACGCGACGGCACTTCCTCCTCTCTGCGCGATACGAGCAGTCTCGCCGACTCCAAACCCGTGTTTCTGGATGCCTTCATTCGGTGCTCTATTTGTGCCGCAATTCCTACGGCTGCATCTAGATCTTTCGGCGCACGCGCTTCTACTTCTCGCATCATTTCGTCCGGTAATCCCCGCACGAACCCCTCGAGGGCGCTTTCCCTAACCGGTATCATCATCACATCTATTCCGATAGAGTGTGTTTCTTGCAGCGCCACTTTAGCACCTGAGACGAGTGCCGATAACCTGTCATAAAATCCGTATACCCCCTCATCGCGTCGCATCCGGATCGTAACAATATCCTTCAGGTACTGCGCGAAAGTTCTATGGCCCCCGAAACGAGTCTTCAGATGTTTAATTAGCGAGTCGACGGTGGAAAAATCTTTTTCATAAGTACTTACTCCCGCTCGACCCTCAAGTTTGTTTATCACTCCGCGCACGAACGCGTCCTCCCAAGCCGGCGGTACGAGAGCCGCGCCTCCGCGTACTCTCCTAACGAATTCGCTCAATGGTATATTTGATCCGTCATAACTGGGTATCCCGACTAACCCCTGCTGGAGGGCATATATCTCCGCCATCATAGAGGTCGATGCATCGGGATCTGCGCCCGATCTACGCGTGGTGTTGTTCGCGGTCGATTCGTTTGGCTGACTCATTTTTGGCTAGTCGATACCGGGGCGCCTATATCTAGTTATGTACAGCGCTCCTGTGTTGTATCGACCGTAAAGGACAAGGCTAATCTAAGCGTTTATCGAATTCAAAACAACATGCACATAACCTAAAAATAAAATTATTACTCTGTCTTGATTCGTCACACCGTTAATCAGAAATATAACCTCAAAGGTGGAAAAGAAATTTAAGTAAATAAAAGGAAATATCCAATGAAAATTATAATTAATTATATATATATAAAGAAGAAATAAAGAACAGAATTGGTGGCAACACAAAGATCTGACACTAATTCAGAAGTGGATATAATAGTAATAGAAATATGAAGTATAATAATATATATATACGTAAAGAAAGAAATATAGCATATAATGAGAATTAGAATACAAATAGATAGAATTGGTGGAAGCAACCGAATCCCACTTCTGACACCAATTCAGCTGTTACGTCCGGGCGAGGCTTATCACGACTTTGTGTTTGTCAAGACGGTCGATGAGTATCCGCGAGCGGCCTGCCGTGCGACCGGTCGTAACGCTTGAATATTTTTGTTAATTTAATTACAATAAATCAACGGCAATCTAACTGAAGATCATTATTGCGGAATTCTAATCCCTTCCTGGAAGAGGAGGGATTTTCTAGTTTATTCGGTACAAGCTAAACGGAGAAGTTAATTTAAAATCTAATATCGCGTTTAGTTGTATGCAGGACTAATAGGATTCGTGTGTCTTCTCAAGACCCGTACAGGTCCCCAATTGTTCTCGCGAGGTTATGTTTTCGGCCGGTGTACAATGCTATGGTATATGAGGTGTGACGTCACAACACAGATCAAATCAAATAAAGAATAATATAAAGGGAAAACAAAATAGTTATATTCTATTGGAAAATAGTAGTATAAGAAAAGTAGAATAGATAAAGAAAAAGTAGAATAGATGTGTTCGGATTCGATAAACAATGAAAGAATTACTGCGTAGATATTATCGCAGTATTGAGAAAAGTTCATGAGTAGTGCGCGACAATGATGCGCCTTAATATGAGCGGTCTAACAATATAACGGATGCGCTCTCGGTAATTCACGGTTATGCCTTTACAATCGACAAGTTAACAAGGAATCTTGCGCGGTCAAATGACCGCCCCCGTGGGATCCCGCCGTGGCCTGAGCTCGGGCATGATCATATAATAAAATGGAATAACATTTCGTCGTGAATCGCGACTGGAGGTTCCTACCGTGTCGCTGGTCTTCGGTTACGCTCGGATATTCTCGCTTTGCGCACGCTCTCCTTCTCTCTCTCTCTCTGTCTCCTTCGCTCTTTCTCTTTCTCTCGCTCTTTCTCTCTCTCTGGCGTATCGTCGGTTGGAATTTTTTGGTTTTTGGTGTTAACGATGATAATACCTTCGAATCGAATGATAATTTTAGTAATTTGAGCTTCCTTGATTTGCCTATGCTCTGAATGATTGAGCCGGGAACTAGTCCGTTACAAGGTTCGGCAAGTCAGGAAGATAGTGCTTCTATTCAGATATCTCGATAATTAATTCCGACTTTAATCGCCATACGAGCGAGGAACAACCCTTCGCGCTCTGTTCAAGTTAAATAATAACGAAAAGAATAATGTAAATGAGATCAAAAGGAAACTTAAGCTAACGTGTCCGACGCAATTTGTCGGCCACGTGCAAAACGTAACGCGCACACCTTCGCACTTTCACTAAACCAAAGAAAAACTGAGTCTGTGTCTCAAATAATAATCAGAACTTATAAACTATAGCTTTACGAGGATAATTGAGTTCGTTTAGTAACACACTGCAAGAAGAATATGCACTTTTAGACTCAGAAATTAATGAAAACTAAGACACCCTCGGACAATCGACTACGTACCTCACGACTTTACAACCAACTGCCCAGAGAAATCCGTCGCGAGACGGCTCCTGGGCTCGCTCTAGGCCAGTTTTTCATACCTTAACCATGGAAACGGTCGATCAGCGGTCGATTCAGTGTACAAATATTCTGTTACTATGCTCGCTCGATGTTCAGCAAGAGACTTTCGGTTGCTCATTTATCCTCTTTTAATTATTGAGTTTTATTGCAAATAAAATGTGATTGCCTCGACTCACTCATCTAAAACTTCAGTAGTGCACGCTCCTGATATTTATGCTTGAACAGAATTAGGTTGATATCTGGGCAATGCCTTATTGCCACGAAAATAATAATTTACTCTTGAGAGAGAGAGAAACTAAAAATTAACACGCGGAACCTCATCGCTTTTTCCTTAGCCTATACACGCACGCACTCATACCGCACACACACACTCATACTCCGCTCACACGCTTATAACTACTTACGTCTACCTTAACTTACTTATATATATATATGATGGGACGAATATGATTCCACGGTGAGGGAATTCCACTACATATTAACAACTCGACAGCACCACATATACGATGAGGCTAAACCGTGATACAAGTAATTCGTATACGCGGCCTGGAGGAAAAATAGAATAATCATGATTTTACAACTAATACTCTAACAGCGCACCGGATGCGATGAGCCTAAGCCGTTATATGAGTAATTCGTAATCCGGCGGCCGGAATAAAGGAAAGAAAAGAGAGTTTAATTTGAAAAATAGAATAAAAGAAAAGGAAAAATCAAAAAGTTACACTGGGACGTAACACAATATATATCATTCTGAACAGGCGGTGGTAGCAACCTAGTAAGAGAAAACCGGTTATTCGATCAAGTGAAAGAAATTATTGAAAGGTCAAGCGAGCCCCTACAGAATCCATTTGATGATGACGCAGTGGAAGGTAAATAATTTCAGTTTCTTTTCCACATTATTTTCCACAACATAGAATTCGATGTACATATGACTGTTTCTGAAAATTCATATAACTCTGACTCTGAACAGCAACAAGTGGGGTGACTGAAAATTTCAACAATTTTTTGGAGGTAGAATATTTAGATAAGAACTATCATCTTCTTCAAATGCATGAAGAAATAAGGCCAAGCGATGAGTGCGGCGCTGAAGAGGAACATATTCCAACAGGGAACGAGGTTAGTTCTTCATAAAAAAAACATTTGTTTTAAAACTACCACAATTATAGTCATTCATGTAGGAAAAATGTAACTTTATTGTAGGTAATGAGTAACAAGGGTATTAACCCAACAACCAATTGGTCAAGGTGGAACCCCCAATCCCTCAAACAGGCAAAGCCACAAACACTGAATTTGTTTGCAAAGGTTCACCGCCAAAGTGATCCCCCCCCGTGAAACCAGCTCCTTCAAAGGAACAGTTAATTTGTGACGAACGAGTACTCGAGGAAGAACAAATGCAGTTAGCAAAAAGAGTGGGGAACAAACCATACCACAAAAGAAGAGGCAACACCCAAGCAGAGGGATCTGCTGAGATTACCAGAGCCAAATTAGACTATCTCGCTGTATTAAAAAAAGGGGTTGAACAAAAACAGAAACTGGAAAAACAAATTTTGGAAAAAACCTTATTAGAACAAGATTTAAAAATCGAACTTTTACGTAGACAATTGGCCCAATACGAGGAAACTTTAAATTATCATAAATGTAATTTGTAGGATAATAAATATATTGCATGTAAAATATATGTATAATTTTTATTTCACAGGACCCATTACAGTTTCCTTAACCCTTTCGCTACGAGCGTCGCCTATAGGCGACATCCGCGCGACGACCTGTGTGTACGAGCGTCGCCTATAGGCGACATCCGCGCGACGACCTGTGTGTACGAGCGTCGTCTATAGGCGACATCCGCGCGACGACCTGTGTGTACGAGCGTCGTCTATAGGCGACATCCGCGCGACGACCTGTGTGTACGAGCGTCGCCTATAGGCGACATCCGCGCGATTTTTTAATTCTTAAATATATTTTTATTGATAATCATTGGAAAACCTTAAAATATGTTGTGTAACAATGAAACAAGCGTGCGATCCGGAGAATGACAAGTCTGCACAGAAAGATATAAGTTCGAACACCAGTTTGCCTAAGCACAACATGCATACTTTCCGGCGCACTGGTCCGTTCAGTGGCGCTACTTCGGCGGCACGCTGGCCCGTACAGCGGTGTCGCTCCTACGGAAAACACTCCCGTAGCGAAAGGGTTAAGATAAGTCCTCCGTTACTGTCGATTCAACAGATCTTGAAAGTACGCAATGATATGTTGGCGTGCGAGCCTG
Source organism: Priocnemis perturbator (assembly GCA_963942575.1). Classification (NCBI taxonomy): domain Eukaryota; kingdom Metazoa; phylum Arthropoda; class Insecta; order Hymenoptera; family Pompilidae; genus Priocnemis; species Priocnemis perturbator. Next base: position 11,749,050 of record OZ012652.1, read on the forward strand.
TCTTCGGCAGGCAAGTTAGCCTGATTTTAAATATTTTCGTTCAGTATCAGGTCCCAACGAATGTTTAATGTAGGATCGTTGGCAGGCATATCCTCTCCAGCTAAGCGTGCTTTGTTGTGCAAAACAGCTGTTGCCACAATTACCGGGAGGACATGGTCCATTGTGAAGCGCATTCCTGTCACTAAGCATGGAAACCTGCGTTTCCATACGCCGAAGGTGCACTCGATTTTATTGCGAGTTCTTATTTGAGCCTCATTGAACATCTATTGTACTCAACGCGGGTGGGCCCGCAGGCCGGCAGCCACCTCGACACTAATGGTCTATATGCTGCACGCACCCTTCAATGATCGAGATCACGCTCGATCAACGGGCAGTAAACTGCTACCAGTCTATCGGGTTGCTAGCCCCTAATCTTACTGGTGGAAGCGAGGCCTTTCTAAACCTCTCCCATAGTTCTGCCAACCATGGTAAGGCGAGCTGATTCAGTGCAGCTCCCACACCGGGGAAAAACCCCTTGCCAGCTATGGCTTCACCACTGCCACGACGATTGCAACCCCGGTGCCTTAGATTTGATCAGAAGTTAGTACCCGGGGTGCCGTCCCAAATGTTGGGGACCGGTGGCAGCTAAGGGCAACGCGGGTGGGACGTTCCCACGCGCAACCCTACCACTACCACCGGTGGGCCCCCAACCCAGTCTACCGATTATCCTCCGGTGGAGTGGACCGACAGCCTAGCAACCGATTAGGGGTCCAGTACGAGAGCTTGTCGGGTCCGTGGGTACGCTAAGCCCCAAAGGTCCCCACCACAAGGGCAGGACCCCCCTGCGGGGAGCCTCATTGAACAGTCGCTCAGCCACTGTTGCCGGTTCGCTTAGGGGAGTTATGAGGTATTTTTTTAATGCATAACCACCATTTGCTAATACGAGTGCGCCTCCAAACTCCGCAGCTTCCAATCGAGCGCACAACCGCGAGTTTCTAAAAATTGTAGAATCATGCACTGATCCTGGCCACCGTGCCACAATACTTGTGAATTTCAAATGGCTATCGCAAGTTGCCTGCACGTTTATTGAAAAATAGCCTTTCCTATTTCTGAAAACCTCGGCGTTGTCCCCACCGAATGACTGCACCCTAATGTGCGTGCAATCGAGTGCGGCAATAACCTTAGGAAATCGTGCAATGGCATAAAAATCAACTTGTGCAGCACTGATTTCTTCTTGTGAGCAAGGTAATTTTATTTCTTGCCGCCCTAACGCACCGATCGCTATGGTAACCCTATGCACAATTCTGCAAGCACTCGTTTTGCTGACTCCAGCAAAATCTGCAGCTGCAATCAGATGAGATCCTGTTGTGTAGTATCTTAAAGTTAGCAGCAATTGATTCATGGGTTCAATAGCATTATTCCTAAAATTATAAATTTCGTTGAAAATGTCATCACGAAGAAAACTATGAAATAATTCACATATACAATAAAAAAGATTCACTTCTTTTTTAAAGAAATGTGTTTCTTAAGTTATACATACCTTGCTGTCGTATGTCGTATGTCGTATACTTTGCTCGATATCATTTAGTAAAGCTTCAACCGTATTTCTTTTCATAGACGAAATCTTGTAAAGAAGTCGACATCGTCTAATGTCTGAAAATAATTAACTCGGTCTTTAATGATTCTTCTTCTTCTAGGCCTAACAGACTCATAACCTTCTTCAGAGGAGGAGGACGATAAAAGATTGGATGGAGTGGACCTGGTACAGGTTCACCCCGACGCCCGTAGAAAACGTCGCCCCCGAGGTGATCAAGCCGCTGACCAAGCCTACTTGGAAGTATCTTACACCAGGAACGCTGGCTATCAGCGGAATCTATTCCGAAAGCGATATCGAGGAATTGAGAGATCACATAATGTTCCCCGTCGAACGACCGGCTCTTTTGAATATCATAGCAAGAGCCGCGGTTGGACAAAATCAGTCACGGTTCAGTCTCCCTGCTGAACCTCCTAGACGAGGAATCACTGAAAAAGATTCGGAATTAACAGCTGAAAGAATCTGGGCTGGATTTGTGACGTTGGGATCAGCCATCGCCGGAGTTCTCGGATTTTTTGTGTTGATCCGCCTAGTGAAGCTGGTAATCGACACGTTGATCCATGGCTACGCCCTACACTCCGTCTACGGGTGGAGCATATATCTCCTGGGAGCGATATGGAGCTCGATCACACACCTGCTAATATACACATGGGCAGGACTCGACCAAGGACGGAACCCACCAACGGCGTCGAGCTGCAGAGCATCCAGGCCATCCACGAGGATCCACCGAAAGCTGCTCCGCGTCAGCCCGATGCGTCACGATATGACGAAATAAGAAAAAGCGTCTCGCGAATCGAAAATTTGAAACCTAAACAATCTACATAGGCGATGTGTAAATTCTTTTTTATGGGGGGGGGGGGATGTGTTACGTCCTGCATCCTCCACCCCTATATTTTTTTTCATAATACTGATAATCTTGTAACCGTCTAAAACGAGGCATACATTCATACGGCCCCGCTACGCCTGAAGCGCCTGCGTGCGCGGAATAGAGGAGCCGTACGGGTGTGCGTCACCGACGCGGCCCGTAGGCGCAGCCCTACACATATATAAATCCGAGTCTAGTCTAGCATGTAAACACTAGATGTCTTACTCCCTCGCATCTAAACAGTATTGTTTGTTCATACATATAGGCCTCTTTCAGACGGCACTGGTGTTCTATCCCACGAACCAAGTAACACGTTGGAGCACGCTACGGCTGTCCCCTGTAAAAAAATCGTATTAAGTAAGGGAGCACGCTCAGGCTGTGACCCTGCTCATCAAGCGCTACGCCGTACTGCCAGATACTTATAAATCGGAGGATAGGGAAGTCAAACCAGTCAGTCAGTTAGAAATTGTACGCAGGAGGTGTCTACAGGGGAGAGCAAGCGAACACAGTTGAAACAGAGGATCATAGATATCACCCGTTTGTTGACAGGTCCTTAGTGGTACGGACAATGGACTCTGATTCTTGAGCGCCCTTTATGGGGGAGTCACAAGCACATTAAAATAGATTCTTGCACCATGGTACCGACTTGCATCCGAGCAAAGAGTGAAAACTGTACCCGTCAATTCAATTCATACTTGTTTCTTACTTCGCAAGCCGACTCCCCGAAGTGTACACCAGTAACGAAACGCGCGCATCGTAGGTATAGTTCCACAAGTTTTTAAATTACATAAGTTAGGTCTAGCGCCACAGAATTAACAGATCGCTCCCGCCTTAAGTCGTATGCATTTCTGTTAATTCTCGTGTGAAAACCTATAAGGTAACGGAGAAAACCTAAGGCTAGCCATCGCCCCCTTTAGGAAGACTCCCAGTTATCTTGTAGGCAGTTTGCTGTAGCAAACGAGATCTAGAATCTCTCTAAGGCAAGACTCGCCCGGCCAGCCTTCGGATTTCCCACCGTGTGGTCTTTGTTGTACCGAGGACATTCTAGATACAGATACTAAGCATGTTATTTTATTAGAACCCAGCACATTGCATCAAACCTGAGTCCAGACAAATATATATAGAATTGGTCACGGGATAGCTGCAAGCGGACAGACCAGTGGTCTCAGACTTGGCACCCGAGCACCATTGGTGCTCGACGGAGTGGGGATACGGAAAAGTATGCGTGCCTTGTCCGTGAGAGTTGCGCGCGCCGTTTCTCGCCGAATCGCGCTCGGCGTGGAGAGAAGGACGGAACTATGCTGCGTCTCTCTTCCACCAACGTCGCGTGACGTCACGTATCGTGACGACACGTAAGAAGGATAGAACTATGCTCCGTCCCCTTTCAACCAACATCGCGCGTCGCGTCTTTGTTGGACATGCAGTCGCGGCGTCGCGTCTTCGTTCCGCACACAGGCCGGTGACAGTGGTGCCAGATTTCGCATAAGGCATCGCACGTACCATTGCGTTCTTTCAGCCGGAAGGCAAATCGGGCACCACCGCCGTGAGCAGAGCGCGATCCAGAGAAAAGTGAATCGAGGAGAGTTTGGGATTGACTCGTCGTCGCTCGTCGACGCGTTCGAGTTCTTTTTATCGTAGGTTCGCGGCCAGCCATGATTCAATTTTTTTTCGCAGAATAATTTTTTTTTAATTATTCATCACACGGCAACAAACGATATTCATATAAAAAAGTTTTAGTACTTACTACAGATAGTTTTTAATATTTTGTCAGCGGATCAATTTTATCACATTGATTTGAAACCTTTTTCTTACTACGCACGTTTAGTTTAACAACGCTATCCTCATTTCGAGAAAGAAGAAGGTGTTCCTTCTTTGGCAATGCACCATGCATACTGTAATCCATATGTACGTCCATTGTCGTATTCTGCCCACGAAATGTCGCAACGTGCGTATTGTCAAAGAAGGCATGATAAAAGACGACAATAATAGCAAAAACCCTGTCAATGGAAAACCGAAACTCACATTGTGCCGCTCCCGACTAATTGAAATATCTGAAAAGTCAAACCATTCTGAGCGCGGATTTTACGTACCTACTGCAAATTATTTCCCCGGGACTCTAACTGACTTTTCCAATGTAATTTATTCATCATTACTTTGCAACCAATTGTACGATATGTATTACTTTTAAATGCACATGTACAGGATCCACAGGTTGCGCTAGTCAGCTTTTTTCCTGTAAACGGTAAGTATTAGACACAATTACAGTGGAAAGGGTTCAATGGGATCGTAATATCTATCTTCTACGAGACTTCATTCTATTGAAAAGTGCAACGCTGCACCCGACAATTGCAAATGCGTATGTAAGGTTGTAGTTTATATAATTTCAGATACGTGAACTTCCACGCCACCCATGAGGTGCCACGACTAGCGCGTTCGGTTTTTTAACGTGGACCGTCGCCTATAGCCCTATTGTACCACATTTTATGATAATCATACAGCATGCGGCAATACCTCTGTCCACTTTGAACGACGGAGATATTCAAGGTGGACAGAGTTATTGCCCCACGCTGTAGAAGTAAGGGTTAGAAAAGAAATGAGAGCATTTTTGTGTGGGGGCCCCAGCGGGGGGGCCGCCACACAAAAATACAATGTCCGTCGTTCAAAGTGGACAGAGGTATTGCCGCACGCTGTATGATTATCATAAAATGTGGTACAATAGGGCTATAGGCGACGGTCCACATTAAAAAACCGAACGCGCTAGTCGTGGCACCTCATGGGTGGCGTGGAAGTTCACGTATCTGAAATTATATAAACTACAACCTTACATACGCATTTGCAATTGTCGGGTGAGGCGTTGCACTTTTCAATAGAATGAAGTCTCGTAGAAGATAGATATTACGATCCCATTGAACCCTTTCCACTGTAATTGTGTCTAATACTTACCGTTTACAGGAAAAAAGCTGACTAGCGCAACCTGTGGATCCTGTACATGTGCATTTAAAAGTAATACATATCGTACAATTGGTTGCAAAGTAATGATGAATAAATGACATTGGAAAAGTCAGTTAGAGTCCCGGGGAAATAATTTGCAGTAGGTACGTAAAATCCGCGCTCAGAATGGTTTGACTTTTCAGATATTTCAATTAGTCGGGAGCGGCACAATGTGAGTTTCGGTTTTCCATTGACAGGGTTTTTGCTATTATTGTCGTCTTTTATCATGCCTTCTTCGACAATACGCACGTTGCGACATTTCGTGGGCAGAATACGACAATGGACGTACATATGGATTACAGTATGCATGGTGCATTGCCAAAGAAGGAACACCCTCTTCTTTCTCGAAATGAGGATAGCGTTGTTAAACTAAACGTACGTAGTAAGAAAAAGGTTTCAAATCAATGTGATGGGACTTGATGAGAACTGTTAGAATATATGCACAATTTGGTCACCTTCTATTTAGAAAACAAATCATAAAGAACAACTCATAGAAACATTCACACCGTCGTCGCGTCGTGTCAAGCAAATTCTTCCTGACGTACGCTGTCGAGTGTTAAAATCGCGTGTTAGTACGATCCCTCGGAACGTTCTAGTGCAAGAAGCTCCTGTTACTTGTTTCACGGTTAATGCATAATACGCAATAATTGACATTTATTATATACTTTCTTATTTATTACTACCACAGAAAGATTAATGTTATTGAAACCAAAATTTATGAAATATATATTTTGCCCATATCTATTATAAACCAATACGACACATCTATTCCGCTGACAAAATATTAAAAACTATCCGTAGTAAGTACTAAAATATTTTTAAATGAATATCGTTTGTTGCAGTGTGATGAACAATTAAAAAAAAATTATTCTGTGAAAAAAAATTGAACCATGGCTTACCGCAGCATAGTTCCGTCCTTCTCTCCACGCCGAGCGCGATTCGGCGAGAAACGGCGCGCGCAACTCTCACGGACAAGGCACGCATACTTTTCCGTATCCCCACTCCGTCGAGCACCAATGGTGCTCGGGTGCCAAGTCTGAGACCACTGGGACAGACTGATCGCCCGGCCAGTACATACGTACCACCCCGTCGTGAAGTCTTAGTCTTAGCCCATGCGTTCCCAGGCCTAGTAGCCGAATGTTATTGTAAGAGTCTGTATCGATAACAGGTTTGCTTGCGATCTGTCCCTGCCTTTTGCTTTATTGTATCATTTTCGTTATAGAATATATCTTTCATACATTATAATATTAAAAACTGTTACAGTCATTCCACACTGCTCTGTGGTCAAACCCACGGGATACCTCACGTATCCCTGAGGAAGAGCGGACCGTAACCACCGTTCTTCTTCCTATATAAGTGAACTCTGCCTTGCGAATTTAGCCTGTGCCTCGAGAACTGAATTTCTTAGGGGAAACAGTTTAACGGCACGTCTAAAGTCGCAAAAAGAATAATTCGGTTACAATCTTAAGTTCTTGATCATTATACGTTAATCAATAAGAGCTGTAAATAAAATCAAGCTGAGTTCGTAAATACACCGGCAACAATCGAATCGATTATAAAGGAATATTCGAGAAGCTTCGCATCGATGAGTGACATCATATATGCCAGTTAGTTAAGAACGTAACTATAAGACCGTAAGCCTCCTCAAGCCACATTCTTTCACGCGCTACGATAAACCACGAGTGCCGGTTCGCTCGAGTCGCACGCTCCCCATCCCCCTGCGATAATGCACGTGGTGCTTGTAGTACTGCGACCGACGTCGATCTTGAATCGTGAAAGCGGCTCGGGTGCCGTCGCGACGTCGTCGGCGTACCTTGGCTTCTCGGTAAATTAAAACGTCGAAGCCGAATTCGCACAGGGGTGGATCCAAAACTTCACAAACGACACTGACCACATTTATTACACAAAAGGCAAAAGTACGAAGAACAATGCTGAGGATTACAAAAAAAAGACGTCTACACTCGTCGTTTTATAAATCAAGTCTGCCCCTTGACCGGTGCAGATCACCTCTCCACTCGGTCGGTCGCCAGGCAACCTCTTGTTGATCACGCTCGCAGCGATCTCGCGGTCGCCAGACACAGGGTGCCCCAATCCCGATATTGTTGTTAATGGCGGACGACTCCGCGATCGAGAATGAGGAACCCTGCGATATGCTACGTCTCAACAGTGCTGACCACGCGCATTCCATCACGCGTGCGACCGAGCGCTCACAATGGAGATGCTGATTCAGCATTCCCACCCACCGCCGAGCCCAAGCCGACGAGCTCCGCGGCGGCATAGCGACATTCAGTCTTCATCGTCGCTCGACCTTGTAATGGCTACTTCGCGGATCTAATTTACTTAAATTTGAGAAGTAGAAATAATGTCCGTGGAATGATTTATCCGGCACTCACATACAGTGGTTCCGGTCTGTATTCGGCTCTTTATTCTGTTTCGGTAGAGAGGGACCCGAGGAAGCAATGGTAAAAACTCTATATACATGAATTTGGTGTCGTAATGTATGAAAAGTATATTCTGAGACTGTCTTAGAAGAAATATGTACAATATTGGTGTCGCGCAATGACACTCACGTTTGGAGTTCGGTTAATTATTCTAGACGCACGCGGGTGTATGGTCGCTCGTTGGTCTTTTATGGCTCTTAATAGCAACAACGGTCGCGGGCCTGGTGGCGATGTTCTCACTGGCGTATTTATTCTAGTAAACTCCCGGTTGACTCGGAGTAGTTCGTCTCGTGGATTGTTTAGTGAATCCTCTTAATGAAGTAAATTAGAGGCGGTGATGCCTCCAGTAGCACCACCTTAGACCTCGTATGAAGAAGCCCCTGTCCGGAACGTGGGCGGACAGGCACGACCACCTGGATCATTTACCACAATAGTCAAATTCTACGGCACTCGTCTGAACACACCTCAACACCCAATGAATTGCTCCGACCGGAACGTGGGCGGTATGGGAACACCCAAACTATTCTTTCAGTTTACTTCGTGACTCTATTTGGCATGGAAGCAGACGATCAAAATAATTAAGAATTGCTCCGACCGGAACGTGGGCGGTATGGGAGTGTTACGTCCTACGTCCTCCACCCACCCTTTTTGGTCTTAATTAACAAACATGCGAATTCTCGCAACGGCTAATCGCGCGCCCTCTCGCCCACTACTATTTAAGATCCGCCAAAAAGGCGTTGTAGAAACTAATTTCTTCCCCCGCCTAGCGGAAGCACGCGCCATGCGAAGGTAACCTTCACGCAGCAACCAAGTAACCTATACCCTGCTGACTGTCTAGACTGGCACAACCTGCAACGCCAATAACAGTTAAATTACCGAAACATCGTATTCCTCCACGAAATGCCAGACTGTCCGAAAAATGCATATGTAACCGAATCTGAGGGATAAGTCACGTAGCGCTGATTCCCGAATGGAGTCGCCGCGGCGCCGAGCCGAGTCAGCAGCAACGACGACGCTCAGCGGAGCGCGCCGGGTATATAGACCGGTGACAGATAACAGACACATCACTTCTAGTTCACAAGTGCACTATCTCTGTAGTAACGCGAGACTTCCGTATTAATCCATTGTACCACTCTGTAATCTTGCCCTGGAGGACTTAGACGCCGCGAACAGCTGCGTAAAGTGTTGTATACAATCCGTTCAGCAGAAGCACCAACACCGAATCTCAATTATAAGGTAACTAGTTATAAGACAACCATTGTAAACCCATTGTGTCTCTGTACGAAGCGTGGCTCGAATATATTGTAACCTTGTGTCAAAACCCCAGTCGATCAACTCCTTGCTGCCTCTACCACTCGACGGAAATGCGACACCCGGGCACAAACATCTTGCTACCCGGGTATTCTCTGAGTTTAATCCAGCTGCTTGTCACACGCACTCTCCTCCCTTCAGTGACTTGGGCTACTGAAACCACCGGGCGCATCACCCGAGCGTTCTTCGCTGTCGCCGTAGTGCCCATGTTCAGGTCACCCAGCGAGCGGCACTTCGCTGTCACCGTAGGACCCCCGAGTTCCGGTGACCACCAGCGTTCTTCGATGTAACCACAGCCATCCAGCTGTCTCCGGCCTGCGATGGTTCGGCCCCAAAGTCAGTAACTACCCCCGCGGACGATAAGCGTCTTCCATTTAAATTCGTAACCAGAGAATACCCCGTTACCCAGGACCTCGACGTCGGCCGCGACGTAAAGACTACACGGAGCCGTAACCATTTGAACGCAAGAACACTTTTAGAGCCGTAATCATTCGGACGCGAGAATACGCATAGGTTAGTGTTAAATCCAAGTCACCCAGTATATTAAGGCGCGTACGACGTCTCAGCGAGCCGCTCCGCTGACATGCCGAATCTCTTATCGGGCCGGTCACTTCGTCTGTCCCCCGGTCCCCGGTATACCCGGTGTACGCAAGGTGCCGAAAAACGAAAGACGTAACAGGGTCTAGCCGGATACTACCGGAAATTTATTAAACAATTTAATGCAAAAGCTAAACCACTGACTTTGCTTTTAAAGAATAACGTACCGTTCATCTTCGGTCCAGATCAAGTTAAAGCTATGGAGACCTTAAAAGATGAGCTTTGCTCACAACCACTATTGCAATTGCCCAATTTTAACAAGGCATTCGTCTTGGCCACCGATGCGTCCAACACTACTGTCGGTGCTGTTTTATCTCAGGAAGAAATTGGAAAAGACTTACCAATTTCTTATGCAAGCCGTGCCCTAAGCAAAGCAGAATTGAACTACAGTACCACAGAAAAGGAGTTGTTAGCAATCGTTTGGGCTATTAAACACTACCGCCCTTACCTGTATGGACGGAGATTTACAATAATTACCGACCATCAATCGTTAAAATGGTTGATGAATAATAAGGGTTCTAGTTCACGCCTTATGCGATGGCGTATCACCCTAGAAGAATACGACTATGAGATAATTTATAAAAAGGGAACAGCAAATACGAATGCCGATGCGCTCTCACGAAATCCAGTTATGATAATCGAGGCAGTTGCACTATTTAAGTGGAGAAAAAATATAGAATTCAGAGAAGAGATTCCTGCCGAAGCATTACCTCTGTACATCCAGAGCATACCAGAACAGTACGGAGTCAGATCGTTTGAAGACGAAGGAGGAAATCTACTCGCAATATTTATTAGCATGCGACCGGAAGACCGTTTAATAAATTATAAACACTATCTTGAAGAAGTGCAGAACTTTTGCATGGCACACGGAACTCAATACCATCGCGATAGACTTGTGTGAACTGCAGCACATATTCTCTGACCGGACTCCGGAAATAAAAGAGATTATATGCACACTTTTCGGAGATTCTGACATTAACGTACTGTTGAAGGCAAATCATGTACAAATTCCCTAAACGGAAGAAGAAAAGGGGAAGATACTGAAGGAAAAGCACGACTCAAGCCAAGGCGGCCACGGAGGATACAAACGGACAATTCGTCGATTAATTCCAAATTACTATTGGAAAAATATGTATGCCGACGTACTGGACTACGTAAACAAATGTGCAGAGTGCCAACGTCAAAAGGCAAACCATAAACCTACAAAGATGCCACTATGCATCACGGACACACCAAACGATTTTAATGAAAAAATATCAATGGATGTTGTTGGACCCCTTCCAACGCTGAAAGAAACAACAGATACATTTTAACAATCCAAGATAACCTAACAAAATTTATTCAAGCAAGGCCAATACCCGATCAAAGGGCTAAAACCATCGCGGAAGCATTTGTACGAAACTACGCTAGCATATTCGGCAGTCCCACGACGATTCTCACGGATAATGGTACTAATTTTACCAGTAACCTAATGAAAGAGTTCGAAAGCATCATGAAAATAAAGCATATAACGACGATTGCATTCCATCCAGAAAGCAACGGGTCCCTGGAAAGAAGCCATCAAGTATTAAAGGAATATTTGAAAACACTGGGAACAGAAAATAATGAAGACTGGGAAAAGCTACTATGAATATGCTACTGGAATTAGCCACTATGAATTACAATTCATTCATACATGAGAGTACAGGATATACTCCATTTGAACTTGTCTACGGTAGAAGACCAAGGACAATATCGAAATTCAAGACTCATCAAGGAAGAACCTGTAAAGACTACGTAGAAGATTTGAAACATCGATCAGAACGTGCCTTAGAGAATGCCAAGGAACAATTAAATCGCAGCAAAGCCAAAGTGAAATTAAAGTTCGATAGATTTTCGCGACCTACCTATTTTCAACCTGGCGATATGGTGTGGATGACGCGTGAAGCCCGAGATAAACAATCCGGGTTGTACACTCAGTTTGAAGGCCCATACGAGGTTATTGTTCGAGATTACTCATTCATGGGCGACCACAAGGGCCGTCGTTAGGCGTGACGCTCTCGCGGGTCTCTGGCTCAGGGCCGTGCAGGTAATTATTGCGGTAAGTCCCGAACGTAGCGGGCCTATTTAAGTTTGGCGCCGTAAGATAAACTTACGTCAGCCGTATCGGCCAAATTAGCGATGGGCGGCCATATTTATTAAGCGCTGGAGCCACGCTGGCTGTCGTTCCCGCGCTCACCTACATTCTGCCTCTCTTTGGTGTGCGTGGCAGGAGAGCGTGCGACGTCCGTGATTGGCGCGCTCACTCTCTTGCCCTACACAGACGTGTCTCGGGAAGACGAACCACGGGTTCCCCCTTCCGTGACACGTTCTTCTTCTGAGAACTAAGCGAGAGAGCGGAGTGAGTGCGAGAGCAATTTTTATATTCAAGTAAATCTGGAGAAAAGTTAAAGGGCGTACAAGAAAGTGCAATTTAAGTAAAAGAGTGTATTGTTCTAAACGGTGTAAAGGTGGCGAGGCGGTATAGACCGCAATAAAGAGTCTATTCTATATAAACCTCACACTTATCAGTAAATTGGGAAAACCTTTTCCTCCCAGAAAACCGCGGTTACGGTTTGTATCCGAGCACTTACATCGGAGAGCTCTTGCCAAATAAATTATCGACGGGCAGTGCATTAAAATCCGAAACATTCTAGTCCTTCGAGCCGGATTCTTGGGTGGAAAAGTGAACATTATACGACGAAAACCACGTGGAGGCTAGCCATTTTTTGTTCGACCTCTACGCAAAGGAGAGTTTAACCGTCGTCCCGATGGCTACTGTAACCGAGAAAATACATTCTCCATCGGAGTTGCGAGAGACTATTGCTGCGCAACTCGATCAGCATCGCCAAATCGAGAAGAGTTGGACGAATTATAAGAAATTGCCGCTACCGAGACGGACGAAGTCAGCCATCCAGAACCGTCTTCAAACATTGGAAGGTCACTGGCAGGATCTACTTCGCCGGCAAGAGAAGTTCTTCCTTCTTTCGACACCTGAGGAGAGGCAATTATTAGATTACTTTACGTTAGATACTTTTGCGTGCATTACTGTTACTGTAGAGGAGGTACGAGATCATTTGGCCGAGGCGTTGGATGCTCTGGCGGTGACCCCTACGCCAACCGTTACAGATTTGAAAGGCAACGGCGCCGCGGGTAAGGCCGGGCTATTACATTTGCCGCCTATTAATCTCCCGATTTTTACAGGAGATCTCACAAAGTGGCCGGGCTTCCGAGATCATTTCCGTTCGTTGGTCGAGAAACGCGATGACCTGACAAAGGTGGAGAAAATTTCGTATTTGAAAAACAGCCTTGAGGGTCAGGCCGCGGATGTTCTCAAGAACACGGAGGTCTCTGAGGCGAACTTCGAGCAGGCATGGGAATTACTGCAGCGACGGTATGAGAATCCGCGAGCTTTAGTATATGCTTACCTCGAGCGCTTTCAAGCGCTTCCGCGTGTGGGTTTCGATCGAGCTCGTAATCTGCGCCATCTTAGAGACGAAGCACATGACGTATACCACGCTCTAGTGGGCTTGCAAAGGCCGGTGGGCGCGTGGGAAGATCAATTCGTGCACTTTATTCTTACTAAATTGGATGAGCAGACGCGTCACTCGTGGGAGGCCACAATGCCGGACGTCACGGTTTTTCCTACGTTTAGACAGCTAGACGACTATCTCTCGATGCGCCTCCGTATCCTCGCGACAACCACGAAACCTGCGCACACAGATACGATAAATAAGGTCACTAACTCAGCGCCGCGGAATAAATGAGTCAAGGCGCATCAGATCTCGACTAAAAAGACGTGTTGCTTCGTATGTCAAGGTGATCATTATATTTCAAACTGTCAAAGATTTTTAGACAAACCGGTCAGCCAAAGAATTGAGTGGCTGCACAGTCAGGAAAGATGCCTGAACTGTTTCCGTACGGGTCATCTAGCCAAAGATTGCCTTAGTAAGAGTACTTGTCGTCTTTGTAGAAATAAGCACCACATATTAATACATACGGACAACCCGCGTTCGAGATCTGACCGCTGCGATAATAATACTTCGGGTGCGTTAGGCGCTAATAGCGTATCTACGAATCACGCGGACGTACGCACGAATGTCACGATATTACCGACGGCTACCGTAATCCTTAGGACTGAGCGGGGACGTTCGCTCAAGGTACGAGCGCTCCTCGACCAAGGCTCTCATGCAACCTTTATCGCTGAGAGCGCCGTGCAGCTTCTGAAACCGACGAAAAGGAATATTTTAGTTCAGGTGTCAGGCATTGGCTCCGGGAAAGTAGGAACGGTAAAACGGGCTGCAATAGTGTCACTTCACGCGTGCGATTCCGATTTAGCGGTCACAAATGTATCGGCGTTAATCCTACCCCAATTATCCTCTTACATCCCTCCTCCTGTTTCCTCTTCCCTTGTTCATTGTCCACAATTCCAGTTGCTGAGGCTGGCGGACGAGGATTTAACAGAAAGAAAGCCAATTCAAATGATTATAGGCGCGGATTATTTTGGCGCTTGTTTGCGCGACGGCTTAATACGTACTCCTCATGGCGGTCCGGTCGCGCAATTGACAATCTTTGGGTGGATTCTTTCGGGGCATATTCCCCATTCTGACTCACCACCTAGAAGCATTACGGTGAATCATATTGTAGCAGAAGACGAGGTGCTTACGGCATTATCGAAATTCTGGGAGCTTGAGGAGCCCCCAAGAACTTCTTATCCGACAGCGTCTGAGGCTAAATGTGAAGAACACTTTCTTCGTTCTCACTCTCGCCAGTCGGACGGACGGTATGTCGTCAGATTACCGTTTTCCTCTGAGCCTAAGGACGCCTTAGCTCATTCCAAGGTAGGAGCTCTTCGGATTGCAGTGCAATAGGAAAGTAGGCTCGCTCGAAATCCTGCACTTTCAGGCGAATACCATCGCTTCCTAGATGAATATTTGGCGTTAGGGCACATGGAACGGGTTCCGTTCGAGGAGGAAAACAACGGCTCTTCTTGCTACTTACCTCATCATCCAGTAGTAAAGGATTCCAGCACGACCACAAAGGTCAGGGTCGTTTTCAATGCGTCCTTTAAAACTACAGCAGGTTCGCTAAATGACTTTCTCCTTGTTGGGCCAAAGATTCAGGCCGACCTTTTTGCATTAATTCTGCGATGGAGAAAGCATCGTCTTGTGTACTGTACGGACCTGGAAAAGATGTTCCGGCAAATTAGAATACACTCCAATGACGCAGATTACCAGCGAATTCTTTGGCGTCCATCTTCGCAGGTAGAGATGCAAAGCTTCAGGTTACTTACGGTAACATATGGCACGGCGAGTGCGCCGTTTCTTGCCAACCGTGTCTTGCAGCAGCTCGCTTTTGACGAAGGGCGACGCTTTCCATTGGGGGCAGACGTTCTCGCGCATAACGTTTACGTCGACGACGTTATGTTTGGCGGCGACGATGCTCCATCTCTAAAGGCAATACGCGAGGAATTAACAGGGCTTCTCATGGCGGGTGGTTTTCGCCCTTATAAATGGAGCTCTAACCATCCCGATCTACTAGCAGATATCCCTCCTTCAGATCTCGCAATAGCAACTGAGAAGATGCTCTGCGAAGAGTCTCAGTTGTCCATTCTCGGCATTCATTGGGAGCCGAGTTCGGATTCTTTCCGGTTTCGAGTAATAGAGGCACCCGCCGTTACTTCTAAAAGGACCTTTCTATCCCTTATCGCTAGGATTTTTGATCCTCACGGCTGTGTGGCCCCCGTTATTATCGCCGCAAAAATCATCATGCAGCACTTCTGGACTTTGCGCTAGTCGTGGGATGAAACTTTGCCGGACTTACTTGCCGACAGGTGTTCGAGTTTTCAGAACTCTCTTTCTCACCTCAAGAACGTTTCAATTCCACGTTGGACGGGACAGTCTTCGCAGACCTTGGATCTGCAAATCCACGGCTTTGCCGACGCCTCCAGTGCCGCTTATGCTGCCGTGATTTATGTACGGCTAAGACAGGGAGAAGAGTTTCAGTCCTCGCTGGTGTATGCTAAAACAAAGGTAGCTCCTATTAAAATACAGAGCATACCGCGCCTCGAGCTTTGTGCAGCGCATCTATTAGTGCGCGCGCTCAAATTCGTGACGGCTCAGATTAAATGCGAGCCTACCTCTATTTTTTGCTGGACTGACTCTACGGTGACGCTTGGGTGGCTGCAGTCGCATCCTTCGCGCTGGCAGCCTTTCGTTGCGAATCGCGTGTCAGAGATACAGACTGCCTTTCCATCTGCAGCCTGGGGACACGTAGCGACGTCCGAAAATCCAGCCGATTGCGCTTCCCGCGGCATCACTCCCTCCCAACTCCTGTTCCACCACCTGTAGTGGCATGGTCCTTCCTGGCTGCTTCAGAGCCGCTCTGAGTGGGCGACTAGAAAGGAAGCCGCTGAAAATGACTCGACGTTAGACGAGCAGCGACGAATTACAGTCTGTCATGCTTCCTTGGAGACAATGTGTGCACTGGCCGAAAAAATATCGTCCTGGAACCGTTTACTGCGCATTACCGCTTATATTTTTAGGTTTATTAATAATACTAGATTTAAGAGCGTACGCGAACCGCATGTTTCCGTGACGGCGACGGAGGTGCAGAATGCCTCACTATTTTGGATACGACAGTGCCAGGCCTTACACTTCCCAGACTTACTTGTGAATAACAGTAAGGCAACCTCCAAACCGAACAGGGTATTGTACAAATTAAATATCTTTGCCGACGACGACGGCATTCTACGTATAGGCGGACGCCTTCGCAACTCTGATCTACCAGCAGGGCAGAAATTTCCTATCTTGGTGCCGTATTGTAGAATCGCCGAATTACTTGTACAACGCGCTCACGCTGTGACTTTGCATGGCGGACTTCAGGTTTCTCTGCGATATTTGCGCCAAACCTATAGGCTTATAAATGGAAGATCGTTGGTTAAACGCATATGCCATAATTGCATAACCTGCACTAGGCATCGCGCAGAATTGTTGCATCAACGCATGGGTGACTTACCTTCGGCTCGCGTCACACCGTCACGCCCGTTCTCACACACAGGTATCGACTACGCAGGCCCTTTTTATATCCGTGCGTCGAAAGGACGGGGTGTTAAAACACATAAGGCGTATTGCGTTATATTCGTGTGTTTGTCCGTCCGAGCGATACATTTAGAGTGCGCCGATGACGCCACTACTGCCGGGTTTATGGCAGCGTTTGACCGATTCACGTCTTGTCGTGGCCTACCGGCTTCCGTGTATACCGATAATGGTACGAATTTTGTAGGCGCAGAGAGAGAAGTCACTAAAAATTATGAGAGCGTCTTTAGTGATCTTGAGATAGCGAGCAGGTATGCGTCGGACGGAATCAATTGGCATTTTAACCCCCCTGCCGCTCCTCACTTTGGAGGGCTGTGGGAGGCCGGGGTGAAAAGTGTTAAATATCACCTGAAAAGAGTTATCGGTGATTTTACTCCTACATTTGAGGAATTTACGACCCTCTTATGTAAAATTGAATGCATCCTGAACTCAAGGCCAATTGCTCCGCTCTACGACGACCCTGAATCGTTAGACGTACTCACGCCAGGACACTTTCTTTCGGGTTCGTACCTGCAAACCGTTCCGTCACCTACCGTCCTATCCGTCGAGGAAAACAGGCTGGACCGGTGGCAGACAATACAGAAGTACCAGGAAACTTTTTGGAAGATCTGGGCTTCTGATTACTTAAACTCCTTGCAGCAAAGGCTGAAATGGCAGAAGGTGAAAAATAACGTACAGGTTAATGATTTGGTTTTGATAAAAAGTGCCAACTTACCTCCGGCTACTTAAATGGGAACTCTGGAGAGTCCAGCAGTGTTTTCCCGGATCAGACGCGATGGTACGCGTAGTTTTAGTACGGACAGCGAAGTCCACGTATAAGCGTCCGATCACGTAATTATGCAAACTGCCCGTGGATTCTCGTACTGAGTAGTGTTCCCGTCCTACTTGAGACCGGCGCGCGTTACATTACTTATTATCATGCCTGTACATAAGTCACATTCTTCATTGTATATATTTTCATTTCATTCACCGCGTAGCGTAAGTTAGTATAGTATTGCGTGCGTGAAGCTTACCGGCGCACCACTATAGCGAATTCCTGAGCGTTCGTGGAAATCAGGTCATTGTCCTTCGCTGTGACGTATTGCATAGCCGAAATTTTTCTTTGTACACGAGCGGGGTAATTCGCTATGAGCGGTATATTAAGGAATTTCGAAGTGGCATGCCCCCCTACTTTCGGCGGTGGATTATACCGTCGGGCTGCATGTCCACTTTTACCTCTTTATATCGAGTCAATTCGTTTGCTAAAAGTGCAGAAAACTCTTAGTTTCGCCAAACCGAAGGCTTCACGCTAGAAAGTCTTACTTACCGCATGGCCTCGATGCTTAAGACACATTGTACAGCAGAGACTGTTTAATCGTTTTGCCCGCCCGAAGCCACGAAATGGTCGGAAAGAGCAGCCGATCTAAGAGTAGCGTAAGTGCGTTTGGAATAGACGGTTGTGTGGCTTGTACGAGGACAGGCCTTTTAAATAAAAATGCGCGAGTTTTACGTATAGCTCCCAGTCTTTATTCTTTACCTCTGAGTTCCCCAAAAAGGTCTATAAAGCTCAGGCGAGAGAGCTCTCGCTAAAGAAACGCAGGACAAAGATCCCAAGACGGACCGTAGACGGTTCGTACGCTCACAAAAACCAAGGCTCACAGAGATAAACTCGCAGTTCGCAGAAATATGTATATCCTCACCGGTAACAGGCTAACGACTAATTAGCGGTCGCGAAAGTGCCCGATTCCGGGAAACGAATCCTCCCCGCTCCCCGTTCCCGCAGCCCTACGAGCTACTCGATCCACCCGTGGCGGTGGAAGGGAGAGCGGGAGAGGAGTTATGAGAATGATCGGGAAACACCCGAGCGGTACCGAGGCGGCCCGAAGCCACTGGTCGGTCGCGCTTTAGACAAAATCGCGACAGAGACAATTATCCTTTTAGTTCTTGGCCTTCAAAGACTCTGCTGCTATTCACACTAATCACTTAAGTTCACTCACTATTTTATTCTAAACGCATACAGTTCTATCCGTCTCAGGTGTAGTCGTACACTCAGTGAAACGAAGCGGGTGGAATGTTCGAGATTACTCATTCATGGGCGACCACGAGGTAGTGATCTCAGAAGTGGCATCCTGCCGCATCGCGGCACGCGTGGTGGGGGAAGGCGAGAGTTGTATGCGTGCTGTGTCCGTGAGCGCTGCGCGCGCACCGTACGTAGCCAAGGAAGGAGCTATGCTTCTCGTCTTCTTTCTACCAATATAGAGAAAAATGACGTCAGAAACTGCGCGCGCACCGTACGTAGAGACAAGGAAGGAGCTAAACTTCTCGTCTTCTTTCTCTTTTTACCAATGTAGAGTACAATGACGTCACAAGCTGCGCGCGCACCGTCGAGGACAAGGATGGCGCTATGCTTCTCATCTTCTTTCTACCAATGTAGAATAAAATGACGTCAGAAGCTGCGCGCGCACCCAATAGAAAGAGACACAGAATTATGCTCCGTCTTCTTTCCACCACGATTGCACGCACGTGCTTCGTTCGGCATGCGACAGCGGTACCGAATTTACCTTTCGGCTGAGCGTTGAGCCGGCTGAAATTGTCAAAAATGCACTTGTACCAAATTTATCTGGCAAGGCGTCATTCGATAGGTGATCAAAAGAAAACGCTCTATGCCAAGTTCCAACCCTCTATCTCCATCAGAAGGGTAGTTATAGGGGAAATAAAAAAATCAGTTTTTAACCCATTTTCCGTATTTAGCGGTGCAGAAAAATTCTGAAAAAAATTGAGAATATTCAGAACATGTGAATTTATGGTTGGGAATTTTTGCAGATTTTTGTCTAGCAAATCCTAAGCATAAAAAATCTAAAACCCCCCAAATACACGAAAAATTCCAATTACGTGTTGAAGTTCCCGACCCACAGAATTTGTATAAATGCTGTAGTGAAGTATTGGCATAAGTAGTACCATCAATTTTTGTTTAGATTTTTTGATAGTGTGCATCGTAGTTAAAATAAATCAAAACCGATATTTACGAAATATTTCGTGTAATAACTTATTGAATACTTAAAATAATTGCGTTTTCTTGATATTGTCAGTGAGTTATACGATGCTCTATGTTTTTGCATGCGAGAGAGCAATGTACTCGTTCGTAAAGTTACACCCGTCTGTGACATCGTTGGGCACTTTTGTCGGAGGTTCGCGCCCAGGAAGGGTCAACTTTTTTTTCTTTCTAACAACTACATGACGGTAAGCGATATTCACATACAAATATTTTAAACATACTTCTATAATATTTAACTGTATTGTGTATAAAATATGTATGCACGCATTGCATTATTTATGTAATCTTTACATATATTTTATCACCCAATGAAGCTTCCAATGCGTGTAATGCATTCGAACACAGGAACATTCTACGAATCTATTAGTATAAGTATTTTATTCCCGAAATATAAATTTTCACGTGCTCTTCTACACCACCCATGAGGTGCCACGACTAGCGCGTTCGATTTTTTATTGTGGACCTTCGCCAGTAGCCCTATTTTACCACATTTTTAATTTATTAAATTACAGCGGTGAAGGGATATGTTTAAAGAAAAGCATATTTTTAACACATGACAGCAATCACCATACGACCGATTTTTTAAACGTAAAGACATGCGGTCCGACACAACTGAGGCCAGACCCATTTTTTTTGCTGTACCTCTCCTGTTCGGACTAGAATTTACCATAAAATAAACTATTCTATGGTACACATTAGTCTTATACATTATGAGACGAGCAGGGAGTAGGAATGTCTGCTGCATATTCTGTGACTGTTTTACGGGAATATGCAGGATATCAAGTTTTACTTGACATGAGAGACAAATGTGTCTCAGTGACATCTAACTTCTTAGCAGTTTTCCTTCTCGCCTTTAATGCCGATTTTACAACACAAGTCGCATTTACATTAGCGGACGACAGTTTGTTTCGTTTTTTTTGTTTTTAAATCTGTCAACAGGGCAAAGATTCTTTCTGAATCAGCGTTTGAATTCGGTCTGGCCTCAGTTGTGTCAGACCGTACCTGTCCGAACAGGAGAGGTACAGCAAAAAAAATTGGTCTGGCCTCAGTTGTGTCAGACCGCATGTCTTTACGTTTAAAAAATCTGTCGTATGGTTGTTACGTCCTACGTCCTCCACCCGCTTTTCCAATAGCCATACTCTCGCAACGGGTTCACCGCACCATGTATCCGCCCATTACCAATAAGTCGCGCATAAGCGAAATAAGGATCATCGCCCCGCGTAGCCGTCCAGCGGTAGTAGTGTTAGGTTGTAGCCACCACTAGATTTAAGCATTTCTCTGTTAGGTCTAAGCCACCACTATTTTTATAGCTATCCGTTAGGGCAAGCCCTTTATCTTGCGTAAATAACTTAAGTTTCAAGACAACCGAAGCTTTGTGCCAATGGTGATGTCACCATATGCACCGCGTGCCTACGTAACCGACGCTAAGGGTTTTTCCCCCACTAGACAGTACCTAGAAAACGCCCAAATCTGGGCCCGACACTCTAAGAAATACCATCGAGCAAGCAACATCGTAACGCTGCTCAATACTCCGCTCAATCACTTAGTTCATTTTGCAAACTGTACGCTATTCCTAATAAACCTTAAGTTGTGCTTGTGAGAAGAGGAGTGAATACCGAGACTATCACCCCACACCTTCCCAACGCGGCATAACAGTAGGTCGCGAATAAGCAAAATAAGAGCCGGCGCACCGCGCCACCGAAATTCCTCCACGTAACGCTGACACCCGTCCGCGCCACGCGGAGGAATGACTGCGCACAACGACACAATGGATGTAGGTAGAAATATCAGAGTGCCGACGCCAAACCGACCCGCAGGTCAACCACCCAATAACCGATTAGCAATTCTTGACAATATAGTTCCGATAATGCAAACGCCAGTTCCACGAAGCGCCTAGCGACCATCAGCAAAACCTACTAGTTAAATAAGCGCGGAACCACAGAGCGGGCGATCATTACTAACAGTCCGACACCAAACGTAAGCCCAGGTCGCGTCAACTCAGTTCGGTTATTCGTTCAGCTAAGTTATTCATTGTCAGGCTCCCAGTAGCCAACCTTTAGCTCAATAAAGATAGTTGTGAACCATCATAAAAGTATATTACTGCCAGCACAACACCACATCCACCACAAGGTAAGTGACCAACACTCAGTCTCCTTATCCGACGATACCCCCCCCCCCCCCCCCCCCCCCCTGGCAACTGAACACCGCGATTATATTCTGTCGCCGCGATATTCCACTCAGCTACCGGTACACACATTAGGTCAGGGATACGTCACTCAACCACTCCACTGGCGGATCAAAACCTTTTCGGTGCGATCCATCCTTCCGTCCGTCCTCGATCCCCGGTATACCCGGTGAACGCAGGGTGCCAAAAACGAGGACGTAACATGGTGATTGCTGTCATGTGTTGAAAATATGCTTTTCTTTAAACATATCCTATCATCACTGTAATTTAATAAATTAAAAATGTGGTACAATAGAGCTACTGGCGAAGGTCCACAATAAAAAACTGAACGTGCTATTCGTCGCACATCGTGGGTAGCGTGGAAGATCACGTGAAAATGTATATTTCGGGAATAAAATACTTATACTAGTAGATACGTAGAATGTTCTTGTGTTCGAATGCATTACACGCATTGGAAGCTTCATTGGGTGATAAAATATAAGTAAAGATTACATAAATAATGCAATGCGTGCATACATTTATACACAATACAGTTAAATATTATAGAAGTAAGTTTAAAATATTTGTAACTGAATGTCGCTTACCGTCGTGTAGTTGTTAGAAAGAAAAAAAACTGTGATCCTTCCTGGGTGCGAACCTCCGACAAAAGTGTCCAACGATGTCACAGATGGGTGTAGCTTAACCAATGAACTACTCGTGCTGTTGGCTTATTGTTCAATATTTTTCAAAGTACGGTGCACAAATACTTTCAATAAACTCGAAATAACTTAATTCCCTTTATTTTTACATTGCTCTTTCGCATGCAAAAATATAGAGCATCGTGTAACTCACTGACAATATAAAGAAAACGCAATTATTTTAAGTATTCAATAAGTTATTACACGAATTATGTCGTAAATATCGGTTTTTATTTATTTGAACTATGACGCACACTACCAAAAAATCTAAAAAAAATTGGTGGTAGTACTTGCACCAATACTTCACTACAGAATTTGTAAAAATTCTGTGGATCGGAAACTTCAACACGTAATTGGAATTTTTCGGGTTCTTGGGGGTTTTTGATTTTTCATGCTTAGGATTTGCTACACAAAAATCTGCAAAAATTCCCAACCATAAATTCACATGTTCTCAATATTCTCCATTTTTTTTCAGAATTTTTCCGCACCGCTAAATACGGAAAATGTGTCAAAAACCGATTTTTTTATTTCCCCTATAACTACCCTTCTGATGGAGATAGATCGTTGAAACGTGGCATAGAGCGTGTAACCGTACAAATTTGGAGGCCCGCGCCGGCACTAGGAGATCGCACCGGCGCGCATCTGAACGGAGGCTCAGAGAAATAGGAGAGCGAGCCCTACACGCACGAACACCGCGTGGCCGGTAAGGTGACGAACCACGACGCACGCTTACCAGCCTAATCGTACCCGAGCGCGTGAGGGGAAGATTATAACGGTACTTCCCATGACGAGCCACGTACCTCCCCTCACGCGGCCCGGGTATATAAGGATCCGTTCCGCGACAGGTAATTGTCGATTCTTCGATCAAGCCTCTAACGCGCTGAATAAGCCCAGAGATCGCGAACTCACAAAGGAAGCTCGCCGCGTGAAAACGTCGCATCCGGAAGACTCCGCAACGACGAGCCCGGTTTCCGATCAATTCGCGCCGTGCCACATTCGTATCGCCGTAGAAGGCGGTAACTTCCGTATAAATCGCGAACAATCAAACGACCACTCAAATTAGCAGAAGTTAGAGAAATTAGAAGCACGACGACAATTAGAAATTCCATGACCCAAAAACCTTCCAACAGTATCCGACGGACGAGGTGGCTCACCGCGCTCACGCACCGGCTACAGCCACGCTCGCTTTCGTATTCTCAAGCCAACACACCAATTTTCAGACGGATAAGGTGGCCTACTCCGCCCACGCACCGGTCAAGGCCACGCTTATCTCGTCTACCACAACACTTAACTCCACTATACCCGGTGGCTGCGATCTGCCTCACCCGCTCTCGGCACCGGCCAAGGCAATGCGCAGTTCGCCAACCCCACAATAGAATATTCCAAAAACCTGCGGTCGGGGCAATCTAACCCGCTCTTGGCACCGGCAAAGATTGCGCCCGATTCGTGCTCTCCTGCCACGACAAACGACACGACGCAATAAGACGCTATCCGTCGCCGGGAAGAACGAACCCCGGAACGCGACGCACCGACATACGCGTCGCGCAGTTACGTTACGTCGACACCAGCGACCGAGACTTTGGCCGCCGCTGCACGAAGGAGGGACCGGCGCAGGACCGCCGCCGCAGCGAGGAAGGTCGGGACCCGTCAGACAGGTCACCGCTGACGGGCCGTGCTCGAAGGCACAATCCTACTTACAAATTGTACGGTGACAAACGTTTTCTTTTCATCCCCTATCGAATGACGCCTTGCGAGATAAATTTGGTACAAGTGCATTTTTGACAATTTCAGCCGGCTCAACGCTCAGCCAAAAGGTAAATTCGGTACCGCTGTCGCATGCCGAACGAAGCACGTGCGTGCGATCGCTGTGGAAAGAAGACGGAGCATAATCCTCCTTCTATTGCTTGCGCGCAGCGTCCGACGTCATTTTACGCTACATTGGTGGACAGAGGACGAAGAGAATAGCTCCTTCCTTGTCCTCGTACGGTGCGCGCGCAGCGTCTGACGTCATTTTACTCTACATTGGTAGAAAGAAGACGAGAAGCATAGCTCCTTCCTTGTTCTCGTACGGTGCGCGCGCAGCGCTCAGGGACACGGCACGCATACAACTTCTCGCCTTCTCCCACCACGCGTGTCGCAATTCGGCAGGATGCCACTTCTGAGATCACTGGTAGAGCATTCCAAGAACTTACGTCGGGGCAGTCTAACCCGCTCTTGGCACCGGCATTGATGTGCGCACGATTCGTGCAATCCTACCACTATAAAAGACACGACGTACTGGGGCAACCAGATACTATTCGTCGCCGAGAAAATACGAAACCCCGGTAACGCGACACGTAGACATACGCGCCGCCTACATTGCGTCGTGCTGCAATATTGGCGAGCGAGCGCACGGCACTCAAGACGCTCAACCGTATCTTCTGTACACAACAACGCATACGAGCCAGAATACAACGCCCTACCTTGCAGCATAAAATCTTTGCCTGCTCATTCAATCAGTTTCCCCTTCGCCCACTCCTGCATAACTCTAACTACTAGGAGTAGTTCACTCCACGGAGCGAACCTTGGCCAGCGCTGCGCGAACGAGACATCGGCGCAGGACCGCCGCCGCAGCGAAGAAGGCCGGGACCCGTCAGGCAAGTCACCTCTGACGGGCCGTATACGAACGTACGATCCTACTCCACGTACTCGAAGAATCGTACGGTGACAATACTGACTTCATATTCGTATCTTTGAAATTGGGAGATTCTTTTTTCCAAAGACACTCTTTAACCGCACCAAATCTATCAATTCTTTTGAGGACGATACATTTAGTGCCGCTTCTCGATCTGCCCAATACTTTTCATCGTATGAATTCATTTTTTAAACTTAATATACTTTATTCGTCGAGGAAAACTAAAAACGTCGTCAAGGGAGAACTGAGAACTGAGACACAATGATCCGTATTCACGTACTGCGCTTAGGCCCACTTAGGCCTCGCTGTAAGCCGGGATTACGTAAACCTGGCTCAGACGCGTAATCCGGGTTCACATTTTTCGTGTATTCACAAACGCAGTTTAGATGTCGTCGCGTGGAAGGAAGATCCAGGCTGTCATTGGATAGTGGGCGTGGCCAAGGTGTGGCATGTGGATTGCTTCGCTTCGGGTAACTGCGGAAATATTCTGTTAGGACCACCAATGATAGAAGACTATTATCATCCTAGACATAAGCCGCAAGAACTTAGTTATATAATACTCCGCATGCGGCAGAACAGTCTTGTATCAACACCGCCGAGCAAATCCCATGGGCCGCACGGAGCGCTGAGGTGTAATGCCACCAAAAAGGCGGAACATTCGAGATAGATTTCACCGCCATCCAACCCCAACTTTAACAGGAATAATATATGCGTGGAAATCGATGCCTTGCCGATTGATTAATTATAACAATTATCGCGAACAATCCGTCTCGGAACTGCAAGTTCCAGATTCTCCTCCTCAATATTTACTTCTTGCTGATTGTCTATGGCTGAACATTACCTGAACACTACTCAACTACTAAACAGTCGTGTGGACGTTTGGTTATATTTTTACAGATTTGGCGCGAAAAACGGCCGTAATCCCGGCTCAAGACGCCTTCCAAGGCGTCTCAGGCAAGGCTTACATTTCTCGATCTCCACTCCGGCCGAGCTGTACACTTGTATGCGAGAAGCATGTGTACCCGTGTAACAACACGGTGGGCGGGGCTTAATCGGAGTGGGGACAGGCAAATGTAATCCTGGTTTGAGAATTTTATCCAAGCCAGGTTTGTGAATGCGGGAGCGCAGCTTAGGCCTGGCCCAAGCGTCCGCGTGGCTATAATAGAATAATCCAGACCCAAAGAATTTAATTTATAAAGAAGGGCATCATGCCAGACAGAGTCTAAAGTGTTACGTCCCAGCGTAACTTTTAATTTATTTGCTTAGTATTTTTCCTATTTTTGCTACTCCGATCTGCGGTTGCGCCTATACTTGTATATTTCGGCATATGCCTATCGCAGCCGGCGTGCGTTAGAGTATTAGAGTTAAAATCGTCATGTCATTTCATTTCACTCCGGGCTTCGTATGCGCCTATACTTGTATATTTCGGCCAATGCCTAGCGCATGTGCGGCACCGTTGAGCGGTAACTTCAAGTAGAATATCCCTCGCCTTGAAATCATCGTCGTCCCTACCCAATATGGCGACTTACATATTTATATATATATATACGTGTAAGCATCTTGAACTAGTATAAGGAACGAATGCGTGTACGCGGTATGCATGTGTGTGTATAAGGCTAGCGAAGAGTTTCCGCTTAAGAATATTATTTATCTTTCTCAGTCTCTTTTCGTTTATTGACTGCGCCTCTGTTAGGCATCGCTGCGATATAAGACTATTTTTCGTTATTATTATTTCAACCGAAGTATGCGTTTGAGAGATACTAAGTCTCTACGTGCAGGGATCGAATCGCAACTCATAATAAAATTCGTTAATTAGAGAGAGAGACTAACGAGCGAAACCAACGTCTCACTGTACATAGCCATGCGAATATTTGTATATAGCGTCGACCGCTATGTGGCCGATTCCGTAAAAAGGACATAAAAACTATCCCTGAGCCGGCCTAGGAACCACCTCGAGACGCGATCGTCGTCGCAGTTGGCTGTATAGTCGCGAGGTGCGTAGTCCTATGTCCGAGGATATCTTAGTTATTCTTTGTGAGATAATCTGTGCGAATTCTTACAGTTTAATCAGAGACTCATTGATCCTCGTTAAATCGTAGTCTTAAAATCTAGTTATTAATAAGAGCAAGGACTCATATTTCTTTTTGGTTTGAATTTTAATCTAGAGTGCGAAAGTGCGATCCGCGTTAACTTCTGGCACGTGGTCGGCGAATTGCGCCGAACCCGTTAGTACTTAAGTTTCATTTTAAAGAGCATTGTATTATTATAATTTAGTAGTTAACGCAATAAGTCTTCTTTCGGTGAGGAATTGGTATTGAATTTAGACTGACTTGAAACATCTATACGGGTCTAAGGAGTCTCGTCGCGAGTAACTTGTACAGCTCACACTACATCTGAGCTTAGGCAATTTCAAGCCTAATCGTAATATTAATACACATTTACGATTCGAAGGTACTCATCGTTGTTACACGTACGAATTTCCACCGACATACCGCCAATCTAAGAGAGAGAGAGAAAGCACAGCGAGCGATCTACACCGAGCGAGCGTGCGAAAGAGAGAGAGAGAGAGAGAGAGAGAGAGAGAGAGAGAGAGAGAAAGAGAGTTTGTCTGAGCGTTTCCAGCAACACGGTAAGATTATTCCAACTATCTACCTCTGTTGCAACATCAAAATCAGCTGCCTTGAGCAGCCTTAAAATATCGTGTTTGTTTTGCTTCTGCCTCGACTCTCCCTATCTATCTCCTTCTCCGTTTCACACTGTTTCTCTCTTTCTCTTTCTTCGCTATGTCCACCGCTTGTGTTTCTGTTGTCCCCCCTCTCTTACTTACCGAAACCCTTTACCTGCTCTCCTGCCCTCTCCTTCCCTGTACTGCCGAGCAATTTATGTGCAAGGTGCGAACAGTCGAATCAAAACCACTGTACTGAACACTTGTCAAATAAACTGATATACGAATACACCTGAACAAAAGGCATAGCAGAATCTCTCTGAGACAGTGCTTACGAGGCACTGCTCCGTGTGGGTGTGTGTGTGTGTCGCAACCAGCTAACCAAAACGTCGTCCGCTGAGACAGCTAGCGATCAGCTCGATCGCGAGAACAACCTCGATCATGGCCCGACTCTTGCCCCCAATACTAGTATTACGGGGAACCTAGGGCAATAGTCGTAAGGGCGAACTCATAACCGAGTACTCTGAGCGCCAGGCGGACGAAATTGTCTTATACTTTATCTACACGAATACTTTTGTACCGATTATATCGCGAGCGGTAGCGCAATACAAGCTGCGTCGTTTCAGCCAAGATATATCACGCGTAGCATACCAGCGAATTTGTACTACCGAATATTGCGTAATAGTTAGCCTTTTCTGTTTTCTCATTATACAAGTATTCCGATTCTCGATTAAACGTTATATCCACTGTTAGAAGCAGGGAATTGGTGTCATAAATCTGCGTTCGAACCAAATGTACTCAATAATGGCATTACTTTGTTAACCACCGAAACACCTCTGGAACGGTAGCGCATGTCGACACCTTTATACACGCACCAGATCAATCTATTATAGAATATACACTTTTGCTTTTCACACTATATCCGATGTATCCTTTTATTTTCTTTGCATGCTTTTAAATAACATTATCTATACTCGAATACAAAACGTAACAATTGAGAACCTGTACGGGTATAGTGGAGGGGGAATCCTATAAGTCCTGCAGATCGAGCAGATTAATTCCGTTTCTCGATATTATTCTATTCGGTCATCGCTTTATAAACCTATGATCATCTTTTCGGTTTATATCCCTAATTTTTAAGTATTTACGCGTTACTCCTGAGCGGAACGGTCGACCGTTCGAATTCACCTTTCCATCTTGACAAACTTTAGCTCGACTTATCGCGACGCCAACACGCCCGGAGGAATGAAGTGATTTCTTGGTGTTTGGGATTGGCGCTTCCTTTTGGACCCATCCGTATGCTGCTCGCCTCACCTGGTAATATTTGTCCCGTGCGCCTCGCACCTAGTGTACTTGTGTACACTCCTTATTTACTTAATCCGTCGCGTTCTATTTTTAGGCCCATGCCTTACTCGATTGTCTCTTTCTTGTCTGTAGCGTTAATGAGTGACACCTGATTGGTCATTACAATAAGTCGGTGTTGGGAGTTCCCGCTTCCGGCGTCTCCGCGACTCGCGCGGGTGCGAGTCGTTCTGTTCTTTCTCGTACGCCGTACCGAAATATTGTGTGTGATATTTTTGCAGAGGTGAGACACGTGCTGTGTGTTGACCTTACCGCCATTTTGGCCATTACTTTGCCGTGAGTGCGTCCGCATCTTCGCCTACTTTGATTTGAATTATAAGTGCGGGTTTGTGCACTTAAAGCGCGTATTTCTTTAATTCGCGTTAGTTTGTTAATTTCCGCTCGTCAGAGCAATCTTGGCCTGGCGAGATTCCGACCTTCCTGGCGACCGCGGCGGCGTATCCCCGCGCGCGCTTGTGTGTGCGGTCGTATTCTTCCTACCGATAATCCTGAGGTGTGCGTAGCGAGATATTTGCCGCTACGTCCCTCGTTCCGTTTTGTCCGAGGTACTCGCGCACTGTTTGACATGCTGGTGAGCCTCTTCCTTCCTCCACGCTCCTTGTAGAGGCGAACTTGCAGTATTAATTTTCATTTCTTTTGTTTGATTTATTATTTATTCTATAATTCTAAGCGGTAATTTTAAGAGATTTTAAATGTGGACAGCGTGAGTGCGGTGTGTATATATATATCTCTTTTATTTATTTGTTTAAATAAATGGTGGTTCTGCACGTCCGTGAAGCAGATTTACGCCTGCTTCTATAAACTCTTCACTTTCCTGGACTGCCCCCAGTCCGATCCCGGCATATCGCAATAAGTTGCGCGATTCATAAACATGGTCCTTCGAGCCGGATAGGGAAAGTGCAATCAAGTGCGCGAGTGATTTTGTGTCGTGTCGGTCGTTTTAAAAACCAGTTCGTTTATGGGCTTGAAGTGAGACATCATAAAGAAGTTTTTGGTTGCAACGCGGTATGCATCCTAATCCACGATTAAAAACTGGACAGGAGCAGGTACCACGATATCGGTGAATTTCAAAAGCACGGATCGATGATCCGAGCATAAATCATCTGTCGTCACAGAAGTAATATTCCGATCGTAGTTTGATACAAATAAGTCAAGAATGGAGGGTAGTGCATGGCTAGAGAAGCAGGTAGGAGAGTCGGGGGCGATCACTCTGTAATCAGATCAGCAAGAGTGATGGAAAAGCTGATTTTCAGCACTGTTGGCTGCGAAGTTTCCCCATGCCCTGTGTTTGGCGTTCCAGTCCCCACCAATCAGGTACGGGGGAGGAACTGAAGTGATGTGAGACGAGAACCTCAAAGTAAATTCAACGCGTTATAAAATACTGACGACCATGTCGCAAACAATTTTAATCTTTTTTTGAAAAAAGTTGTAAACAATTTATAAACAAATTGTCAACGATTCAAAAATGTACGTAGGCGACAATTTTTATTTTGCTCAAAAGTAGGCTGACGATCTTCAGGCTTCTGGTCAAATTGACCCATCGTGGGTATCCGAGGGTTAAACAGATCGAGTTGGGAGTGGGGGCTCGATCTGTTTGTATTAGAAGGATGATTGTAGACATGAGGGGTAGCCCAACCCCCCCGGGGGGCCAGCAAGCACCTGGGCAAAGGATCTTGAAGGTAAGGAGGCCGAGGGAACAAATGACGCACGACGTGAAGGAGGGAAAGAGAGGGAAATGAAGGCATAGGTGGAATAGTCTGTATATTGCGAATAATCGGTTTTTTGTAAGACTTATTTACATCTCTTTTCTTTAGGTCGGAGCCGAGCGCAGGGCAGCCCGAGAAGTTTGCCGTATGGGCAGCGCCACAATTTTGGCACGTAGGTGCGACGTCAAGAGGTTTTATGCATTTGCTCGAAGCATGAGGAAGCACACTTTACGAAAAACTCAGGGAGATTGCAGTTACCTCCAGTGTGCCCACAAGCCTGACATCGGAAACATTGTGTGTAGTTTTTGGAAGAGAGAAATTTATCCCAATAGACTCGCGTACTAAAGAGAAAACCTGTTTTAGCTATTAACGCGGGTGGAGTGTCGGATGGAAAGACCACCTTGTATAGAGCGAAGTTCGATATCGTATTTTTTGGATTTACGAAATTTAGGTGGGTGGGTTTAATACCCTTACTTATAAGTTCCGCATCCATGTCCTCAAGGGGTAAGCGAGGCAGGCCCTTGAGGACCATCGAATGTTCTTTTGCAGTGTTTAAGGAAAAAATAAAAAATTGCTTGTTTGCAGCAAGGAGCTGTGATTTGAAGGCCGAAAAATGTTCTGCTTTGAAAAATTGGAGTCTGATCTGATTGCCCAAGAATTTTAATTGAAAGGAGTCGTTTCCGAATTCCGCTTTTATTTTCTTCTCTAAGTCAACAAGGTTAGATTTAAAATTCGCAATATATAGCGGCGGTGGACGCTTAGGCGTATCCGAGGCTTCGGCTTGTATACTTTCTGTATTTACTGTAGGTACGTGAGGTGTTGTAACAGAAACGTCGGCTTCCACGTCCCCGAAGGCCGCTAGCGCAGTAAATTTGTTTGTGTTGGAATAGAGATATCCATGTGAGTCGATTTGTTTATCGCCGACGACTTTAAACTGGTTTGAATTTTAACCGACTGAGACGAATGGGATGGTAGCCCGTCCTTTGAATGCGGCACGTTTACTAAACATTTCTTCCCGATAAGTTTAGAGTCAGAAACGGACTTGACGTTTTTTGATTGGAAGACGCCGTGAGTGGAAACAGAAGATACGTCGGAAGAAGGCGGAGATTGATCCATTCTTACGTCGAGATCAAGAGCTGTTAAATTTGTACACGAGGCCGACGGCGCAATTGTTTCATGCAATATATTTGAAATAAACCTCTGGCTGGACTCACCCGTCACACTCTTCTGCTCTGGGAGGATCAATTTCGGCTTCGAAAGGCTCAGCCTTCCCGCTGCGGCTGAAGGTTTAAAGGCTGCAGGCTGCATCTTCTGCGCCAGGCGTTGAAGATTTTCCCCGGTCAGAGCGAGCCCTGACCGCCTTGGAGTGGAGGCCTTTCGCGTAGAGGAGGTCTTTTTTAATATTTTGTCACTTGATACGTCCTCCGTTTTTCGGCACCCTGCGTACACCGGGTATACCGGGGATCGGGGGACAGACGAAATAACCGGTTGGATAAGAGATTTGGCGTGTCAGCGGAGCGGCTCGCTGAGGCGTCGCACGCGCCTTAATGTACTGGGTGTCTTAGATTGGACACTATTCTACGTATTTTCGCGTCCGAATGATTACAGTTCTATGTGTGTTCTCGCGTCCGAATGATTACGGCTCTATGTGTGTTCTCGGGTCCGAATGATTACGACTCTAAGTGTATTCTCGCGTCCGAATGATTACAGCTCTATGTGTGTTCTTGCTTCCGAATGGTTGCGGCTCTATGTGTGTGCTCGCGTATTGTGTGCGGTAATATGTGCGTTTACCTTTTGTGAAGGCCCTTGTTTGGACTCCACCCGCTCGGTTTCCTTAATTTAACACTTCTATATCTGAGGTTACGTCGCTCCCGACGTTGAAGTCCTAGGTAACGGGGTATTCTCTGGTTATGATTTTGAATGGAAGACGGTTATGATCCGCGGGGGTAGTTACTGACCTTGGGGCCGAACCATCGTGCGCCGGACGCAGCTGGATGGCTACGATCACAGCGAAGGACGCTGGTCGTCACCGGAACAGACGTTCTGTGATCACAGTGAATGAATCGCTCTAGAGATCACCGGAACTCGGAGGTTCTACCATGACAGCGAACGGATCGCACTAGGTGTCACCGGAACTCGGAGGTTCTATGGTGATAGCGAGATATTGCTCGCTAGGTGACTCAGACACAAGCTCTACGGTGATAGCGAGGAACGCTCGGATGACGCACCAGGTGGTTTCGGTAACCCAAGTCACTGAGGAGAGGAGAGAGGATGGAGTACCCCACTTTATTAGGTTCAGAGAATACCCGGGTAGCCGGGGTTTGTACGCGGATGTATACGTGTCGCAAAAGATGGGTGAAGCCCGAACTCGACAGGATAGTGTGGGTGGTAGGATAGGTGGTTCGCGAGATTGTTTACTAGAGGTTTATTAGGTGTTCGATTGTTACACTTTTATACACGCTGGATGGTTCCGCTTACTTGTCGCGAAAGGTGGGTCGAAGGTCGACACTGGACGCGGTGTCTCGAACCACGCGGGTTACAAATGATTATTTACATTATAGAGGTTGGTCAATTATTCAAACTTGGCTTTTCTCGGAGATGGGCTGGAGTGGTGTCACTGCTTCTATCGCGTTAACTATTTCACTAGACTCGACTTGATTTACTTGACAGTTGTATGAATGAGAGGAATCTAATCGTGTGGTGACACTTCGGTGTCTAGAATTCAAATTGTCGTAACGAAGAAATTGAGTCGAATGTTACACTCTGCGCCCGAACTCGAACTGACTCGAACTCACTCGAAAGTAATAGTGACATGTTTTTCCGCTCCTACTATCCGCTAGCTGGCCCGCTCTGCTGAGCGGCGTTCGCTGCTGACACAGCGTCAGCATTCCTTTCTTGTTCCGGCGCGACACGTGCCTTTCCCAAGACTCGGCTATACGTGTCCTATCTTTTGAGACTTTTGCCACTGCATGTTAGATGCATGTCCGCCCGGGGCGCGTGAGAGTTTGGCGGCGCAGTACCCCGCACGCTCCGTTCGTCTACTATCTGCATCGTCTCAGTTATCGGCATGAGTATAGGTTACCTTGCTTGTCGCGCGTGACATGCCTTATCGCTAACGGGGGTCCGTGAGAACCGTACTACATTTCTAAAGTTAGTTTGTAATAAATCTTAGGAGCTATTAAAAGAGTAACAGGTCGCTGCGAGAATAATGAAATAGTTAATTCTTTAATAATTAGAAAAGGAAAAATTTGTGGGCGGGTGGTGGACGCAGGATAACTTGTATAAATAATATGCTATTACTTTTAATATCACTGGACAACAAAATTTGACTTTTTTTTTGCCTTTCGAACGAAAATAGCCAATTTCGATTAATTTTGTGCCGCTGAAAACAAATCTGAAACCCGTTTTTCAAAATTGGCTCGAAATATTGAGTAATTGAATTTTGAAAAAAAGATCTTTTTTTCGAATTTGAACAACAATCAGGTCGTAGATATATAAGTTAGACAAGTTTCATTTGTTGAACAAAATTTTCCAAACTTTTCCGAATAAAATGATATAGAGCACTTTTACAATTTGAACTTGCAAACCTATTCAAAAATTAACCAAATTTGATAAGACACGCCTCACGCACCTATTTTGCGAGATGTTTTTCAATTTTCAGATAAAATGGTGACTTTGACGTGAATTCCACTGACTCTACGCAATAGAGCAGACATTTTCCATCGGAAAAGCATCATGATAATATGTAAAACAGACTTCGGTTTCCTACTTCGTGCGGGTCACGTAGTAACACGCGCTTTGCTATAGCTTGTTTTTGCCTAGCGTTTGCACGCCATTGAGTCGGAGAATCACTGCTGACACTGCGTTACATGCACGAAGTTTTCATTCTCCCGTACGAAGCAGAAATTGCATTTCCATAGTGTTAAAGTGGTTTTCCGAAGACAAATGTCTGCTCTATCGCGTATAACACTGCACAACACTAAATTTGCCTTTTGAACGAAAATAGCCAATTTCGATTAATCCTGACCCGCTGAAAACGAATCTGAAACCCGTTTTTGAAAATTGGCTCGAGATTTTGAGTAATTCAATTTTAAAAAAATCAGCCTTTTTTCGACTTTGAACAACAATCAGGCCGTAAGTATACAAGTTAGACAATTTTTATTGGTTGCAAAAAATTCTCCAGACTTTTCCGAATAAAACGGTATCAAACACTTTTACAATTTAAACTTGCAAACATGTTTAAACATTAGTTAAAGTGGATAAGACACGTTTTGCGCACCTATTTTTCGAGATGTTTTCCAATTTTTACAAAAAACTGGGTGTCTGACGAGGATTCCAATACCTGTACGCGATAGAGCAGACATTTGTCTTTGGAAAACCACTTTAACACTATGTAAATTATAGTTCTGCTTCGCACAGGAAAACGAAAACCTCGTGCGTGTTACGCAGTGTGAGCAGCGGTTCTCCGACTCAATGCCGTGCAAACGCTAGGCGACAACAAGCCACGGCGGAACGCGTATTACTACGTGACGCGCACGAAGTCTTAGTTAGTTTTCCTGTAGGAAGCCGAAATTTGTTTTACATATTATCATGATGGTTTTTCGATGGAAAATGTCTGCTCTATCGTGTAGTGTCATTGGAATTCACGTCGGAGTCACAGATTGTTCAAAAAATTGAAAAACATCTCGAAAAGTAGGTGCGCGAAACGTGTCTTATCCATTTTAACTAATGTTTAACCATGTTTGCAAGTTTAAATTGTAAATGTGTTTGATATCGTTGTATTCGGAAAAGTCTGGAGAATTTTTTGCAATAAATGAAAATTGTCTAACTTGTAAACCTACGGCCTGATTGCTGTTCAAAGTCGAAAAGGGGCTATTTATTTTCAACATTGAATTACTCAAAATCTCGAGCCAATTTTCAAAAACGGGCTTCAGATTCGTTTTTGGCGGGTCAAGAATAGTCGAAATTGGCTATTTTCGATTAGAAGGCAATTGTAGTGTTGCCCTGTAAAATAGAAGAAAATCTCGAAAAAGAGATGTGGGAAACGTGACTGATCAATCTTAGTTAATGTTTAAACATGTTTGCAAGTTCAAATTGTAAAAGTGTTTGATATCGTTTTATTCGGAAAAGTCTGGGGAATTTTTTGCTACAAATGAAAATAGTCTAACTTGTAAACCTACGGTCTGATTGCTGTTCAAAGTCGAAAAAAGGCTGTTTTTTTCAAAATTCAATTACTCAAAATCTAGAGCCAATTTTCAAAAACGGGTTTCAAATTCGTTTTCAGCGGGTCAAGATTAGTCGAAATTGGTTATTTTCGTTTAGAAGGCAATTCGTGTATTGTCCAGAGAAACTTGTTAAAGTTGTACAACATGCTCCGCGCGCATCATTCGGGAGGTTTCTTCAATTTCTTTCGGCAACAGAATTAGACTTTTTTTTGCCTTTTAAACGAAAATAGCCAGTTTCGACTAATCTTGACCGCTGAAAACGAATCTGAAACCCGTTTTTGAAAATTGGCTCCAGATTTTGAGTAATAGAATTTTTAAAAAAACATCCTTTTTTCGATTTTGAAGAGCAATCAGGCCGTAGGTTTACAAGTTAGACAATTTCCATTTATTGCAAAAAATTCTGCAGACTCTTGCAAATAAAACGATATCAAACACTTTTACAAATTCAACTTGCAAACATGTTTAAACATTAGTTAAAGTGGATAAGACATGTTTCGCGCACCTATTTTTCGAGATGTTTTTCAATTTTTTGAAAAACTGTGACTCCGACGTGAATTCCAATGACACTACACGACAGAGCAGACATTTTCCATCGGAAAACCATCATGATAATATGTAAAACAAGTTTCGGCTTCCTACAGGAAAACTAACTAAGACTTCTTGCGCGTCACGTAGTAACACGCGCTCCGCTGTGGCTTGTTTTCGCCTAGCGCTTGCACGGCATTAAGTCAGAGAACCACTGCTCACACTGCGTAACACGCACGAGGTTTTCGGTTTCCTGTGGGAAGCAGAAATATAATTTACATAGTGTTAAAGTGGTTTTCCAAAGACAAATGTCTGCTCTATCGCGTAGAGGTATTGGAATTCTCGTCGGACTCACAGTTTTTTTTTTAAATTGAAAAACATCTCGAAAAATTGGTGCGCAAAACGTGTCTTATTCACTTTAACTAATGTTTAAACATGTTTGTAAGTTTAAAATGTAAAAGTGTTTGATACCGTTTTATTCGTAAAAGTCTGGAGAATTTTTTGCTACCAATAAAAATTGTCTGACTTGTATACTTACGGCCTGATTGTTGTTCAAAGTGGAAAAAAGGCTGTTTTTTTCAAAATTCAATTACTCAAAATCTCGAGCCAATTTTGAAAAACGGGTTTCAGATTCGTTTTCAGCGGGTCAAGATTAATCGAAATTGGCTATTTTCGTTCAAAAGGCAAAAAAAAAGTTCAATTTTGTTGTCCAGTGTAATCATTAGAATCCTCGTCGGAGTCACAGTTTTTTCTAAAAATTAAAAAACATCTCGAAATATAAGTTCGCGAAACGTGTGTTATTTACTTTAACTATTGCTTAAACATGTTTCCAAGTTCAAATTGTAAAAGTGCGGTATATCATTTTCTTCGGAAAAGTCTGGAGAATTTTTGGCAATAAATAAAAATTGTATAACTTGTATACCTGTTACGTCCTATGTCCTCTACCCGCCTTCTTCTAAGATTATATTCTCGTAACGGTTCACCGCATCGCGTATCCTCCCACTAGCCGTAAGTTATAGATCCGCGAAACGGGAGCCGAAGCACCACGCTCGTCGGGGACGTAACCCGCGCCACGCGGAGGAATGACCTAATGACCGCGCACAGTAGTAATGTAACTAAAACCATAGGTATGCTGACGCCGATTCAGTCACGACAACCCTATCATCGAGCCGAAACAATCGATTAGCGATCCGCGCCGAAATAGAGATATAAGAATGCCAACACCGAATCGGTAGCTACACCGCCGCTACTGCAAAGCGCTCAACAACGCTCAGCAGAGGTCAAAATTTAAATAGGCACATAGCCATAGAGCGATCACTTTAACTTCAATTTCAACTTCTACATCGAACTCAGATCCGCCATCAAATCACAGTCAACCTACGTTCGGTAACTTATTCGACTACGCTATCACTAGTTACTCTCAAGCTCCCCGCAGCCAAGTCTTAGCTAAATAAGTGAATATTTGTGAACAACCTAAAGTATATCTCAACAATACAACATACACCAGATATAAGGTAACTAAACAACCATCATTCTCCTCTTGCCCAACAACACCCTGCACGAAAGTGTTCGATTATCTTTCAATACACTCCAAGTAAACGGTCACCGCGATTGCACCAAACCGTCGTGACATTCAACTCAACCGCTCGTGCGCACCTTACTCAGCAGTTTCGACTGTATTTCCGTTCCAACCTAGGGACCTCAGTGACTCATCGAGCCAATCTGCAGAGCGTGGACGCCTCTTCCGACATCCTCCGTGACAGCTCCCGCCACTGTACCAGGATCGAGCCCATCAAGTCAGAGTGGCAAGTAGTGAGATACAATAGATTGTGGAAGCCCCTCCTGGCTTCCTCTACCAAACTCCTACTACCCCCGGCGATTGCTCCCACTGGTATGGGAAAACCCCCTGGTAAGTGAAGCATTAATGTTTATTTTATATCGTAGGATGGTTGAAGAAATAGATTAGGATTTTCTGGGTTTCGGGTTCCAAGGACAAAATATTTATTTTCCATGTTAGATACATTTCGATCTTACAAATGTGTCTCAATTATTCATTTGGCAACGCTGATGGCTAGCAACGAATTATTGACAGACTTTTCGATTTTGAGCTAACGGGCGTTCGGCTACTTTAAAACCGTTCTCTCCCGGTACAGAATTGTGGGGATACGTCGCGGATAACGCGTGATGTTATGCCTTCCTATCACATTTTCCAATCCAATCATCACATTAGTCGGACTTCCACAAATTCCTTCCTGAACAAACGTACCGATAAACCTTTCCGTTGCCAAAGGTTCCGCCAAAGTAAGCAAACCCTCGACAGGAACATAAACCCATAAAAATTCCCTTCAGTTGTTGACCTTGACATAATCATAAAATTTCCCTTTGATTACGTATCAACACCTGAGCAAACTCCAAAAATACTTCCTTTCTAAAATTTTCTGTCCTTTTTCAAATTCCACCTCCAAGCTCCTTTTAGAAACATATAAAGGTACCCAGGAGCGCAAAAGACCATCATTCATCTCCAGTCCTGGCATAGACACCGTCACTCTGTCAGTTAGTCCTAAAATAAAACTCTTGAATTGAAAGACTTTCGAACTCGATTTCGTTACCACCTATTACATTTCGCGTATCTTAAAGTAAACTAGTTGATGCCAATAGGCCGGCACAATAGTGATACGGGGCGAGCACATGATCGCGCGGCCGAATATCGCGAGCGGTCCATGGCAACGGCGTGCCAGAGTGTCTGTCATGTATGTTGTGTGCGTGTTTGTTATGTATGCGCGTGTGTGTGAGGTGATGGGAGAGGTAGCGTGGCCGAGCGCGTCGCGACAGGCAGAACGCAGTGCCGGAAGGAAGACGTTACGAGAAAGACGCGGCGAGAAAGAGATTAGTGAGATAGCGAGGATTGTGCGAGACCTGCGTGGACACGTGTTCACCAGGAGTTAGAGAAAGAGACGCGAGAGAAAGTTGTAGCGTGAGAGTGAGAGACATTGAATAAAGGAACATTAATTAACATTCGATATAATTCCTACCTACAGAATTTCTAATACGAGAAGTCCACTCGAACCTCCATATTTGTATCAGCAAGCCGGTTTATTTCAATGGTCCTCTCCTAAACATGCGTGGAAACCAAGCGACCCTTCTGGAGTACTTTTGGGCGGCCGACAGCAACGCTTCGTCGTTTCCCATGGAGCTATCCTATTTCGCTCCCATGGGCGGCCGACAGCAATGCTTCTTCCTCTCTCATGGAGCCTATCTTCTCTATGGGCAGCCGACAGCATGCTTCGTCCTCTCCCATAAGATTTGCTCAAAGTTTACCGCGGGCGGCCGATGGTCTTACCTCGTCCTGTCCCGCAGGAATAGTAGAGAACAAGTCGCGGTTGCGAGCTGGCATTTATATTAATTCGTTGCTTGGCTTTTACGTATAATCAACAAGCTCCGTAGCTGTATTGGACGCTACGCCTTGGTTCGTATACGGGCGGTATATGCAATGTTCTGAGGGTATCCGGAAGCTTCTAGACGCTTCTAGACGCTTCTCGACGCTTCTAAATGCTTCCAGTCGTTTCGACACGCGGCGGCTCGGGATTTGTCGGAATTGTTATGTGTGGACGCTACTGCATCCTTGGTCTCGTTACAATACTGATTTTTACTTCTAATCACGTAAATACATTCGCAAACAAAAGCATGGATACGGCTGTCAGTGTGAAAGTGGCCGTACAGTACAGTGCAGGCGACATGCTTGTGAATAAGTTGGCACAGTATGAATAGCTTATGTGTGTGCTGTTTCTCGCTAGGCAATGACACACGTACCGCCAGAGTGCTCGTAACGAAATAGTATTCGCAGAAAAAACGCCGACGAGTGCTGACGACGAGTGTCGCGACCACTGATCTTTATACAATGGATGCGAGATCAGGATCTGGGGCATGAAGCCCATATGAACGGTGGAGTCACAGACGGTCTTGCAGGGTGCTACGTATAGTGCCGGGCCTATTATTCGGCAAAGTGGGTACCTTGTAGGGTGCTGCGCTCTGAAAATTGTTCTGCAACATTTTTTTTTCTTCGGTGCGCCCCCCTTAAGAAAAATTGCCATCCGTGGGGTTGAAACGTTTAATGCCGGCCCTTCACTCTGCTAAAAGTAAACATACCGACACCACAAACACTTTTTGGGAGACATCGAGTCATATACTTTGACATAAATATATTCATCCGTAAGTATTAGAAAGCATTAAAAATATTGTTCAAACGTGAAACGAAACGATCCTAACCCAATTAGCGATTGGCGAAGACAGGTGAGATTAGTTAATATTACAAAATTAAAATGCAGAAATGTGTCAAATCTTGGAGAGTTAAAAATTTACAATGTGATAAATGTTGGAAATTATGTAAGTTTCGCATATTTCTGGCCATGGTTTCTTCAGCGCACTAATTTGCTTTCAGACACTGTGCAATGTGAAAAAATTGAAAGAATCACATAGGAAACATTGGCTAAACTTTGAAACATACCATCTCAATACCGCATCCTATATCAATTTACGTGAGTACCACCACAATAGGATACATCCACTGGATCTACAACTAAAATGTAATAGACATTTACATTAGTTCGCTTTTGTATGTTATAGACTCCTGATGAGGAAACTAATTGTTTTGAAACATGTAAGGGATGAAATATATTGATTCATTCCATTCTCAACCCAGAAGAGGGCAATCCTACATTATACATTATGTATGTGGGATAAAGATGCGACAAGACACACGGCCACTTACAGACACTTTATTGTGTCCTCACACTTACAATATCTTCTCACTCACTCTCTCTCTCTCTCTAATCGCCACTCTCAATTCCTTCTTCCTACGCGTCTTTCCTTCGACTGCCTGTTGCCAGGCCGAACCGCCGAACTTCGCCTTTCGCTTCCCCGCACTTCCGCACGCTCTCCACACGCACGCACACATACCCATGCACCCATACACACACATACACACAGTCTCACTCGACAGCGTCCACGCTCGTGTCCCGCGGCCTCCTTGACGCCGCAAGCGGTACCGCCTTGCCGCACCTCAGCAGGGCCGGGCGCCTGAGTGTTAGCCCCCTACATGTATACAATTATTTTCCTGATTCCGCTGTTCAACTTGGTGTTGGAAACAAATGTAAAATTTTGTTGCTGCTATGGTGGGTTGGTCCCTGTTCAGGGCATTGGATTTGGTATGAAGTTTCAATGTAATAAATGTCTTCATTTTACAGGTTCATTGCCTATATTATATTATCAAGATTGACCTGAGCAGTAAATTGTCCTGGCCCCATATTGGTGACTGGAAGTAACATGGACGGCAAAAGTCATGTACATTATGAGACGATTGATCTGAGGTACGTGTACATTTATATTTTTAGCTATTGACTGTCAATATAATTTTCATCAATTCTTCACATTATTAAAACAATTTTGTATGAACCCACTCAGCATGATCTTTGGAAAATCGCAAGGACATTCAATACCGACATAACGAATATTCGGGGGAAATACACATATGCTATTCCGATATGTGGCCAGGATATCGTGAGGAACAGGAATTCAGAGGTGAATACTACTTCGCCATACATACAGGCGAGATCGCGTTAGGCAGCTTGTAACCGTGACTTGTCACAATCTATCTCTCGGCGATTGCGGATGAGCACTCAGAAGGAGTAACGAATCCCTGTGGCAATGGCCGAGAGAAATCAAAAATAAGTATCAGTTAGGTGTCACGACCTATTAAGTGGGCACGTGTGATAATGCCCGTGGATTCGACCACTAGGCGACAAGAGGCAGTGTAATAAGCAGGTTCAGTATGTATTTGGTAGAAAAAGTATATATTCTGTAAAAGATCAGTGCCGTTGTACAGAAGGTATGTATACGCGATCGTTTGCGTAGTGCGATGCGTGTGACAGACCACACGTATTGCTATTCGGCGTTGTGTGTATGATCTCTGGCACAGAGATGTATGCGAGGTAATGGACGCGTTCTATTTATAGGAATATTCGGTATGTTTACAAAGTGATACTGCACACACAGGCGCTCGTGTATACGCCTGGGAACTG
This sequence comes from Priocnemis perturbator, assembly GCA_963942575.1. NCBI lineage: Eukaryota > Metazoa > Arthropoda > Insecta > Hymenoptera > Pompilidae > Priocnemis > Priocnemis perturbator. Next base: position 11,792,073 of record OZ012652.1, read on the forward strand.
CAGACTATGGCTTGAAGAGCCGTACACAGCTGTTCCTATGTAACAAAAACGCGACGGTGTCTATCGCTCGTTGCACGAATCAGGAAAGCCTGGCGTGAGGTGCACGTATCGGAGTAGCAGAGGGCTTTCACCAATGAGTCGCTATAACGCGGCGTCTATCAAGATATTCCCTCTGAGGTGACCTAATATCTTTACGAGTCTATGCAAGTGTACAATTATATATTGTGCCTGTGAGTACTTCGGCGACGACGATGACCGGTCGGCGGGAGATACAGCCAAGTACCAGCCGTGCAACCAATCAGTTTTGCCTTGTTGTCACAGGTTTCTTTTATTTAATGAATGTCTCGGACTTAGGTCAAATACAAGCTATGTCTCTACTGCAAGTTATTCTTTACAATTCTTACTATGAGAACACTTCGGCGAAGGAATCTAACCAGACGGCGGGGGACAACAGTCAAGTGCCAGCCGTGCATCCAATCTACCTGCCGATAGATATCTCGTAGTGCTTTTGTATTTACGCAAACTGCCTTCCAGAGGAAAAAGTCCCTGCCAAAGGGGGCTCGCAATTACGCAAAGCCATCAATGGCAACACAACCATCCACCGAAAGGTTAAGACACTGCGAGGAGTCGGGTAGGCCGAAGACGGACAGCAAGGGGTACAGTTAAGTACCGGTCGAGTGTCTTAGTCAGGCACCTTATTCCTCCGTGGATCTAATAAATATGTCTTACGTTCTACTCTTTGGAAATATCTTGAAGAACGAGCGCGTCAATTCGAACTAGTGCTTCCTCGAGTAAGGGAGTCAGCTTGTAGGATGTTGCATGCGTGAATTTATACTTACGGAACGTTTGTTTAACCCTTTTATAACACTGAGTGAATTTAATACAGAAATTGAGATTTGACTCGTGATTCCCCTATTATCCACACAGGCTCGCCTGAGACGTTTCAACGTGTTCTAAAGACCGTAATGAAATATTCGAATCCTTCTGCTTGGAGTGTACTGAACGTACCTCGACTTTGGATACTACGTAGGCTACTGAATTTATGAAGGGTCTCGTTCTTGCGTTAAGAGGATGGCTGGGCCTCAAACTCAAGATAAGACAAATTCTCGTTGCAATTTCGGGGTTCTTGTATACGCGGCAGGGTAGTTATGAAAGCGAGAGAGAGGTGTCCCTCTATTGGATTTGGCGCTGCAGTGCGCGCGAAGGGCTCTCCCTCTGCTGTGCGCTCGGCCCATTACTGGCGGTACTCGCGCGTCATAGATGGTATATGCGCGCGGATGTGACCGTCGAAAAATACGGTTACAAGCTTTTGAATGTTCTGTCAGTTTATATGGATAGGATACATTTTATTGATTTGACGACGCGAATAAATACCATTGTTTGTAAACCAAAATGTACTTCACATATGTCACTGATATTTGATGAATATTTACGTGAATTATAATATAATTAATAAATTTATTACCATGTTATTATGAATTTACTTTGATGTAACCCTTCAAATATAATAAAAAGTACCGTATTACATATACTGTATGGGATTTTCGGGAGAGCAGGTGCCGGGGGATGGGGGTTCCACTTATGGAGCGTGTCATTCAATTGAGCTTGTACTTTTAAGTTTAAATCGCTTTATTGCCCGAAGGCTCGTCACAGTCAGAGGATCCGGACACTACACTAACGGACGGATTCAAACAAACGGACGCACACGGAACTAGAGACTACGCCAGAGTAAAACTAGTAAAGAATAAGAATTATAATAAAGAATAAGAAGTATAACTTAACGCTAAGCGATCTTAAGAATAGAAGTTAGACGGTAGGACGGTCACCTTCACGCGGGAAGGCCAGAGCACGTGGGAGAAGGAGTGCCCAGCACGTCACACTTCCCTTCGAAAGGATGCGCAGGGGACGACCTAACTGGTCAGAAATCGGGTAGGAATCTAAGAATTGCCTTCACGGCGATGGGTATCGTCACCAGCATTCCGGGCAGGAAGGCCTTTGGGTAGGCAGGGTTCAAGACCGCTAAATTCTCACTTCACACTTCTAAAAGCTCACTCTCTATATCTCTCTAATCACTCCGAAAAACTCTCTAAAACGAGAACGAGCATGCGACACCTACATGTATATATAGGCTCTGTTCCCCCTCCCACTCGCCCGCCGCTAATTAGCGGAAACGATTAGAAAGTAAGTAAGACGCGACGCTCGCATGTGAGCCGCGGTAACGTCGGGAGCGCTCCCCTGTACGAATTACAAGAAGCGCGCCGACCGCGAGCCCTGTATTCGCGCGAGTACCGGCCGCTCTCCAGGTCCCAAACATATACTATTACTTATATATTGTAAGGTGCAATAGGTAGCACCGGGTACGCACGCGGGTATGCACGCGCGTGCCGCGTTGCCATGCGAGACAGCCGCGAGCGTTGCGTCGCAGATTGCCCCTTCTTTTCCTTTGTCCTGAGGGAACGCGGGATGGCACGGAGGTGACGGGCAGTTAAGAGGTGACCGTTGACGCTGAGCGACATCTTGCGACGGTTGTTACGTGCTTTATGAAGCCCTTTATGTTATTCGTCCGTTTGTGATTCTGTATGTTCACTGCTTATGTTTATTATTCACGAAAATACATATATGTTTGACAGTTATCTTAGTTCTACCGTCAGTGTTCTGTTAGTGTTTTCCCGACAAACATTAGAGACGCCATTGCTCCCGGCGTCTTACAATATATATATATATATATATATAAATAATTAAAAGAAAAAATTATTCTGTGAAAAAAAATTGACCATGACTGGGCGCGAACCTACGAAAAAACCAACGCGTCGACGAGCGAAGATGAGTACGACAATCAATCCCAAACTCTCCTCGATTCACTTTTCTCTGGATCGCGCTCTGCTCAGGGCGATGGTGCCCGATTTGCCTTTCGGCTGAGAGAACGCAATGGTACGTGCGATGCCTTATGCGAAATCTGGCACCACTGTCACCGGCCTGTGTGCGAAACGAAGACGCGACGCTGCGACTGCATGTCGAACAAAGACGCAACGCGCGATGTTGGTTGAAAGGGGACGGAGCATAATTCTGTCCTGCTTATGTATCGTCACGATACTTGACGTCACACGACGTTAGTGGAAGGGAGACGCAGCATAGTTCCGTCCTTCTCTCCAAGCCGAGCGCGATTCGGCGAGAAACGACGCGCGCAGCTCTCACGGACAAGGCACGCATACTATACCGTATCCCCACTCCCGCGAGCACCAATGGTGCAAAAGAGCCAGATCTGGCCACACTGTGTCTGAGCAATAGCTTATTGCCATGAAAATAATAATTGAAACTTGTGAGAGAGAGAAAACAGAAAATCAATATGCGGAACCTCATCGCATTCTTAGGCTCTATACACACATTCATACTTGTCGCTCGGTTTTCGCGCTTATATCTATACTTATACCTACACTTAAAACTACTTATATGTGCATGAGGTGGGACGAGCATGATTCCACGGTGAGGGAACTCCACTACACGTTAACGCTCGACAGTGCCACGTATGCGAACGCATGAGCCACGATACGAGTATTGTCGCATACGAGGCCCGGAGGAAAAATTAATTAATTATGATTTTAAAGCTAATACTCAAACAGCGCGCCGGATGCGAAGGCCTAAACCGTAATATAAATATTGTCGCAACCGGTGGAGGCCGGAATAAAGGAAACAAAAGAAAGATTAATTAAGAAAATCAAAAAGTTACGCTGGGACGTAACAAGATTTATTCTAATCTTGGAGAATCGGTGTAGCATGCTCGGCCCAATCCGAGACTGACAGATCATGCCGAACAAGCTACACGGATTCTCCAATACTAGAGTGAATCTCCAACACTCCAATGATTTCTCGTTTACATGCTCAGATAGACGCGGAACGGTCCGAGCAAGCTACGCCTTGGCTACACCGATTCTGCATCATTAGAATAAATCTCGAACACACGTACCATTAAATTTTTTTAATGTTTTTATTGTTTTGTATTGTGTTTATGTGAAATACAACAAAATGTAAACAGAATATGAAACAATTACAATCATAAAAAAACATATCAGCAACAAAGCGTTGTATCAAAAAATTTGATTATACAATTTTTACTTATTATTTCACGAAACATCAAGATTGGAAATCAAATTATGAATTTACTACCCAGGACTTCTAATGTTTCGTCATTACAGTATGAGGTATCGATTATAACTTCTTCAACGTTGTAACCCGTGACTGGTCACTTCTCCCTCGGATGCAACGGAAGGCTTACTCTGAAGGAGTATGCAGATCCTGAGGTTGCATTCGAGGTTAATCAAAAATAGATACAGTTAAAATAATGAATTTAGTCGTCACGTAACTAATAGTGGGCACGTGTGAAATGCCCGTGGATTTGAACCACTAGGCGACGAGAGGTATTGTAGTGAGAGAGTCGGTATGGTAGCTGGTAAAATGCGTATATATTCTGTGATGAGTCAAAGCCGTGGTACAGAGACGTACAAATGCGGTAGTATTCGCGGTGCAATACGTACGACAGGCCGTACGTAGTGCTATTCGGCTATGTTTATGTACTCTTGACACAGAGAAACGCGCGTGGTGTTGTATGCGCTATACGTATGAGCTAGAGTTATTTACAGGAATCAGATATTGCACACACAGGCGCACGTGTATTGCCGGGAACGTCGGACGGTGGCTTGAAGAGCCGTACACAGCTGTTCCTGTTTGTATATAAATATATACAATACGCGATACGGTGTATGGCGCGTATTTAGGAAAGCCTAGGCGTGAGGTGCAAATATCGGATAAGCGGAGGGCTTTACCGATGACTCGCTTTAACGCGGAGTCCCTCAGGATATCCCCTCCACGGTGGCCTATTATCGATACGAGTCTTAGCAAATGTACATTCGGTTTGTACCTGTGAACACTTCGGTTACAACAACGACCAGTCGGCGGGGGACACAACCAAGTGCCAGCCGAGCAACCAGACAGTTTTACCTTGATATAACAGGTCACGTTAATTTAATAATGACTCGGACTTAGGCCAATAACAATCTGTGATTCTACTGCAAATGTTTCTGTTCAATTCATACTACGAGAACACTTCGGCGAAGGAATCTAACCAGACGGCGGGGGACACAACCAAGTGCCAGCCGTGCATCCAATCTACCAGCCGTTAGATATCTCGTAGTGCTTTTTATTTAAGCAAACTGCCTTCTGTGGACTAGGTCTTTGCAAAAGGGGACCCGCAATTACGCAAAGCCAGCAAGTGCGCCGATCGTCCAAGAAGGTTATCTCACTGCGAGGAGTCGGGTAGGCCGAAGACGGACAGCAAGGGGTAACAGTCAAGTACCGGTCGAGTGTCTTAGTCAGGCACCTTATTCCTCCGTGGATCTAATATAAATAGTCCTACTTTCTACTTTTTGGAACATATCCTGAGCGACCGCCACGCTATTCGTCGGAGTTGTTCCTCGATTAAGGGTGTCAGCTTGTAGGATTTTGCATTCGTGAATTTAACGTTGACGGAGTGTGAGTTTAACCCTTTTCGGAACTAAATGAGAATTGAGAACACGTTCTTTACTTCGTGAATCCCCGAATACTTCACCTAGGCTTTCCTGGGACGCTCGACGTCTATTAAAACCGTGATGCAGTTTCTAATCCCGTGCTATGTGAGTATACTATGCGTATGCTCTGACGTGTGCCGATAATCGCAGGCTCGAGAATTTATGTTGGGTCGGTTCTTTCGTAATGAGGGTGGTTAGGCCTCTAAACTCAAGATATGACAAATGAGTCGGTACATTCGCGGGGTTCATATATGCGTACGAACGCTATTCCGCCAGTGAGAAGGGGGTGTCCATCTACTGGTGGGCGCCCGATAGTATACGCGAGAGGGTATCCCTCTGCTGAGCGCTCGGTGTACGTACGCGGGTACGCGTACGTAGACGGTGTTTACCGTACGATGTAACCGTCCTAAAAATACGGTTACAACGTCAATAAATGTTTCTTGAAGGCCCTTATTTTTACAACATTTGGTGTTGTAGCGACATGTGTCGAGCTTGGAAGTAAAGCTTCGTCTTCATCATTAAACCAATTTGGAGATTGAGCAGGTTTTGATAAATTAAATACAATATTTTTTTTCGATGATAAACGAAAAGTTTAACAGACGGATTCCACCATTCTAAGATAGATTTCAACGAAGTTTCTAAGCCCTGAAAACGTGGTGGTCTTTTAGGACCGCTGTGCGTAATAGTGCGCCATTTGGAACATTCTTTTAATAGATATTTTAAACTATTTTCCGCATTTAATCGAATTTCTGATAATACCCATCTATTTGGATTTGATTCGTTGCAAGTTCTAGTGTTTGAAGATTCAAAACTATCGTTAAGAATGCTAAAATATTCGGCCGCGTGCATAACCGTCGAGCCTTCAATTTCTCTTACTGTCCCTATGATTAAGTTAGGAGAGCTGCTCAGACCCCGCGACCAAATACTTGCAGAGCTAAACGGCAGTTCATTCTTTCGAAGCAATTAGGATTTACATGTTTTTCTGATAACTTAACAGCAGCTCTCGTTGCCGCACCGTTTTCTAAATCCCATAATAAGCGTACGTCTTTCCAAGATGCACTTCTTTCATCAGCATACATAATATCATAAGTTATAAGTGGATTTCTTATAGACTTTTACATATGCGGAATGTCGACGATTAAATATACTTGTTTATTTCCGTGCATGATATACGATCGATCATCAGAAATCATATTCTTCATAGTACTTTGATTGTCACTACATTGATCACAAATAACAGCACGTAAATGTGAGTCTGTATTCAAGAAACGCGTCGATATTTTACACAGCCGCTGCCAGTCTTGTGAAAATTGTAATCAACCAATTTAGTATTAATTCTCACCACGGGCAGCGGTGTAATATGATGCTGCACTCGGTCGGCGACGTTGAATTTGACACGGAAATGGTAAGGGGGCTTTAGAGCTCCCCGGCCATGTGACAAAAAAATGCATTGCATGCTGTGTCTATTCTATACCTGGTCTGTGTTGTGGCGGTGCTGAAACGTCTCAACGCGGAACCAACGCGGTCTACACCTCGAGGCCGCAGCACGGCGCTGACGGTCGCGTAGATGGCCGCGGGAGGCAGCAGCGCATCTAGAATAAAATAGACTTAGGGTTCTTCCGCACGCACGCAACACACGGCGCATTTATTGTGTTACCTGCAAAAGTACAAAATAAATAGTGTTTTTATTATCAAAACGATGGATCCCATCTACTGCGAACTGGCGGAACAAAGGTTAGCCGAAGCGCTACAAAGTGACGGAACTTTCTCCCCACCTCGTTCACGTTCACTTAGTCCAAGCCGTAGCAGTATAGAATCAAGTTGTAAATTTATAGACATCAGCGTCTATGCCCATCAACCACTGTGGCATTAGTTCTAGGTAAGAGCGCACGCGGCGTTCCAAGTTGACAGTGTTTCTCCACCAACGCGCCGAGCCCCCCCAACAGTTCGAACGTCTCAGTGAAAGGTTCAAAGTCTAAGGAGCAGTTCTAAGTCCAGTTCAAAACAATCATCCAACTCTGTTTTCGGTAAACAAACACTGACCCGCCGGTTCGACACTCACCTTTAACGCCACAGTTCTTAACATAACATGTACACCGCATGTATACAAGAATAATATGAACATAGACATTAACTATATTCAGCTCATTTACGCAATCCATTCATAACCCATACATTCACTCATCATATTAGAATCCAGGAGTCTACAGAATACAGTTATAACCAGTTCAATCCAAATGTCCTAAATTTGTTGTACTAGTGTTATATCAGTTGTAAACAAAATGGATTTGTAAATTAAAAATAATAACTACGAACTGTAAACATTGTCAACAAAAAATGGTGTGATATATGATTGAGCGCAAAATTAATTATTACTAATTGTTTAGTGAGAAGCCTGGAGGAGGGCCTGAAAAGTCTGGTGAGACGCGAGTGTTGCGCTTAAGAACGCTGAGGAGGGCCGCGCACAGAGTCACTCGGCACTTTGTCGGCACAATAACGAGACACGTGGTTGAGGATAACCAGAGAGTATTTATTAACCTACGCACTTAAATTACTATTGTACACTGTTTGAGGGGCACCAAAGCGTCTTTCTATTAATCCCTGAGTAAACGCAGGTAGTCCGACACACACACTGACGGGTCTTAACTCACTAGTTTACAATTACTGTACGTTAAGCAACGAGAACCACCTGTCGCCGAGGTAGAGAAAACGGTAATGGCCGTCGAGAGCACGCGGTAACGAGCGCGAGAAACATTGCCCGAGAAGAACGCGACGCGGCGCTGCTGATGAGCAGGCGCGTTTACATAGAGCATCGCCTGAGTATCGACCGCAATGATTGATCCATAGACCTTATATACATGGACTGCGCGTTCCCTATGCTGGCAATGCACGGGAAGCGGGAACAAATGTAAGGACAGAGATGTCTGTCGGTTCTCTGTTTTTCTTTGTGTACTGACGTTGGTCGCTAATGCGCATGCTCCGCGCAGAAAGTGAGAGGGAGGAGGATCGAGATATCTATCGGTCTCTGTTTTGTTTTATGTACTGATGATGCGCATGCCCAGTGCAGAATTAAGTAAATAAGCCAGATGTCACTGCTTAGCAGTGCTTACTGATGGGTTGTTCGGCTTATATACTTCATTCTGCGCTGACCATGAGCATCATCAGTACATCAAATAAAACAGCGACCGACAGATATCTCGATCCTTTTCCCTCTCTCTTTCTGCGCGAAGCATGCGCATTAGCGACCAATGTCAGTACCTAAAGGAAAACAGAGGACGGACAGATATCTCTGTCCTTACATTTGTTCCCGCCTCTTGTTCCTAACGCGCAGTCCATGTATATAAGGTCTATGGATTGATCTTGGGCGAGCGCGTCGCGGGCGCCCATTGGCCGCCCGCCCGAGACGACTGTGAATACGCAACACTAATAGTCTATACATGCAAATATATTTTTTGTCATTATTGTCGTTTTCTCAGTTTTCCAATTTTCCTGCTCACACTTTTGTTTGAGATTAAGCCGTTGTCCGCCCTGAGTATCCGCAAATGGTCGCGGATAACGTGACGTAGCTGCTTACGTCACACGCCGACCAATCACCCACTTACACCAGGTGACAATTTCGCGCGGTTTGGCAATAATGCACAGTTGATTGGCGTCAACACATGCATCCAATATACGTACGTGTGTTAGCTGGGCTCGACCGCAGAGCAGCGTAACGGTTACGACATTGTTATAAAATCAAGAGTACCGCAAACACAGTTTATAGAGCAAATAAAATTCCAAATACAGTATTAACCACGAGTAGGCGAATACCGCATTATACGTATCGACAAAAGGAGTTTTTGAGACGCGCAAGGCCCCCTTCAGCGTTGTGGTGGTCCAATAACGTGTATTACCAAAAATACAAGAAATTGACTTTCAGCGGGCACGTGTTCAACGAGTAAACCTCTACCTTTTTACACATCCTGGAGACTGTCCCCAGTCTGTAGCCACAACGCCTTATTTCTCATTGGAGAAATCGCTCCAATTCCTATACAACTTTTATATAGAGATCGTAAAGTAGGATTTAAACCTATAGATTCAGGATCTAAGATGTAAAAATTCTTTAACATTGTATTATATAATGTAGGATTTAGTGCGAGGGCGATGCGTGCCGTACGTGTGTGTGTGTGTGTCTGTGGGTGTGTGTGAGTGCATGGTAACAGAGAGGTTCTTGACCGCTTGGCGCGGCGTCTTCGTTGTTAAAAGAACGCGCTGTCGTCGCGGAGGGCAACGCGATGTTACGAAAAGCTGAGTTGCGTTGGAGGGGCGAAAGGACGGGGAAGAGGCAGTGTGTGTGGTTTGAGCGAGCGAATGCGGAGCGTAATAGCGGAATGTAGTAGCGTGCGCGTGTTTTCGTTGTCCCTTATTGTTGGCGGTAATTGCGTGGAGACGTCGGCGATCGTGTGCCACACAACAAACTGACCTTGTTTATACCGCAAATAACCGGTGCAATTCCCCAATATCACAATCCCATAACTTTTGGGGGCTTGTCCGGGATTGTTTGATGTAGCCCACGCGGTTCTATACAAGTGCGGTATGGCGACCGCTGAAAGTGCGGATAGTGTGTGCGTCGAAAAACAATGCATCTAAAGAAACCACAGGACTTTACCGTTGCCGAGTTAAGACGCAAACTGAAACACATGGGCTTATCGACGACCGGCCTCAAGCCCGAACTGACTAGAAGGTTGCTAGTGTCGTGATAGCGCGAATCAAAAGACGACATCAAATAAAATATAAGAGTGAGTACTTTATTTAATCCTCTGACGACCGACGAATATAAGCGCGACACGGCGGACCTCACCTATTTACACCCCAGCCTGGCGGGCTGCAACCCGTATACATGGGTATGCCGCCAAGCCGGTAAAGTCACTCCAGTGTAGACACGGTTGCCTATCTCCTGGTACCGAAAAATGGACCCACCGTGGCTGTCCGAGAGTTAAAAATGAATAATGATACTGGCAGAGCTTCGGTGTTAAAATGTAGACTATCACTAAAGTCGCAGCACAGAACATGCTTCTTATATTTACGGTTTGTGAGAAGAGGGGGTTGCCTCGATAGCCCAGAGAACTGCGAGGGCGTCATCCACGACATTTTTCTTCTTGGTGAGGGTGTTTCTAGAAATTACGGTTATCTAGATATGTGTGAGTACTCAGGTGTCGCATCATCTGCATGGCCTTCACTATCAGTTGGTTTCTATTTACCGAGAGGTCGTAAAGTGCCCCTTGGTACGGTGTAGATGGTCAAAAAGGGAAAGAGGCGAAGGGCTCGGTGCCTGTGCCCGCTTACACTAGAAGCACATCTACCGGGTACGTGAATGGTAGACTATGCCAGGTGCGAATTCCATGACGCGGCGGATGACTGACGGTTTCGGGGCGGCGGGACCCGCCAATACGGAGGAAGGAGTTTCTCGAGCGGACGTGGAAATGTTGCGACGAGATAAGGAAATCGCAGAGCGTGAAATGGCCGTGATGCGTCGCGAAATAGAATTGTTGCGGCAAATACAGACGTTGAACATCACGCACCCGGCACAAGCAATAGCGCCACAAGCGATCAAGGACATGCCCGTGCGGATATCATCGGTAATCGAAATGTTGGGGCATTACGATGTCACCAGCGGTACCTACAAAGCGTGGGAACACCGTGTGCACTGGCTGAGGGACGCGTATAAACTGTCCAAGCGCGATACGGGAAACCTAATCGTGACCCGGCTGAAGGGTAAAATGTTGGATTGGTTCAACTCGACAGCAGAGTTTATCAGTTTGCCGCCGAGCGAATTACTCGGTGCTATGAAAGACATATTTTGCGACGAGGAAGACAAGGCGGAAAGAAGAGCAAAGTTCGAATGACGTGCGTGGACAAGAGGCGTTCATGGAATATTTCTACGAGAAAGTGATCCTTGGGAACTGCGTACCGATTGACGAGGACGAAATGGTCGCAAATTTAATTCTTTTTAAATGAATTACAGTAAGAAGTTGCATAGAGACGCGAGTGGCGGAGACGTCGTATCACGCGGCGTATCGAGCGACGGGCCTGTGGCGACGAGATGTCCAAGCTGCGGTTCAAGAGCGAATTTGCTGTCGGAATGCCCGACAAGGAACATGGATCCAAAGTGCTACGAGTGCAGGGAATTCAGCCTCTTATTGTCGGCATGCCCATCGATGCGGGAAGATACATCGAGGCGGGAAGATACATTGAAGCAAATCTGCGCAGCCTCTGAGGTCTCCGCGTAAAGTATTATAAGCAGGTAGCTATAGGCGGAAAGAACCTTACTGCGTTAATTGATACGGGTAGCGACTTAAGCTTGATTACTGCGAGCAAGCACATCGAGATAGATTTACCCGCCATGCGGCAAAGTTACATTAGATTCCGCCGGCTAGGCACAGATAATTACACTCACGCATCCGGAAAATTTGTTGGAAGCGTCGGTATAGACGAGAATACATTCTCGATCCTGTTTCGCATAGTTCCCGATGAAATCATGAGGTTCGAACTGTTGATAGGCGCCGATTTCCTGCAGACAGTCGAGACGAACATGAAGCAGGGTGATATCGAGATAAGAAAAATCGATGAGGCGCGTGAGTCCCATGCGGTTCCCGAAATTTTTCAAATCGAATGCGAAGTGGACGCGATCAAGCTGAATATTGCGAGCTCGGAACATAAGAAAGCGGTGGAGGACATGATTGCCTCGTATAGCCCTAATGAGACACGCGACGCGGGGATGAAAATGACCATCATTTTGAAGGATCAAGAACCGGTGTATCAGAGGGCGAGAAGGCTGCCTCCCTCACAAAGGGAAGGCATAAACGAGCAAATATGTGAGTGGCTAAACCACGAAATCGTGCAGCCTTTATTGTCCGAATTCGCGAGCCCGATCGTGTTAGAAAAGAAAAAGAACGGATCAAATCGTTTATGTGTGGATTGCAGGCAAATTAATAAGAAAGTAGTCAAGCATCGTTATTCCCTTCCCCTTATTGAGGACCAACTCGATTTACTGCAGGGAGCAAAAGTTTTCAGCTCCCTTGATTTAAGGAACGGGGTTTTCCACATGCCAGTGGACAAGGATAGCCGAAAGCTTTTATCGTTCCGGATGGGCAGTATGAGTTCCTCCGAGTCCCCTTCGGATTGTGCAACTCACCGGCCATCTTTCAAAAATTCATAAATGCAGTCTTCAAAGAGTTGATCGTGGCTAAGATAGTGCTGACATATATGGATGATTTGATCGTGCCTTTCTCGAATTGCGAAATGGTATTGGAAAATTTACGAAGCGTATTGCGTACGGCGACACAATTCGGTTTCCAAATTAACTGGATGAAATCTTGTTTCTTACAGACTCGCGCAGAATTTTTAGGCCACGTTACGAGTAATGGGGAGATCCGTCCGTCCGAGCGCAAAACCGAGCCAGTCATGCGTCTCCCTGTACCGAGAACACACAAACAGGTACAAAGTTTTCTGCGTCTAACAGGATATTTTCGAAAGTTTATCCCGTCTTATTTATTAATCGCGCGGCCCTTGACAAACTTGGTGCGCGAGGGGGTTGCGTTCCGAGTTAGCGAACGGCAGCCGAATGGCAGCGATTACATGGTGAGGGGAGGCCTCCTCTTTAGAAGCGTCGGCAGCGATATTTGTCTAGTGGTGCCGAAGGTCATGCAGACACAAGTGGTTAGGTGCGCGCACGAGATGGGACACTTTTCGGTTGCAAAGACTGAAGCGCTCCTAAGGAGAGACTTCTGGTTCGCCAATATGCGGACGTAGGTCAAAAGGACTGTGCGAAACTGTCTTAGTTGTATTCTGGCAGGGAGGAAGCAGGGAAAACAGGAAGGGCTGCTACACTCCATAGATAAGGGGCAGACGCTACCACATATATACCATATCGATCACCTCGGACCCATTCAATCTACCTAGAAAAGCTACTGTTTTGTATTTGTCGTGGTGGACGCCTTCTCAAAATTCGTCTGGCTCTACGCTACGAAATCCACTGACGCGGCTGAGGTATTGCGACGACTGAAGGGGCAAGCGGTCATCTTCCTAACCCAGCCAGAATAATGTCCGACAGGGGAACAGCGTTTACGTCCCACACGTTCCCAGAATATTGTGCAGAAGAAAACATAGAACACATACTAATCACAACGGGAATACCAAGGGCAAGATTGGTGGACAAGTTTTTCCGTACATCTGATTGGTATTGATGCTCCGCCATTACCATCTCGCGCCGGCCTTACGACGATCACGGAAGCGTGATTGCCCCACTTGCCTCCCAACGTTTGTTCCGAGAAGCCGCTCACGATTCCAAGCGATCCTGAGTCATTGTACATATACGAAGTTCCGAAGTGTAGCAGAATATGTCCGTTGAGCGCGGGATTGCAAGTCAACAGTGTCGAATTCAAAAGTTTATTTTAACGAAAACTTTAAGTCTAAAGTAACCTAATTCCTATTTACAACACCACGTGTCCCCGTACTCTTTCCATTCCTTTCTTTCTTTCTCGACTTTTCACCCGCGGGACTGTCCCCAGTCCCGAATAACACTTCCGGGTCACCACAAAACAAACACCTAGTCGCAATATAGAGGACTCAAATGCAGCCTGGACTAAAGTTCGCACCAAAGTACCTAGGCCCCTATAGGGTTACCAAAGTCTTACGAAACGACCGCTATATTGTCCAAAAGGTTCGTGTTGGGGATTTAAAGTCGTTGGCGCGTTAGCCTCGCTACTTGCGCGTAGCGGGAGCCGTTTGCGTATAGGCAGCGGCCTACTTTTATATAGTTTAGTTTTAAGGCTAATTTGCGTTACCGCGCGCGTAGACAATAGGACTGTGGCGTGTAGCGTATGTTGCGACTTTCCGCTGATTGGCGTTGCGGACTATCAGTAACGCCATCCGCCGTTTACGTGCGTGACTAATGAAGGATCAGCGGGGGCATGTCCCGCTTCCTTCTTCCTGCGTCGTCTTCTTCCGTCCGTTGAGAGATCAACACGTGTGTACCGTCGTGCGTCGTGGCCCTTTCGAGTGAGTAGCCATCTTGGTTTCTCAAGGTGAGAATCTGCGTTATTCCACCTCTATTATACGTTGTGTTTCCTTCGAGTTCCATTACTGAACCGAAGCTTTCCTTCGAGTTCCATTACTGAACCGAAGCTTTCCTTCGAGTTCCATTACTGAACCGAAGCTTTCCTTCGAGTTCCATTACTGAACCGAAGCTTTCCTTCGAGTTCCATTACTGAACCGAAGCTTTCCTTCTCCGGCAAACTCTCCTTCTGGGTTGCTGCGACGAATCCCATCGTGCGCACTAGGCGACCTTTCGGATTCCTTCCTTTCCACGGACCGCAACGGTCCTCCCGTGCGAGTCCTTCTCTCGGTCAGAGGATTTATCCTTTTTCCCTTCACCCACGACTGCGATTCGTCGCTTGCTAGGACGCTAGTCGTGGCCCCGCTCTCTGAGAGCAGTTAATACGACGAAACACGACGCACGACGCACGGCGCACCACGTGCTCAACGCTCCACAGTCTTGTAACGAGTGATTTGACGAAGTCCGTTTAACAATAAGTTCGCGGCTGTGATAAATAATAAATTCTGTGACGCCTCTAATTATCGAAGTTACACCCACACACGGTCCCGCGGCTATCCCTATTCCACGTGAACTAGCTTACTCGTTCCATCGCGAACAGTTCGCGAACATGAAGGCTGACGCGAGACTTCGGCTGCGGCGGATCACATAAAACGATGGGTTCAAGCTAACAGTGACAGCAACGGGAGTGGGGACAGTGATGAGAAACCTACGACCATTGAGGCCAGTTGTCCGCTACGGGGCAGTTGGGTGTAGGATAGAGTGCAAAAGCGATGCGTGCCCTACGTGTGTGTGTTTGTGCGCGCGTGTATGTGCGTATGTGCGAATGCATGGTAACAGAGCGGTTCTTGACCGTCCGGCCCAACGTCTCCGTTGTTAAATGAACGCGCTATCATCGTGCCGGGCCAAGCGACGCACAGTGTGTTACTTCGGCAATCTAGGTGGACAAAAGTCCAAAAATGAAGTTCTTTTTTTTAAGTGGACGCTATTGCGTGTGTTCAGAGGGATATTAGGTAGTCTTGAAACCGAAACAGTTTACTCTCTTGCCTTCAACACAGGGTGTTGGGACATGTTTGAACCCACCCGTATTCATCTTGCAAATGAATGGTCTGCGCTCGTCATTCTCAGTTCGTTCTGTTTACCCGTAAATTCCGGAAAAGTGGCAAATCTTCCTGGTTTTTTTTTTATTCATACCGAATTGTACCTTCAATATGGTATGTTCTGCTAGTTTTTCTTACATAAATATCAATTGTTTTTATGCAGTTATTGTTCTTCAAAGTGTGGGCTCCACAAGACGAAATATTCGTTTACTACATGACATTGAGGTTAACCTTTTCTTAGTTATTCCGCAAAATTCCAACTAGATTCTTTTATAGACTTAATCTATGAGCATTCAAGTACCAAAAACTGTAAAAACATTCTGCGCATTCTTGCGCTTTTGGTAGAAACTGAATATTTTTTATCTGTGTGTAGAATGAGCACAAATGCGAAAAAGGCCATATTTGCCAGCTATGTTATCATTCATAATTTGTTAAGAATATATTTTTGAACTATAATTGCTGTTTTGTTCATATTACATTAGTTAATGTAGAACAAATTACATAATATCTAAATTTATAATTATTTTTAAAAATGTTTTTTTTTTTGGGCTCAAAATTTCTTTCTCACAAGGTTATTTTCTTTTCATTTTGACAACTTACAGCTGAAAAAAAAATAAAAATCATATTCAAGCACCAAGACGGTACTTTTGTCCCGCTAGATTGCCAAAGTAACACACTGTGCGACGTTACGAAAAGCTAAGGTACCTTGGTGTGCTCCGGCCATCCCTCCCCCTCCCACATATGTCTCACCCCATTCCTCTATCTCTTCCCCTCCGTACTTCCATGCCTCGTTCGGTGCGCCGTCCTCACCTATTGCCTTTCCCTCCTTGAGCCTCCTCGTCACTCTTCACACTTCCTCTTTCTCCAACTCGCTCTCCCCGTCCTCTCCCTTAACCCTCTCTTCCCCCCAACTGTACTCTTTCCTCCACCCCTCCCAGCAGTCCCATAAAATAAGCCTTCCACTCCTATATCCCTATCTCCTCGTTTATCCTTCGTCCCCTCCTTCTCTGCTCTTTTATGACCCCCCACATCGCCCTCTCCGTCCTCGCCTCCCCTGCCTTCCTTATCATTCTCTCTCTTTCCTCTTCCTTTTTCCTCTCGCACAGCTCCTTGTACCTCTCTTCTTCCTTCTGAATTTCTCTCCCTCTTCCTTTCCCCGCATTCTTGGTCCCACCACCCCCTTTTCGCCTTCTTTCTCCTCTCCCCTCCCCTTTGCTGCTATTCCTTCAGTATCTGCCTTATCGTTTTTCCTAGACCCTCCAGCTCCTTTTGACCCCCCCCCCGCCTGTTCTACCTTCCATACCCTTCCTGAATCTCTCTTCTCCTTCCTCATCCCAACTTCCCCTCGCTGTTCCCTTGACCCCGCCCCCCCCCCCACACTTTCCTCCTCTCTCTTCCGCCATACAGCTAAGGGTTGATGGTCGGAGTCCACCATCTCCCCTACCTCCAGCCTCATTACCATTTCCCTTGCCCTTATTCCCCCTATTACATAATCTATTACTGTGTTTCCTTTTCCTCCAGTGAATGTATATTCACACTCTTCGCCTCCCTCCGATCCCCCCCCCCCGTTATTACCCACCCTGTTTCTTCTAGGCACTCTACTAGTATTATTCCCTCCCTATTAACCTTTTTATCCTTCGATTTCCTTCCTCCTTCTTCCTCCTCCCCTTCCCCGACTCATCCTCCCCTCGAACCCGTTCTCGTATTGAAGTCCCCTACTACCAACGTGGTCCCTTTCTCTTCCTCCCTCCCCATCCACTACCTCAGCCCTTCTAATTTCCTCTCTAAGTCCCCATTCACGTGCACCCCCATGATCCTCCATCTCTCCTCACCTATCGTCATTCCCCACCCGCAACTTCCTTCTTCCGTTCTTTCCTCGTCTTCCTCCAATGTCCCTAGTCTCCTTCTTATTCCTCTCATCATCCCCCCGCATGCCCTTCCTTTCCTGTTCTCCTCTTTGCATGCCTGGCTTCCCATTCAAACTTCTTCGGCACCTTTTCTTTCACCTTTTCCCATCTCTTCTCCTCCAGCCACATATCTCTTAACACCACCAGTTCCCTATCTCTTGCCAGAAAACCCCGTTCTTATTCTCTACCCCTGCAACATTCAGAAGGCCAATTTTCACTTCTCCTCTCACCCCCCCCCCCCCGTTTCCCCCATCCTTCTTCCTCACTCTATCCTATCCCCCCCCCCCCCAATATCCCCCTTCTTCCGCCCTGGTTTCCTCCCCCGTTTTTCCCTCTCAACACCTCTCTTCCTCCTCGTTCCATCTCCACCATGTTCCCTTTATATATACCTTTCCGTATCCCACCCACACGCTTTTTCCCTTACCCCTCTCTTCTCTCGCCACTTCCTCCAGTTTCCACCTTATCTTCCTTTTTTTCCACGTCAAATCGTCCTCCATCCTTATTCCCTCAGCTTTCCTCTCGCCACCATTACTCACACTCCCTTTAGTATCCTTTTAACTCCCCCCTCCCCTATCCTCTTCCTTTCCTTTTCACCCCCTTACTACTACGTTGTTCCTCATTTCCTCTATCTCCTTCCTCTCCTCTTTCTATTCCATTCTCCTCAGCTTCTCTTTGATCTTCTCCATATCCCCCCCCCCCCATTCCCCTTGTTTAGACTCTCTACCCTCCCTTCCATTTCCGCAATCCTTCTCTCAATCGCCTCCTTCTCCTTCCCCCATATTTCCTCTCCCTCCTTCAATTGCCCCCTTAATTCCGCGATTATTTCCTCTTTTGTTTCCCTCCCTTCTTTCTCCATGTGCATTTTCGACACTTCCATCGTCTGTGCCAGCGCCACCTTCATTGCCTCCATCATCTCCTCTCTCAGCTCTTCCTTCATATCCTTCCAATCCCTCCCTTGCGGTCCTTTCTCCTCCTCCCCCTTTACCCCTGTACTCCTAGGCGACCTCTGTGGCCTCTTTCCTATTTTAAAAACCCAGTCTTCCTTCTCCTTCACTCTTTCCCTCCTCTACCTCTCTTTTCCTTTTCCATGCTCCCTAGATTTCCTCTTCTAATCCCCAGCCCCATTCCTAACTCTTTCCCCTTATCCATATCGTACTCCGCTTTCCTTCTATTCTACTTTACCGGCTTCCTCTTGCTATTTCCGTCTCTGTCTCCCTCTTTCCTTCATAGGTGTCTTTGCGTGCACACCTGTCCACCTGCCTGCTCGCTCGTCTGTCCCCCCGCTGCCCCTGCCGCTAATCTTTCCACGAATCTTCCTAACCTCACCTTTCCGCCCACTTTTCTCGTTCCCCTGCTCCTCTTCCCTGCCCACCCTTCTCTCTACCCACACTAACACTCCTCCCTCTTACCCTCCACTACTAGCACCCACCACTCCCACGCTCCCCACTCTCTCCTTCTTCCTTTCTCTCACACTGTTGTCACACACTCAATTCTCCTTTCTCACCTCTCATGCACTGGAAACGGAAGTTGTTTTGAATGCGCTTTACAAACAAATTTTTTGCATTTACTGCACATGGTCGTAAATTTGGAGTCCGACTTACGACAGAAGTAGCACCCACCACGTTTTCTAGAAGTAGAACTAAAGGTGGTAGGATTTACTTCTGTTGGCGTATTTATGTTTTGTCCGGCAGCCTGAAGGGCTTGTCGGACATGCTGGTTACCTCAGACATTTGCATTTGTTGTCCGATCTGCAATATTTGCGGAAATCAATTGTTTTACTAGCTTTTCCAAGAAGAGCTTTCTATGGTGTCGGATGGACCTAGCTGCCGCTTCCCATTCAGGACTTTTTACAAGCCAAATTTTTAAGGCGTTATATGCGGCAATATCAAGAAGATGCATCAAAATCGCTTCGTGTACATCTGCGGCACGAATACTCTCCAACTAATTTATCCAGTGTGTCCACGCCGCTTTTTGTGGAATTATAATATTGAATTATTTCCGGTTTCAATTGTGGTGTGTCAATTGATATGCGGTATTTGTGATGCAAACTGAGCAAAAGAGTTACGCATTTCCGTGGTTTCAGCACGTACGAAACGAGAGTCAATTTGCGCGTGAATAGAAAATGGAAAGAATAAATGGGCCGTCTGTATGTCTGTGTGAGTATTTTCGGCAAATCTGTCTGAGAATGCCGCGACGCCGGACGAATCATCGTCGCGGCATCCTCAAGGCGGCCTTGTAAGCGCGCCCAGGTACCGAGCCCTTCGCCGCTTTCCCTTTTTGACCACCCATATCGTACCGAGGGATACTTTACGACGTCCGGGTAACCAGAAACTGACAGATAGCGAAGTACATGCAGCTGTGGCGACATCTGAGTGTACACAGATGTCCAGATAGCCTAAATACCTAGAGACTCCCTTACCAAGAAGAGAGACGTCTTGGAGGACGCCTTCGCCCTTCTCTGGGCTACCAACGCAACCCCCTCTTCTCACAAACCGTAGATATAAGAAGCATGTTCTACGCTGCGAGTTTAGTCTTAGTCTACATTTTAACACCGAATCTCTGCCAGTAACTATATTCATTCTTAATAAAGTATTCATTATTATATTTTATTTTATGTCGTCTCATTGATTCGCGCTATCACGACAGCCTGAGGGCCGGCTCACACGCGGAACCATGCGAACGCGCCATTAACCCTCGGACCACCAGACTGGGTATATTTTACCCGAGCCTGACGAATGGCAACCCTTTCTACGCCGGTATGTCGATAATGTCACTGGCTACAAACGTAGCCATGTTGCGGAAACTGTAGAATGACAGATACCGACTCAGTGCTACTAGTGTCGGTTGGAATTAAAGCTGGCATTACACTTTTCGGTTTCCTTTCAGCGCGCCAGACATATACAAGGGTGATCACGCAATTTGCACACCTGTATAATTTGTAAAGTAAAGTTGAAAATCTTCGAAACGTCTCCATCAATAAACCGAAATTATACATTACATAACGCATCCTGTAAAAAAACTGTACAAAGTTGATGTACACAATTTTCCCGTACGATGCATACTTTACAAGTTATACAGGTGTGCAAGTTGCGTGGACGTCCCTGTATATAGTTTGACAGTGTATGAAATGATGAATTTTACACTTATATGTACGTATTGTACTATATCAGGGGTCGGCAAACTACGGCCCGCGGGCCAAATCCGGCCCGGCACCTGTTTTTAATCCGGCCCGCGGGTTAACATTGCTTCTTAAAATAAAAAAATGAAAATTTGATTGTTGTCTTCAACTATCGTGCATTGCCGAGATAGTGCGCAGTCAGGCATTGCCAGTCCCGGCGCGCTGTGGTGTTTTGTTATTTTCATTTTATTTTATTTATTCCCCACTGTTTCCATGACACTCTCAAGTATAGGCGCCCTTTTCTCGCCAATTAAGTTTGCGTGCATGCGTCATTGTTGCGGGGCGGGGAAGCATCGACTGTCTTTTGTCACGCTGCGACACGTGAGGCGACGCATAGCGTGATCTCGTCAGTCTGGCAAAGAAACGTGATAAGAGTCGGTCAGCAAATTGTATTCGTCAGTAAAGTTCAGTAAATCCGAAATCTGTCTGTCGGTTCAATCTGTGTGTCTATCTGTTCAGTCTGTCCGTCTGTCCCTTCCGTATCCGTCAGTCTGAGTCTATTTTGAAAGTAAGGCCTACATAAAACCAGATATGAAGAGAAAAGTGGACTTTGAATGTCGTACTTTTAAAGCTGAATGGAGTGTGAATTATTTTGTCATAGAAATAAATGATAAAGTATCATGTTTATTATGCCATGACACAATAGCTGTGTGGAAAGAGTACAATATACGTCGTCATTATCAAACTAAGCACGCGGCACAATATTCAAATCTCACAGAAAATGAACGATTGATCAAATTGGAAAGTTTAAAACGGAATGCTTCATCACAACGCAGTTTATTCGAAAAAATAAAAAATACTAATGAATCAGTTACTAAAGTCAGCTTACGAATAGCTCATTTATTAGCCACGAAAGGGAAACCATTTACAGATGGTGAATGAATGGTGAAGAAATGTGCCCAGAAAAAATGGATTTGTTTCGATCTGTCAGTCTTTCGGCGAGAACAATTGGTAGAAGAGTTGAGGACATTGGGAGTCACATCAAGAGTCAATTAATAGACAAGGCAAAAAATTTTAAATGGTTTTCGTTGGCTCTTGATGAGTCGACAGACATTACTGATACTGCCCAATTGCTGCTGTTTATTCGAGGGGTTGTTACGAGCCAAGGCGTGTGGCGAGTGTTTTTAGGCACAAGCCTGATATGGTTGCGTGATAGGTTATCGGTATGGTAGGGATTCCTTTACTCAGGACTGTCCTAGGGATTGGTAATAGAGAAAACAGCGGCGGCCACGACGTGAATGCGTCGGGAAGGGCTGTTTTCGACGGAAGTTCAAGAGCAGAGGCGGCCACGACGCGTATACGTCGGGAAGGTCTGTCTTTGAGGAAAGGTGGTTAAGAACAGCGGCGGCCACGACGCGTATACGTCGGGAAGGGCTGTCTTAGGAGGATCGAATGTTTAAGAGAAAACAGCGGCGGCCACGACGTGAATGCGTCGGGAAGGGCTGTTTTCGAAGGAAGTTTAAGAACAGAGGCGGCCACGACGCGTATACGTCGGGAAGGTCTGTCTTTGAGGAAAGGTGGTTAAGAACAGCGGCGGCCACGACGCGTATACGTCGGGAAGGACTGTCTTAGGAGGATACAGTGTTTATAGCAGAGGCGGCCACGACGTGAATGCGTCGGGAAGGTCTGCGTCAGAAACACCGGATTGGATTAGGGAAATATGACTCGTAATTGATTCTCCTCGAGCGGTTGTGGAGAATCTGTGGGTTCTCTGATCTATCACGAATTTAAGAGTTATGTTGGAAGGTAATGAATTTGGTATGAAGTAGCACAATTACTACGATTAACTTTGGTATATTGTAAGATGTAAAATATATACAATGAAAAAGTGTAACGATTGAATTGGAATTGAAATTAGAATTACTTACAAACTACTAGCTGACAATGCTAGGCGAATAGTTTCTTATACTATATTTGCTCCGAAGGGGACTAGTACCCGTTCTGGCAGTGAGTTTTAGGCAAGAACTCTACTTTTATATTGCAAGGAGTTAGGCTCGCTTGCAACAGAGTGCTCAATAGAGTTGACTCTAGAATTTTGCTCGAAAGGGAACTTGAGCCCGATCTTGGTGACAGTACTTAAGAGATGAACGTGAAACCCGAGTAGTCAATAGACTACGGCTCGACTTTACAGAGTTGACTCCCGTGGTAAGACTGCAGTTGAGCTCGCTGCAGCTCGCCTTTTTATACCCGAAATCTTGAAGAAAATACGTGTGTCTGAGAGAGATGAAGATAGGTGAAGTTAGTGGGAGAACTGCTCCCACTGCCAGGACGTGCTATCTTACTATCTAAACAAGGGCGGTAGGGACTCCAAGAGGAGGCTACGTTGAGTCCGTAGGAACGGAGGAAAACGGAGGGTCCGTATGTAACAGGGTCAATAGTGATTTTGAGATTACTGAAGAATTAGCTTCTATGAATAGTCTGCATGGAACAACCACAGGCGAAGTTATCTTCAAGGAAGTCGAGAAAACGCTAACACAGTATAATTTGCAATGGAATCAATTAAAATGTGTCACAACTGATGGTGGTAAAAATATGTGTGGAACGGGGAAAGGATCAGTTGGACAAATTTATAAGGCTTGTGAAGAAGCTAAATGTTCAAAACCTTTGGTAATTCACTGCATTATTCACAGCAGGCTCTTTGTGGGAAACACCTCAATCTGGCATGTGTTATTGAACCAGTTGTGTCAGCGGTTAACTTTATTCGTTCTCGTGGACTTAACCACGTCAGTTTCGTGATTTTTTATTCGAGATTGATGCCGAATATCTTGACTTACCCTACCATACGGCAGTTCGAAGGCTCAGCAATGGAAAAGTTTTATTGAGATTCTTTGAACTCAGAGCAGAAATAGAAATTTTTCTAAATGAGAAAAACTGTCCACTACCACTATTATCCAACAGTGAATGGCTATGGAAATTAGCATTTGCTACAGACATTGTGGGATATCTTAACGAATTTAACTTAAAATTACAGGGAAAAACAGAGCTCATATGTGAAACATATTCTATCGTAAAATCATATCGCCAACAATTTGCATTGTTTGAAACACAAATTACAGTAGCTAAGTTCGATCATTTTCCATGCTGTCAAAAACTTCGAACATTAGAGAAATCCCCATTCCCAACAAAATTTGCGGCGGATATATTTTCTGTACTTAAAGTACAGTTACAACAGCGTTTTTCGGATCTTGATGCAAGTGCAAGAGACATTTCTATATTTCAAAATCCATTTGGCTGTACAATTGAGGAGCTTCCGTCAGACCTTCAATTGGAAGTGATTGATCTGCAAAATGATGATATGCTAAAAATGATGTTTAAAGAAATGGATCTAACCCAATTCTATAAATATCTTTCGGAAGATAAATACCGTCAATTAAAATCATATGCACGGGGATTTATATCTGTATTTGGAAGTACTTACCAATGTGAAAGGACATTTTCGAAAATGAAGTATGTCAAATCGCAACATTAACAGATGAGCATTTGCAAACAATTTTAATGATAGGAACTACTAATTTCGAACCCCAGTATGATGAAATATTATCCCAGAAAAAACAATTACATTCATCGCATTAGTACAAAATTTACTTAACCGGTTCTATAATGTGTTTATTAATTAATGGAAATATTTTATTCGTCTTTTTTTTGTAATTGTTACCATGTGATTAAATATTATGTAAAAATATAACTTCCTAATACAAAAAATGTTTAACCTGTCTTTTTTTGTTGCTCTATGAATGAGAAGAATTACCATTGTAAATATCTTCGAGTTTGCTACTTGGCCCGCTGAGCCTAAAAACATTACGATCTGGCCCATTCTAAAAAAAGTTTGCCGACCCCTGTACTATATCATAAATACACAAATCATATTTGCAAAATTTTCTGAAAATGATACTATTTCCCTTATTACTTTTATCCTTTATAATAGTTGAAATATGACTGTGGTTTATTTTATGATGCATAACTAACTGAGCCATTTAACACACACACACACACACACACATACACACACACACACACACACACACACACGCACGCACGCACGCACGCACGCACGCACGCACGCACGCACACGACTCCGAGCGCTATCCATGATGCCGCTTCCGGCAACACTGCACGCTTCCTAACTTCTGTCATATATATTGTTTCATCTCTTCCGCGATTGAACTCCGCGAAATCATGCAACGTTGGTTACCCGGCAGCGCTCAGCAGCGCTGAGTCGTTAACGGATTTTCGCGTGTTGCCAGTGCTTTGTGCGCCGCGGAAAGCCATGTGGCACGATGGCAAGTGGTCCAAGTGGACACAGTGCGCGTCGCGAAGATGTGAACGTATCCTGCACGATTCACCAGGATGACAGTGACAAAGACACCAGTGATAGTGACAGTGAAAGTGCACTCAGTGCGGCCAATAGCGACAGTGAATTTACTGATAAGGCACCCGAAGATAACGCGTCCGTGGGCGACGCATTTTCAGGTTCCGAAAGCGACGACGCGAATGATCCTACAAATCATGTAGTGTCTGGTCGCACCTGGAAATCCGTCGCTCCTCGAAACATCGATATGCGGTCAAGTATTTCTCGGGAACCAGCATTAACATCAAAGAGTGAAAACGTGGCAACAATGGAAGATTATTTCCACCTTTTCATAAATGATGAGATAATGAATTGTATCCTGACAAATACTAATAAACGAGCGAGTCATTATTGTAGAACACACTCTGGACAGTTGTACGCGACAAAGGCGTAAACGAGGGATGCTGGAATGTACTGAGGAGTATTTCGGGGGAAAACTTAGGCGCGTTTAGCAGTATGGTCCAGAATCATTTATTGGGTAGTCACACGAGATAAAAACCGAAAGGCAATAATACTATAACCCGGATATTTACACGCACTTATGTTTAAATTACTCTAATTTTTGGCTAAACGCGGAAAACACATACACACGCGCTGGTATAACTAAAGTAAACTAAAAGGCAACTTATACGTGCAATGAATAAACAATAAGAGATGAGGTAGGAAGGCTGGAGCTCGCACAACGGCAGACCGCGGCGATAAACCCCGAAGTGATCGGAAATAAAGGGCCGTAGCGGATACTACGGAATCCTTTACTCTCTAGGAGAAGGCAGGATAGAGAGCGATTGCACAAAAGGCGCACGCGGTGATACGTCGCCGCAATCACAGGAAGGCAGGTGTTTTCTGCTGTGAGCACAACAGAACGATGTAGAGAATTCCTAATGCACGTGCAACTAAACTTGAGACACAAGAGTACTGCCAGTACGTTTGGAAGATGTCGAACGACTAACTAAACTCGTTACATTTTAAACGTGCGAGGACACCGAAAGGACGCCGTCTCCCCACTCGCTTGTCCTAATTAAGCCAATTAGGATCAATGTTTTTGTGGCGGAGACGGCGTTAGGTGTAAGCGCGTGACGGTCACGGTCAAACACCTTGCCGCGTTGCGGATATCGCTATACATTATTATACAACAGTCGTGGACAGAGGTAACGCGTAACGTATTGAAAGCATTTTTCGGCATTTTATTGATGACAGGCCGATTTAGAGAATCGCGTGAAGATCTATCGGATATGTGGCGCAATGACCCACTAACATCCCGCTCGTTTTATGCAGCATCGATGTCGCAAACTAGATTTACGAATATTTTAAGATTTATCGACGATTACGAAACGAGAATCGACAGGCAATCCGCGGATAAATTAGCACCGATTCGCGAAGTGTCCGACCTCTTTGCGGCGAATTGTCGGGAATGTTATGAAGCCTCCGATAAAGGCACAATTGATGAACAACTAATGAAATTTCGCGGTCGTTGTTCTTTCAAAGTATTGAAACCGTACCGGGTGTCGGGTAAGTAGTGAGCGTGTGCACGGACGCGAGTGGTTTCAGATTCGCGTTCCGGCCTTCCGCGTTGGAGGGAATCGGTCCTCCTTCGTGCGGGCGGGTTCGTCCTGAACGTTTCGCGGTCGCGGCTTTAAGAAGCGTTCGCGGTCGCAGTAGTCAGAGCCGAGAAGAGTGAATCGGGAAATATATATTTGTATGTCGAAGATCGTTTTTATTTGATGTGATGTTTTATTACAGTTCGTGTATGTATGGTCGGTTTGGTAGTCTACAACGTATATCGCGTCGGTGATCGTATGCGCGTATGTCGCAGGTTGTCTTTGATCTTTTTAGAATGAAAGTCAGTGTAGGTAGGATGTCAGATCAGGGATTGTTCTTTCGACTAACCACTCGTATCCGTGACCGGTACCGAGAGCGGGGATGGTATACCGTGTCAGTCGTCAGAGGTTCACGAATTACTCGCAGCCGTGGCCGGTGCCTAGAGCGGGGGAGGCTTACGGTAACCGTGGGGGAGACGATCTTTCAAACTACTCACTGCGGAACGAAGGCCGGTACCAAGAGCGGAGAGAGTTACGGTGAGAGTTTTCAGATTGTCGAGGCGTTTTTGGTGTAGGACGAATTAGACGTTTTCCACGAATCACACGCAGCCGTGGCCGGTGCCGAGAGCGGGGGAGGCTTACGGTGACCGTGTAGGAAATGCTCTTTCAAATTACTTGCTACGTAACGAAGGCCGGTACCAAGAGCGGAGAGAGTTACGGCAAGAATTCTTAGAGTATTTAGGTAGGTGTTGGATGGTGAAGTTTTCTGTTGTCGTTTACGAATTACATGCAGCCGTAGCCGGTGCCGAGAGCGGGGGAGGCTTTCAGTAACCGTTTAGAAAACAGATTTAATGTGAGATGACAATCATTCGCAAACGCAGCCGTGACCGGTGCCAAGAGCGGGGATGGCTTACGGCGAAGATTGAGTGATGAATGTATGGCGATGATGTAGGAGGATAGTTGTATAATCTAATTTTAACTGAATTTACTTTATTAAATTGAATTGAATTGAATTTATTGAATTGTATGTTATGTATGCAAATTGGCGAGTCAAGCTAGTCGAGTGCGTAGATAGGCTATACCGCGTGTATGCGACAAACGCGGCTGTGCATTACTAACCGCGAACCCTCGGTGGGCGATCGTAGTCTTTGAATCGGTAGAGGTTCTGTCTGTGCAAAAGTCTTCCCTAGCGTCTTGGATCGTACGTCGTTCGATACCGTCAGTTATATGCGTGATCTACGGGACTCGATACTCGGAAGGATCACTCTTGGGATCTCTTCTACAAGTGTAGGCTCGAAGTAAATCTCGCCTCGAGTGGCTTGTCTTCTCGCCTTTTATACTCATTTTGGTATAGGGGAAGGTTCCACTCGAGCGCGTATACTCTCCGGTGGGAGTCGCTTCTCCTCGTTTGCCGGAGCTCATTTACCGTTATGTCTTATTCTAATAATGAGATGATTGACAATGAAATGAGTGAATGTCGCTGTGATGTGTGTTTGTGTCGCGTTTACATGTATGCGTAGATATTTGTCGCGTGTACATTGCTTGTCCGTGTTCTATATGTCTTGAGTATGTCCGTGAGTCTAGGCTGGGTAGTATGCGTAGATGTTTGTCGCGTGTATAACGCTTGTCCGCGTCTTATATGTATTGTGTATGTCCGAGAGTCGAAGTCGAGTGGTGTGCGTTCGTGCGTGTACGGGCTAGGTCGAGTGAGACGGCAGGTAAGTAAGAAGAGGATAGCGCGAAAATAAGACTGTGAAGTAGATAGAGTGAAACAGGTAAGTAGAGAGAGAATCGCGATGTCTAGACTACGGCTAGTGAAAACAGAAAGAAAGACGGCCTTGAAGTGAAAAGAAAGTATGTAGTAAGACTGAAAGAAGTGATCGGAGTATGTGTATGTTAAACAAGGAGAAACTGCTGTATTGAATCCGGTAAATCAGTAATATTTCCCGTGCACGTGCGAACGTTTTCAGTGATCTTATCTGGGCGGCACTTTTGTACGGTTACAGTATATATGCCAAGTAAACCCGGCAAATACGGCGTCAAGGTATAGACGCTTTGTGATGCCAAGACCAATTATTGCTGTAATCTGCAAATTTATTTAGGCAAAATCGCGAATAATCCGGAAAAGGGGCAGGGGCCACGCGTTGTAAAAGATCTCGCTAATTTTTGGCAAAGTTTTTGGCGGCCTATTACGACCGACAATTTCTTTACGGACATTACTTTAGCTCAGGACTTACTGGCACAGGGACTTTTTCTCGTTGGCACGATGAGGAAGAATAGGACAGATTTACCGAAAATACTGACACAGACATACGGACGGCCCATCTATTCTTCCCATTTTCTATTCACGCCCCAATTTACTCTCGTTTCATACGTCCCAAAACCGCGTAAATGCGTCACTCTTTTGTCCAGTTTGCACCACGAAGACCGCGTATCAAATGATACACCAAAATTAAAGCCACAGATACTTGAATATTACAATTCGACAAAAAGCGGCGTGGATACACTGGACAAATTAGTCAGAGAGTACTCGTGTCGCAGATGTACACGACACTGTCCGTTTGCGATAGCGATGCATTTTCTCGATATTGCCGCATATAACGCGTTTAAAATTTGGATTCTGAAAAATCCTGAATGGGAAGCAGGAGCTAGGTCCATCCGACACCGCAGAAAGCTCTTCTTAGAAGGGCTGGCAAAAGAGTTGATTTCCGCAAATATTGCAAATCGGGCAACAAATCCAAATGTCTGGGGTAACCAGCATGTCCGGCAAGCCTTTCAGGCCGCCGGACAAAACATAAATACGCCAACAGAAGTAAATCCTACCACTTCTGGTTCTACTTCTAAAAAACGTGGTAGGTACTATTTCTGTCGTAAGTCGGACTCAAAATTTACGACAGTATGCTTGAAATGTCAAAAGTTTATTTGTAAAGCGCATACAAAACAACGGTGTAGGATGGAGTTTGAAGGAATAGGATTCGCTGGGTTGGGTTCTAAGGACAGAATATTTCTGTTTTATGTTAGATACATTTTGTTCTTACAGATGTGTCTCAATTATTCATTGGACAACGCCGATGGCTAACAACGAATTATTGACGGACTTTACAGTTTTGATCTCTAACGGGCGTACGGCTAGTTTGAAACCGCTCTTTCCCAGCACAGAATTTCTAACCCGAGAAGTCTACTCGTATCCCTATATCTGTAACAGGCGGCCGGTTTATTTCAACCGTCCTTTCCTATTCCATGGGCGGCCGATAACCAGGTTTCGTCCTTTCCCATGGAAACTACCTATCTGGCTTCCATGGGCGGCCGATAGCAATGCTTCGTCCTCTCCCATGGAGCTATCCTATCTTGCTTCCAGGGGCGGCCGATAGCAATGCTTCGTCCTCTCCCAATGGAGCTGCCCTATTTCGCTTCCATGGGCGGCCGATAGCAATGCTTCGTCCTCTCCCATGGGGCTGTCCTATTTCGCTTCCATGGGCGGCCGATAGCAATGCTTCGTCCTCTCCCATGGAGCTAATCTGTCTCGCTTCCATGGGCGGCCGATAGCAATGCTTCGTCCTCTCCCATGGAGCTATCCTGTCTCGCTTCCATGGGCGGCCGATAGCAATGCTTCGTCCTCTCCCATAGGATTTGCTCAAAGTTTACCGCGGGCGGCCGATGGTCTTACCTCGTCCTCTCCCGCAGGAATACTAGAGGACGAGTCGCAGTCGGGAATCGGCATTTATATTACTACGTTGCTAGGCTTCTACGTATGATTAACAAGCTCCGTAGCTGTATTGGATGCTGCGTCTTGGTTCATATGCGCGCGGTACATGTAATGCTCTGAAGTTATCCGGATTCTTCTAGAAGCTTCGAGACGCTTCTCGATGCTTCTAGGCGCTTCTAGATGTTTCGATACGCGGCGGCTCGGGTCAATGCCCTGACGCGATTGTTGGCTTTTCACGATTTCTCGGAATCGCTAGGTGCGGACGCTGCTGCGTCCTTGGTCTCGTTACAACGGAAAATTACATGCGTAAATTGTACAGATGAAAACTGAAGCATTTTCTTGTTGTTTTCTATGCGATTTCGGGTAAAATAGCATATTTGCGGAAAGCAATTAGTTACGCAACAACCGGCCTCGTGTACAAAATATAGATTTAAATTGCACAGATCCATTTGTAAAATTATATATAATAGTGTAATTATAATAGGAGTGATGTATGTGTGTGCGAGCGAGCGTGCGTGCGTGCGTGCGTGTGTGTGTGGAGCCGAGCGGTGAAGACGGCGGCGAAGAGGGCGACGGCGCGAAGAGAACGACGGCGCGAAGAGGAGGTCGACGGCGCGAAGAGGAGGAAAAATGAAGAGCCACGAATTGCACCGTAGGGGTTTTAGTCGGTAAAAATCCGGCACTATCCCGCACTGTTCCTAGTAGTGCGGGTGTCTTTTGAAGATTTCACCCATGTTAAACAAAAAAAAAAAAGTGGGCAAGGCGTGGGTGCGATGACTACAACGGATCTCTGGATGCCAATCTTATCAACGTCGATCTTTGTGGAAGAGCGTTATTGCATAGTACATAAAAAACTAGGAATTTAACACCAATACATTTTGTCATATGTGTATAAACAAATTGTAATGAATCTGTCAACTAGTTGGTAACATCAGAAAAGTGTAGGTAGCCGCAAATTTCTATATTGCTCGAAAAATATTGTAAATAATTTATAAACAAATTGTTAACAATTTATAAACATACATTGCAATGTTGCAAAAATGTGCGTACGCAAAATATTAAATTTTGCTTCAAACATGTTGGACATATTATAAACAAATTGTTAACAATTTATAAAAAATACATTGCAATGTTGCAAAAATGTGCGTACGCAAAATATTCAATTTTGCTTCTAAAATATTGTAAATAATTTATAAACAAATTGTTAACAATGTATATAATATTTGGAAGCATCAAGAAGAATCATGTATGTGGTCAGAAAGAACGATTTTCGTGGAATAAATAATTCAAGTGTAAACACTGCTTTACTTTCTTGCCCTGTAGTTTCTGTAACGAGTGACTTCACCCGCATACCCGTGTAGAATGGGTTGCCATGCTTCAGGCCTGGGTCGAATCTACCCATCCAGTACGCGCTATCGCGATTCTATTTTCCGGTAGTCCGAGGGTTAAACTGCGAGCACGCGCGCGGTTTTTCCCGCCGGTTTGGTCGGCCATTACTTGTTCAGTGACCATCGAGAACGGAGTTCTTTTGCACGATTATCACGGATTTATCTTTGCACACATTGCACTCATTTTTGGATTAACGCATTACAACGGACACACTTACTCACTCACACCACGGATTCACTCGTATTATAACTGCTCACGGTACATCAACATCGAACACTCAGGCTCTGCACGCGGCGCGAACGAGCAAGTGTATCCGTAATAGGTATATCTCATCCTCGGCGATACAATTCATATAATTGGTTATGTTACTCATTTTGTTGTTATGCTTATTACCGTAGGGCACCCTGTAACCGTACGGTTACATACCAAAGCCCCGAAGCGCCGCGTATCGCGACACACACCAGACGCTCCGAACACCGGCGGCCGCCGCCAGAGGGTAACCACTAGCGCCGAGTAGACTCAGAGTTTCGCGCAAGCCAAAGTGGTCGCGGCAACGCTTATGACGGCGGACACGAGCCCACTTCGGGCATCAGTAGGCTTACTGTGAGAGCAAAGCGCCTCCAGTACCAATTGGTCAAAAAAGTAGCTAGTGCGATTGCCCAGCACGTTGCGTCTTGCAACGCCTGCCGAAAGCACCTTTGTCTACTTAGATCATCCTCACTGCAGTAGCAAAGTGCGATTGCCCAGCCCGTTGCGTCTTGCAACGCCTGCCGAAAGCATTTCTTTGTCTACTTACGCCTTTCCTTACTACAGTAGCAAGTGCGATTGCCCAGCCCGTTGCGTCTTGCAACGCCTGCCGAAAGCATTTCTTTGTCTACTTACGCCTTTCCTTACTACAGTAGCAAGTGCGATTGCCCAGCCCGTTGCGTCTTGCAACGCCTGCCGAAAGCATTTCTTTGTCTACTTACGCCTTTCCTTACTACAGTAGCAAGTGCGATTGCCCAGCCCGTTGCGTCTTGCAACGCCTGCCGAAAGCATTCTTTGTCTACTTACGCCTTTCCTTACTACAGTAGCAAGTGCGATTGCCCAGCCCGTTGCGTCTTGCAACGCCTGCCGAAAGCACCTCTTTGTCTACTTACATCTTTCCTCACTACGGTAGCAAGTACGATCGCCCAGCCCGTCGCGTCTTGCGACGCCTGCCGAAAGTACATACGTCTACTAACATCTTACAATACTCCTGCGCTAGCATTGAAATCGTTTTGCCCTCGTAGGACAGCTGAAGCATATCTATACCTGTCAAACTGAGGGGACGACCCAATCGCACAGCACCACTGCATCGTGCAGTGTCCTGCCGAGCGGGTTTTAGTCTTGCCACAGTGCGAATTAACGAAAAGCTTCCGTAAATTATAAGAATCGCTTAAATCCGGTAATCCGCGCCGGCTTATACCGTCGCCGATCACGCGTGACGGCATTCACTTACACATATTCACGCCGCGTCCGTGAGCTCGCCGCGTACATATAAACACTGTATCACCGTACGTTTGAATAAATCTCTCTATATATATATATATATCTATTTCGCCGCTTGTTCCTCACTCACGTTGTCTTACCTTCCTACCAACACTCGCCGTCCAGAGGCCGGACCGGCCATACGACCGTCCGTAACCACGGTCATAACTACTTTAAACATACAAGTGGGCATTGCACGCTCCTTGCAGCCGCCCACTAAAATTCACGGTTACAACCCTTGATCATTATTTTATAATAAAGACTCTGTTAACCCATTCGGTACTACCGCCGCCTATTGGCGGCATCCACCAAACATTCTCTGGGTCCTACCGCCGCCAATTGGCGGCATACGCTAAACGTTCTCTGAGTCCTACCGCCGCCAATTGGCGGCATCCACGGAAAGTTATGTGGGTGCTACCGTCGCCCATTAGCAGTGTTACGTCGCAGCGTAACTTTTTGATTTTTCCTTTCTTTTTAGCATAATTTCTTAATTCAACTCCTTTTTATTTTCCTTATTCCGGCCTCCGGATACGAAATATTCGTATCATGGCTTAGGCCCATCGTATTCGGTGTGCTGTTAGAGTATTAGCTGTAAAATCATGATTATTTCATTTTTCCTCCAGGCCGCGTATACGAAATATTCGTATCATGGCTTATGCCCATCGTATACGTGGTACTGTCGAGCGGTAGTATGTAGTGGAATTCCCTCACCGTGGAATCATACTCGTCCCATTATATATATATATAAGTAGATGTAAGTATAGTTATAAGCGTGCGAGCGGGTATGAATGTGTGTACATAGTATGAGTGTGGGTGTATAGCGTTCCGTAGCGTATCACGTTCAGCGTGTTAAATTTTTAGTTTCTCTCTCTCACAAAATTAAACTATCATTTTCACGGCAATAAGTCATTGCTCGAATATCAACCTAATTTTGTTCAAGGATACGAAGTCAGGAGCGTACGCTGTTAAAATCTTAAATAACTGAGTCAAAGCAATTATACCGCATTTGAAATAAAACTTGATAATTAGAAAAGGATAAACGAGCGAAGAAAGTATCTCGCTGAACACCGAGCAAGCGTCGTAGCGCAATATTTGTACACCGGATCGACCTCTGGTCGACCGTTTCCGCGAATAGGGTGTAGCGGCTCCTCCGCGCGCTTTACGCCGTGCCTCGTTGCCGCGATCAGCGAGAGCGTTTTGCCCTTTGTCCACGGCATACGCGCGTCGCTACGTTGCAGGCTGTCGTCAAGCGGACGACCGTTGCCAGCCGACCCGTTCGCGCCGCCGAAATCCGCTGCCACTCACGGAATGGCAGTCGCGCAGTGTACATCATAATAAAGCACTTATTGATATCCTACGTATTCGTCTCACGTGCACCCCGTCACACGCAATCCTATAAGGGCATGAAAAACAGCCCTAGAGCGAGCCCAGGAGCCGTCTCGCGACGGATTTCTCTGGGCAGTTGGCTGTAAAGTCGCGTGGTGCGTAGTCGATTGTTCGAGGATATCTTAGATATCACTTTATTTCGAGCCTAATAGTGCATATTCTTCTTGCAGTGTGTTACATAAGGACTCAATTATCCTCGTAAAACCATAGTGATAAATTCTGATTATTATTTTGAGATACAGACTCAGTTTTTCCTTTCGTTAAGTGAACAGTGCGAAAGTGTGCGCGTACGTTCTGCACGTGGCCGACAAATTGTGTCGGACGCTTTAAATTAAGTTTCGTTTTGATTTCAATTACATTATTCTTTTCTTTGTACAGTAAATCTTGAACGAACGCGAAAGGTTCCTCGCTCGCGTGGCGATTAAAGTCGGAATTACCTAACGAAATTTAACGAATAGAAGCATTAACTTTCCTGATTTGTCGACCCTTGTAACGGGCTATATCCCGGCCCAATCACATCTGAGCATAGGCAAATCAAGGAGGATCAAAGTACTAAAATTCTATTACGATTCGAAGGTACTATCATCGTTTTACACCAAAACCTGAGAAATTCCGACCGACCTACCGCCGAGAGAGAGAGACATAGAGCGAGAGTGAGAGAGAGAGAGAGAGAGAGACGGATAGAGAGAAGGAGAAAGAGCGCGTGCGCAGACCGAAAGTACACGACCGTAGCTGAAGACCAGCGACACGGTAGGAACCTCCAGTCGCGCCATTCGACAAAATTCTTAACATTACATTGTATGACCATGCCCGAGGCTAGGCCATGGAGAGATCCCACGGGCACGGTCGCTTGACCGTGCAAGTCTTTGCTGTAAAACTTCTCGATTGTGAAGCGTAACCGTTAATTACCGAGAGCGCATCCGTAACCCTTGTAAAGAGCGCTCGTATTAAGGCGCATAATTGTCGCGCACTAGAAGCTGAACATCTCTCATTACTGCAAATAATATCTACTGCAGTAATTCTTTTAGTTGTTTATCAGATTCATAATACACTTCATTACTATTCTTTCTTTATATTAATATTTTTCAGTCCAATATATCTATTTCGTTTTCCCCCTATATTATTCTCTTTGATTTCATTTATGTTGTGACGTCACACCTCATCAAACATTAGTACTGCACCAATCGAAAACATAACCTCGCGAACGATTGGGGACCTGTACGGGTCTTTCGGAGGCACACGAATCCTATTAGTCCTGCAAATAACTAAACGCGATATCATTTTCTAATTAACTTCTCCGATTAGCTTATACATATAAACTAATAATCCCACTCTTCCGGGAAGGGATTAAAATACCATGCAATATTGATCTTCAGTTAGATTACCGTTATTTATTATAACTAAATAGCAAAAATTATTCAAGCGTTACGCCCGGTCGCACGGCAGACCGCCCGCGGATACTCATCGACCGTTCTGACGGATAAAAGTCGTGGAAAAGCCTCGCCCGGACGTAACAGCAGCACCAACGGAAAGTTATGTGGGTATGATTACTCTCTATAGTATGCATTACTTTACTATTCTGTGTTTAAAATTCCCGGCTGTTCTAATCGTTCCATTATAATATATAATTAGTAACAGTCAACGTTCAGACGAACAGTCAACCGCGGAAAACTTCCTCGTCCCACGAATGTATAACCGCGGCCAGGTCCTCCGCACCGAAATGGTTAAACGGACAATGCTGGCCACGTGGCTATATAATCTCTCCACCGCCATAGATCTACTCACTTCACCCCCCCCCCCCCTTCCCCTTCCTTCTATTAACTCCCACTCACTTCCCCCTGAGAATCTTGCGATTTCTCAACACTGTCCTATTCTTCCTCATCGTGCCAACGAAAAAAAGTTACTGTTCCAATAAGTTCTCAGCTAATGTTATGTCCGTAAAGAAATTGCCGGTGGTAA
The DNA here is from genome assembly GCA_963942575.1 of Priocnemis perturbator. Classification (NCBI taxonomy): domain Eukaryota; kingdom Metazoa; phylum Arthropoda; class Insecta; order Hymenoptera; family Pompilidae; genus Priocnemis; species Priocnemis perturbator. Next base: position 11,828,748 of record OZ012652.1, read on the forward strand.
TGGTCCGCAAAGAATTTTTCGAAACATCCACGAAATCTTTCACAACGCGTCTTCCCTGCACTTTTTTGGGATTATTCGCGATTTTTCCTAAATAAATTTGGAAGTTACAGCAGTAACTTATCTTCGCATCGCAAAGCGTCCATATCTTTACGTCGTAGTTGCCGGGTTAGTGACATATACTGTCACCGATATTTCGCGGATCTGGATTCTAGACGGATCGTGAAGTGACACGATGTCCGCGGAATGATTTTATCACTCAGGTGTCCGACCTACACGTGCAGTGGTTACTTATGCACGTGTGCGTGATCGTATTGTCGTGATAGCGCGAATCAATGAGACCACATAAAATAAAATATAATGATGAATACTTTATTAAGAATGAATATAGTTACTGGCAGAGATTCGGTGTTAAAATGTAGACTAAGACTAACGTCGCAGCGCAGAACGTGCTTCTTATATCTACGGTTTGTGAGAAGAGGGGGTTGCGTGGGTAGCCCAGAGAAGGGCGAGGGCATCGTCTAAGACGTTTCTGTCCTATCTGGACATTTATGTACACCAGATGAGTCCTTCACTCTCGGGCGGTTTCTATTTACCAGGACGTCGTAAATTATCCCTCGGTACGATATGGGTGGTCAACAAGGGAAAGCGGCGAAGGGTTCGTTTCCTGGACCCGCTTACAGTATTTCGGGTAGAGGGGGACTCGGAAGTTGGTTTTACAATATAATCCACGGGCTAATTGATCCTGTAAGGTATGATTCAATATATTGTTGCGTGGACGCGGGCGAGACATTTACAATGCACAGGAATACGAATCGTAACACAAAATAGTTTAATAACACGTCCGTCTGGTATGAAGACCAGAGACAGACTTCTTGGTTTGGTTACCAACAACAATAACATTCGAACGTCATAAAATCGATTTAACTAATTAACATTATAACATTATGACACAAAATCAATATAGGATTTGTATCTTCGTCGTGGTGTTCTTCGCGCCTTCGCGTCCGTAACACTGCCTCCCCTCGACGGTAACGGACGTCCCGGCCGTATATTATCGTGGGCGTATTTCTTCAGATGCTTCGGTTCAGAAAAAGGCACTCTCAGGTGTAAGCAACAATGGTTCCTCCTGAACCGAAAATGTCATCCCAACATTTGCTCACGGTCCCAAGGGAAAACCATGCCAAAAACCCTGGGCGAGATGACCGCAACACTTCGGCGAAGCTCTTATTAACGAATATCTTGATGACTTCAAACACCCGAACACTTGCAAAACCGCTTGCAACCGCCGGAACATGATCAGAAACGGAACAGGCTGTCGCCAAACCACGGATAGAAGATGATGCATCTTCCATCTGAAACTCAATGACACAACAAAGAACTTTATTGCATAATGCAATTCCCGGAGTGCTCAGCCCGCCGATTCAGAAGTTCGTCCTTTGCTTTTCTTACACCAAGACAGTACCTATGTACCCTCATATTTTGCTAATCTATTGACATGAACTACTTTAAGCCTTCCTTTAGCGGAGCACTGAATTCCGTAAATTATATCATTTATTCGTCTCATTACCAAATAAGGACCTTTCCAATTCGATTGTAATTTCGGACATTTTCCTTTGGTTCTCTGTGGGTGATGTAGCCAGACCTGATCTCCCACATCGAAGGTAATGGACGCATTGTTACAATCATGCCTAAATTTCATTCGCTCGGAACCTCTAATAATTTTTTTCCTAGCTGCACTATGAACATCGGTCAGAATTCTCTTAAGATCTGACACATACTCTATTGAAGAAATTGGCTGCTCAGGGGTAACTCCTCGAAGAAAATCTAACGGCAAACACAATTCTCTTCCATATAACATTTTCGCCGGAGTCTGTTTAGTTGTTTCATGCTCTGCCGAGCGATAAGCTAATAAGAACAAGGGTAACCAATCGTCCCAATCCTTCTGGTGACGTGATACGAATAACGATAGATATTGGTGAATCGTGCGGTTCAGTCTCTCCACTAGACCATCAGATTGTGGATGCAACGGTGTGGTCCTCGTTTTTCTGATCCCAAGTGTCTTTAATACCTCTCGAAATAGATTCGATTCGAAAGAACGCCCTTGATCGGTATGGACTTCGAGAGGTAATCCATGTCTACTGAAAACTTGCGACATCAGAGCCTTTGCTATAATCTGAGCCTGGTAATTTTCTACGGGAATAACCTCTGGCCACTTGGTAAAATAGTCCATGACAACGACGAGGTATTTGTTGCCACCGAACGTCTTCGGATATGGCCTCAATATATCCAAGCCTATTCGTTCAAATGGAGAGCCAGTATTATAGATGTGTAGATCCCCATGTCCTTTCTGTCGCGGCCCTTTCCTTGCTGTACAAGCATCGTACGCCCGACACCAGTCTTCCACGTCGCGTTTCAAACCAGCCCAAAAGAATCTTCTTCTTAATCTGGCCAGTGTTTTATTAATTCCGAAGTGTCCAGCGGTCGAGGAACCATGGGCTTCCTGAAGAATCTCTTCAACCTTGCTCGATGGGACCACGAGTTGAAAGACATCCTTTCGCTCGTCTCCGGATTCCCATTTCTTGAACAATAGCCCGTTCCTGACCCACAATGAGTCCCAAATCTGCCAATAATGCCTGGCCTTTGGACCCATCACCGACACTTCTTCCTTCAACGGACGTTGACTGTGTCTTTTCGCCTCTAGAAAGAACTTTATTACCGGATCGTCCATCTGTAGATCTTGCCATTTCCCTTCCAGGTCTTCGTCGTTAAAACGGATCCTCTTGCACGTGTCCTTGTCGACCGTTGCTCCTTCCTTGTTCTCGGCTTTTCTGCATGATACACAATCTCCACAGGGTTTTCTGGATAAAGCATCAGCATTTGAATGCAACTTGCCACCCCTGCGCACGATTTCAAAGTCATATTGCCCTAACTCCTCTAACCAACGAGCCATTTGTCCCTCAGGTGATTTAAAAGAAAATAACCACTGCAGCGCACTGTGATCTGATCGTATGTTACGTCCTACGTCCTCCACCCGCCTATTCAGTAGCCATACTCTCGCAACGGGTTCACCGCACCATGTACCCGCTCCTTATCGATAAGTCGCGCATCAGCGAAATAAAGATTATCGCCCCGCGTAGAAGTCATTAGAAGGTCGCGGATAAGCAGAATAAGAGCCACCGGAGTTCCTCCACGAAACGCTGACACCCGTCCACGCTACGCGGAGGAACGACCGCGCGCAACAAGACAATAGATGTAAGTCGAAACACAAGAATGCCAACGCCGAACCGACACGCGGGTCAACCACCCAATAACCGATCAGCAATTCTCAATGATAGAGTTCCAAGAATACAAACGCCAATTCCGCGAAGCGCCTTGCGACCGTCAGCAAGATCTACCATTTAAATAGGCTTACAACCGCAGAGCGAGGGCTCTCGAGTCAACCAAGTTCGGCCACGATCAATCTAAATTCGGCAACTCATAAACCAGCGTTCGACTGCGATCATTCTAAGTTGTTCAATCTTTGCGCAGCAAGTAGTGTTACTCATTAAGCGAACCATTGTAAACCAACCAAGTGCACTTCGAGATAAAGCATCCAGTCCACTATCTGAACATTACTTCACACGATTGTGTCCTTCCTGTGCGTCCACACCAATCCACAACCACACACAATCTCACGCATCCAAAGCTGTAGCCATCCGGACACCTCCTTCTTGCATTCCGCGATACGTCAGTGAGCCGCTCCACTGACGGATCAAAACCCTTTCGGTGCGATCACTCCTTCCGTCCGTCCTCGATCCCCGGTATACCCGGTGAACGCAGGGTGCCAAAAACGAGGACGTAACAAGAGGAATTTTCTGGTGACAGCGGTGGGATCTCAAAAGACGGAAAAATCCGATCGCACCCTATTCCCCTCCCACTCGTAAACCAAGTAAGGACAGGATGGCACAGGATCCTAGCACGTCATCGCAACGCTTTCTGTCGCAACGCGAATCGAACGCCTTGCAAGAAAGGACCCAGGCAAAAGAAAAGGAACTCGAACGACGAGACGCTGCGCTACAAGCGTACGCCAAGGAGTTGGACGCGAGAGCCGCAGCGGAACAAACCCGACGACCTTCCATTTCCACGCAATCCGGCGAACTTCCGGATCCTCAGCCGGAGTGGCGCACCGGAGACGCCCCGTGGACCTTCCAAACGACCGACCTGGGGGCACGACTACAAGCCCACCTACACCGAAGGGAAACTCAATCTCACCCCGCTCCCGCGGAACCGACTACGGGAAGCCAACGAAGGCAGCCATCATCTTCCCCGGCGATCAGCCTAGACGACGCCTTCATCAAGAGCAGCCAGGTCGTGCAAGCCTTAGAGGCGGAAGCAAGCCGCCGGAGGAGGCAAACCCCCCGTGAGTACCCGCGACGAGAAAATCCACTGCCGTTACTCTACGATAGGGACCCGTCCCCCTCGCCACCTCGACATCAGTACGAACCGAGGTCCTACGAACCAAGAAATCTGCCCCCGCGACAATACGAAGATCCGAGGAATAGCTACGCTCCACCCCATGCACCCACCGACGAACCCGTGTGCAATTATTGTAGAAACCCAGGACACGACATTCAAGAATGTCGTCGCCTAGCATCAAAAAGGGAACGAGAAAGACGACGAAGCTACCAGTAGGCCGGTTAAAATCACCGCCCGAAGCCAAGCAACCAGTAGGCCGGTTAAAGGACCGCCCGAAGCAAATCAACCAGTAGGCCGGTTAAAATCACCGCCCGAAGCCAAGCAACCAGTGGGCCGGTTAAAGGATCGCCCGAAGCAAATCGACCAGTAGGCCGGTAAAAATCACCGCCCGAAGCCAAGCAACCAGTAGGCCGGTTAAGGGACCGCCCGAAGCAACAAACTATAGAGGGGTAGCTATTCCGACGGAAAATATAATAAACACATTTCAGCCGCCTTATTCCACCTGCCAGACGAGCCATTAGGCTCTGATGAGGACTCGACTGCGGGGGTCACCATTCGCATCCCACCGCCACCTCTCTACTGGACACCACTTGCTAGTCTTGATGCCCAAGTCAAGAATCTTAGCGAAGGCAGGAATCCAGAGGCAATGCAACACGGTGTTGCCAACATATCATGGACAGAAGCAGTCCTCCAAACTCGACACCAGGGACGACAACCTCCAGAGTATAGAGATACCCAACCAGAAAGCCCCCGCAGCCGCGCCACGCCAACTCACCGCCACTAGCCACGAAGAGGTGCGCGAAGCCGTTGCGAGAATCGAGCGAATTCACATATGAATTTCCGTACATACGTGAATTCTTTTCCAGGGGGGGAGGTGTTACGTCCTACGTCCTCCACCCGCCTATTCAGTAGCCATACTCTCGCAACGGGTTCACCGCACCATGTACCCGCTCCTTATCGATAAGTCGCGCATCAGCGAAATAAAGATCATCGCCCCGCGTAGAAGTCATTAGAAGGTCGCGGATAAGCAGAATAAGAGCCACCGGAGTTCCTCCACGAAACGCTGACACCCGTCCACGCTACGCGGAGGAACGACCGCGCGCAACAAGACAATAGATGTAAGTCGAAACACAAGAATGCCAACGCCGAACCGACACGCGGGTCAACCACCCAATAACCGATCAGCAATTCTCAATGATAGAGTTCCAAGAATACAAACGCCAATTCCGCGAAGCGCCTTGCGACCGTCAGCAAGATCTACCATTTAAATAGGCTTACAACCGCAGAGCGAGGGCTCTCGAGTCAACCAAGTTCGGCCACGATCAATCTAAATTCGGCAACTCATAAACCAGCGTTCGACTGCGATCATTCTAAGTTGTTCAATCTTTGCGCAGCAAGTAGTGTTACTCATTAAGCGAACCATTGTAAACCAACCAAGTGCACTTCGAGATAAAGCATCCAGTCCACTATCTGAACATTACTTCACACGATTGTGTCCTTCCTGTGCGTCCACACCAATCCACAACCACACACAATCTCACGCATCCAAAGCTGTAGCCATCCGGACACCTCCTTCTTGCATTCCGCGATACGTCAGTGAGCCGCTCCACTGACGGATCAAAACCCTTTCGGTGCGATCACTCCTTCCGTCCGTCCTCGATCCCCGGTATACCCGGTGAACGCAGGGCAGTGATCTCAGAAGTGGCATCCTGCCGCATCGCGGCACGCGTGGTGGGGGAAGACGTACGTAGACAAGGAAGGAGCTATACTTTTCGTCTTTCTTCTACCAATGTAGAGAAAAATGATGTCAGAAGCTGCGCGCGCACCCAATAGAAAGAGACACAGAATTATGCTCCGTCTTCTTTCCACCACGATCGCACACACTTCGTTCGGCATGCGACAGCGGTACCGAATTTACCTTTCGGCTGAGCGTTGAGCCGGCTGAAATTCTCAAAAATGCACTTGTACCAAATTTATCTCGCAAGGCGTCATTCGATAGGGGATGAAAAGAAAAACGCTCTATGCCAAGTTTCAACCCTCTATCTCCATCAGAAGGGTAGTTATAGGGGAAATAAAAAAATCAGTTTTTGACACATTTTTCGTATTTAGCGGCGCGGAAAAATTCTGAAATAATTTGAGAATATTCAGAACATGTGAATTTATGGTTGGGAATTTTTGCAGATTTTTGTCTAGCAAATCCTAAGCATAACAAATCAAAAACCCCCCAAAAACACGAAAAATTCCAATTACGTGTTGAAGTCTCCGACCCACAGAATTTTTATAAATGCTGTAGTGAAGTATTGGCATAAGTAGAAACACCAATTTTTTTTAGATTTTTTGGTAGTGTGCGTCGTAGTTCAAATAAATAAAAACCGATATTTACGACATATTTCGTGTAATAACTTATTGAATACTTAAAATAATTGCGTTTTCTTGATATTGCCAGTCAGTTATACGATGCTCTATGTTTCTGTATGCGAGAGAGCAATGTACAAATAAAGGGAATTAAATTATTTCGAGTTTATTGAAAGTCTGTGTGCACAGTATGTATTTTGAAAAATATTGAACGGTAAACAAATAGGACGAGTAGCTCGTTGGTTAAGTTAGACCCGCCTGCGACATCGTTAGACACATTTGTCAGAGGTTCGCGCCCAGGAGGCGGCTCACCTTTTTTTTCTTTCTAACAACTACACGACGGTAAGCGATATTCACTTACAAGTATTTTAAACATACTTCTATAATTTTTAACTGTATTGTGTATGAAATATATATGCACGCATCGCATTATTTATGTAATCTTTACTTATATTATATCACCCAATGAAGCTTCCAATGCGTGTCATGCATTCGAACACAGGAACATTCTACGAATCTACTAGTATAACTATTTTATTCTCCAAATATAAATTTTCACGTGGTCTTCCACGCCACCCATGAGGTGCCACGACTACCGCGTTCGGTTTTTGATTGTGGACCTTCGCCAGTAGCCCTATTGTACCACATTTTTAATTTATTAAATTACAGTGGTGATGGGATATGTGTAAAGAAAAGCATATTTTCAACACATGACAGCAATCACCATACGACGGATTTCTTAAACGTAAAGACATGCGGTCTGACACAAGTAAGGCCAGACCAATTTTTTTTTGCTGTAACTCTCCTTTTCGGATAGGCACGGTCTGACACAGGTGAGGCCAGACCAATTTTTGCTGTACCTCTCCTGTTCGGAGAGGTACGGTCTGACACAAGTGAGGCCAGACCAATTTTTTTTTTGCTTTTTCTTATTCTTTTATAAAAAGTCAATATACCTATACCATTCCTTGAAACATATCCCATCACCACTGTAATTTAATAAATTAAAAATGTGGTACAATAGGGCTACTGGCGAAGGTCCACAATCAAAAACCGAACGCGCTAGTCGTGGCACCTCATGGGTGGCGTGGAAGACCACGTGAAAATTTATATTTGGAGAATAAAATACTTATACTAGTAGATTCGTAGAATGTTCCTGTGTTCGAATGCATGACACGCATTGGAAGCTTCATTGGGTGATATAATATAAGTAAAGATTACATAAATAATGCGATGCGTGCATATATATTTCATACACAATACAGTTAAAAATTATAGAAGTATGTTTAAAATACTTATAAGTGAATATCGCTTACCGTCGTGTAGTTGTTGGAAAGAAAAAAAAGGTCAGCCGCCCTCCTGGGCGCGAACCTCTGACAAATGTGTCTAACGATGTCGCAGGCGGGTGTAGCTTAACCCTCGGACTCCCACGATGGGTCACTTTTTCGGCGCCTAACGAGCGGCAACCCTTCATACACAGCATTCTATAATGTTGCACGCCACAGGAGTCAATGTGACGACACAGTTCCGAAACTGTAAAGCGACGGTTACCGACTCGGTGTCACCACTGATACACTTCTCGACGTATATGAAATGATGAATTTTTTGCTTATATTATTTCTGTAAAATCTTGCATAGCCGATATCAGAAATGCGACACGGTAATCAAGATGGGTCAATTGAACCCGAAGCCTGAAAATTGTCAACCCATTTTTTGAGTAAAGTTAAAATGTTTGCCTACGTGCATTTTAGCGATACTAGAATGTATGTTAGACGTTGACAATTTGTTTATAAATAGTTTACAACATATTGAACAAAATAAAAATTTTTGCTTATTTTCTGCCTACATACATATTTACATTCTTCGTGGTGTTTTGAATTTGTTTATAAATTGTTTACAAAATGTTTCGAACAAATTTTAAATTTTCGCCCACGAACATTTCCACGACGTTGCAAAGTATTTTACACATTGTCAACAATTTGTTTATAAATTGTTTATAACATTTTTTGAACAAAATTGAAATTTTCGCCTATGAACATTCCTACGACGTTGCAAAGTATTTTACACATTATTAACGATTTGTTTATAAATTGTTTATAAGATTTTTTGACACAATTTATAAACAAATTGAAATTTTCGCCTATGAACATTCCTACGACGTTGCAAAGTATTTTACACATTATTAACGATTTGTTTATAAATTGTTTATAAGATTTTTTGACACAAATCGTTAATAATGTGTAAAATACGTTGCAACGTCGTAGGAATGTTCATAGACGAAAATTTCAATTTTGTTCAAAAAATGTTATAAACAATTTATAAACAAATTGTTGACAATGTGTAAAATACTTTGCAACGCCATGGAAATGTGCGTGGGCGAAAATTTAAAATTTGTTCGAAACATTTTGTAAACAATTTATAAACAAATTGAAAACACCACGAAGAATGTAAATATGTATGTACCCAGAAAATAAGATTTTCAGGCAATAAATAATATAAATGTAACCATTGCTTTATACATTTATTTTCATGCCCTTTCAGTCATGACTTTTCGCTTCAATGGTAACGTCGAGTAAAAAGTAGTTTTGTCACGAGTGGCATTACCGGCTGCATGTTGGGTTGCCTATGTACAGGCCGGGCAAATTTAGCCCATCGCGGGAGTGCGTGTCTCATTTTTAGTCGGGAGTCCGAGGGTTAACCAACGAGCTACTCGTCCTGTTTGTTTACCGTTCAATATTTTTCAAAATACATACTGTGCACACAGACTTTCAATAAACTCGAAATAATTTAATTCCCTTTATTTGTACATTGCTCTCTCGCATACAAAAACATAGAGCATCGTATAACTGACTGGCAATATTGTAAGGTGCAATGGGTTGCCACCGGGTGTGCACGCGCGTGCCGCGTTGCTATGCGAGACGGCCGTTAGCGTTTTCCCGCGGATCGCTCCTCTCTTGCTTGTTTCGGGAGGGAACGCGGGATGGTGCGGCGGTGATGGGCAGTGTGAGGTGACGATTGAGACCGAGCGGCACGATTGTGGTTATGTTTCTCCTTATGAGGCTCTTTATGTTATTTTCTTCGTTTGTGTGACTAATACTTATTGCTATTGTGTGTATTTCCTCCCTCGCCTACTATCTACGAAAATATATATCTGTGTGTGTGTGTGACAACATCTTAGTTCTACCCGTCTATGGCCAAATAGTTTCCTTCTCGACGAACATTCGAGACGCCACTACTCCTGGCGTCTTACAGTATCTCAGAAGTGGGATAAAGAACTCGTTTGGTGCAAATAGCAAAGGCTACCTGTGAACACATCTGTGTGAAGGAATAAGACATTCTTTGGTGTTTTGTGTTGTGTTTCCCATTTTTCCACGCAGCCGGAAAAATGAACCAGAGCAGTTTCACGATTCTACAGCTCAAGCAGTTCCTGAAACGCCTCAACCTCCCGGCAGCGGGCCCGAAGGCTGAACTGTGGGACAGACTAAATACTGCCGACCCCGACGGTACGTGGATGTCTATGACGATAGGAAACGAGGAACATGAACAGGAACAGGGACCGGAACCGGAACCACCCGCGACAGAAGGGAATGAGCAGGAATTGCGTCCGGCGACGCAGCGTGAAAAAGAGCTGGAATTCCTGGAACGCGACAGAAATCTTCTGCAGAGAGAGATCGAGTTGATGAGGCGAGAAAATGACCTGTTGAGGCGTAACTCCCCCCAGTCGGTGGAAAGCAGAAGCAGCACGTCAGGCGCAGATCTGAGGGTGGCGGACGAGTTGCTGTGCGACTTCAATGGTTCTGACGACACATTCCTGGTGTGGGAAAAGTCATTAAGGTTGTTAATAACCACTTATGGCCTGGACGAAAACTCCACCAGGATGTTGATAGCCACCAAGTTGAAGGGCAAGGCGCTGGAATGGCTGCGTTCGAGGCCCGAGCACATTGAACTCAGTGTAGAAGAACTGCTGCGAGACATGAGAAAAATGTTTGGTCGTCGTCCCACTAAATTGGCTTTGCGGAAGAGATTCGAAGAGAGAACATGGAGGCCGGCGGAGAGTTTCAGCGATTATCATCACGACAAAGTGATTTTGGCCAATCAAGTGGGCACAGACGAGGATGAGTTAGTGGAATATATAATAGACGGAATACCGGATGTGGCATTGCGCGATCAGGCGAGAATGCACCGTTTCGAGACGTCACTATCGCTGTTGGATGCATTTGAAAGAATCACACTGAGGCCAGACGTAAGGGGAAGCTTCCCGGGAAGAATGTTGACAAGAGGTAACGCCCGGCCGAACGTGGGTATTGACGCTCGAAGTGTACCCCGATATACCACGCCGCGGTGTTTCAACTGCAACGAAGAGGGACACAGGGCGAATGAGTGCCCTAAACCAAGACGGGAGAGGGGAACCTGTTTCTCCTGTGGCGAAAGCGGACATGGGTACCGATCCTGCCCGAAGACATGGAAACCGGCGCAACTGAAGCCGACGGACGTGTCATTGGTACAGGAACCCCAAGGTGCGTCAAAAGAAGTAAAACCCCGTTTGCGAACACCCCTGGAAGGACCATCGCGAGATTATTGCATTTTAGCAACGGAGGCGGGAGAAAGTGACTATTTCGTGGAAGCGCTAGTGGATTCAGGTAGCATTATAAACTTAATGACTAATAAGACGTATGTAAACTTCTTCGGCGAATACGAATTAGAAAAGGACTTGAAAGACGCCAGATACGGCGGCGTAAATCATTCGCCACTGTCGATTATAGGCTGTATTGTAGCGAAAGTTAGGTTGCAACCGTTACCGGATGACGTGTTTAATATAAGATTTATGGTAGTGCCGGACTCGACGACGACGTATGATATGTTATTGGGACGGGAATTTACAACTAGGCCGGGGGTCACAGTTATCCTTGCAAAGACCATAACTATCCGGTATGATAGACATGTCGATGAAATCCTCAATATCGAGGTGATTGAGGATGACAATCGGTTGACGGTCGTTGCTAATAATTTAGATCCGTCACTCCCCGAAAAGGCTAAACAGACCGTGGTCGAGTTACTGGACGGCTATATGAATTCAGATCGCGTTGCAGAACAAATTGATTATGAATTTCATATCAAACTCACCGGGGATAGCAAACCCTTTTGTTTTTCACCGCGTCGACTGTCATGGCACGAGAAAGGAGAAGTCCGTAAAATTATCGATGATTTGGTGAGTCGAGGAATTGTGAGGGCGAGCAACTCAGACTTCAGTAGCCCCATCGTATTGGTAAAGAAGAAAGATAATACCTATAGACTCTGCGTGGACTACAGAGCGTTAAATAAAATCACAGTGAAGGATAGATACCCGCTCCCATTAATTGAGGATCAAATCGATCGGTTGTCGAACAATTCTTATTTTACTAGCTTGGACCTAAAGGACGGATTTCACCATGTTCGAATTTCGGGAGAATCAGTAAAATACACCTCTTTCGTTACCCCAGACGGGCAGTTCGAATATTTAAGAATGCCATTCGGGCTCGCGAATGCGCCGGCAGCCTTCCAAAGGTTTATTAATTTGATATTCAGACCATTGCTCGATTCGGGGAAGATATTGTTGTATCTCGACGACATACTGATTGCCACTGAAAATATCGATAAAAATTTACAAATCCTAAGAGAGGTCGTAGAACTACTAGCCCGGCATAAACTGGAGTTGAATATCAGTAAGTGTAAATTCCTAGAGCGCGAAGTCGAATACTTAGGATACAATATTAATAGCAACGGAATTACGCCAAACGAATCGAACGTTAAAGCCGTCCGCGATTTCCCACCACCCAAAACGGTAAAGCAGGTTCGGAGTTTTTTGGGGTTAACGAGTTATTTTAGAAAGTTTGTGCCTAATTTCGCGTTAACAGCCAGACCTCTACACCATCTCTTAAAAGACGGGGTGCCTTTCAGATTCGGGAAGGACGAATTAGGAGCGTTCGAGACATTGCGAGATGCGCTGTTGAGCAGTCCAATACTAGCCTTTTATGACCCTTCCGCGGTCACGGAACTACATACGGACGCTAGCTCATACGGATACGGAGCTATATTATTGCAACAGCAAAAGGATAAGCTGATGCATCCAATAATGTACTTCAGTAAGCGAACAACGGAAACAGAAAGTCGCTACCATAGTTACGAATTAGAAACTATGGCAATAATTTATGCTTTGGATAGGTTTCGCATTTACCTACAAGGAATAAGTTTTACTGTGGTGACTGATTGCAACGCCGTGAAGTTAGCCTTAAGTAAGAAAGATGTAAACCCTCGCATTAACCGGTGGTGTTTAATCTTACAAAACTACGACTACAAGATAGAACATCGCAAAGCGGATAGTATGCGTCACGTGGACGCTTTGAGTCGTAATGTATTAGTCATTGAACCTTTGTCACTTGAGCAACTATTGGTGTACAGGCAGCTCAAGGATCCTGTAATAATAGAAATCCATAAGGAATTAGAAGTGCGAGAAAGCGATAGGTTCGAATTACGGAATGGTATCGTCTATCGGAAGCACGACAACCGAATTTTATTTTTTGTACCCGAGGCGATGGTTAGTAGTGTAATTCGAACCTGCCATGACGATGTGGGCCATGTGGGCATGGAAAAAACGATAGAACTCATCACTAAGGCGTATTGGTTCCCGTGCATGCGCGCGCTGGTCAAAAGTTACATCGAGAATTGCGTCCCCTGTTTGACATATTCGGTGCCCACGGGCAGGACAGAGGGTAAACTCCACATTTATGAAAAAGGAACCAAGCCCTTTCAAACGTTACACGTTGATCATTTTGGCCCACTCGAGAAGGTCGGACAGGGCTTGAGACACATCTTCATTGTCATAGATGCATTCACGAAGTATGTTGTACTGTATGCCGTAAAATCAACCGCCGTGAAGGAAGTCCTAGATTGCCTGAAGCAATACTTTCGCCACTTTGGGCTCCCTTCAAGGATTGTATCTGACAGAGGCAGCTCGTTCACATCCGGCGAGTTTGGTAGTTTCCTAGCCGAATTAAGAATCACGCATGTTAAAATAGCAACGGGCACCCCCAGGAGCAACGGCCAGGTAGAAAGGGTGAATAGGTTTTTAAGATCTGTTTTGGCTAAGTTGTCTGTAGAAGAACCGTGGTCGAATGTATTATCGAAAGCTCAGTTCACGCTAAACAATACCTATCAGAAGACAATAGGGACCGAACCGAGCTCGCTTTTATTTGGGTGCGTGCAATGCGGATTCTCCGACGACGATCTCCGAGAATATTTTCGTGCGGAAAGCGGGGTCGATGAAGATAGAGACAAGCTTAGGGAAACAGCCGTTGTAAGAAATAGAAAGTTACAAGAGTATAATAAGGTTGTATATGATAGAAAGCATAAGGATCCGCATTCATATAAGGTAGGGGACTATGTGATGATAAAAAATGTCGTCACGGCGCCAGGCATAAACCAGAAGTTGCTACCTAAGTACAAAGGACCGTATATTATAGATAAGGTGCTGCGGATGGATCGATACTTAATTAAAGATATTGAAGGTTTTCAACTGAACCCAAGACCGTTTTCCGGCGTGTTCAGCCCAGACCGAATGAAACTGTGGATCAGTGACTGTGATAGTTCTAGTGAACCTGAGAATGACCCGGACAATTAGATTAAGAAGTGTAGATTAAGTACCTATTCGGTTAAGATCATGGTCGGGACGACCATTATTGTCAGCATGGCCGAACTGTAAGGTGCAATGGGTTGCCACCGGGTGTGCACGCGCGTGCCGCGTTGCTATGCGAGACGGCCGTTAGCGTTTTCCCGCGGATCGCTCCTCTCTTGCTTGTTTCGGGAGGGAACGCGGGATGGTGCGGCGGTGATGGGCAGTGTGAGGTGACGATTGAGACCGAGCGGCACGATTGTGGTTATGTTTCTCCTTATGAGCCTCTTTATGTTATTTTCTTCGTTTGTGTGACTAATACTTATTGCTATTGTGTGTATTTCCTCCCTCGCCTACTATCTACGAAAATATATATCTGTGTGTGTGTGTGACAACATCTTAGTTCTACCCGTCTATGGCCAAATAGTTTCCTTCTCGACGAACATTCGAGACGCCACTACTCCTGGCGTCTTACAATATCAAGAAAACGCAATTATTTTAAGTATTCAATAAGTTATTACACGAAATATGTCGTAAATATCGGTTTTTATTTATTTGAACTACGACGCACACTACCAAAAAATCTAAAAAAAATTGGTGTTACTACTTATGCCAATACTTCACTACAGCATTTATAAAAATTCGGTGGGTCGGAAACTTCAACACGTAATTGGAATTTTTCGTGTTTTTGGGGGGTTTTTGATTTTTTATGCTTAGGATTTGCTAGACAAAAATCTGCAAAAATTC
This sequence comes from Priocnemis perturbator, assembly GCA_963942575.1. Taxonomy (NCBI): domain Eukaryota; kingdom Metazoa; phylum Arthropoda; class Insecta; order Hymenoptera; family Pompilidae; genus Priocnemis; species Priocnemis perturbator. The sequence goes on from OZ012652.1 coordinate 11,843,950, forward strand.
CCAACCATAAATTCACATGTTCTGAATATTTTCAAATTATTTCAGAATTTTTCCGCGCCGCTAAATACGAAAAATGTGTCAAAAACTGATTTTTTTATTTCCCCTATAACTACCCTTCTGATGGAGATAGAGGGTTGAAACTTGGCATAGAGCGTTTTTCTTTTCATCCCCTATCGAATGACGCCTTGCGAGATAAATTTGGTACAAGTGCATTTTTGACAATTTCAGCCGGCTCAACGGTCAGCCGAAAGGTAAATTCGGTACCGCTGTCGCATGCCGAACGAAGCGCGTGTGTGCGATCGTGGTGGAAAGAAGACGGAGCATAATTCTGTGTCTCTTTCTATTGGGTGCGCGCGCAGCTTCTGACGTCATTTTTCTCTACATTGGTAGAAGAAAGACGAAAAGCATAGCTCCTTCCTTGTCTACGTACGGTGCGCGCGCAGCGCTCACGGACACGGCACGCATACAACTCTCGCCTTCCCCCACCACGCGTGCCGCAATGCGGCAGGATGCCACTTCTGAGATCACTGACGCAGGGTGCCAAAAACGAGGACGTAACACGTACTACAAACTTCTTTCCGTAAAGGTAGTGATGGAAGTGCCGTATGGATTTAATGACGGCCAATAATTCCTTCCTAGTGGCGCAATAGTTTTTCTCTGGTTTATTCAAAACCTTACTGAAATATGAAACGACCCTTTACTGACCGTCGTGGTTTTGCGAAAGGACAGCACCTATCCCATAATTGGACGCATCGGTATCTAAGATGAACTCCTTCTCTACATCCGGATATACTAAAATTGGCGACGATATCAAATTCTGCTTTAAATTAGAAAATGCTTCCTGACAATCAGCGGTCCATACGAAATCGGTTTTAGCCTCCGTTAATTTGTACAACGGTTTTGCAGTTTTGGCAAAATCCCTCACGAATCTCCTATAATACGAGCACAATCCTAAAAGTCTCCTAACCTGTTTAACATTCTTTGGCGCCGGCCAATTCTGAACAGCCTCCACCTTTCCAGGATCTGTACTAATTCCGTTTGCCGATACGACATGTCCTAAATACCCTACCTCTCTTTGGAAAAACGTACATTTCTTGGGATTCATGAGTAATCTGGCATCACGTATACGCTGAACAACTTGCTTCAAATTGCCTAATTCTTCAATGAAATCTTTGCCATAAATTATAACATCATCTAAATAGACTAAACAAATTTTCCACAATAGTTCTGACAAAACCCTATCCATTAACCTTTCAAATGTAGCTGGCGCATTACATAATCCAAAGGGCATGACTACGAACTGATATAGACCATTTCCTACTGTAAATGCGGACTTTTCTCTATCCTCCTGCGCTAAAAGCACCTGCCAGTATCCACTCTGCAAATCTATAGTCGAAAACCAAGACGAACCCGCTACCGCATCAAGAGTATCTTCTATTCTGGGTAAAGGATAAGAATCCTTTTTTGTAACATTATTTAGTTTTCGAAAATCTACGCAGAACCTAGTCGACCCATCTTTTTTTCTTGACCAAAACTATTGGAGATGCCGAAGGACTTGAAGACTCCTCAATAACTCCCTGCTTCAACATTTTTTTAACCGTTTCCTCCGCTATTTTCCGTGTATGGATCGGCATCCTACGGGGTTTTTGTTTAATCGGGGAATGATCCCCTGTTCTAATAAAATGTTCTACCATCTCACATCGTCCAACTTGTTCGGAATCTTTCGCAAATACATCTTGAAATTCGACGAGTAAATTTTGAAATTCTTTCCGTTGTGAAGAACTTAAGCCTTTCGAACTTCTTTCAAATAAATCCTTCAAAAAATTGGGAAATTTGTTTTTCTGCGAAGAAATGCACCTATTACTCAAAGGCCGGCTCGGACTTTCTTCCAAAGATAATTGATCACCATCCTTCAATTGTAGAACACCATTTTCTAAATCTAACTGTCTCGTCATCTTTTTTAGAAGATCTAATCCTAATATGCAAGTCTCGTCTATATTGCCTAAATAAGCCTCGAGACTAATCTTTGATTGTCCGAAATTAAAATCAAATTTCCTGCTTCCGATGATCCCTGCTAGTTCTTTCCCATCCACGCCGTATAATTTTCTATTATTTTTTGACGTCTTTGACTCGGAAGGCAAAGCAAATTCGTCTTTATGCACGAGCGTATCTGAGGACCCCGTGTCTACAAGACAGTTCGATGGCTTTCCATCGACGGTTCCCCTCACATAAAGACCTGAAGTTGCTGCAGTTCCGCGAACATTGTCCGAAATTGGTTGCAGGTTAAGATTACAGATGTTTTTACAAATTGTTAGAAATGCATTAGTGCCTTTTGCAATAAGGCAACAAATTAAGAAAAAGACTTGCAGAAAAAAATTCGACATGTAAGGTTCCTCATTGGCATCAACAACAACTCCAGGGCCATATGTAAGTGAACTATCGCAGATCGCGGGAAGGAATATAACGCCTAAGGTCACGCAAAACTCTTTTATTGAAAACTGTATAATCAGCGCTGCTTCGCGTTGTCGCTAAGACTGCGACAATCGCCGTCTGTACCCTTCCTCTGCCCTTCGCTCCTCCGCTCCTAGCGCACGTGGTCCTTTTGTTTTGGGGGTCACTGGCCGAAGTCCGCCGGTACAGGCCCGCTATCGTTCTCGGCTGCGCGCATTCGTACATTCGGCCCATCCTGCTACTTGGGTCTGCCCTCAGACCCTACCTGGAACATAGTATGGAATCGATGTCACCGTTTATTACCGTTCAATGACAAATTCGCTCCAGGGGCGGCCCCTGTGCACCGGCACCTAGGGGTGCGAGTCGAGGTGGGCGGCCTGAAAGCGGATTGGGTACGACCGCTGCTCCGGCGGTCAGGCTCGTCAGGGGCGTAGGCACCGAACCGCTCCACGCGTTGCTGGGCCAACTGGAGGTGGGCGGCGCATGCTGACGATTGCTCCGTGATGTCCGCAGGTGAGGGGTCGTGACCTCGTTCACGCCCGCACCGCTCAAACCTAGCCGCAGGCAACGAGTCATGACCCACCGTCATACCCGCGCCGCTCAAATTAAGCCGCAGGTGATAAGCCGTAGCTGACGCCACGCACTTACACCGCTCCAATATAACCGCAGGCAACGAGTCATGAGCCACCGTCATACTCGCGCCGCTCCAATTAAGCCGCAGGTGATAAGTCGTAGCCAATGCCACGCACTTACAGCGCTCCAATATAACCGCAGGCAACGAGTCATGAGCCACCGTCATACTCGCGCCGCTCCAATTAAGCCGCAGGTGATAAGCCGTAGCCAATGCCACGCACTTACACCGCTCCAATACAACCGCAGGCAACGAGTCATAACTTACCGTTATACTCGTGCCGCTCGGTCCATGGCTTGAATCGAAATCCACCTCTTCATGTGATCCGCTGCCAACACAGTGCGCCTCGACTTATGCCCGTCCCGCAAGTCTTCTACCAAATATCGATCGTTAGGTAACACTCGCACCACCCGCAGCGGTCCCTTATGCTTGGGGTTTAGTTTTCGACTGGATCCCGTCGCGGGGTCGCTAGTGATTCGGGCCATCACCAATTCGCCTTCCTCGTACCGGACGGCACCTCGTCTCGCTGCGTCGTAGCGTTCTTTTTGTTGGCGCTGCTGCTCCGCAATGTGCCCCGAGGCGTCTTCTCTCAGGCGCCTTAAGTCGGCCCTCTGCACGTTACCTTGCACCGCGCTTAGGATACGCGACTCAGTCACCATCCTCCCCTCGCAGCCGATCAAGGCCTTTAGCGGCGACATACCGATACCTTGATTGTGCGTTGTATTTAACGCCCCCTGGATACCCTTCACATACCGGTCCCGTGCGGAAGGTGGCTGTCCGGCCGCCGCGGTGGCCAACGAATTCACGATCGTACGATTGTACCGCTCACATTGGCCATTTGCCCTCGGGGTAGCCACAGCGTTCAGGATTTGTTTTACGCCGTAGGTCTCGCAGAAGATCCGAAAAGTACGCGCCGTAAATGCAGTCCCTCGGTCGCTGATGATCCGCGTAGGCGCGCCGAATAGGTAAATCAGGTCCGTCAGGATCTTTACCACCGTCTTAGCGCGTGTATCCTTTACTGCCTCGATGAGGATAAACTTCGTGAACGCATCCACCACCACGAATACATATTTCTTCCCTTTGCTGCTAGTCTCGAATGGACCCACATGATCTATATGTATGGTGTGGAACGGTACTGGCTCCTTGTGTATGGGGTTCAGGTGGCACTGGCTCTGGTTCGGCCTACTCTTGTAGTATGCGCAATTTAGGCACGCCTCCACATATTTCTTTACGAAGCGTTGCATTCCCGCAAACCAGTAATTGGCTTGCATCCGGCGTAACGTCTTGTCGGCTCCCAAATGACCCGCATCGTCATGACATAGGCGGCAAATTTGCATCCTCGCCATCTTTGGCACCACCCATCGCTCCGTACCGTCGTCCAACTTCCTGTATACCTTTCCCCCTTTTAGCCGGTGCTGCTGGAAATATTGTTGCGTGTCCGCCGAACGTGCTCCATCTCCCAGCACTCTGTGAATCTGACGCAGTTGGTCGTCCTGCAGCTGGGCCGCTACTATCCAGTCGGCCTCAGTCAGGTTGCACTGATAGCACACACCTTCCTCCACTCCGTTCCGGCTGAGGGCATCAGCATGGGCCATTTTACTGCCGGCCCGATACTCTACTTCAAAATCAAACTCTTGGATTTCTAGCCACCAGCGCCCAATTCGCGGCAGCAGATCTCGTTTAGAAAAAGTGGTACGCAGTGCATTACAATCCGTTACCGCTTTGAACTTTCTAACCAGCAGGTAGGTGCGGAAATGTCTGACAGCCAGAACCACCGCCATGGCTTCCAACTCGTACGAGTGGTAGTGGCGCTGATCCGCGGTGGTCTGTTTGCTATAGTAGGCCACCACGCGCTTCTCTCCGTCGATCCCGCGCTGCAGCAGGACCGCACCCACACCCAAGCAGCTCGCATCAGTGTGGAGCTCCGTCTCCTGTTGTGGGTCAAATACTGCCAGGATTGGTCTGGACGTCAGCCTCTCCTTCACATCGTCGAACGCCCGTTGCTGAGCCGCCGTCCACTCCCAACATGCATCCTTCCGCGTCAACCTGGTTAACGGCTCCACTGTCGCGGCATAATTCTGCACAAATTTACGGAAGTACCCCGCTAATCCCAAAAATTGTCTAATCTGCTTTACGTTTCTGGGTGCCGGCATGTGCGTCTCCGCATTGAATTTGCTTGCTCCGGGCCGTACCCCTTCGGCACTTATCTCTCGTCCCAAAAACTCAATCCTGGTCTGGAACAGGTTACACTTTTCGGGCTTCAATGTCAGCCCGTGAAGTCGTAGGCGTTGCAACACCTGTTCCAATCGCTCGAGGCCCTCTTCGAATGTTTTCGAAGGAATGATGATATCGTCCAAGTACGGGAACGCTATCGTGTTCCTCAGGGGCCCTAGAGTCACATCCATCAGCCGTTGGAAAACCGCCGGGGTGTTACAGAGTCCAAACGGCATCCTCAAGTACTCGTAATGCCCGTCGGGAGTCACGAACGCAGTTTTATGTACCGACCCCTCGTCCACCGGCACCTGATGGTAGCCCGACGCCAGATCTAGCCCCGTGAAGTACTTGTTACCCCCGAGTTGGTCAATCTGGTCCTCAATCAGCGGCAGGGGGTATTTGTCTTCGACGGTAATCGCGTTCAGTCGTCGATAGTCTACACACATGCGATGTTCTCCCGTCTTCTTCCTGATCAATAGGATGGGGCTCGCATAAGGCGATTCGGATGGCCGTATTATCGTGTGATCGAGCAGTTCTTGTACAATGTCTTTCACTGCCTGCCTCTCGACGTCCGCCATACGATATGGCCGATACACCACCGGTGTGTCAGTAGTGCACCTTATAACTAGCGACGTTGTCTCCGTCTTTCCCAAGTCGCGTAGAGACGTCAAGACGCAGTCCGCATATTTTACGAGCAGGCCTCCGCATCTCTCTTTCTCCGTTGCGCTCAGATGGTTCAGCGGCTCGTATCGCGCCCGTTCCTCCCCTTCCTTAAGGCTCACCGTCACCGTATTCACGTCCACCCCTGACAGTTGCCGTATGTTTACCTTGCCCCCACTTTGCGTTAACACGATCTCGGGACGCAGGAGGAAGTCGCGGCCAAGGATGAGGTCGTGCGGTACACCCCCACCTGACACGATAATCAGCCGCATCTCTACTGTCGCTTCCATTACACTCACGGAAACGACCGCGAACTCGCAACACGTAACGGTTGCCCCATTAAAAGCCCGTAATACCACCTCTCGGCACTTTTCAATATTTAATCGGCACGCCAGGGCTTTGTCACGCCTCAACAGTGTGTTCGAGCTTCCCGTGCCAATTAAACACGTCACCCGGCCGCCGTTTACGCGCGCTACGCACGCATACGTGTGACTCTCACCTTTATCCATTACTGCGCTGGCGTCCTTCACAAACGGGCATTTGTCCTGTTTGTGGCCCGACCTCTTGCATCGGTAACATTCCTGCAGAGGCCTCCTACAGTTCCGCGCCCGATGGCCCGGCAAGCCGCAGTTGAAACACTTGCCGTCCATGGATGGCTTTTCAATGGCGACCTTCGGCGTCTCCCGCTGGCTCGAACGCATTTTCCCTGCATCTGCGATCTGGGGCCGCACCGGTCGCGCAAGCCGTAATCCAGAAGGCCCGGCCTCGTCCCTCGCGCCCGGCATGTTGCCGAGGCTATTCAAATACGCGTATAGCGTATTAGCGTCCGTGTGCCGGGCAGATCGCACGGTCCGTGCAATCCCTTCGTCAGTAATGCCCCCGATCACGGCGTCGATGGGATATTCATCGGGCACATGAAGACTCAGTGCCCGAAATTTGGCCAGCTTTTGGAAACAGTAGTCTCCTAGCTTCTACCCGGGTTTGGTCTCGTAGTTCGCCGCATCCTTTAAAAGTTTGGAGAAGGGCACCGACCGGTGGAACTGTCCCACAATGAGCTCCTTTATCTCTTCCCACGCAAGGTCGTAGTGATTTTGCTCATCGTACCACGAGCGAGCGTTCCCTTTTAGGCGATTTGCGACGAACCTCATGATATCATCGTCCTCCCAATGATATCGTCGCGCTAGTCGATCGATGCGCTTCACCCAATCTTCCACGGTCACGCCGTCCTTCCCAGGGTCGTACTCAGGTATAAGGAACTCGTCGTTCGCCCTGATAACTGTCGAGCTTGGCACTCGGCGGAGGCGCTTGACTTCCGTCCTCAGCCGTTTCAGCTGCGAGCGTACGTCTTCCTCTCCCGATGATGAGCTTCGAGAACGGCGTTCTCGTCGCTGCCGATCTCGCGGCGACGGCGAGCGGTCGTCGCTCGATCGCGAACCACGATCGGCTTCACGACGGTCGCGACGTTTCCCCATTTCGCGTATTATGTACACTGCACTTCAATATGTACACTTCCGTGACTACTCCGTTTGGCAGACGTAGGGAATCCCACTTCTGAAAACTGTAAGTGAACTATCGCAGGTCGCGGGAAGGAATATAACGCCTAAGCTCACGCAAAACTCTTTTATTGAAAATTGTATAATCAGCGCTGCTTCGCGTTGTCGCTAAGACTGCGACAATTGCCGTCTGTACCCTTCCTCTGCCCTTCGCTCCTCCGCTCCTAGCGCACGTGGTCCTTTTGTTTTGGGGGTCACTGGCCGAAGTCCGCCGGTACAGGCCCGCTATCGTTCTCGGCTGCGCGCATTCGTACACATATGTGGAAGAATCCACCTTTCCAACTCTGGAGGCCTGAAGATTTCGATTTAAATTTTCCTCCCTAAATTTAAACCTAATCGTTTTTTGAGTAATTCCTGCTATGCCTTGGTTTTTTCGCGTTATTTCCTTCGCACTGATATTGCGTATGCCCCTCTTTTCCGCATTTCCAGCACGTGATCTTACGGGTTTTTCGTACATTTTTGTCATGAACGTCCCTTGACACCCGGCTTTCCCGATCGACATACGCACGATCGGAATCACCGGCGGTAAATTTCTGCCCATTGTCTGGCCTAGCAATGGGAAAGGGATAACGCGCTTTCTCATTTCCTTTGAAGCACAATTTCTCTATCTGTTCAACTTCTATTGCCTTTTTTACTACCTCCTTAAATTTATTGGAATTTAAAAGATACAATTGTTTTCTGATCTCCGGATTCCTAATGGCACTGATAAATTGGGCCATCGCTATTTTTTCGCGCACTTCGACCGGGCAGTCTGGTAAAGCTAGCAATACTAATTTTTCAATTTCACCAGCTAATTCTGGGATTCCTTGACCCTGTCTTTGTTCATATCTCTGAAATTCCAAATAATTGGCCGGGGCCGACTTTTCTTTTGCGAAACGCATTTGTAAAGCCCTATGCAATTTTCCATAGTTTAACCGAAGTCCGACCTCCAAAGTTGTTAATACGGAACGAGCGGGTCCTTCTAACGCGTTCAATAACGCGGCAGCCTTTGCTGGTTTGCCCCAACCGTTTACTCGTGCAATTGCATCGAATTGTGCCACAAATTCGTCCCAGTTTTCCCCATTAAATTTTGAGGGCATCAATTTGCAAACCACGTTTGCGTTAAGATTTGTCGACTCGTTCGCGGACATACTCGCGCCGTTATCCCGAACAGGGTTATCATTATTAATTAAATTTTGAAATTTTTGCGTTAGCTGGTCCATTCTGGCGTTGTAACTGGAGTCGATGTCCTGCAAGCGCTTCTCAAATTGTTCCTCTCGTCGGCGAGCATTCTCTGCTTGGACGCGGAGCCCTTCGCGCAATAACTCCTGTCCTCCAGAAATTTTCGCTTCCATCCGCTCCAGCATGGCCTGAACTAACGCCATCGAAGCTTCGTTCGATGGGTCTCCTCGTTCTGGTGTTCGCTCTGAGGGCTTCAATAAATTTGTCGAAACATCTTCCGTTTCCCCGTCGCTTGCGGAACCATCGATGGTCGTCTCCTTTCTTCGCGATCGCAACCTTATCCCACTTCTGACACCATTGTTGCGTGGACGCGGGCGAGACATTTACAATGCACAGGAATACGAATCGTAACACAAAATAGTTTAATAACACGTCCGTCTGGTATGAAGACCAGAGACAGACTTCTTGGTTTGGTTACCAACAACAATAACATTCGAACGTCATAAAATCGATTTAACTAATTAACATTATAACATTATGACACAAAATCAATATAGGATTTGTACCTTCGTCGTGGTGTTCTTCGCGCCTTCGCGTCCGTAACATTATTCTCTGACGTTTTATACGCGGCTATACAGTGGTGTCGTGAGAGTATGTGTGTGCGGCGTATAGTTTATAGTGTTGGAAATATTAGTGACAAGGCGCGGCACTGGTCTTGTAATCAACGAATAAAACTGAACGCAAACGCTCGATGCTCCGTGAGCAAAATACTTAGTTAACGCGTGTCTGGCGGCGTTCTTAACCTAATTATGGTTCGAACTGGTATTTTGCCTATAAATAAGGGAAATTATAATTTCTATTCACAAAGTAAAACAATGCTTGGTGAAGTTAAATAAGGCGGCAGTGCCTCCAGTAGCACTGTTTTTAGATCTCGTATGAAGAAGCCTCTGCCCGGAACGTGGGCAGGCAGAGCACGACCACCTGGATCTTTTACCTTGGATGCAACCTACGACATGTATACAAGCACACCTCAAGATCCCAATGAATTGCTCCGACCGGAACGTGGGCGGTATGGAAGTCATCCACTGGAGATGCTCTCAGTCAACTCGTACGTTACTAGAGTAAAGTGTCAGAATGTAGCCTGAGTTGCTCCGACCGGAACGTGGGCAGTATGGGAGTCAACCAAGCAGTCCTTTTGACTTTACTGTCTGATTCTATTGAAAATGGAAGCAGCAGGACGAAGCCAGTACGAAATGCTCCGGCCGGAACGTGGGCGGGATGGGACTCAACCACACTGTCTCGAGTGCTGATTTCCGAATGATTTTAGAAAAAGTTACTGGATCACGCTAGACTTCACAAGGGCGAAGGGTCTATTAGCCGGTACCTAGAGCGGGTCGCTCACCCCCCCCCCCCCCTTGTTCAGACAGCGTGTTATATAATGGAGCGCAAATGCACCTCGTATTTGAAAGAGTTTATTTTATTGTCAAATCTAATTAAGACGAATTGATGCTAATTTGCTTCTAACACTATTAGATGACTCTATGCAACTAGTCTTGCTTTTATATTGCTTTAAATGATTCTAATTGAATTATCTGTCTCTTGTCTGTTACTCGAACTAAAGCTTGTTGAAACGCACTGTATCTTGAGAATTTACTAATAGTGATTGGATTTCCGTTAACCGGCAATAGTCTAGAAAGTCTGGAGTGTCAAGACTCTGTGCCGCGGTGCAGTTTGAACCGGCGACTCCTCCTTTAGAGGCACACACAACAGAATGTACGTAGCGGGGTTTGATATTGGCCCTCGTCTAACGATTGTTAATAATGTCCCTTATGTCGTGTTGGAATCGGACTACCCGTGCTTTGATTGCTATCTTAGGCGGAATCTCTACTTGAAGTGTATTCTTGCTGTATACCAGTGCGAATACCGGCGCGGGCTTTGTACCCGCCTTATATATCCGAGGTGCGGACCTCGGAGAGCGGCCAGGTGAAAAATGGCATCGGCACTTGATTGGTGGAGGTAGTAATTAGCGGAATGCGGCGTAATTCCGCGTAATGGGTTATAGGCCGTGCATCATGGGCTAAGTGTGGGTTCCGGTCTTCGCTAAGTTTACGGGTAACGCTCGCGGCACAGCGCCAGCATTACCGACTCCGATGGCTGGTTGCCGTTCCGCACGGGGCAGGCTGTGTACGGTTACAATACTTTGAACGGACAACGACCCCGAAATTTCATTAGTTATTCATCAATCGTGCTTTTATCGGAGGCTTCATAACATTCCCGACAATTTGCCGCAAAGATGTTGGACACTTCGCGAATCGGTGCTAATTTATCCGCGGTTTGCCTCTGGACTCTCGTTTCGTAATCGTCGAACCGCAGAAATCTTAAAATATCCGTAAATCTAGTACGCGAAATCGATGCTGTATAAAACGAGAGGGACGTTAGTGGGTCATTGTGCTCATATCTAATATATCCTCACGCGATTCTCTATATCGGCCTGTCATCAGCAATATGCCGAAAAATACTTTCAATTCGATTTGCGTTAACTCTATCCACGGCTGTCCAGGGTGTGTTCCACAATAATGACTGTCTCGTTTATTAGTGTTTCTCTGGACACAATCCATTATATCATAATTTTTGAAAAGATGGAAACACAAAGCTGGAATTGTTTCCACGTTTTCACTTTTTGATGTTAATGCTGGTTCCCCTAGAAATACTTGACCGCACATCGATGTTTTCAGGAGTGACGGATTTCCAGGTGCGACCAGACACTACATGATTTGTAGCATCATTCGTGTCGTCGTCACTTCCGGAACCTGAAAATGCGTCGCCCTCGGACGCATTTACTATCACTATTGCCCGCACTGAGTCCACTGGCACTGTCACTGGTATTTTTGTCACTATCGTCTTGGTCACTGATGTGCACGTAAATACTACACTGCACACGACACACTCGGAATACGCGAAAATCCGTTTGCGATTGAGCGCTGCCGGATAACGAACGCAACATCTTTTCGCCGACTTCGACTGCGGAAAAAATGAAACAATGTATATGATAGAAATTAGGAAGCGTGGCAGTGTCGCCGGAATTGTGGCTAGCGCTCGGAGTGTATGTGTGTCGTTACTGTGAGTGCACAGAACGCAGTTCAGACTGAGATAATTGATTCGCATTGAGACAGAGAACGTATCGAATAGATACAGACTTTCTATGGTGCATTCTTTTGTAAACCACTCAACAGTCAAACTTAAAATGTCTGAGTCGCTTATGCATCATAATACAAACCACGGTGATATTTCAAATATTATAAAGGATAATAGTAATAGGGGAAATAGTATCATTTTTACAAAATTTTGCAAATATTAAATTGTGTATTTATGATAGAGTACAATACGTATATGTTCATGCAACAGAAGGAATGTAAGTATAAAATTCATCATTTCATACACTATCAAACTATATACAGGGTGGTCTACGCATCTTGCACACTTGTATAACTTGTAAAGTATGCATCGTATGGAAACATTGTGTATATAAAATTTGTACGATTTACAGAATGCCTTATGTAATACATAATTTTTGTTTTCTGATGAAGACTTTTCGGTGATTTCAACTTCACTTCACAAGTTATACAGGTGTGCAAGTTGCGTGGATCACCCTTGTATATGTCTGGCGCGCTGAAAGGAAGCCGAGAAGTGTATTGCAAGCTTTAATTCCAACCAGCAGTAGTAACACTGAGCCGGTATCCGTCGATCTACAATTTCGGCAACATTTACTATTGTAGCGAGTGACATCATCGACATACCCACGTAGAAAGGGTTGGCATTCGTCAGGCTCGGGTCGAATGTACCCAGTCTGGTGACCTGAGAGTTACAAATATTTTATTAAATATTAATTTTACTGGTAAATAATTTGTATGTGTTGGTCCGGGTCCTGGGCTCCGCCGGCGCTCGTGGCCACCCCGTCTACCACCGCGTCTGCCGTGCAGCGTCGCCCTGCTGCCACCTGCCCCCCTTTTATTTCTCTCTAAAATATAAACATACACAAATATAACAATTGATACAATACTGTAACACATATTACCTAATAGCGGCCCATACAGGAGGGAGCCCACCCGCAATCAGCCTTGCTCGTGCATGGGTCGCTAATGTTGTTATAATACAAGTATTAATATCATACTTTGTTTTGACTGACCCCGCTGCTTGGGCTGGAGCACCTGTGGGCATGTGAATATTTCTATTGCATGTTTCTAACTTGTAGTATTATTAAATTAGTGTTGTCACCGTACAATTTCTCTTGCTCGAGTAGGATCGTACCGTCCTTGTACGGTGCGTCAGTGGTGTCGAGTCTGACGGCACGGCCTCCCCCCTCCCCCCTTCCTTGGTGGTCCAGTGGTGGTGTTTCGCTTCTGCGGAAGGTGGCCAGGGTTTGCTCCAGAGAGCGTGCTACTTGCAGTAGTTACTGCAAAGCTGGAGTGGGCGAAAGCGGAATGTGCGTTGAATGAGCTGGCAAGCGTTTTATGCTGTAATGTATTGCGTTTGTATTTTTCGGTACTGATGTGTTGGTGCGTACAGTAGTATACAAGTTCTTGGCTGTGTTGTCGTATTGAGCGACGTACGCTCGCTTGTCGGTGTTGAGTGATCGTGACATGAGGTACGCGGCGCGTATGTGTGCGCGTCGCGTGACAATATCGAGGTTTCGGCGGTCGTCTGCCTCGGTGTTTGATTTCCGTTGTATATGTCGGGCGGTTCTTGGTTATATCGGTGGTTGTCATGGGATTCTTTATAGAGGGATCGCACGAATCAGGCGCAGTCTAGGTCGGTGCCGAGAGTGGATCAGACTGCCCTGACCGTAGATGTTTGGAAATCTGTCTGATTCGGTATTAGTATGGAGTGGTGAACTGTGTATCGCCTTGGTCGGTATCTACAGCGGATGAGGCGGATCACAGCCGCCGGGTAGCGTGGCAGTATTGCAGGTTTGCGGGTGAACGAGAAAAGCGTGGCCTGAACGGGTACGTGAGCGAGGTAGGCCACCTTATCCTTTGGAATATTTGCGCCTTCTGTTGGCGATACCTTTGTGGCGCGGCGCGAACTGTCCGGACTCGGACCCGTCGTGGCGGAGTCTTCCGGAGTGCGGCGTTTTCGTACGGCGACCTCCTCTTTTTATCGTTCTACCCGAGATCTCCCGACTGGTTAAGCGCGTAAGAGTTGGTTCGAAGGATCGACGACTGTCGGTTTCGGAGCAGCGCCTTATATACCCCTTTCACGTGAGGGGAGACATGGAATCCGTGACGGAAAGTCACGTTATTCTTTCCCTCACGTGCTCGTGGGTCTGCTTGAGGCGGCAATGTCGCGCTCGCGGCCCGTCATCTTACCGGCTACGCGGTTGACGGTGCGTGCGTAACTCAATTTCCTAATTCGGCGGGTCTCCGCCGTACGCGCGTCGGTATGCTCTGCTTGATCCGGCGCGGGCCTCAAAAATGTACGGTTACAGTATTAATTTGTTTATTTCGTTGAGTTCTTGTATTTATATTGTAGTAGTTATTTTAACGCATTTCTTATTTATTTTGTAGCGTTGCGTGCTATTTTGGTTTTTATTATTAGGTTAGTTGTAGGCAGTTTTATTATTAGAATGCATTTTTGTCAGTTCCTTTTTTAACCCTTTTAATACCGAGCGAAAGGAGCGTACCTAAGCGAAGAATACCGGCCCGAATCGGCGAATTTGCAGAGGTTTGCAAAAATGCTCGTAAAAACGAAAGTACGAATGATATTAACAAAATTTAGAAAGCAGCATATTGCGAAATAAACGGAGAATAAAACCTCGTCAATTGTGTTTCGATATTTATTGAAAATTATAAGAATAACATAAATATATGACATCATGAAAATCGTACAAAGTGATTTCTCTTTTTCAAACCGTAATTGCACATAAAAAAAATCATCCTTTGGTCGTAGCTTTATATATATCAGGTAGTATGATGTATAGGCATTGTATTTTGCAATCATTTGCAATGAAATAGCTGGTGTCGGATAGCAAAACGAAAGAATAACGCTATGATGCACGGCAAGCGTCACACAGATCTACTACACAAGTAGATCGTGGAGCTGGTAATACGTCACTAAAAAAAATATAGGTGGTATTATAGATATTTATAGTTAGTTCTCTGGCCACTAAAAATATGTAATATTTCCTTATTTTTACTTACACAAGCCATTTATTAACATTGATGCTTACTAATGCATACACCATGCAGCCCTTTATTGTAATGATTGCAAATTGTGCGCGATCTTCGCACAGGCCCACCATCCACCCTACTACAAACGACGCAAACTTTTTCCCTCCTTCCAGGAAGTTTACGGATACCTAGGACTGTTGAATCTCTCGATGTGTGACTCAATGAACTTTCTGGATTCATATTTTTTTCGGCCATCCATTCTGTTGTGATCGACTGAATGATACTGGTTATAAATTCGAGTCGAGTCATAACCTTTCCTTTTGTATTGTATTGGTATAATATGTATGCATTCAAGACCATGCGAGCAAAAATGGAAAATACTACTTTTTTCCAATATTTTACCGTTCTCCTCTCGTCCAAATATGAGTAGACCATCATATCTGAGACATCAATGCCTTCCATATATTTGTTATAGTCGTGGACGAGTGCTGGTTTTTCAACTTCCATTTCCTGATTCCGTCTTCGAATTAAACTCGTTTTATTTGCGGCTGTTCCATGCGTTGATAACAGTAGTACATTTTTCCTCTGTGACTTCTTTTCTCTGTACGCTAATAGAAGCATTTCCCGATTTCTTAGGTACTTATATTCACCCACTTCCAATTTTCGTTTCAGCTGCGATGGAATATGTTTTCTGTTACTGCGTATAGTTCCGGATAAAAATGTATTCTTGTTATACAGAGATCTTGCTAAGGGAATGCTGGTAAAAAAATTGTCGACAGTTACGTGGTATCCTTTTGTATGCGGCTAGGCATAGAGGGATCGCGTGGTTGACTGGGTGCAGTCGTCGGAGGAAATTAGGATTGCACTTGGTTGGCTAATATATAATGTTTTTATTAACTTAAAATCTCTCGGTCTTACGCGTCAAAACTATACTAAGTAATAAAGTTAAATGATGTTAAAAGTAAAGGAAAACTATATACAGATAGCGAGAGTCGCTCGCGGCGAGCACGTGGCTTTAAGGTCCACGCGAAGGTCACGACGTTGCCCGCAACGACAATTTTGAGCACGTTCGAAATTGGAAGACGGTTGGAAGGAGGGACGAGATAAGCCTAACGCGGGCGCGTTATAGCAATACCTCGGATTAGAGGGATGCAGCGGAATACGCTACCGGCAAGTCGTAGCCGTGTTTAGGAGCACGGTAGGAACGAAGGCGACTGTATTGAAAACGCGCGCGGGGATACGCCGTCACAATCACCAGGCAGGAAGGCAGGGTTAATAAACGAAAAGAAAGGAGATTACCGGAATTAGGCCCGGATGGGCGGTAAGCACAGTCTAAAATTGGCACACGGAGTATTGCTAGACTGTCCGTAGACAAATTTCTCAGAACTGCACGGAGCTATAATCGCGTCAACACCGCACAAGGGTCGGATACACAAGGCCGGCGCAAGGCCGTTGCGAGCGAGACGAAACCGTAGAAAAAGCGGTAAACGGAGGTCGAGAGTGGGGGGTACCACCGTTGGCGACTAATTACACTGTACGTCTGTTCAAATTATAAAAGGTACCTCTAAAATACGCATACGCCACCTAAAGGCGTTTCGCGGATTCAAACAGGGACGCCACTCTCAAACACCTTTCATAATGTAGTTACTCATACTGAGTAATTTATCTACTACTACTTGAGCGAGGCCTTTTTCTTTTATTTCTCTCTGGTCGCGTTGGTCCTTGGCTCCCCGATAGCAAAAAAAATGACAAACAATAGTGTGAGACCGCATCGGCTAGCATCCAAAATTTTACACCCCATTTGTGGTGCTTCTTATTTGGTAAATATTGGGTCAGTGCTGATCTGCTTTTGGTGCCTACTAATGATTCGTCCACGCTCAAGTGCTGGTTTGGCGAATAATGAAATTTGAATTTCCTATTTGCATGAGCAACGACAGGTTCAAACTTTGCTGTTGGGTCATATTCATTGTTATCTCGTGCTGGTAATGTGCTATTGTCCACAGTATGAAAAAATTTACAAAGTAACTGGAATCTATTCCGGCAAAACATTTGGCCGAACCATGGGATGTATCGATGATTTCGTGACCAGTAACTAAAAAATGTTGGCCTACGGGTTATTCCCATTTCAAGTAAAACGGCTATGAATGCTCTCAATTTTTTGATTGTCGTTTTCTTCCAGGTCAGTGTTGTGGATCTATTTGCTGGTCCAACATTTTCGAAAAACTTCTGTGCGTACCGATTTGTTTCAATTCTCAACATGTCCAAAAATTGGTGCGTAAAAAATAAATCGAAATATTCTATTGGTTTCGATATGTTCGGTGGCATATGTTTAGGGCCGGATATTTCCGAAAATAACGGGCGCGGGTTATATTGGCTATCGTTATCCACATATACTTCCCTGAAATTCGTGAGAGATTCATCACTGTCACTCTCATCATCTTCATCCTCCGATTCTTCTTCGCTGGATTCACTGTCGCTATATATCCTGCGATTACACCGACCGCTTGGCGCAAATAATTGGTCGTCACTGTCAACCTGTTCTTCACCTATATCTAACTCTTCAGCAAGTCGCACTAATTCTTCATCATCCATGTTCGTACAGGGTATAATTTTTCCTAAAACGTAGCAACAAAACTGACAAAATTTTTCGCTGCTAATTGTGTTTCTATGAAAACGTTGACGGCTCTTGAACACTGACTGCACGTTAGACCAGTGTGGTCCAAGCACCGCACCTAGGTGCGATTTCGAGTCCCCACCCGACTACCGTTGTCATGGTGACGGACGCCGCTTGATACTGTTTCGCACGCCTAACGCGATGCGAGAGTGAAGGACAGAACTACTTGTAACTAGTGGAGGGGGCAGTAGCCGCGTGAGGGGTCCCACCCATGGACCACACTGCGTTAGACGGATCAAGAAAGACTGAAAAAGATTTTAGGCTCGCCGTGTCGATGCACGGGTGCCACTTGAGTTTTCTGATAACTATCACAAACATCATAAAGATTGCGATTACGGTCAAGATAAACTATCCCGTGTCGAAGGATATCCGAGGGATATCTCGTGTCCCGTTTCTATCTTATCGCTCTAACACAGTGGTCTCAGACTTGGCACCCGAGCACCATCGGTGCTCGACGGAGTGGGGATACGGAAAAGTATGCGTGCCTTGTCCGTGAGAGTTGCGCGCGCCGTTTCTCGCCGAATCGCGCTCGGCGTGGAGAGAAGGACGGAACTATGCTGCGTCTCTCTTTCACCAACGTCGCGTGACGTCACGTATCGTGACGACACATAAGAAGGACGGAACTATGCTCCGTCCCCTTTCAACCAACATCGCGCGTTGCGTCTTTGTTCGACATGTAGTGGCGGCGTCGCGTCTTCGTTCCGCACACAGGCCGGTGACAGTGGTGCCAGATTTCGCATAAGGCATCGCACGTACCATTGCGTTCTTTCAGCCGGAAGGCAAATCGGGCACCACCGCGTTGAGCAGAGCGCGATCCAGCGAAAAGTGAATCCAGGAGAGTTTGGGATTGACTCGTCGTCGCTCGTCGACGCGTTCGAGTTCTTTTTATCGTAGGTTCGCGGCCAGCCATGATTCAATTTTTTTTCACAGAATAATTTTTTTTTAATTATTCATTACACGGCAACAAACGATATTCATATAAAAAAGTTTTAGTACTTACTACAGATAGTTTTTAATATTTTGTCAGCGGATCAATTTTATCACATTGATTTGAAACCTTTTTCTTACTACGCACGTTTAGTTTAACAACGCTATCCTCATTTCGAGAAAGAAGAAGGTGTTCCTTCTTTGGCAATACACCATGCATACTGTAATCCATATGTACGTCCATTGTCGCATTCTGCCCACGAAATGTCGCAACGTGCGTATTGTCAAAGAAGGCATGATAAAAGACGACAATAATAGCAAAAACCCTGTCAATGGAAAACCGAAACTCACATTGTGCCGCTCCCGACTAATTGAAATATCTGAAAAGTCAAACCATTCTGAGCGCGGATTTTACGTACCTACTGCAAATTATTTCCCCGGGACTCTAACTGACTTTTTCAATGTCATTTATTCATCATTACTTTGCAACCAATTGTACGATATGTATTACTTTTAAATGCACATGTACAGGATCCACAGGATGCGCTAGTCAGCTTTTTTCCTGTAAACGGTAAGTATTAAACACAATTACAGAGGAAAGGGTTCAATGGGATCGTAATATCTATCTTCTACGAGACTTCATTCTATTGAAAAGTCCAACGCTGCACCCGACAATTGTAAATGCGTATGTAAGGTTGTAGTTTATATAATTTCAGATACGTGAACTTCCACGCCACCCATGAGGTGCCACGACTAGCGCGTTCGGTTTTTTAACGTGGACCGTCGCCTATAGCCCTATTGTACCACATTTTATGATAATCATACAGCGTGCGGCAATACGTCTGTCCACTTTGAACGACGGAGATATTCAAGGTGGACAGAGTTATTGCGCCACGCTGTAGAAGTAAGGGTTAGAAAAGAAATGAGAGCATTTTTTTTTTTTTGTTCATTTTATTTCATACTAATGTTGACATTGTATTTTTGTGTGGCGGCCCCCCCGCTGGGGCCCCCACACAAAAATGCTCTCATTTCTTTTCTAACCCTTACTTCTACAGCGTGGCGCAATAACTCTGTCCACCTTGAATATCTCCGTCGTTCAAAGTGGACAGAGGTATTGCCGCACGCTGTATGATTATCATAAAATGTGGTACAATAGGGCTATAGGCGACGGTCCACGTTAAAAAACCGAACGCGCTAGTCGTGGCACCTCATGGGTGGCGTGGAAGTTCACGTATCTGAAATTATATAAACTACAACCTTACATACGCATTTGCAATTGTCGGGTGCAACGTTGGACTTTTCAATAGAATGAAGTCTCGTAGAAGATAGATATTACGATCCCATTGAACCCTTTCCTCTGTAATTGTGTCTAATACTTACCGTTTACAGGAAACAAACTGACTAGCGCATCCTGTGGATCCTGTACATGTGCATTTAAAAGTAATACATATCGTACAATTGGTTGCAAAGTAATGATGAATAAATGACATTGAAAAAGTCAGTTAGAGTCCCGGGGAAATAATTTGCAGTAGGTACGTAAAATCCGCGCTCAGAATGGTTTGACTTTTCAGATATTTCAATTAGTCGGGAGCGGCACAATGTGAGTTTCGGTTTTCCATTGACAGGGTTTTTGCTATTATTGTCGTCTTTTATCATGCCTTCTTTGACAATACGCACGTTGCGACATTTCGTGGGCAGAATGCGACAATGGACGTACATATGGATTACAGTATGCATGGTGTATTGCCAAAGAAGGAACACCTTCTTCTTTCTCGAAATGAGGATAGCGTTGTTAAACTAAACGTGCGTAGTAAGAAAAAGGTTTCAAATCAATGTGATAAAATTGATCCGCTGACACAATATTAAAAACTATCTGTAGTAAGTACTAAAACTTTTTTATATGAATATCGTTAGTTGCCGTGTAATGAATAATTAAAAAAAAATTATTCTGTGAAAAAAAATTGAATCATGGCTGGCCGCGAACCTACGATAAAAAGAACTCGAACGCGTCGACGAGCGACGACGAGTCAATCCCAAACTCTCCTGGATTCACTTTTCGCTGGATCGCGCTCTGCTCAACGCGGTGGTGCCCGATTTGCCTTCCGGCTGAAATAACGCAATGGTACGTGCGATGCCAGTAGTAAGAGTTAGCCGCTTCTGGACCCGTGAAAAAAGTAAGCCGATTCTGGACCACATTTCTAGACCAGTAGCCGATTCTGGACCAGAATGGTATGGCCGATTCTGGACCAGTAGCCGATTCTGGACCACAGTAGCGCAGTAGGCTTCGGTCTTGCGTGTATTTGTTTTATCGAATTTTTTAATGGAATTTTTTTTAATGGAATTTTTTTTCAAAGGACCAGAATGGTATGGCCGATTCTGGACCAGTAGCCGATTCTGGACCAGACACACAGTAGCGCATTAGTTTTTAATGGAATTTTTTTAATAGAATTTTTTATGGAATATTTTTATTGAATTTTTTTTTTATCAAAGTTGGCGGTCTGGTCCTGTAATGAGTGGGGGGAGGGAAGTTTGCGGTCGTGCGCTTATCGGGTGGAGAGGTGAAGTTTGCGGTCGTGTCTTTTAATGAGGGCGGAAGTAGTTTTTGCGGTTAGGTCTTAAGGAGGGGGGGGGGGGGGGAAGTTCGGGCGGGGGGGGGGGAAGTTCGGGCGGGCGGGCCGTTAGTAAAAATTTGCGGAAAAAGCGTGCGAGAGCGGTTGGATTCTGCACGGCAGCGGTCAAGGTTAAGTAGAGTAGTGTCGGCAGCGGTTGGGCGATACGGTATGCGGTTTACATACGCGGAAGTTAGAGGAGGAGGAGGAGGAGATGAAGTTTGGACAGGAACACAATAGCGTACGATAAACACCGCGATATCGAGAGCGGAGCGGAGCGGAGGACGATAAAAGAGCGTCTAATCGACACACGCGCGGACTATGTAAAATACTACGAAACGGGGGGTAGATGACACGGCGGAGGTAGTGTGTAGGCGTTGTACTACGAAATGTCGTGTGTGCGGGGGCGGGGCGGGGATGGGTTGGAAGTCGGAAGTCGGAAGTAGTCCGCGGGAAGGTTGCACGGAGGAACGATATGACGACGACGATAAGCGATTACGCGGTAGTCCGCGAGCGCGTGCGGGCAACGGCAATTCTACTATCATCCGCGAGGTGGGGAGGGGGGTGGGAGCAAGAAGGTGTACTACGAGCATTGAGGAGGTGGTGGGATGGGGGGATGGGGGGAGGGTCCCGGGGAAAGGGCGCTAGGCGCTAGCTAATATTCGCACGCTAGCTATAATGTAAATATCAATGCCAGTATTATGTGATGTATATCTATTGTTTTTAAAATAAAGTTAAAAATACAATTTAAATATGTTCTTTTCTTACGATACAAAGAATTAATATGAGATATGTTAAATATAATCCTGCGTTTCTTGTTCCGACGGCAAATCTGATATGGATTCCTGCCAGTCTTGTTCCGACGGCAAATCCGGTATGGATTCTACGGACGACGGTGAGGAAGAAGAGGCATAAGTAGCTCCTCTTTCACCGTTGTCGTTCTCCGTATCGCTTTCCTCGTTGTTACCGTCGTCAGAACTAAAACTCGCGGCGCAATATGATATTGGCGAGCAATCCTCAGAGTCCTGATGCGACGTCGGCATCATCGGTGCGCTGCAAAGACACAAATTAAATATTTTTGCTAAAGCGAATAAAGTCTGTGTGAAGCTGTGTGTGTGTGTGTGTGTGTGTACTTACTTCAAATGTAATTGCAAGATTTGCCTGCGTTCTTTGTCATACACATAAATATCATTCTTTAACTTAATAGCTAACATTTCCTCGAATCCATAGTCGTCTATAAACGATAGAATATCTTCAATGGTCTCTAGTATTTCCATATAAAGCCATGTAGAGGGTGATTTTATGAATTTGTCGTTTATCTCCATCATGAACTCGAATTTTGAAACGCTGAAAAGAATAAAATTGAGTAGTATACACGTGGAAAGTTGTAAATATGTAAAGAAGAATAAGAGTATTTATTATTATTTACTTACCATTTTGTCGCTATCGTATCGACCTCCTCCACCACCGGTATCATTATTTTAAATAATTTGTTTAATATATAAAAAGTTGTATTTACTTTTATCATTAGAAAGTTATATAAATCTCTTTCAATAATAAATTTTAAAATCTCTTTAATCTTATCGATTGTATCATTATTTATAAATTTCCAATGATTTGGACACTCAATCTCACAGTCTTCACTAATTGATAGGAGATATTTGAAATTACAATTCTCCATGTTTTTTTTTTTTTTTTTTTTTTTTTTTTTTAATTTCACTATGACGTTGAGACCACCGATCGTCCTTTGTTCACGTCTGGGCGTGCTATAAGGTACTGTTTATGAGAGCGGGTGTAGCTTATATGCATTGAGTGTTAGATATTAATGTACAATAAGAGGGGGTAATTCTGTCGTAGTAGAGGTGTTACATTTATATTAGCTTACGCACAATACTAGATAATGGGTTATATTCTACTATGCGATCATGTAAAATAAGACAATAAGCACATGTATTGGGGGGGATATTATTAGCACATTCAAATTCAATTTTTACATCTACCGTACCCGTTTTGACCGCTTCGTTTTGATGCGAACAATCAATTACTACTATTGGACCTATCGTATCGGTAAAAGAGTCCATGCTCAGTAATGGTGCACATTCGGATAAATCTGATAAGTTATAATATGATTTTTTAAATCTAGCGTACATATCATATAAGATTGTAGCTTGATTGTTATCAAAATTTAAATTGAGTCTATCATAGGGATAAAAGTCGGAGTTTAAGTGAAGCTTAATATCCCGTAGAAAGCAATGATCGAATTTCGTACAGGCTTTCTTGAAATCATTTTTCCTACTAGTTTGAAACGCAAATATGATGTAGCGAGGCTTTTCTAGCTGAGTCGATGCTTTAACGGCCCACGTATGATTTTGTGTTTCGGGTAATAAGGGATATTCGTGTAACTCCCAAGAACGAAAGCTCATTGAAATTGGCCTATCATGTTGTAGTAGGCGTAAAAATTGTAATTTAGTACTTTCGTCTAACGTAATGTGTTTCATCATCCATTGTATTTTTGTTAATTCAATTTTTGGTTCCACGGCAAATTCATGTTCGGATACTATTGCATTTTTATCATCTTTTGCTCTAATTAAAATTAATTCATGCCTTCCATATGTAATTACGCGTTTATAATCTTCAAAGAATCCTAAAATTATATTCAACGGTACGCAAAAACTAAACGAATTGACAGATTCGTTTAGCGGTTTCCATTTTCCATAGTTCCAACCGGCTTTAGCCAGTTCCCTGCTTTTAGAATCTCCGAGTGAAATATAATTCTTTAATGTAGTAGTAATGCCCACATTTTTACAACGGTCTATCTCAATTCCATTAAGCTCGTATCGTATTTCATTAAATAGGAAAGCAATTGCATTGTTTTCTAAGCGGCTGGTTTTATTTGTATCGTTATTATATTTTATGCTACACCGTCCCTCGACCAATAAGTAACTTTCACACGGTAATACAATTAAATCTTGCTGCTGTATCGGAATTCTTATTTCATCGTTATAACTTAGAGAAGAATTAACGTAGGGATTATAAGCATGAAACTCGTAGCCACTAATTCGATTGTCAATAACAGGAGAATCATGAATATTAAGCGGGTCGCTCATATTATTTAGATATTAGCGTGAAAGCCTAGCGATTCTAAAAATTTCTTATTCGCCGAACTTAACCTCTTTATTTTCGACGTTGACGCCGACGATGTAATACTCTTTCGCGAATGAGATGGGTTTCGGTGGAAGTGTATCGCTCTACTGACACGTTTCTTAATCGGTCCTCTTAATTTACATACTTTTTCCACGCTATTAGCCCTCCTATCATTGCTATTGTTATAAATTATCATTTTTTCTAATATGTAGTCTTATTGTCACTTCTTCGTCTCCGAAATCAACTAAATCTCCGCTTTGATCTACTACTCGTAAATTTATACGGTCTATGACTCTTACGATGATTGGAAGATAAATGACGTTTGACGGCGTTTCCGATATTTTATATCCTGGCTCAACGTTTGGGAAAAATTTATGAATCGTGTGCACAATTTTCCCGTTACTGTATGCACCGGCAGTGATACTACACTCAATACGAATTATATTCACTTTAATAATTTTTACTGTAATATCCGATTCATACCATTTTTCAGGCTCGAGTATTCTCTTGTTTGAAAATCCTAATATACTTCCGATACTGTTTGGTTTACCGAAGTCAACGGAATACTTACATTTGATTTCACTTTTTAACGTACTATTATTTGCACGTAATATGAAGATATTATCTGGATCATCGTTTACCTCTTTACGAATATTGTCTTGAATATAGGTATTAATACTTGATAGCTCGTAGGAACCTTTTGGTATAACGATTTCCTTATTACCGTCGTAATAAAATTTATTATTTGATTCATCGATATTAGGAATAGCGTGAAATGTTTGAAAATCTACTAAACCCAATTCATATTTTCCATTAGTCAAATCTAACGGTGGGAAAAAATCGGCTATCCAGTCTGAAGACGTGCCACTTAAAGTTACGGTAAACGACGACATTTTTAGATGTTACGTTTAAGAAATTCAAAACATAACTGACCGCAATTAGTCATGTCGTATGATTGATAAGTGCTGTAATTATAAGAAACTGCTGCTAGGTTTTTTTTATTAAAATAATTTATTAGTTCTAACGGTGGTCTTAAATTACCGAACGAATCAAAATATTTAACATTGTTTCCTTTTTTAATATATGCCACCCAGTGTGTTCCTTTTCCTTCATTATTATCCAAATTTACTATTCCACATTCGTTTCTTCTTATCGTTATAGGTAGTTTATTTCGCATAAAAACCCCTCTAAAATATGGAATATTTTTGCATGCTTTTTCTAATTGTATATTAGTGGTTACTCCAGTTGCTACTAATGTATTCGAATTATTATTTTTTTTTTTTTTTCCCACCCTTTCTTCGTTTTCTAATACCGCGACCGCTTATACGCTTATACGGAGATAAATAGAGTCCGCGACCCTCTAAAGTTGCATTGTGTCTTTTCAATTCTTCTAGCTGCTTTTTCTGAGCTTTAGACCTATTTATTGCGGATGCAATGTTAGCAGCGCCTCCCGCCAGCGAACCCAAGACACCGAGAAGCGGCAATAGCGGTATAAATCCACCTCGCTTAGCAATACGTATCTTTCTTTTTCTATTTTTCTTTTTATTCATGCCCATACCCATTTTTCTTTTTGCATTCATAAGACCCCAAGTGACGGTAGCGGCAACACGATGGCCAAGTTTAGTATCTTGCGCCGTAGCAATCTGTTTAGCAGCCGCTGCTAAAGATTTATCTGCCTTATGTCGCTCCTCAATATCTTTACTATTAGAATAGGCGATGTCGTGTTCGCGACAAGCCGAATCTAATTGGTTTATACCTTTTTGTCCTAATGATAATCTTTTGTTTAAATGCGTACCAGGCCCGCAAAACTGATACCCCGGAATATGTAATTCGAAAGGAAGCGCATTGATCGCAGAGTTTAATATACCACTCCCCTTAGTACGACTACTATTCACTCTTTTTTTTCTATTCGCATACACTATCATTACACTTACACCTCACCATCTTCTGAGACAATAAAGCTAATAAATGATTACTCGCCTATTTATATGCTTTTGCTGTAAGCGAATATTCGTAGTTATTCTTTTAGTCTCTACGGGTAATATTATCATGCGTTTCGTTAAGCAGCCCTTGTCAATTTGTAATAATTTTGTATGTGAAAAAATGTTACCTGAAGAAAATCGTAATGATAATTATCGACGTCATAGTAAGATACTCCCCAATACTATTCGCTGTATAATATGCGGACCATCTAATTGTGGAAAAACAAATATAATAGTTAATTTAATTGAAAGCCCTAATGGAGTGCGCTTTGAAAATATTTATGTGTATTCGAAATCACTGCAACAAGTAAAATATCGTTATCTCGAAAGAATTATATCAGCAGTACCAGACATCGGCTATTATAAATTTTCAAATAATAGCGAGATTATTCCGATTTCTGAAGCTTTGCCTAATTCTATCTTTATATTCGACGATGTAGCCTGTGATAAACAGCAAACTATAAGGGAGTATTTTTCAATGGGCAGACATTCTAATATCGATAGTTTTTATTTATGTCAAACTTACGCAAAAATACCTAAGCATCTTATAAGAGATAATACGAATTTGCTAGTAATTTTTCAGCAAGATAATACAAATTTACGCCATATTTATAATGAACATATTAATACGGATATGAGCTATGAAGATTTTCTAGCATTATGTAGAAAATGCTGGGAGAAAAAGTATGGATTTTTAGTAATTGATAAGGATAGTAATATTCAAAATGGAAGGTATCGAAAAGAATTTGACCAGTTTGCTATTATATAAATCAGTATACTGCTAATATTCAGTCATTATACGTCCACGGAAGGAGTGAGAAGTGAGATGGGTGGTGGTACGCGAGAAAATAAGAAACGCCGGCAAATTTTAAAACATATCGCGAAGACAAGTGATGTAATTCGAAAAAAATATAAAGATTTGAAACTTGGTAAAATAGAGTCTGAGGAATATTTAAAAGAAACATATAAACCGATAACTAAACCTCTACAAAAATTACTAGAGAAAAATATAATTACGAATAACAATAATGAAAATGAAAAGAAAAAATTTAAAATTGAAAAAGATATTGAAAGTGATATTGAAGATATTGAAGATAATGAAGATGATGTTTTTGAAGATGAAGATAGTGGAGGAGTTGAAGACTTGAGTAAGAAAAAAACAAAGGAAATGGTTAATCCGTCATTGAGTGAAACGCATTATAGTTATTCACCGTCTAGTGCCGTTATTAGGAGTACTAAAACTAAAAACGATAATATAAAATTTAAGTCAACGCCACAACAAATAGGTAGGAGAAGGACATTTGCCGAAGCGTCAACTCCTATATCTCCTATACCATTATCGATGATAGAAAGACCAAATGTTGAAGAACCATCACCGTTAGAAAGATCACATGCGGAATCCTCTATTAGCGAAATATTACAAAATCCGCCTGAAGATGTTAGAAATTTAATGCAGGAGAACTTAGGTCCATTATCGCGAAAATATATTAGCTTATTTTTCAGTACAGATTTTGACAAAGAAATTGATCATGTTTACGGTATATATTTTAAAGATGACAATCTAATGTTAGGTGACAGCATATTTGAGGTGGATGAAAATGATAATATTATTATTAAGAAAACTAGATACGGCGGAACTCCTGGAATTTTCGAATTAATTTTCAAGAAAATTCCCAATTCAAAATTATATAATAATACAGATTTAATTAAGTATAAAACTATTTTATTAAAAACAAATGCCTTCCGCAGAGACTACCAATCATCACAACAGATTATGGGCAGTAAAGGATTTAAATATAAAAAAATAATTGCCCCATTACCAGCACCACACTTAGCTATAGCTGCAGCTGCGGAAAGAGCTAAAACAAAATCTAATAAATTTAAAGTTGGAACAGGAAATAAATTTGCAATGAAAAAATATATGCCGAATGATATGTTAGTTACGAATGAACCGGTGAATTATGTTCACTGGGACAATCCTAATGAGCTTATTGATCGTTTACGGCTTTTAATATCGTCAAAAAAAGTTGGACATACAGGACATGATAATGAAATTATGTCAATAGTGGAGGAACTTCGCGAAGCCAATATTATTATATAATATTTGTGTATACCCAAATTATATTTAGTCTTATAATGTTCATTAACAAGTTTGGTGGTAAGGGCATAGAAGATGTTAACGATCGGTCACAAAATTCTAATATGAAAAGGAAAGGTATTTTTCTTCATTTCAACGTCAATGAGGGCGGCTATGATGCACGAAATAGAAAAATTATACGATTAGCAAATCCTGGAAACTCTACGGACGCTGCGAACAAATACTATGTAGATAAACGTATATTAAGTAACGATAGGGCGCTTCGAGGCAGTCTCAACGACAAAATTGAAAAGTGCGCATCGCAAAGCGAAGCTAATTACGATAAATTAAAGAGAATAAATGCCGTATTAAATCATTATGGCACAAATTTCAATAAACTTGACGAAGTGACTTTTACGTTAACAGAAAAAATTAGAAAGTTAGAAGTAAGTGGAAAAGCACATAATGAATTGCTGCTACATCTTATGGAAGATTTCCTCGCGCAACAGCAAAAAATAGAGTCTGATGCAAAAAGCTTTAATGAAAATTTGAATACAATTTCTAAAAATATTGAAGAAATTAATTATAATATTAATTCAGCAAAAAATACTATTATTCATCATGAATATTTTATAAACAATCTTAGGGAATCGGCTGCGACGAAAGATGCAGTAGAGAATTTGACCACGGTATTGGAAAAAGATATAGTGAATCTACAATATCTTCTTGATGAGCAGATAAATGGGGTAAAACAAAATTTACGCGATGAAGAGAACGACATAGCTAATATTCGTAATGAATTTGTGACACAAGATACGCTAAAAACTTCAATTGGCGAGCTGCGGAAGGAGGTGAATGATAATAAGGAGAATTTAAAAAATACTCTTATAGAAATTCTAAATAGAACACCTAATAATGCAGTAGAAACCTAAAATCATGAAATTAATTAAAGAACAAGAGCAGTTAGTAAAAGAATTGCATACACCCGTGAGAAAGAATTTTGTAAGAAGGCGTGTTATAATTAAAGGATATGATGATTTATGGCAAGCTGATCTAGTAGATATGAGAGCATATACACGATTTAATTCGGGATTTCAATATATTCTCACAGTTATCGACACATTTTCTAAATATGGCTGGGCTCGTCCGTTGAAAACGAAACAAGGTAAAGATGTGGTAAAGGCTTTCTCAAGTATCTTCGAGGAGCGTAAACCTAAAAATTTGCAAACGGATGATGGGAAAGAATTTTTTAATAATGATTTTAAGAATTTAATGGATAAACATGAAATAAATCATTATTCTACATATAGTGTTATGAAGGCATCGATAGTAGAGCGTTGGAATAGAACGTTAAAAAATAATATGTGGAAATTATTCTCGTTAAACGGAAGCTATAAATGGACGCATATGTTAAATAAACTTGTATACGATTACAATATGCGTAAACATAGAACAATCAAAATGAGACCTGCGGATGTGACAAATAAAAATGCTAGCACGCTTCTTTCGTCAGTTTATAGTAATATAAAGATCGCTAAACCGGGCAAATATCGAGTCGGAGATTTTGTACGTATCAGTAAATACAAGCATTTGTTCGAGAAAGGATATACGCCTAATTGGACGACTGAAATTTTTAAAGTTACTTCCGTGCAACATACTAATCCTGTCACATATTTAATTCAAGATTTACGAGGAAATGACATTAAAGGCGGTTTCTATGAATATGAATTATTAAAAGCTAAGCATAACGATATTTATTTAGTTGAAAAAGTTATTCGTAAAAAGCAAAATAAAGTATATGTAAAATGGTTGGGATTCGATAAATCACATAATTCGTGGATTGATATAAATTTAAAATAAATTTATTTTTAATTGTGTACTCATACTTTACAACATTACAAATAAGTAATAAAATATAAAAATTTATAATATTCCTATCAGTGTACATTATTATTATTATTATTATTTAAGACAATTTATTAACCACGTTGTGGCAATACCAATTTTTAAAAATTTGAACTTCTATCAGTGGGCAGTGTAGAATTTTATTATTCCAACTTCTTTCTTTTTCGTGTAATTTACATGCTATCGTGTTGATGTCTACTTTATTGTACAAAGGATTGCCCATGAGCACGTCAAATTTCGGACACGCCAATTCTTCTAAATTTATATTTTTTATTCCTAATTCGTTCAATATTTTTTTTTCGTAATTCCCCCCCTTATATGCCACAATTGGCGTGTCATATATTGATATAAATTCTTGAATAACCGACGGTAACTCCTCTTGCTCATAATTTTCAAAGCCATGATCCTTGAATAAAATACCGTGTACGTTGTTACAAACGTAACGCGCGCATCGTTTATCCGCCTCGCTTAAATCGTTATAATTTTTATTTAAATATATATATTCATGCAATATGTGGTCGTTAATAGATATAATTGCTATTTCTTTACATAAAAAAGTATAGCGATTAACGGTGAATCCATCCATGTCGATAAAATGAGTAATTTTTTCATAATCGGCTGTAGCCTGAAATAATATTAATTTAAGCAAATTAGACTATTGAAAATAAAAATTTGTTTTACTTATATTCGAACTACATACCATAATTATATTTTTTAATTTTCACTACACTTCGACACAGACTGTAACTTTTCAATTTCAAACTTTTCACTTTAGTAGAAGTTTCTTTCAAAAAGATTCGTCTCGTACTGAAGCTCCTATTTGCGCCACTGTAGGTATTAAATGTGTGGAAAATCAGAAATTGAGCGTGGGCATAATCGTTGATGGGAGTAGGGGAATGAATAAAAGTGACGTATGTTGGAAGTTTGGGTGGAAGGGTATGGGGTGCATAAAGGGAGTAGGGGAAATGAAGAAAAGTGACGTATGCTTGAAGTTTGGGTGGAAGAGTATGGAGTGCATAAATAGCGCTACTTCGCGATACGCGCAGTTTAGTCGTCGAATAGCACAAGTGCGTTAACAGTTCAATAGATATTTGCAGCGAACATGTGCGAAAATACGTTCAATTTGCTGAACAGTGTCAGTATTATAGGCAAGTTGCCAGTGAATCCGGTAGCAAATTTGGAAATTAACAAATCATATTTAATAAGCGGAATGAGAAAAATGAAGACCAAATTTGGAAATAGAGTTATGCTCGATTTAAACGATACATTCTCGATTTTTCTACCATTACGTATAAGTAATGTTTTATTAGAAACAAGCAAGCATTATCAAGTTATAGAGAATTGTCTTACGAGCGGTAAACCGGTTCAGCTAATATACCTTGGTGGGAAATATAATGAAATGAAATTCTCTACTGATGATAATGACGATGATGATAATGTTGATGATGATGATGATGTAAAAGAAGAAGAGCATGTAGAGAGTGAGAAGGAAAATATGAAAAATGAGAGCGACAAAGATTCGTCAAAACGTAAGCGCAAAAATGGAAACGAGATGTCAAAGGATGAAAAGAATAAAAAAAAAGCAGCATCATAATCAAAAAACAGGTTTGTAGACATACATCAAGTATGTATATAATTATAAATGATTCTAGTAATAAAACTATATAAAATAATAATTTCATTACAGATAAAACAAACTGTTTCATTCAACAACTTCTACTACTTATATATAATCGACGATACGTATCCCGAAGAATATCGATGTGCGCGTAAGGGATTCTGGCACATCGACTCCGCATATTTTAAAGCACGGGTTAAAAAAATGGATGATTTGCTTCGAGATATTATGAATTTGAAATTTACACAATATATAAATAATGAAAATAATGTTTAAAATTTCTAATGTATTTAACCATCTATATGAAATTAATAAAAAATGAGTTCATTATAAACTAGCGCATATTTTTCTTTCACATCAGTCTTTCGTCCTACCGTGACACGCGAGCACCTCAATTCTAATCATGACGAAATTAATTATATTTGTAATTCACACTGCGATACTTCTTCAACTTTTTCCTTCTCTCTTATCCATGAGGGTCAATTTGCGAGCGCCTTCTGCGCATGCGATGAATAAACGTTCAGCAATTAATTATCTTCAATATTACGGCTATATGAACGCTAACGATTCACGATCGCAAACTATTGATAATGATAAATTGACAGATGCAATACGAATTTTTCAACAATATTGGAATCTTAAAGTCGACGGCACTCTAAATGCCGAAACGAAAAAGTTGATGGAGGCAAAGCGTTGCGGAGTAAGTGATCATGTCAGCGATTACACGCTTCATTTTTATAAATGGAACAAAAAAACATTGCGTTGGTATTTCCATGTCGGAACGACAGATCAAATTCACCTTGCAAAAAAAGCATTTTCTGTGTGGCAAAAATCATCTCGGTTAACCTTTATTCAAGTATATAGTAAAACTGAAGCGGATATAATTATATCGTTTGAAAATAAAATGCATTACAATGTTAATTCACCGCAACAAGTTTGTTTTCCGCCATTCTCTAATCAAACATTAGCACACGCGGATCTGCCGAATAAAAGTAATGATGTCAGAGAAATTCATATATCTAAATCGTGGAATTGGATGATAGGCGAGGGCCCGATAAAAGATGAGTCAATCAGTTTATACGAAACATTAATACACGAAATTGGTCACAGTCTAGGTTTACTACATTCGACGAATATGAATTCAATAATGTCGCCGTTGTATCATTATGAAAATCATACAGATCATATTAAACTCGAGGAAGATGATATATTAGCTATACGAAATTTATATAATGTTAATGACGAGAATGAGTCTGAGGGAGAATTCGACAAAGATGCAAATGACAATGCTAATCCTGATACGTCACCGGATGCGCCAACATTAGTTCCGCCAAAATTAGCCGATTTATGTTCAGCTCCGGTAGATGATTTAAAATTTTTCATTTTTAACGCACGATTGTATATATTCTATAAAATTTGGGTATGGCCATTTAATTTAAACGTTAAATATCGAAAGTACGAGGAGCCGCAGTTAATAAGATCGTGGTTAAAATTTTTGCCATTTAATTTTTCAGGAATTAGCGGAATATATGAAAGAGTAAATGGAGAAATTGCATTATTTTCTGATAATAATATTTATATATTCAATCCTGATACTTTTCAATTAAAAACTGGCTATCCCATGACATATCAAAAACTGTTTGGCAGAGACTTTCAGTATAACGGAGTGCAATCCGCTGTTTTAACAAATACCGGTAGAACATATATTTTTTATAAAGGGGTATATGTAATTGAAATTGACGAGTGTGAATATGTGGCTAGAAAGTATACTTTAATTAACGATTTATTTAAGGGAATTGGTCTATCCATATCTCCACAAAATCCATTTTCCGTATTTAAGTATATAAATGGTAAACTTTATATATTACAAAACGGTAATTTTTATGAATATGACGAATTTAATTCCAATGTTGTAAGATCAGGCCCGTTCGATCTCTCCATTTTCAGTATTCAGTGTATCAGCGATAGTAACATTATAGCCAATTTGAGAGATATGGTAGAAAAATTAGTTCAATTTTATGGCGAATACAATAAAAATGTAAATTCAAGATTATCTTATAACACGAATAAACGTGATATAAACGAATTTAATACACAAGCAGAAATAAAAAATCATATGATTTCATATCTATGATAAAAGCGGTGCGGCGGTAAATGAGAGAGAGAGGGGATAGTCGTAGCAGGACAAATATATGCAGGAAATTGTGCGTCCGTTGTATTCTAAGCTGCGCGACCGTAAGCGGAGGCGGGGGAGGCTAACGAAGTGAAGTGCGTGTGTGCAGTGAAAGTTACAAAAAACGGTAGTGTGATTAAAGAGGTGTAAAATGAAATCTATTAATAGATTATCGGTGAAAATAGAAAACAATTTATTAAATCAAATGCCGTTTTTGAAGAAAGAAGAGGATTTTGAAGAGTGGAAAAAGCAATATACTATATATGTAAAACAAACTAAAGTACTCCTAAATAATGAAAATATGAAAGAAAAATATAGAGTGAAACTGACGGAACAATTAAAGCGGCTGAGGAATTTAAAGTATTTCGTAAACGAACGATTACGAAGAAAAAAAGAAAATGCAGCGAATAAAACACAACTGATGCAAAAAGAAGAAAATTTATTAAGCCGTGCGTATTTAATTGAATCGGAAGCGGATAAAATCCAATGGATAGAAGATTGTGAACAGCATTTAAAATATTTGCATTCATTCTTAATTAATAAAAAAGAAAAAATAAGTGTCGGTAGGAAACAACATTTACTTGCACAAATAGCTAAACTAACTTGTACGCGTGAGCAATTAAGTTTTAATTTCAATCTACACTCTGGATCTGGATTAAACGAAGAAACACAGAAGGATAAGAATGTTACACTGAAATGGAAAGAAATTGAAAGCGGACATGCCTTCCAAAGTCGTATAATCACTGGAATTATTATAAATTTACATCATATTGATCCTTCTATATTTTTAAACGATGCTAAAGATATAGTGGTAGATAAAGTACTATCGTATGTTAAACAGCACAAATGTGTTAAAGTAAACACGATCTTC
Organism: Priocnemis perturbator; assembly: GCA_963942575.1. Classification (NCBI taxonomy): domain Eukaryota; kingdom Metazoa; phylum Arthropoda; class Insecta; order Hymenoptera; family Pompilidae; genus Priocnemis; species Priocnemis perturbator. The sequence continues at coordinate 11,878,767 of OZ012652.1, forward strand.
AATGGTGAATTTACGTTAAAAGACAGTTTGACCGACGAAACAAAGAAGGAAATTAAAACCTTTGCAACAAAAAATGAGGTACTGCTGAACGATGATGATTCCACCGTAAAGGTTGATAACTGGTATACAAGCAATGTGCGTGACCAGATTCTTACGTCGTTAGAGGAATTTCAAGAACGTGACAGTGGATGGGCATTGAGCAAAATTGTCAGTTTGATTATAAATATCAATAAATGTTATTTATTGAGCGCCGGTAAAGGAAACTGTAGACTTCCATTAGCTATACGAAATAGAAAAGCAACTGTTTCTATTGATTTGACCGGCAATGAAAATGATTGCTTTGCTTGGGCAGTAACGTCAGCATTATACCCAGCATCGCATCATAGTAACCGTAAACACTCATATCCGTATTACAAAAATGTACTAAATTTAACGGGAATCACATTTCCCGTTACAACTAAACAAATACCTACATTTGAAAAAAATAATAATTTGTCCATAAATTTATACCAATTATTAACGAATAAGGATAAATCTGAACATGAAAAATATGAAGTATTACCGTTACGATTAAGTGATAAAATATCTGAACATAAACATATAAACTTACTAATATATCAAAATGAGCAAGAAAAAGATAATATGTGCCATTATGTATGGATCAAAAATTTATCAAGGCTGATATCGTCTCAAATTCATCAACATCAACATAAATCACACATTTGCGACAGGTAATTCATCACTTTTCTATTTACACTTGTAATAATTTAATAGTTTAATAATATGGCTCTTATAATTTACAGATGTCTAAATTTTTTCCATACAACAAGGAAACTTCGAGATCATTATGAAAGATGCGTGGATCAAAACGCATGCAAAATTGAATTGGTCAACGAAGATCAGAAATGGATTAAATTTAAAAATTATAGAAGAGGAATCCCGCTTCCATTTATGATATATGCCGATTTCGAATGCGCTCTAATCAGTAACGAAACACATAATTTAGAAAATCATAATACTTATGCATATCAAACTCATGTTCCACACAGTATTGGCTATTACGTACACTGTAACTTTGATGAATCGATGTGCAAATACGTTTCACACCGTGCGAAGGATAAAGTGGTATCTTGTTTTATATCAGATTTGGAAGGTATCATTTCATCAATTTTTGCTTTTATAAAAAATAATTATACCATAATGGCTCCTTTAACTTCTGAACAATTACTAGAATTTAATACCGCTACACATTGTTTTATCTGTAAAAGTGTATTTAAAGAAGCTGATGTTATAGGCGGTAATAAAGTACGTGATCATTGTCACTGGTCAGGTTACTACAGAGGTGCAGCACACAGAGCATGTAACCTAAATTATAAAACTTCGTATACGCTACCCATAATATTTCATAACTTAAGTAATTACGACGCACATTTTCTCATAGAAGAAATTGTTTCAATGAAATGTTTTAACTCTCAATTTCATGTAATAGCCTCTACAATGGAAAAATATGTTTCATTCACATGTCGCATGAAAAATAATATATCTTCTCTTGAAGTAAGATTTATCGATTCATTTAAATTTCTTAATAGCAGTTTAGAACAATTAGTATCAACACTAGATATAAATGATATGAGAATTTTACGCAAAAACTTTCCGTCGATCGATGAAAATTTGTTTAATCTACTGACGCGCAAAGGTGTTTTTCCTTATGAATACGTTGACAGCTACGAAAGACTAAATGATAATTGTCTACCTAATTACGACGAATTTCACAGCACATTGTACGGGCACAATATTGAAAGGAGCGAGTATAAGCATGCGCAAAACGTATGGAATAAATTTAATATCTCATCACTGGGCGAATATAGCGATTTATATTTGAAAACAGATGTTCTACTGTTAGCAGATATATTTGAAAATTTTCGAAGCAAATGTATCGAATATTATGGTCTCGACCCTGCCTATTACTGCACCCTACCGTCATATGCGTGGGACGTTATGCTAAAAATTACAAACATAACGTTAGAATTATTAACAGATATCGATATGGTGTTATTTATTGAAAGCGGTATACGCGGAGGATTCAGTCAATGTTCGCATCGGTATGCAAAAGCTAATAATCCGTACATGGGCGCGACGTATGACCCTAATAAAGAATCTTCGTATTTAATGTATTACGATGTTAACAATTTATACGGTTTTGCCATGTGCGATTCGTTGCCGTACGGTAAATTTGAATGGATGGATAATGATTTGATAAGTCAATTTAACATTAATTCGGCTAGAGCCGATTCTGAGATTGGATACATATTAGAGGTAGATTTAGACTATCCCGATGAAATACATGATTCGCATTCAGATTTGCCGTTCTGTCCCACTCGCGAAGTACCGCCAAACGCTAAATATGAAAAATTGCTAGCAACTTTAAAGTGTAAAACCAACTATGTTATTCATTATCGAGCCCTACAGCAATGTCTGCAACATGGACTTAAATTAAAGAACATTCATCGTATCCTACAGTTCAATCAATCTCCATGGATGTGTAAATATATACAATTAAATGCAAAACTTCGAGCACGATCCGAATCGGACTTTGAAAAAGATTTATTTAAGTTAATGAATAACGCAGTATTTGGAAAAACAATGGAAAATGTGCGTAATCGAGTTGATGTAAGATTATTAACGTCGTGGGAAGGACGTACCGGTATTAAGCCATTGATAGGAAGACCTAATTTTCATAGAAGAGTAATATTCAATGAAAATTTTGTCGGTGTGGAAATGAAAAAGATGAAAGTTAAAATAGATAAACCCATTTATATCGGCATGTCCATTCTAGATATTTCAAAAATATATCTCTATAAATTTCATTACGACTATATGAAGGTTCAATTTCAAGATATGTGCAAGGTATTATATACTGATACGGACAGTTTAATTTATAAATTACAATGTGATGACATATATAGCATTATGAGGCGAGATATAGCTTATTTCGATACTAGTAATTATCCGATTGACAACGTATACAATATACCTTTAGCAAATAAAAAAGTTCTAGGCCTAATGAAGGATGAAAATGGAGGAAAAATTATGTGTGAATTCGTAGGATTAAGATCGAAAATGTATGCTATAAAAGTTATTGGCGAGCGCGACACGAAGAAGGCTAAAGGGATCAAAAAAGATTTTATTAAGCGAGAAATTAAATTTGATGATTATGTAAATTGTCTATTTAACGATGAAATTAAAATGGCTAGACAAAACCGTATTGCGTCGAAGCTGCATCAGATTCACACGATTTCCGAGGGGAAAGTTGCGTTGCATCCGTACGATGATAAAAGATATATCACCGATGATTGTATACAAACACTTGCTTGGGGACACTGTTCGATTAAAAAATAAAAAATGCTTACAATATTTGAACACATGTATTATTTATTAATAATCTGCACCCGTTTACAATTTTAGTATACACTACTGTTCTTAACAAAAATCGGCCTAGCATTGAAAATAAGCGAGCATGCGGGTTAAAATTGCGATTCAGTTTTTACTGAAAAATTCCGTATTCAAATATTCTTCCATCCGTCCAGCTATCCAAGGATAATGACGCTTCAACGATTCCTTAAAACACAGCAAGTCCGACAGTCCTAGTCTAAAAATTAAAAAAAAAAAAAAATGTATAACATTTGCGATTACACCCTCGTTTTACCAGAGTTTTCTACAACTTACCGTGACATCTTATGGATCAGACGAGATACCCGCACCTCTTTACTTTCCGTATCCAAAATGTACTGTATCGCACCGGCGCGCAACACCTTGTCTCGTCTTAACTTTTGTACAACGCCATTACGTACATCGACATCGCGTAATTGTTCGCGAAATACTTCGTAAAATTGCTCGACATGTGCGCGCAGCTCACTTTGATTTTCTATCCATTGACTCATGCATACGGCAAGCCAGGGGTTATAAGACTTTAGTATTTCTGTGAATAGAATGAAATACAGTAGCGGCAATCTGCAAAGGTTAAAATTCAAATTTAAATACTTTCAATCCTACTATCATTCTACATTGATTTATAAATTTGTTTGTATCACTTACCTTTCTAGCTTCGTAATCAAACAACGCACCTGTGCTCTTCGTTCCTTCAGATTCAAAATATCGTAAATATCAGAATCGTTCAATAAGCCTTCATCTCCTAATTCGTCTAATATTCCATTTTCAGGATCAATTTGATCAACCAGTTTGTCATAAAAAAATCTGTACAATTGCCGAATATGCCCGTCAGCCGCCGCCGCCGCCATCGTTACAACACACTTTCTTTTGTTTGTAATTCGCTTTCAGAAAATACCCCGATGATGATGATGATGATGCGTTACGTTCGACGTGCGAATATTAGCTAGCGTGCGAATATTAGCTAGCGCCTAGCGCCCTTTCCCCGGGACCCTCCCCCCATCCCCCCATCCCACCACCTCCTCAATGCTCGTAGTACACCTTCTTGCTCCCACCCCCCTCCCCACCTCGCGGATGATAGTAGAATTGCCGTTGCCCGCACGCGCTCGCGGACTACCGCGTAATCGCTTATCGTCGTCGTCATATCGTTCCTCCGTGCAACCTTCCCGCGGACTACTTCCGACTTCCGACTTCCAACCCATCCCCGCCCCGCCCCCGCACACACGACATTTCGTAGTACAACGCCTACACACTACCTCCGCCGTGTCATCTACCCCCCGTTTCGTAGTATTTTACATAGTCCGCGCGTGTGTCGATTAGACGCTCTTTTATCGTCCTCCGCTCCGCTCCGCTCTCGATATCGCGGTGTTTATCGTACGCTATTGTGTTCCTGTCCAAACTTCATCTCCTCCTCCTCCTCCTCTAACTTCCGCGTATGTAAACCGCATACCGTATCGCCCAACCGCTGCCGACACTACTCTACTTAACCTTGACCGCTGCCGTGCAGAATCCAACCGCTCTCGCACGCTTCTTCCGCAAATTTTTACTAACGGCCCGCCCGCCCGAACTTCCCCCCCCCCCCCCCTGATTAAGACCTAACCGCAAAAACTACTTCCGCCCTCATTAAAAGACACGACCGCAAACTTCACCTCTCCACCCGATAAGCGCACGACCGCAAACTTCCCTCCCCCCACTCATTACAGGACCAGACCGCCAACTTTGATAAAAAAAAAATTCAATAAAAATATTCCATAAAAAATTCTATTAAAAAAATTCCATTAAAAACTAATGCGCTACTGTGTGTCTGGTCCAGAATCGGCTACTGGTCCAGAATCGGCCATACCATTCTGGTCCTTTGAAAAAAAATTCCATTAAAAAAAATTCCATTAAAAAATTCGATAAAACAAATACACGCAAGACCGAAGCCTACTGCGCTACTGTGGTCCAGAATCGGCTACTGGTCCAGAATCGGCCATACCATTCTGGTCCAGAATCGGCTACTGGTCTAGAAATGTGGTCCAGAATCGGCTTACTTTTTTCACGGGTCCAGAAGCGGCTAACTCTTACTACTGATGCCTTATGCGAAATCTGGCACCACTGTCACCGGCCTGTGTGCGGAACGAAGACGCGACGCCGCGACTACATGTCGAACAAAGACGCAACGCGCGATGTTGGTTGAAAGGGGACGGAGCATAGTTCCGTCCTTCTTATGTGTCGTCACGATACGTGACGTCACGCGACGTTGGTGGAAGAGAGACGCAGCATAGTTCCGTCCTTCTCTCCACGCCGAGCGCGATTCGGCGAGAAACGGCGCGCGCAACTCTCACGGACAAGGCACGCATACTTTTCCGTATCCCCACTCCGTCGAGCACCGATGGTGCTCGGGTGCCAAGTCTGAGACCACTGGTCACAACACAATATTTCGTTTGTAACAGCCACAAAAATATTAACATTCTTTCAAACGGTAGGAAAAGATTCGGTCATTGTGAAGCATATGACAATGTCAAACACAAAATGTAAAAATATTATTTCTAAGGTGATCTGTCCGGTTGAAACTGAACGTGTTGCGGCCATTCTTCAAAATACCAGATTCAGTGTTTTTATTGATGAAACGTCAGATATTTGAAATACAAAATGGATGTCATTTGTCATTTCAGAAAAAGATTGAGAAAAAGTGTGGAAATGTTTTAACATTGACATGTCCATGCCATTCCGTAGCGCTAGCTGCAAATACTGCATTCAAGATGATTCCAGACAAATGTGAGGAATTTGTAAAGCAAATAACAGCTCATTATGCTGAATGTGTTGAAGAAACAAATCATACAATTTTGAAGTTGGCCGACACACGATGGCTTTCACGACAGATAATATCGAGCACTTTTTGATACAATTAAATTGAACTGCGAATACAAACAAGTCGCAACAGTTGCTATTAGTAATGCAAAATCTTGATTTAAAAGCATACTTATTATTTCTCAAAAATATTTTATATTATATCATTTCGCTTTCTGCCTTTTTCGAAGCTATGGACATCAGAATTCAGTTGTTGCAGCCAAAATCATTGGAACAGCTTCATATAATTCGGCAACATTTTCTGAAACCAGAGCTTTTACCAGATTTAATTATAAATTTAGATTATTCCCATGTTGAATATTAAAAATCTTTACATGAAATTAATTTGGGACTTGAATGTGAAGAGTACCTAAACAAATTGCTGTCAGAAGGGCACACAGATGTAGTTGCAAATGTTCGTCAGAACTGTTTGCAATTTTACGTGAGCGCCGCTGACGAAATTTCTAAAAGGTTACCTTTAAATGACGCATTTTTATCAAAGTTACATGTTTTTGAACCGCACACGACTTTCCGTGACATTGACAGAGAAACGTCATTTAATTATGTTTCTTTTGTCACGGAAACTTTGAGAGGCTTTGATCAAAGTGCTTTAAGATCAGAATGGTTTGCTTTGCATCAAGATTTTACGGAAAAAGAAAAAGATTACTTGTTGTTAGTGCTACTGGATTTTGATGAAATTTGGGAACAAATTATCCGTATTCGTCATTATCCCAATTTCAAGTGTCTCGTCAATGCTGTGAGATCCCTACCGAATACTAACGCTGATTCGGAAAGAATCTTTTCCCTCATGATAGATTTGAAAACAAAAAAATGAAATAAACCGACGTGCATCATGATAAATGCAATTTGTGTTGTCAAATCAACATTAAAAGCGAGCAGGGACATTGCTACAAATCTCGATATCACTGACAAGCATTTGTCTCTTATGTTAAGTGAAACTTTATATTCTGTATGTTCGAATAACAAAGTCACATAACATACAGCAGACATTGCTAGTCCGTGCTCATCTCAAGATTTGCAAGACTAATGCATACCATAATATCAAAAATACAGTTAATTTTATGGGTAATTCTAGTCACATTGTATAACCTGTTGTTTTCTATCTAGTATTATTTTTTATAAACAGCACATCTCCATGCAAGAGATGTGTCAAGTATCTGTCTAGCCTTAACTGTGCTAGACAAGACACATCTCCATGCATGAGATGTGTTAAAAATCTGTCGTCTGTTGAATGTTATCAAGTGTTAAAAATATGCATTGTTCTGTATATATTCCATTCGACACTATCATTGATCAATTATTTAAAAATGTGGTAGAATAGGGCTACTGGCAAAGGTCCACATTAAAAAATCTAACGCCCTAGTCGTGCCACCTGATGGGCGTGGAAGGCAATGTAAAAATTTATATCATCTGAGAAATTCGGTTACTTATGTAATAACACAGAAATGTAATGCAGACACATATCAATTAAAAAATCAAATGCGTCCCTAGGGTTGAATCATTTCAACTGCTTGCGGAAATATGGGTTAAGAAATGTTGCACTTCTCAGACGACTGAATTAGTCGAAGTGCGATCCCGGGTCAGTAGGTAGGCTATGCAATCCATTTCAATCCAGTTTTTTTATTATGTATGAGTTTTATTACTGATGGTAGTGTGTTGAATATTATTTGTAAGGGAATGTGGCTCATCGTCCTATAATTTAAGCAAGAAAAAACAACTAGCGCAATAAAAAAACATTTGATCAATGCGAGCGCGAACCTGCGGCACAAAAGCTTGTAACCGAATTTTTCTTCGATCAAGTAGTTTCGGCCTGACGGACTCGTTTCGGTGGAAAAGCGGGTCCCTGAGGGTCAGACCGATCTTGTATCGAGGAAAAGACTGTAGTGAGGAAGAGGAACGGTGGGTACGAGTCGCTCTTCTTCATAGATACCTCGCGATATCTTGTGGGTAAGACTACAGGGCGGAGTGGTGTGCAGAACAGTTTTATACAAGAACGAAAAGTAAGTATATTGTAAAAATAAATATAACAAGAAAATAATATAGTACCGAGTGTCGTCGGATTTACACGCGGAGATGATTTTAATGTCTCTGAGAGATTGCTAAAACGCACCGTTCACAAGGACAGATCCTAAGATAGCCTGTTATCTATACGAACTCTGTATTTAATATCAATCCATCGGGCGGGGTGGTACGAAAGTACGGGCCGTGCGTTTGGTCTGTCTCCCGGCAACTATCCCGTGCCTAATTCTTCCCGTGGAGTCCTCCGTTATCTTATAGATTTTCTCACGTGAATTGACAGATAGGCACACGACTTACTGCGGGACCGCTAAGCTGGCCGGAAGATGGGTCTAGCCTCTGTCAATTCGGTGGCGCTAAACCTAATATGAAAACTAAAATCTTGTGGAACTATCCCTACGATACGCTATGCTTCGTAATCTGGGTTACACTTCGGGGAGTGGACTTACGAAATATTGCAAGTTTGAATTGAATATGTACGGGTCGGTTTTTACTCTAGTCTCGGAAACAAAGTCAGTGCCACGGTGCAAAATATTTATATAAAATGCTTTGTGACTCCCCCAGTAAAGGGCGCTCAAGAACAAAGTTCGTCGTCCGTACCAACTGGAGGACCTGTCGACAAACGGGCGATATATGATCCTCTGTTTTGACGGGTTTCGCTTGCTTCCCCTGTAGACACCTCGGCTTAGGATTCTCATTGAGTGACTGATTATACACTTTCCCTATCCTCCGATATTTGGGTGTCCGGCAGTACGGCGTAGCGCTTGTTGAAGGGTCACAGCCGAAGTGTGCTCCTTGAGGGCGACTGCCGTAACGTGCACCTCGATACGGACACTTAATGGTCACAGCCGAAGCGTGCTCCTACGTATAGACTGCTTCGTGGGATAGAACGCGATTTAGGCCTATATAAATGGGCAAACGGTATCCCTAATTGCCAGAAAAGAAGTCTTCTGGTGTTTGTACACAAGACGACGTGAATTTCCGCTTATGTGTATGGCTGCACCGACAGGCTAAGCCAGGCTCGCACACGCGTGTGGCTCCCATGTTCCCGGGGAGCAGGCGTACGAGTGCATTGGAGCCATTCAGATGTACACATACATTTTTGACGGTTACAAGCTCTTAACCGCTTTGCTAGCGGCACTCTTTAAAAGGTATTTCATATTTCTGAAGGTAATGTGCGCACACTCTCAATAAAATCGACGTGACTAAATTCCCTTGATATGTATATTACTCGCTTGTGTGCAGACATACAAAGAATCGTACAATTCACTCACTATATAAAGGGAATGCAAATATTTAAAGTATTCATTGAGTTATCGCACAAAATATGCCGAAAATATTGGTTTTTATTTATTTCAACTACGAGTGGTGAATAATTGTGTGGAAAGTTGCAAGACAAAGAGGAAGGTGGGTGAAACGAAGTGGGAGATGATAGAGGAAATCGAGAGGAAGGTGGGTGAGTGTGGGTGGCGAGAACGGGAGCGTAGGAGGGAAGTAGAGGGAAGGGAAAAGAGTGGGCAGGAAAGAGGTTAGGAGACAGTGTGGCAGGGACGCGGGAAGGCGGCGACGGGCAAGAAAGAGCGGCATCTGGCAGAAAGAGGTAGAGGGAAGAGCCGGTAAGGAAGAGGGAAGACAGGTGGAAATGGCACAGAGAGCCGAGAGAGGGCAGGGCGGGAGGCAACAAGGGAAGATAGCGTGGGAGGAAGCGCTGAAGAGAAAGAGGGAGAGTTAGGAGAAAAACAGAGGGAAATAAAGAAGAAGAAATGATCTTCAAGCCTATAAAGAGGCTGCAAAAGTCGCCAGGAAAGGGAAGGGAGGAGGGAAGGACAAGGAGAGTTGGGGGAGTGGAGGAAGGAGATGAGAGAGATGAGGGAGGAGGTGAAGGAGGGTATGAAGAGTATGATGGAGATGATGATACAGTATGGGGGAGAGCTTAAGGAGGAGGTGAACGAGATGAAAGAGACGATGAGGGAAGAGATGGAGGAAAAAAGAAAGCAACTTAGAGAGAGAGAAGAGAAGTGGAGAAAAGCGATTTGGAGAAAAGGATAGAGGAGTTGGAGGGAGCCAAGTGGAGTGAGGTGGAAATAGGGGAGAGAGAAGGGTGGGGAAACGAGGAAAGGCGGAAAATGCAGCAAAGGGGGAAAATGCAGGAAATGGGTAGGAAGATAAAGGATATGGAGTGGAGGGAGGAAAGGAAGGAAAGAGAAAGAAGGAGAAATAAAGTGATAATTAGAGGGTTAAAGAAAAACGGGGTAGAAAGGAGGGAAGAGGTGGAAGGGTTGTTAAGAGAAACGGGGGTGGGAATGAAGGTGGAGGAAATGCAGGAGTTACGGGCTGGCGGGAGAGGGGGGAGGTAGGGTGGTGATCGCTGACCTGAAGGACAGGGAAAAGAAGAAGGAGGTGATGATGGGAAGGAGGAAGATCAGGGAGAGGAGTATACAAGTGGTTGACGATCTGACTTGGAAGGAGAGGAGGATGAGGTGGAAGCTAGGCAGATAGCGAATGAGGAAAGGAATAAGGGAAGGATGGTTTGGGTGGAGTACGGGAAGGTGAGAATTGAAGGGAAGTGGTGGAGATGGAATGAGGAGGAGGAGAGACTGGTAGAGGGGAAAGGAAGGGGGGAAGGGAAGGGTAGAAGGGGGTTAGGAAACGGGGATAAAAAGGCAGGGGAAAGTGCGGAAGGGGGAGTAGGAACGGAGGTGGGAAGAGACCAGCCGGGGGAGGAGAGAGACGGAGGAGAGGGATGGAAACAGGGATTTTTTAACGTCGCGGGGATAGGAAATAAAGACAGGGAGTTCCGGGAGGGGATGGTAGAGTGGGATGTGGAACTATGGGCGGAGATGTGGGTAGAGGAGAAAGGATGGGAGAAAGTAAAAGAGAGATTACCGAAGGAGTTTGAATGGGAGACGCGATTTGCGAGGAGATGGAATAAAAAAGGAAGAGCGTGTGGGGGAATGATAAGGGGGACGAGGTGGGGGATAGTAATTCAGGAGAAATAGAGGGGAAGGGAGGAAGAGGGGAAATGGGAATGGGGGATGAGGGTAGGGGGAGAGCGATGGCGAGTGATAGGGGTGTATGTCAGCGGGGATATAGAGAGGAAGATACATGGGATAAAGGGAAGCATGGAGGGAGAAAAGGAAGAGAGGACGACGATTATAATAGGGGATTTTAACGCGAGGATAGAAAGGGAACGGGGGTGCGTAGAGGGGGATGGGGAACAGGAAGGAAGGAGGTCTAAAGACGGGAAGATAAATAGGGAAGGACGATTACTAGTAGAGTGCGTGGAAGAAAGGGGTGGGCGATCCTAAATGGATGCACGGAAGGAGATGAGGAGGGAGAGTATACGTACATGGGGGAAGGGGCAGGTCGGTAATCGACTATGTCTTAGGGGACAGAAAGACGAGAGACAAGGTAAGAAGGGTAGAGGTAGGAGAGAGGGTGGACTCAGATAACTAGCCGGTAGTGATATGGGTAAAGGGGGAATGGAAAGGGGGAAGGGAGCAGTGGGGAAGGATAGGGAGGAACAGGGAGAAGTGGGACGAAGAAGGGAGAGAGAAGTTTAGCGGGATGATAAGGGGAGGGGAGGGGGAAATAGAGAGGGGATGAACGCCTGGGGTGGGGTTGAGGGGGGTAGGGGAAAGGATGAAGACAGCACTGGAATAGGTGAAGAAGGGGGAGGGCAGGGGAGAGAGGAGGAAGGGATGGTGAGATAAGGGATGTAGGGAGACGAAAAGGGAGCTGAGAAGGGAGCTAAGAAGATGGAAGAGGGGGGAGGGAGCGGAGGGAGAGGAATATTGGGAATCGGAAAAGAAGGAAAGGGGTTTGCGGAAATATAACGGGAGAGGAATGGAGGGAACACTTTATGGGGTTGCTAGGTGGGGTGGAGAGAAAGACGGTTTGCGGGGGAAGCGCAGGGGGAGGGGAAAGGGATGAGGAGAAGGTGTTAACCATGGGGGAAATAAAGAGAGTGATGGGAGGACTGAAGGACGGAAAGGCGATAGGGGGGGATGGGATACCAAACGAGGTATGGAAATACGGAGGGGTGGAGGTGAGGGAATGGGGAGGAGAGATATGTAGGAGGATATGGAACGGAGAGGGTTCGCCGGAGGAGTGGTGCGAGGGTGAAATAGTCCACATAGTTAAGAAGTGAGAAGGGAAGCGAGTGGAGGAATACAGGAGGGTTACGATAATGCCTTCGCTGTACAAAGTGTACGCGAAGGTGCTAGAGGATGGGATAGGGATGGAGGTGGAAAGGAAGGGAATTGGGGGGGAGACCCAGGCGGGGTTTAGGAGAGGAATGGGAGCGAGGGACCAAATTTATGCGCTGAACTATATGGTAAACACGGAGATGAGGAGGAAGGGAGGGAAAATGGTGGCATTATTTTTGGACCAGAGGGCGGGATTCGACTCTGTAGGGAAGCGAAAAGTGATAGAGGCGATAAGGGAAAGAGGGGTCAGAGAGGGTCTGGTGAAGAGGGTGGAGGAGCTAAAGCGGGAAACGAGGAGCAGGGTGAGTGTGGGGGAGGGACAAGGGGATGCTTTCTGGACAGCGAGAGGGCTGAGGCAGGGGTGCCCGCTCAAGGGAACAGAGCCACAGACCGAAGAGGAGCAACCCTCGAGGGATGGGCAGTACCAAGAGGACTTCGACTCTTCAACGTGGGAAGCGCGTGCACCTGCGTGCGGTGGTACGGCGGCTCGATCGTCGACGTATCGTGGGCTACGCCTCCCGCCGCGCGCCTGGTGCGGGGGTGGTCGGTAGCGGAGGATACCGAGTCTCTCTCCGACCACCTCTACATCGTCATGGAGATCGCGGTGGGAGGACGCCCTGCAAAATCCCCGCAACGCGGACGCAGGAGCGAGGCCCGTAGGTGGGTCCTCCGGGGGCCCGACGATGACGCGCTTGCCGCAGCCGTCATCATGGCAGACTGGGCGGAACCACCGCCGCCCACATCGCGGGAAGAGGAGGAGGAGGAGCATCCGGATACCTCGGCCGTGTGCTTTCAGCGCACGATGACGGGAATCTGCGATGCCTCCATGCCCCGAGCGAAGACGAAGCCCGACGGGAAGCGGGAAGTGTACTAGTGGACCGCGGAGACGCAGGCGCTACGTTGCGCCGCGATCTCCGAGTCGTCCGCCCGCAGGAGGAACGCGCTCTGTACGACGCGTACTCTTGCGCTCGCCGGGCGCTCCAGAGTGCAATACGCAGCGAGAAAGCAAAGTGTGGGCGGAACTGATCCAGACGGTGGACGTGGAACTGGATCCATGGGGCCGCCTGTACAAGATCGTTCTCCGCAAGCTGCGTGACGGGGGACCTCCGGTTACGAGCAGACTCGAGTCGGAGTTCTTGAAGCAGGTGTTAGACGCGCTCTTCCCTCCGGGCGAGGATGGAGAGAAGCTGCGACCTGCCCCGCGCGACTCCCCAGGATGGGACGAGGAGCATCGTGTCGCGGGAGACGAGGTCAGCCTCGCGGTCAACAGGATGCGCGCCAAGACCGCCGCGCCAGGGCCCGACGGCGTACCCGGGAGGGTACTCGCGTCGGCCCCGAAAACGCTGCACCCGAGGCTGCCGAAGATCTTCGATGACTGCATCCGAAGAGGAATATTCCCCGTCTCAGGGAAGACGACGAACCTGGTTCTGGTCCCCAAAGTGGGGCGGCCGGCGCACTCTCCCTCCGCTTACCGCCCCACATGCCTTTTGGACGAGGCGGGCAAGGTCTTTGAGATTTAGAATTAATGCGCATCTGCCCGGGGTAGGTCCTGACCTGGATGACGACCAGTTCGGGTTTCGTCGCGGGCGCTCGACGATCGACGCGTTGGAGTGCGTGCGCGGCTTCACGACTGGCGTGACCACCGAGGGTGGGGTGGTGTTGGCGGTGAGCCTCGACATCTTCAACGCGTTTAACACTCTGACCTAACGGGCGATTCGGGATGCGTTCGGGGCATTACGGCTTTCCGCCGTATCTCCAGGCCGTCATCCGGGACTACCTGCAGGACAGAACAGTAACGTTTACCGTAAAGGACGGCGGCGTCCAAACGCGGCGGGTTACGCGCGGGGTCCCGCAGAGCTCGGTGTTGGGTCCACTCTTGTGGAACCTGACTTACGACTACTGGGTCCTGTGGGTCCCTCGGCCTCCAGGAGTAAGTGTCGTCTGCTACGCGGATGACACGCTCGTCTTCGTCGGCAGGGGGGGGGGGGGGGGGGGGGGGGAATTGGTGGACGGCAACGGCGGCCAGGTGTGGGGATTGGGAAAGAGGTTGTGGAGCAAGAATTGGGGAAGAAGGGTATGGTTATTCGACACGCTGGTGTGGACGGTGGCGGAGTATCGGGTGGAGGTGTGGGGATGAAAGGAAAGGAAGGTAGTGGAAGCAGCGCACGAGAGGTATATGAGATGGGTATTGGAAGTGGGCTGGACAATGTCGGGGTATATGGTAAGAGAGGAGACAGCCAAGGGGAAGATGAGAACGAGGGCAGGAAGGAGAGCATGGGGTTACGAAAAGAGATTGGAGGAAGGGAAAGGGGGAGTGATAGCGTGGACGTGTTGGAGAGAGATGAGGGAGAGATGAGGGAGGGGAAAAGTAGTGGAGAAATGGCAGAAGGAGAAAAGGGAGTTTTTCACGGAAAGAGGGGTGGAGGAGGGTTGAGGAGGAATGGAGGGAGTATGAGGAACTGGAGAAGAGGCACAAAGAGGAACAAAGGAGGGAAAGAAGGAGAAGGATAGAGGAGTTGAAGTTGAATAGATGGTATAGGGAGGTGGTAGGAGAGTGGAGGAAAGGACATCTGAAGAAGGGATGGAGATAGGAAAGGGTGGGAACAGTGGCCGGATTTAGGCTGGGGAATGAGGCGAAAGGAGGAAGGTATTGAGAGGGGGAGGAAGAGAGGGCGTGCAGAATATGTCGGGAGGAATAGGAAACGTGGGAGCACGTGTGGGAAAGGTGTGGGGGATGGGGAAGGATGGAAGGGAGGGAAGAAAGATGGGAGATAAAAGTAAAAGACATATTGGATGGAGAGGGAGGAGGAGAGAAATGGATGAAGGAACTGGATGGAGCAAGGCGGGAAAAGAAAGAAAGAGAGGGGGAGGGTGGGGAAGAGGGAGGATGAGGGATGGATGAAAGGGAGAAGTGCGATTGCAGGTGTGAATGGGAATGAATGAGAGGGAGGAAGGGAGTGGAGAAGGAAGGTAGATGAGGTGAAAATGGGAGGAAGCGGAAGTCCATCGGGGAGAGGGGAGGCAGGAGGAGGCGAAGGGTAGTGGATAAGTTGCATAAAAGTAGATTAAGGAAAGGGTAGGAAAGCGAGCGGAGTAGGGATAAGGAAAGTGGAAGAAAGAGCGGAGAGAGAGAAATCCGAGGGGAAGAGGGAAGCATGCGAAAAAAGAGTAGAGTGTTACGTCCTACGTTCTCCACCCGCCCTTTTTTTCGCCCTTAATCAACAAACTTACGAATTCTCGCAACGGCCAACCGCACGCCCACTCGCCCACTACTATTTAAGATCCTCCAAAAAGGCGTCGTAGAAATTAACGTCTTCCCCCGCCTAGCGGAAGCACGTGCCACGCGAAGGTAACCTTCGCGCAGCAACCGAGTAACCTATACCCTGCTGACTGTCTAGGATAACACGACCCATAACGCCAATAACAGCTAAATTATCGAAACATCGAATTCCCCCACGAAATATCAGACTGGGTCGAACAATGCATGTAACCGAATCTGAGGGATAAGTCACGTAGCGCTAATGCCCGAAAGGGGTCACCACGGCACCGAACCGAGTCAACGTTGCTGACGCCGAGTCAGCAGCAAGGGCGACGCTCAGCGGAGCGCGCCGAGTATATAGGTTGGTGACAGATAGCAGACGACCGTATTAAACACTCACTCGCGGACTTAATTAGTCACGTACTATATCCGACTCAGACTCGGACTCGATTTCCAGTTCACAAGTGCATTATCTCAGTTGTAACGCGAGACTTCCGTATTAGTCCATTCGTACCTCTGTAATCTGCCGCGAAGGACTTAGACATCGCGAACAGCTGCGTAAAGTGTCGTACACAACTCTCTCGGGCTCCCCGAAGCCAAATCTTAGTTAATTAAGTGAATATTTGTGAACAATCCAAAAGTGTATTTCAACAATACAACCTACACCAGACATAAGTAAACGGTCACCACGATTGCATCAAACCATTTGAACATTACTCCTCATGACTGTGTCTTTCCTGCGTGTCAACACCCAACACAAGTATCTCCACTCTAACCCAGGGGACCCCAGTGACTTGTCGAGCTAACCCACGAAGTGTGGACGCCTCTCCCGGCATCCCCAGTGGAAGCTCCAGCCACTGGACCAGGGTCGAGCCGATCAAGTCAGAGTTGCAAGTACTGAGATATAGCGTGGAAGCTCCTGGCTTCCTCCATCAACCTCATACCGCCCCCAACGATCGTTCCCATTGGTATTGGAAAACCCTCCAGGTTGGTAACTCTCTCCTCCCGACCCTACACACACACACTACACGCAACTATAAGAGCCGTAACCATTCAGACGCAACTATAAGAGCCGTAACCATTCGGACGCGATTATAAGAGCCGTAGCCATTCGGATGTTACGTCCTCGTTTTTGGCACCCTGCGTTGACCGGGTATACCTGGGATCGAGGACGGACGGAAGGAGTGATCGCACCGAAAGGGGTTTGATCCGTCAGTGGAGCGGCTCACTGACGTGTCGCGGAATGTAAGAAGGAGGTGTCTGAATGGCTACGGCTCTGAATGTGTGGGAGTGTGTGAGGTTGTGGATTGGTGTTGACGCACAGGAAAGGCACAGTCGTGTGAAGTAATGTTCAGATGGTGGAAGTGGACTGGATGTTTTATCTCGAAGTGCACTTAGCTGGTTTACAATGGTTCACTTAATGATTAACCCTTTGCGCTCGAGCCCTTTTTCGCTTGCGCGAACCAGCAACTCGAGGCGATTTCGGCCAAATTAAGGGGTTATCCTACTGTGACCAACCTCAAAAACAGGCAAAATTTCGCGAATTAATTCCGAAAAAACTATTCATGCGATATTATTAATTTTTGAATATGTATTTGTACACACCTTAGGGAGCATGAATAAAAAAAAATACAACAAAATGTTTATATTTGAACAAGATACGTGACTTCGTGTTCAATATGGTGCTCTTCGTGCACGGTTCGACGGTGGGCACGATATCTCAGACTGTAATTGATTAATTGACTTGCAATTTTGTACACATGTTCGGACAAATAGTAGCTATCGTGTATCGGGCGGTTTTTTCGATAACATATTTTGTTTAAGAAATAAACCACTTTAAACTACCCACTTTGTGCGCAAAATAGCGAAAAAAAAATCAAAACGTTGTATTTCTTTATATATATGGAGGAAAAAAGAAAGCCCTCGATACACGATAGCTATTGCAATATAATTAATGAAACTTTTTTGTTTTTCCGTTTCGGACCCACCAAATCACCAAAATCGTGCCCACCGTCGAACCGTGCACGAAGAGCACCATTGAACAAGAAGTCACATATCTTGTTCAAATATAAACATTTTGTTGTACAATTTTTTATTCAAGCTCCCTAAGGTGTGTACAAATACATATTAAAAAATTAATAATATCGCATTAATAGTTTTTTCGGAATTAATTCGCGAAATTTAGCCTGTTTTGAGGTTGGTCACAGTAGGATAACCCCTTAAGGAAGCCGGGCGCCGCAGCAGCGCCGCTCGAGTTGACACTTCAAATCGGTCGGGCGCCGTATCGGCGCCGCTCGAGTGCAAAGGGTTAACACTACTCGCTGCGCGTCCGAAGATTGAACAACTTCGAATGATCGCGGTCGAACACTGGTTTATGAGTTGCCGAATTTAGATTGATCGTGGCCGAACTTGGTTGGCTCAAGAGCAGTCGCTCTACGGTTGTGAGCAGTGACGCCAGATCTGGCTCGCTAGCACGGTCCGTGCTGGCGTTGGTGGGGGTAATAGGCGTGTGTGCGTAGCCTGTCTGTGAGAGCTGCGTGGAGAGAAGGACGGAACTATGCTGCGTCTCCGTTCCACCAACGTCGTGTGACGTCACGTATCGAGACGACACATAAGAAGGACAGAACTATGCTCCGTCCCCTTTCAACCAACATCGCGCGTTGCGTCTTTGTTCGACATGCAGTCGCGGCGTCGCGTCTTCGTTCCGCACACAGGCCGGTGACAGTGGTGCCAGATTTCGCATAAGGCATCGCACGTACCATTGCGTTCTTTCAGCCGGAAGGCAAATCCGGCACCACCGCGTTCAGGAGAGCGCGATCCAGCGAAAAGTGAATCCAGGAGAGTTTGGGATTGACTCGTCGTCGCTCGTTGACGCGCTCGAGTTCTTTTTTGCGTAGGTTCGCGCTCAGCCATAGTACAATTTTTTTTCACAGAATAATTTTTTTTGTTAGTTATTCGTAACACGGCTACAAACGATATTCATTTAAAAATATTTTAGTACTTACTACGGATAGTTTTTATTTTGTCAGCGGAATAGATGTGTCGTATTGGTTTATAATAGATAGGGCCAAAATATATAATTTCATAAATTTTGGTTTCAGTAACATTAATCTTTCTGTGGTAGTAATAAATAAGAAAGTATATAATAAATGTCAATTATTGCGTATTATGCATTAACCGTGAAACAAGTAACAGGAGCTTCTTGCACTAGAACGTTCTGAGGGATCGTACTAACACGCGATTTCAACACACGACAGCGTACGTCAGAAAGAATTTGCTTGACCCGACGCGACGACGGTGCGAATGTTTCTATGAGTTGTTCTTTATGATTTGTTTTCTAAATAGAAGGTGACCAAATTGTGCATATATTCTAACAGTTCTCATCAAGTCCTATCACATTGATTTGAAACCTTTTTCTTACTACGCACGTTTAGTTTAGCAACGCTATCCCCATTTCGAGAAAGAAGAAGGTGTTCCTTCTTCGGCAATGCACCATGCATACTGTAATCCATATGTACGTCCATTGTTGCATTCTGCCCACGAAATGTCGCAATGTGCGTATTGTCGAAGAAGGCATGATAAAACACGACAATAATAGCAAAAACCCTGTCAATGGAAAACCGAAACTCACATTGTGCCGCCCCCGACCGACCGCGGGTCGCGGTTGGACTAATTGAAATATCTGAGAAGTCAAACTATTCTGAGCGCGTATTTTACGTACCTACTACAAATTATTTTCCCGGGACTCTAACTGAGTTTTCCAATGTCATTTATTCATCATTATTTTGCAACCAATTGTACGATATGTATTACTTTTAAATGCACATGTACAGGGTCCGCAGATTGCGCTAGTCAGCTTTTTTCCTGTAAACAGTAAGTATTAGACAAAATTATAGAGGAAAGGCTTCAATGGAATCGTAATATCTATCTTCTGCGAGACTGCATTCAATTCGAAAGTGCAACGCTGCACCCGACAAATGCAAATGCGTATGTAAAGTTTTTGTTTATAAAATTTATTTTTTTTATTATTTTATTATACTTTATTTTTCTTTTAATACTTACCGTTTACAGGAACAAAGCTGACTATCACAATCTGTGCACCCTGTACATGTGCATTTAAATGTAATACATATCGTACAATTGGTTGCAAAATAATGATGAATAAATGACATTGGAAAAGTCAGTTAGAGTCCCGGGGAAATAATTTGTAGTACGTACGTGAAATACGTGCTAAGAATGGTTAGACTTTTCAGATATTTCAATTAGTCCTACCGCGACCCGCGGTCGGTTGGGAGCGGCACAATGAAAGTTTCGGTTTTCAATTCACAGGGATTTCGTTATTATTGTCGTGTTTTATCATGCCTTCTTTGACAATACGCACGTTGCGACATTTCGTGGGCAGAATGCGACAATGAACGTATATATGGATTACAGTATGAACGGTGAATTGCCTTCAACCGAACAACTTTTTCTTTCACGAAATGGGGAGAGCGTTCTTAAACCAAACGTGCGAAGTAAGAAAAACGTTTCAAATCAATGTGATGGGACTTGCTAAGAACTGTTAGAATATATACACAATTTGGTGACCTTCTATTTAGAAAACAAATCATAAATAACAACTCATAGGAACATTTGCACCGTCGTCGTCGCGTGGTGTCAAGCAAATTCTTCCTGACGTACGCTGTTGTGTGTTGAAATCGCGTGTAGTAGGATCCCTCAGAACGTTCTAGTGCAAGAAGCTCCTGTTACTTGTTTCACGGTTAATGCATAATACGCAATAATTGGCATTTATTATATACTTTCTTATTTATTACTACCACAGAAAGATTAATGTTACTGAAACCAAAATTTATGAAATATATGTTTTGCCCATATCTATTATAAGCCAATACGACACATCTATTCCGCTGACAAAATATTAAAAACTATCCGTAGTAAGTACTAAAATATTTTTAAATGAATATCGTTTTTTGTTGCCGTGTGACGAATAATTAAAAAAAAATTATTCTGTGAAAAAAAATTGAACCATGCTGGGCACGAACCTACGTAAAAAAGAACTCGAACGCGTCGACGGGCGACGACGGGTCAATCCCAAGCTCTGCTCGATTCAGTTTTCGCTGTACCGCGCTCTGCTCACGGCGGTGGTGCCCGATTTGCCTTCCGACTGAAAGAACGCAATGGTAGTTGCGGTGCCTTATGCGAAATCTGGCACCACCGCGAGAAGCTTATACCGCCCTGTGTGTGGAACGAAGACGCGACGCCGCGACTGCATGTCGAACAAAGACGCGACGCGCGATATTGGTTGAAAGGGGACGGAGCATAGTTCTGTCCTTCTTATGTGTCGTCACGATACGTGACGTCACGCGACGTTGGTGGAACGGAGACGCAGCATAGTTCCGTCCTTCTCTCCACGCAGCTCTCACAGACAGGCTACGCACACACGCCTATTACCCCCACCAACGCCAGCACGGACCGTGCTAGCGAGCCAGATCTGGCGTCACTGGTTGTGAGTGTTGGGGAAATGTGTGGGAAAATGAGTGGGAAGGATAATTTGGGAGCGGAGAGGGGAAGGGTGCGGAAATGAATAGATTATCTGGTGGTGAGGTTATAAAATACACGTGTTCGCTTGTTGCGTTTGCTAGTGCCGATTTATTGTAAGTAAACCGGTACAGCTCGTCAGTGTATAAATGTTTGTTTTGTGTTGATTCGGACACAATTGCCTTAATGAATGCCCCCCGGTGTTTAAGTGTAAATCCACGACGGATGCACGTGGTAAAGTACGGCCACGTGCAGTGCCTGATAAGACTTGTTCATGTACCTTAAATATTTCACGCTACGGTGGTCGGCGTATCGCTTGCTATACACGGCAGCGTTTCTCGTGTCGATCGGGCAGAATAGAATATAGATGAGAAGCTGAAATGCGGCACACTGATAATTACTTTGATCGGGCTTAGAAATCTGACTCGCGCTACAGGGAGACGTGGTAGCAGTGGTCATTTTTGGCGGGACGGCGCATAGCGCCGCCCGCGTTTCGCGCAGTCCTCGCATTTCAACTTCTCACCGGTACGCGATCCGGCGCTCGCGAATCGAGTTCGGGAGGAGCTGCCGCCAGGTGGTCGTCGGCGACAGGATGCGCTGTCGGCGAGCGGATTTCCCAAACAGTAAGCCTATTTAAATGGTAGATTTAGCTGACGGTCGCTAGGCGCTTTGTGGAATTGGCGTTGGCCTTCGCGGATATATATGGTCGCGGATCGCTGATCGTTTGTTGGGTGGTTGACCTGCGGGCTGATTCGGCGTCAGCATTCCGTGAAGGAATTTCGGTGGCGCGATGCGCCGGCTCTTATTTTGCTTATTTGTGACCTACTACCGATGGGAGGATACGCGGAGCGATGAACCTTATTTTGCTTATGCGCGACTTATTGCTAATAGGAGGATACATGGTGCGATGAACCCGTTGCGAGAATATGGTTATAGAAAAAGCGGGTGGAGGACGTAGGACGTAACACGGACACGCTCTTTTTACACTCTATGATACGCCAGGGAACCGCTCCACTGACGGATCTAACTCATTTACCGGTGCGACCCCTTCCGTCCGTCCTCCATCCCTGGTATACCCGGTGAACGCAGCGTGCCGAAAACGGAGGACGTAACACTCGGGCGTACTCTATGTAAACGCGCCTGCTAATAAGCAGCGCCGCATCGCGTTCATCTCGGACAATTGTCTCGTTCGCTCCCGCGCGATATCGCGACGGCCATTGCTCCGTTTACTGTTATTGGCAAAACAGGTGCTTTCTCGTACGTGCGAACTTTCCTCAAAACAATTCTCGTTGCTGTGCTGCATTTAGTCACCAAGGGAAAGGGGAAATACTCCTCGTCCTTCGGTGCCTCTCACGCATCGCTGTAATTCGTAGTTTTAGTGCTTTAGTCAATAAAGACTCAGGATCTCCTCAAACCCGCGTGTTCATTCGTGCCACGCACGTGTCGCGGGTGAGTAGAGCGGTCCCAGGCGACAGTTCTCCGCTCCTTCGCGTTACATTCTCACTCGCGCTTCCTTAACCAAACTCCTCAGGCGCAAGTGCAGTTTTTTTATACTATCACCAATCACACGTTTTCTTTTGATCACCTATCGAATGACGTCTTAAGATATAAATTCGGTTTAAGTACATTTTTGACCATTTCACCCTACCCAGCTGAAACAGAATTTCGGGTAATTGTCTAGATCAGTCTAGCGCATATGGCAGTAGATCCTCTCATTCAGGCGTTACTTTATTTCCTTTCATGTGCGCCAGCGTCCGAGTGCAACGCTTGATGCGCCTCAGGCGCGGATAAATATATAGCAATCCTATCATTGTGGCAAAGATTCCAGATAAGAGTACAGGCGTCACTCTATTTGCTGTTACGTGCGCTAGTATCCGAGTGCAACGCTTGACGCGCCTTCAGCGCGCATAAGTATATAGCAATTCTATCATTGTGGCAACGATTCAAGTTAAAAGTACAGGCATCACTCTATTTTCTTTTGCATATATACGCCGTTGTCGTTGACTGTGACTGTGGCTGTGTTTTTGAACATGTACACATCGTTGTTATTGTGCGCCCGATAGGTCGGGCATAAGAGCGTACTGCGGCTGCTTACGGTGGAACGAAGCGGACTTATTTCAAAAGTTTAAGGGGGATTATCTCGGAAACGAAAGCCGATCCCCCCCATATAGCCATAGGAAAAAGATGTTCAGAATGTAGAAATCTATAACATACTTCAAGTGCATTGCAATCGTAGGTGAGGCCACTCATGTAGATATTTATCTATTTTTTCATTTCCATGTGTAGTAGGCAATTCTGTGGATGTGCCACTTACTTGCGAACGCGGCCGTGCACGCGCGGATCCGCCTTAAGACGTGAGCGCCATGCGGGCGCGGCGGGCCCTACGGGCGGCGTAGAACAAGAGAACGCATGGTTAAGTGCAGACGTGCGTACGAGAGAGAATTCCGAGACATTATATTAGCAGTGTGGCGAAGCCAAGACGGGCATCCTGGAAGCGCACCGTATTATTGGGTCAAGTCGGACCCGCCGAGAGTATTACCCGGGCCAAGTCGGGCCCTGGGGCGTAAAGTTAAGAGTCGTGCGTGGAAGTGTAAAAGGAACGCGGCCGACCACGTGCCGGCGAGATCGACGTGCCACGCGGGCATCCCGAATCTGAGACCCGGAGAATAAAGTCCGCAATTACGAGCGGCTGTGTAAAAGAGGAGGCGACAGTTCATTTATTTTCCCCATATCTCACCTAAGTCCTACACATGCATGAAATAAGAACGATTATCACGAATCATATTTTTCATGACACTTTGATTACTACTACATTGATCACAAATAACAGAACGTAATTTTAATCTTGCTTTGAACGTTGCTTCTATAACTTCGTGCACTATAGAAGATAAATCAATTCTGTTTCTCGCGTTGGTAGTAAGAAAAAACGGTATAGGCTGCTTCCAATTATGAAACAAGCCTGTGATCATGAAAACTAATGCATTAGTTGCTATTCTTTTACTACATCCTAGCGATCCTTAATCTTCAAAACCTTCAATTTTTTGCCGAGGCTCATGAAAATCAAAACATTGCTTTATACGCATCTCATCAAACAGTAGGACGCAGTTACGTTCGTCACAATTCACGCAATAAACGTTTGGTTGTAATTGGCTAAATACGGAATCGCAAATTTCTGGCCATAAATTAACCGTGCTGAACCATTTGCTGATAATACTTCTTCCCGGTAATACGAAATTGAACTCTTTACGCATTTTCGTGTACAAACTGGCTGGAATTCGCGTATGGAGTGAGGATGTAGAGACTTTGCTTCTTCTGCGTAAGTTTATTGTAACAGCTTTACATTGGTACGCACTCGCTCTCAGTTCGTGGTACGTGCCTGTCATCTCACATACTTCGAGAGAGCCTCCGATGACTCGCGACAACGTCTCGGTACGTATTGTCTACGTCCGGGTCGCGAGGAGGCCTCCTAGTATGTATATTTTACGTCGTATGGTATGTCGTGTTACATGATATGTCGTTTTGCGTCGTATGGTATGTCGTATCTTTGCGCTTCTCTTGTTATCGCCTCGTAATTGGTACTTTTGCAAAAGCCGTCTAGCGTCGACTGACTCTTTTCGCATACGCAGCTCCTTCGGTCCCTACTTAGCGCATCAAAAACTCTCGTGGTGGGCTTTCGCGTCCTTCAACTGTAGATCGCGGATCGGCGGCCTTTGAAGCCCGCGGCCGAACGATCTCGCGGTTTCGCGCGATGTTTTGCTGCGTCTATGGTCGGCAGTCTTGTTGTTGCGGCCGACAATGCTCGCGGCTCACGCGAGACGTTTCGACACGCAAACACTCAACGCTCTCACACACATATGCTCGCGTTACAGAGGTACGACCACGCCGCGATATTTATGGATGTCGTGCACGACGCTTTCAATGCAACATTATTTTTTGTCTTATTTCTCTGCTTTAGTATTTTATTTCCGTCTTTTAACCTCTGCATCAGAGTTTGTATACGAGTTTGTTCTTTTTTAGAATTTGTATTTTCTCGCGATATTTTTGCTCCATCGGAATCAATTTCATAAAGTACCGGTTTTGTATCTATTTTCAATCTTCCACTTGGATATATGGCGTTGACTGGAAAATGTTGACTACATATTTGGAATTGTCGTAATTCTGCGTCCGATTCGTCTGCTGAATAATTGCAACCACTGTTCACTAACCAGGTTATCAATAGATCTGTATTATTAACAGGTAGGCGATAAAACCCGAGATTTAATATATTGTCGCTGTTACGTCCTCGGTTTTGGCACCCTGCGTTCACCGGGCATACGGTGAATACGGTGATCGAGGACGGACGGAAGGAGTGATCGCACCAAAAAGAGTTTTCGATCTGTTAGCGGGGCGGTTTTCTGACGTATCGTTGACTTGCCTCGCACGTCTCTGACACTGGCAAGTGATAGTTTGTGGCTTCGGGCGATGATTTAACCGGCCTACTGGTTGCTTAACGTGTGTAGATGCCTTGGGGAGAAGGGAAGGGGAAAACGTCAACGTTACGATGGTCCTTAGTCAAGTTTTATTGTAGAATTGCCGTTATACTTTAGTTCAATATCTCGATGTCCGAGTCTTCGTAGATCTCTGTGACCGTGGCGGTGGACGGGACTCCTTCGAGTGGGTTACGCAGGGATGCGGCAGACGGGTACAAATAGTGCCTGTCGCGTTCGTCGTCGACTATATACGGGGTGGGGAAGTATTCAGGGGGGGAGTTTGGTTCTGAGGTGTGGATAGGGGAATAGTTGGGACCGGGGGAGGAAGGATGAAACCCGCTGGGGCCGTAGGAGGGAGAGGGGTTGGTTAGGGGGACTGAGACCTCGGTTTCAAGCTGGTCGGCCAGATATTCCCGGAGCCGGGCTCGTTCCTTTTGGGCCCGCACCTGTCGTCCGGCGCGGGGCCTCTTCCGGTGAGAATTGCGGCGAGAACCTGCGCGACGGTTGAACCTTAGTGGCGGTTTGTAAACGACAAAACTGCGGAGGTTTCGGCTGGTTCCTGTTCACTTACCCTGGGGTTTTCCCATACCAAGGAGAGCGATCGTCAGGGGCAGTAGGAGCGTGGTGCAAGACGCCAGGAAGGCTTCCAAGCTATCTCACTACTAGTCACCCTGCTGGATGGGCTGGATCCTAGTTCAGTGCGTGAGTTACCACGGAGGATGCCGGGAAAGCGTCCACGCTTCACGGATGGCTCAACGATCACTGGGGTCCCTTGGTAGGAATGGAGCTATAGCCGAAGCTGCCGAGTAAAATGTCTACCGGTAGTTGGATGGAATTTCGCAACGGTTCGATGCAATCGCGGTGGTCGTTTGCTTGAAGCGTCTCAAAGGATGGTCGAACGTTTTCTTAGAGGGTGTTATAGGGTAAAGGAGGCTGTTAGTTCGTCAATAGAATTGTAGCCGTTATTGAGAACTGGTTGATAGATCTGACGCGGATGCGGTTGTACGAATAGTCGCGAATGAGACAACGTGGATAGAGGAAAGTAAAGATGCGAGCAAGCGCATAGAGAGATACGGAAATACAGAATTCTAAGAGAAAGATGCGAACAAGCGCAGAAGGAATACCAGAAGCATGCGAGCAAGGGCAAAGAGGTATAAGAGAAAGAAGCGAGCGAGCGCAAGCCAAAACGTAGAAAGAAAGCAACACTTTATTTAGACTCTTAGACACTTTTATTCAGAACTGTAGACACTTCTTAATTCCGTACTCTCAAGACTTAGATGTGGACTGACTACCAAGCGCGCAGTCGGCCCTCGAGAAGCGTGCTCACGTGACAGAAACGCGAGCGGTGGGAGGCGCGTCCGGCCAATCACAGTGATGGACGCGTCTCCCAACCGCCGACAAGGGGAGGTAGACAAGAGACGGCACAATACAAAGGGGTGAGCGAGTGCACGTGCCGAATGTGGCAAGCAAGTCCTTATATGGTCAGCATAACAAGTTAAAAATAGATTTCCTAACTTCTACGGCGCAACGAAGGTATATACAAGAGTCTTCGGCGCAAAGAAAGTATATACTAGAGTCTACGGAAGGCTAAGTACGCAACAGAGGCTGATGATTGTTTTAGTTACCTTGTGCCTGATGGAGGTTGTATTTGCAGAGATACACTTTCTCGAGGTTCACAATTATTCTTACTGAACTAGAGCTTGGCTGCTGGGAGCCTGACAGTGAGGAAACTAGACGAACGAGTTGCCGAAACTAAGTTGATCGTGACTTGATGCCGGACCTGAGTTTGACGTTGGTTGTTGGACTGACAATTGTAATTGATTGCTGTGTGGCTCTGCGCTTATTTAAATAGTGGGTTTTGCTGAGGGTCGCTAGATGCTTCGTGGAACTGTCATCCTAGCTTCCGTTTAGGCGTTAGCATTCTCAGGTCTATATGTTCTCGCGGATCGCTAATCGATTGTTGGGTGGTTGGCCTGTGGGCTGATTCGGCGTCAGCATTCATATATTTCTACTTACATCTCTATTGTGCTATTGTGCGCGGTCGCTAAGTCATTCCTTCGCGTGGCGCGGATTACGTCCCGGACGAGCTTCAGCGTTACGTAAAGAAATATCGGTGGCGCGGTGCGCCGGCTCTTGTTTCGCTTATGTGCGGCTTACGGCTAATGGGAGGATACGCGGTGCGGTGAACCCGTTGCGAGAATATAGTTATAGAAAAACCGGGTGGAGGACGTAGAACGAAACAGTCCCTACTTTTTAACCCACAATTTGTGTAAATACAAACGTTATTGTGAGGTTTGCTCGCCATTTCGATTTTAATTTTATAATGTTTGAGAAACCCGCTCGACAGCGCATCCTATCGCCGACGACCACCTGGCGGCAGCACCTCCCGAGCTCGATTCGCAAGCGCCGGTTCGCGTACCGGTGAGAAGCGGAAATGCGTGGAATGCGCGAAACGCGGGCGGCGCCATGCGCCGTCCCGCCAAAAGTGATCACTTCTACCACGTCTCTTGTAGCGCGAGTCAGATTTCTAGTTCGATCACCGTATTATCAGTTTCCACCGCATTCCAGCTTCTCATCTTTATTGTATTTCCGACCGATCAACACGAGATACGCTGCCGTGTATAGTAAGCGATACGCCGACAACCGTAGCGTCAATATTTAAGGTACATCACCAAGATTCTAATCAGGCACTGCACGTGGCCGTACTTTTACCACGTGCATCCAAGACCGCGCAACTACACAAGACACTGGGGGGCATTAATTATAGCAATTGTGTCCGAATCAACACAACCGACATTTATACATTGACGAGCTACACCGGTTTTCTTACAATAAATCGGCACTAGCGAACGCAACACGCGAACACGTGTATTTTATAACCTCACCACCAGATGATCCACTCATTTCCGCAGCCTTCCCCTCTCCGCTCCTAAATTTTCCTTCCCACTCAATTTCCCACTCATTTCCCCAACAAATATTATAACTATAAATCTGGTAATACTGTAGGATTTGATAAAATAAAGATGACAAATTATTTTTTAATTCGTATGTTTTATTGGATTGCGTAATTTATGTTAAAATTACTAAAATATAAAGACGGGAAAAACCGAAAAGTGTCGCGCGTGTCCGTCGTGTGCCGTAGCCGGCTTAATACTGTCTTCCTCCACAGCCTGCATTCCGTACAGAAACAAAAGGGGCAAGAGATCATACACACACATACATACTTATTGCACACATCACACCCAACATCCACATTCGGCCATCCTGCAACTGAAGATTTACATCAACTCAAATGTTCATTCACTATCCGATAACGCATCGTAACAATTCGACCATGGTTTCATATACTCAGCAGACGTAGAAGTGTTAAACGGTTCGACATGCTCGCCGATTTTTTCCACTAAATATCTATCGTTCCTAAGTATTCTAGACACCCGATAGGGCCCTAGAAACTTTCCATGAAGTTTCTGCCCAGGTCTGTACTGCGTACGCTTAATTGCGACTAAGGTACCTACTTTATAACTATTCGAC
This sequence comes from Priocnemis perturbator, assembly GCA_963942575.1. Lineage (NCBI taxonomy): Eukaryota > Metazoa > Arthropoda > Insecta > Hymenoptera > Pompilidae > Priocnemis > Priocnemis perturbator. Next base: position 11,908,088 of record OZ012652.1, read on the forward strand.
CCTTTTCTTTTTCTATCAAACGCTTTTTTATTTTCAGCTTGGAGTTTGAGAATCGACTCTTTAGCTTGTCTACGTATAGAATCTCGTTGTTCTTGAAACATCGTTATATTTTCTTTCTCTATGATTTCTTTCTTCTGAGGATCGTCTTTTAATCTCATGCGTGTGCCAAATAAGATGCTAAAGGGGGAAAAGGCCGTGCTTCTACTGAAAGTACTATTAATGTATTTCTGTGCAATGGCAACGTACTTATACCAGTTTTCTGGTCGCGGCGCGGCTAACTTTGACAGAATCGGTATCAAAATTCGGTTTATTCCTTTGACCTGTCCTTTGCTTCAGGGCATATCCGTCGTGATGGTAATATGCTCAATGCCGTCCATGTCACTATAAATTTTAAACGCGTGTGCGGTAAATGCCGTACCCCTGTCTGAAATCATTCTTCGCGGATTCCCGAATACCGTTGATTGATTTAGCAATCGATCGACAACTTCTTGCGTGTCTGTTGATCGTACTGGGTATAACTATATAAATTTGCTGAATGCGTCTACTACCAGAAATATATGCCGATAACGTTTTGAAATAGAGCGGAGAGGCCCGATATGGTGGACATGGAAGATCCCGAGGCGTAAATCGCCTTTATCAATGCGATGCAAAAATCCCTCCTTCTTTCCTTCTTTTCCGCTAATATACAAAAAACACAATTACAATCTTTTCGGTTTTGTCAGCAGAAAAATGACCTCTTTTATGTGCCTGCTGAATGATCCCTCCTTGCATCGACTTAGGAACTACTATAACCAAGTCGCCGTCCTTCTGTTTGTACTGTTGTGCCGCGTTGGGAAGATGTGGGGTGATAGTCTCGGTATTCACTTCTCTTCTCACAAGCACAACTTAAGGTTTATTAGGAATAGCGTACAGTTTGCAAAATGAACTAACTGATTAAGCGGAGTATCGAGGAGCGTTAAAATGTTGCTTGCTTAATGGTCTTTCTTAGAGTGTCGGGCCCAGATTTCGGCGTTTTCTAGGTACTGTCTAGTGGGAGGAAAAACCCTTAGCATCGGTCACGTAGGCACGCGGTGCATACGGTGACGTCACCATTGGCACAAAGCCTCAGTTGTCTTGAAACTTAAGTTATTTACACAAGATGAAGGGCATGCCTTAACGGACAGCTATAAAGATAGTGATGGCTTAGACTTAACAGACAAATGATTAAATCTTGTGATGGCTACAACCTAACAGTACATCAAGCTCATGTTCCTCATCGTGAATTCGTCGCTGCTTCCGTGCTGCACCGCTTCATACATTGTAACCAATTGGTCGTCTTTCTGTTGGGCCAGTCTGATCTTTGCCAAAACCCCATTAGTATCATCTTCAATTAATACATCCAAGGACCACCTAGGTGCGATTGGGAGTTCCCACCCGACCGCCGTTGTTATGGTGACGGACGACACTGAGTGCGTCACATGATCGGCAGAGAGAAATGCGATGCGACAGCAATAGCGGCGCGCCCAGCGATGTATATGGCGCTCTACCTCATCAATATGGCATTTTCTGAGTTTACTATATCACTATGTACATTGTCTTGTACGACGTGTATAAAGAGCAACTGTTTTGATGCGGCCACGTGCATCGAAACAATTCCACAGCAGTCTCTTTACAGCCATCACCGTCTTGGGATTCGCCGGAGGGACCTGGGAGCCTGCAGCCGTGAAAATAATCGCTTTTAATTCTTTATTTTGATTAGTATTTTTCTTTAATTTCGTACTCCATGTCTGAACAAATCACGTCGGAAGCAAGAGGCGAAAATGGCGCAACATGTGTAATTTGCAGTTCCATATTTTCGTCGATTAAAGGCTTTACTATCTTGCGCCATTTCTCAAAATTCCATAAGCAACAATATGGAAATTATTCTTAGAAGAAAGACGTGAGTTAGTGAAGTCGTCGATACGGAAAGAGGAGAGTGAGAGTTCTGTTACAGCTGCGAGTCACACCTTCGAAAGTGTGACAGCTTTGTATGCTGTAACAGTCGATATTGTTCGATCACAAAAAAGTTTTCGGGATGGGAAGTTTGTAAAAAATGGTGGTATTGCAATGGAAAAACCCTTTGATAATAGTTTAGCTATAGCACAATTCAAAACTGTCCCACTGTCCCACCAGACGGTCTCCAAACGTGTCGCTGAAATAAACAATTTTTTAATTAATGAAATGCGTACACTTATCCAAAACTAGTGCGTATTATTCTTTGTGCTTACAGTTAGACGAAAGTACTGCAGATCAAAATTTTATGGTAAATGAAGAATTACTCGCCTTAAGGATCTTGCACATCTATCCGACACAACCCGACACGACAAAAAACGGATAAGATTAAATGCATGTAAATAAATGAAGCTGCGCACACTCATCCGGCACGACACGGCACGACACGTCCGACGACGTCCGTTGTCAGTCGGCACGATGAATCGAGAACCGTATCCGACAGACAAATTGCGCCGGATCACGTGATATATATAGATATATTTTTTTCGCGAAGAAAAATACAAATTGCCATTCATATATATAGTTTCTAAAGCAGCGTACTTTATGGATAGAGCATGCAAGCTGCGAACTCCTCACATACTTAAAAAACGGCGTCTGCATACGGTACAAGCGTACGTTTCATTGTGTGGCACACGTTGCCAAGTTTTTGTGATTGACGAAAGTACTAGTGTGCACATATACGGAATGTGCGCATGTGTTGAATCAGGGCCACGAGAAATTTCTTACGTAATTTAAAAATAATAAAATTAATAAAACGCTTCCGGATTTTTTATAACAATATTTCCGTGTTGTTTAGTTTTAGATGTAGCGACCGGCGGCACGGTAAGCGCTCTGGCGTTCGGGCGCCCTCGGCGATCCTCGGCCGCCGCCGGGCGGACCGAGTAGTTCGGTGGTCGGCGCGAGGTGAGGCCGAGGGGGGTCCGTACAGGTGAGACGGCGTGACTCACGGCTTAATCCTTCTGTTCCTCGGAGACATTATTCCTGGAAAGACTTTCGCATTACGCAACAAATAGAGACGTCCGTTCGAGCCGTGAGTGACGCCGTTTCACCTCCTTTTTCTTTCCGTTTCTCTTTTGGGTGCTTTACCGTTTATTTTCTTTATTTTCTTTCTTCTTCGTTCAATCATTATTCTTTAGCTTCCATTTATTCCATACTTAGCTTAATTTCTAGTCCTAATCGCGTAGTGTAACGTTTCGTCGTTGTCCGTTCCGTCCGCCGTCCGTTTGCTTACTTTAATTTCATTAGAATTAGCGTCCATTCGTAGCTCTTAAGATAGTCGGTATTCTTCTCGCGGTATTGATTAAGTTAACGAGTATTGTACAGTTATATTAAAGATTAGTTAAATATAATAGATTAATTTAAACATAACGGTAAGCCGCTCAGCGGTCACCTCCTTTGTATTCTCATCTCCCCTCCTTCGCGCACTACCGACCTCCGACCAATTTAAATCCCACCGTTACCACGCGCACGGAAAACTCCTCTTCCCGTCGGGAAAGGATTTCCTCCGCAACACGTGTTGTATAGAATACAAATTGATAGTTTGATTCATTTGCAAGCACTATTGGGAAATATTTAATGAAGAAAACTAATTTTATTTCAAACGCATTGGGGCCAATTTTTGGTAGTAAGTATCAGAAATACCCACTAAAACGTTTTGAATTCATCCTTTCGTACCACGAAATATAAAACAAAAATTTGTTAACGTACTACATCGGTTAGTTCAATTATTAAATCTATAAGGACATGGCGCAAAAGTTTAAACATAGTGTGCATTTAATTAAACAATAAAGTAGACGCAAATCTCAAAATATTTCTTCCACACGAAAACATGACATGATTGCATTTATCATTTAATATAAAATAACCCATGACATTATTTATAAAGAATGACACATTTTTGATAACTTGGATGAAAGGCGAGTCACAGTAGAAACAAGAAAAACCATGATACATGTATAAATGACTGAGATAAGAAGGGATGAATTCAAAATATCTCAGTGTCCAAATATTTCTGATACTTACAGCACATACAAACATACAAAACCAGTTAGATAAAAAAAATATACATTGTTACGTCCTACGTCCTCCACCCGCCCGCAAATTTTTGCTTTTCTAAATTATTCAAGAATTAACTAATCGATTGTTCTCGCAGCAATTTGGTGCTCGTTCAATAGCTCCTAGATTTACTATGAACTAACTTTAGGAATGTAGTGCGGTTCTCACGGACCCCCGTTAGCGATAAGACATGCCATGCGCGACAAGTAAGGTAACCTACACCCGGCCGATAACCGAGACGACGCGGATAGTAAACGAGCGGAGCATGCGGGATATGACGCCGCCAAATTCTCGCGCGCCCCGACCGGACTAGTGTCTAATAAAGTTGTACGCCGGAAAAAGGGTCTCAAAAGATAGGACACGTTTAGCCGAGTCCTGGGAAAGGCATCTGTCGCGCCGGACCAAGGAAAGAATGCTGACGCGGTATCAGCAGCGAACGCCGCTCAGCGGAGCGTGCCGGCTGTAGTGTATGTCTAGCGGTAAGGAGAGACGAGAATGCGGATATGAGAGCGAGTGTGCATGTAAGCGAACGTGTATGCGTAACGAGAGGTACAGAGACCGTGAAGGTGACGAACAACAGTCAGTCGAATAAAAACCTGCAACCAGTACAGTGACTTACTTATTCCCGATACCACACCGGCTATATAGGGCAGTAGGAGACCTTTTCGAGCGCTTTTTGACTTGACTTCTGTCTGGGCGGTACTTCGATCTGCACCGCTGTTCGCACATTAAGTCGCTTCACACTTCGTAGTTAGTTCAAGTGCGGGTGCAAAGCGTAACACCCGACTTAATATTTTCCTTCGATACCTTTTAAGTGAATAAAGTCTAGTGAATAGAATCAAGCCAAGTCTAGTGAATAGAATCAAGTCAAGTCTAGTGAATAGTTAACGCGATAGAATCAGTGACGTCGTTCCTGCACCTCGTCGAGCAACCTCAGGTTTGAGCAATTGAGTAACTCTTGTAATTCGAATAATTATAAGTAACCTGCGTCGTCGGGACCCTGCGTCTAGTCCCGACCTTCGACCCTCCTCTCGCGACAAAGAAGTGGAGCCGTTCCACTTCTACAAATTGTAGGGCTCGATCATTTAATAAACACTAAGTAAACTATCTCGTGAATCACCTACTCTACCACCAGCCTTCGCGACGCGTACACACACACCCGCGTATAGAACCTGGTTATCCGAGTGTTCTCTGAGTCTAATCAAACGGAGCATTACACTCCTTCACCCCTCCGCAGTAACTTGGGCTACCGAAACCACCGGGCGCGTCAACCGAGCGGTCTTCGCTGCCACCGTAGAGCTTGTGCCTGAGTCACCTAGCGGGCAATACCCCGCTGGCACCGTCGAACCTCCGAATTCCGGTGACCCCTAGAGCGACACGTTCGCTGTCACTGTAGAACCTCCATGTTCCGATGACTTCTAGAGCGATTCATTCGCTGCGACCACAGGACATTAGTTCCGACGACCACCAGGGGCCTTCGCTGTGATCGTAGCTATTCAGCTGCTTTCGGCGCACGATGGTTCGGCCCCAAGGTCAGTAGTTACCTCAGCGGATCGTAAATATCCCCCATTCAAATTCATATCCAAAGAACACCCCGTTACCTAGGACCTCGACGTCACCTGCTACGTAAAGACTATAGCGGAGCTCCCCGGGCTGGAGTAAAACACCGAGCACGCCACGGAGCTGCACGCTTGTGCGAGTCGCAAGCATCTCAATAAGCAGCGAGCGAATCCGCAAATTCCCCTCTGCCTAACTACCAACACCCCGGACAACGCACACCACTGGTCTGGATTTCGCCAGAACACCCTTGTCCGTTTGAACTACCCCCGGGGCAAGACCGGTTCACGTTCTACTTCGAGCCCCTAGAACCGGAAATCGTACCGTCTACAGTAGTGATAACCGAGATTCGCGAAAATTCGGACATAGAAATAATAGATTAAGGAAACCGCGCGGGACGAGGCCCAACGAGGAACCCTCACAAAGGTAGACGTAAGCATTATCGCACGCAATAAGCGACTACACGGAGCCGTAACCATTCGGACGCAAGAACACTTTTAGAACCGTAATCATTCGGACACGAGAACAGTTTTAGAACTATAATCATTCGGACGCAAGAATACACGTAGGTTTAGTGTCAAACCTAGGACACCCAGTATATTAAGTCGCGTGCGACGTCTCAGCGAGCCGCTCAGCTGACACGTCAAATCTCTTATCGGGCCAGTCACTTCGTCTGTCCCCCGGTATACCCGGTGTACGCCGGGTGCCGACAAACGGAGGACGTAACATCAGAAAAATGGTTTGATACAGAATTCGTGAGGATAACAAAGACAAATTTAACGAAATAAATGATTTGACGATAGTCGTGAAATTAACGTTGAGGTAATTTTATATTGTAAATTCCTGACGCTTATCAATATTTTTCTCCAAAATATTATTTCATGCCTTGCCCATATAACAATATGAGAAAATTTACCTAGAAATTCATTGTCATTTGTTGTATAATCTCCGCACAAAACCGCATCAAAACCGCAACAAACACCACAATTGAGTCTTTAAAATCTTAAACGGAGGGACATATACTGGCATAAGCATTTTAAAATCATATATTTATATTTGTTATTCATTTCTGCAGGAAAGTAAATTTGTAGAACAATTTTGTATTATTATTAAACATATATTTATTCCCTTCTTAAGTCTCCAGACACGCATCAATTATTTACTTCTTAAAACCACAAAAATGAGGAAAAAATGTACATACAATTTTATTTGCTGTCTGCTCTTAACCCTTTCGCTACTACGGGCCACTATAGTGGCCTTCCATAAGGTGCCACTGAGGTACTACGGGCCACTATAGTGGCCCTCCATAAGATGCCACTGAGGTACTACGGGCCACTATAGTGGCCCTCCATAAGATGCCACTGAGGTATTGCGGGCGACTAGTCGTTCTGCATGAGCATCTCACTCTGGCCATGCACTGATAGTATTTTATTTTGCATCATTTGTTTCTGACAGCTGAAATAACTAAATGCTTAGCAACGTATATGCCTCGAAAATCAGTCTCGAGGTAGCTGTACGATCGTTCGTAGCGAATCAAGTCAGTGCTTACTGCAGAAAGATAATTCACCTTATTTTTCTCCCAACAACAGATAAATAGGTATGCCTTAGTGTTTTTCAATTTTGTTTAGATTAATTATTTCTGAACAGATTTTATCTCACCCCTAAAATGATGACAAATAACAGAAAAAGACGTATTGTCGAAAACCAGAATTATTCGGACCTGTCAGAAGGTGACGAGATAAATTCAAATTTGGCAAGAGAGAGACCTCATAGAAATAGTAAAAGATTTCCAGAGATGAGATCCAGCACATCCGAATACGAAGAAGACAGTTCATCTAAATGTGAAAAAGATCTGACAGACATTACATGGGCCAACGACTTTTTCCGACCGACATTCCATAAATTCAATTCCAAGCATTCCGGAATAAAGGCATCAATTAGCTATTTGGCACCGATTTTAGATTATTTTCAATTATTCTGCTCTGAAGATTTTATAAATTTCATTGTTGGCACGACGAACAGCTATCGCAGTAGCCTTGATAAGAATCATAATACAATAAATTCCCAAAACACATCTCTCCCAGAAATGTATTGCTTTCTCGCCCTCAAATTATTGATGTCGCGAAATAAAAAACTATCATATTCTGAATACTGGTCTAACGACAAACTTTTGAGGAGCAACATTTTTGGAGAGATCATGAGTAGGGATCGGTTTTTATATTTGTTAACAATTTTACATTTTAATACGAACAATGTGACTGCAGATGTTGATAAATTATATAAAATAAGAGAAATTTGTGATAAGCTGCGACAACATTTTCGGGAGGCATTTTATCCATTTCAAAATCTATGTATTGACGAAAGCTTACTCCTGTATAAAGGAAGGTTATCGTTTAAGCAATACATACCCTCTAAAAGAAACAGAGTTGGAATAAAATCATTTGTTTTATGTGATACCCAATCTGGATTTGTGCAGGATTTCATTATTTATAATGGCTCATTAACTACTGTAAACTGCGTAAATCAATTTATTGGGAAGTCAGGAAAAATAGTAATGGAATTATTAAAACCTTATTTAGGCAAAGGCCATACGTTATACGTAGACAATTGGTATACAAGTCCCTCACTTTTTACTCTTTTGCATCAAAATTTAACTAACGCTTGTGGAACGGTACGTAAAAGGCGAAAAGGCATGCCAGTTATCCAAAATAAATTAAAAACTGGTGAAGCGAGTTTTCGCTCCTCGAAGTATTTATTAGCGATGAAATGGTGTGATAAAAGAGAAGTACACATGCTATCCTCTTTCCATAGCGAAGAATTTGTTGAAACGAAACGTCATTACCGGACTCGAGAAATGATTAAGAAACCAAAGTGTGTTGTTGATTACAATAAATTAATGGGAACTGTGGACAAAACAGATATGGTTATCAGCACCATTCACTCACAACGCAAAGCGTTGAAATGGTACAAAAAATATTTCTTTCATTTAATTGACATATGTGTTTGGAACGCTTATTGCCTATATAAGTTAAAAACTGGAAAGCAAATATCAATGGCAAGCTTTCATCTACAGTTAATTCGTCAACTTTTAAGTCGTTATCAATATGACAATAAGAATACCATTGCGAATAAATCAGGAGAAACGAATCCACTTCGCCTTACTGGAAGACACTTCCCGTCGCTATATACAAATGAAAATCCAAAACGGAAGAACCAGCTGCGAAAGTGCGTAGTCTGTTCAAGAAATGGCAAGAGAAAGAGATCGCGATACCAGTGTCAAATTTGCAATGTTGGCCTGTGTGTAACACCATGTTTTAAAAAATATCATACGCAGTTACATTATTAAAGGCCATTATAATCATACAATTATATTATGTTATATTATTTTATTTTATTATGTTGCATAATGTTATTTCCTCTCATACTGTAAATTAAAGAGCGCATGCTAAGACGTTATATATACCCTGGAATACCCTTTATTTATAAATACCCTTCGGAGAAAAATGTTGTCGTTCAAAAACATTCAAGCAGCTTGGGTTCTCCGTCGCGGTACTCCCGCTGACGATCGGCGTGGCGTAGCGTGCAGTGATGTCGCGGCGCTCCGTTCAGCGGAAGTACCGCGGCGGAGAACCCGCCCGTAGCGAAAGGGTTAAATCCACGACAATGGCATTTTGCTTTTTTCTTCTTTCTAATACAATACCTTACTTTTCCTCTTCCAAGGGCCGCTTCTTAGAAATCCGCGGACGCTTAGGCTAGGCTTAAGCCGTGCTCTCGCATTGTTGTGATTGGCTTAAGCCTGGCCTAAGCGTCCGCGGAGGCCTAAGCGGAGTACGTGAATACGGCCCAAAGTCTACATGCGTCGTGCCTGGATTTCTCTGTGAATGCGCTGCGCATGCACGAAAAAGCGTGCCAAATAGGGATCTTCGATTCTTGAATCGATTCAGAATCGGATCATGAGAATCGATTCTCTGAAAAAATCGAAACCAAAGAATCGATTTTTTTGGGGTAAAGAATCGAGTTCAAGAATAAAGAAGGATGCAGATTCTCCTTAAAAAAATCTAAATAAAAGAATAGATCTTTTGTGGAAAGAATTGACTTCAAGATTAAAAAATGATGCCGATTCTCTTATGCCCGGATTCTTCATACCACCCGATAGCTGCCTCCCAGATAAAATTATCTGACAGATAACTAAAACTTGGTTTTCTTCACCCGACATTCCTGTTGCATATCTGACGGACAGCTCTTTTTCATTCATGGCAAACAATTCACAATACTTTCGATATTAAAGATTCTAGAATGTAACTATAAATTGCTTTGTGCCGTAACATGTTACAACGTGTCGTTGGCATGACGTAACTTGATCACGACAACCAATCAGAGCGCAGCGCGTCTCGGTGCCATGGAGTACTGTGATTGGTTGGCTGTGACGTCGAAAGAATCGATTCTTGAAGGAAAAGAATCGATTCTTAGAAAAATCGGATAGCAAAGTGTTCGATAGCGGGTGGAGCGTTGTCCGCACGGTTTTGGGATTGCTTGGACTGGTGACACACACACGACAGTTGCACACGAAGAATATTTATGACGACACTATATTTAACGACACTGACATTAATTAGTATTTACAGGTATAAAATGTGAATAAATGCAGGTTGCGAGGCTGCAACGCAATGGAGCGGAATCGCGCGATTGTGCGTAGCGGAGCACTGTTATAGGCGATTTTGGTTTGTTTTGAAGCGCAGCTGTTTGTTGGAACTACTAGGCGAATAATGACTGACAATGACCGGGCAGCGGTCGCCGGGTAGTCCCTCTCTTTTCCCTCGCTCTTAATCGAATTTGGGCAGTTGCCGGCGATCGAGCCTCGTCGCTGCGCGAGCCGTGGCTCCTAATTGGCTGCAGACCATTCTGCCACCGGAAAGGATTGGGCGCCAGCGACGTGGCTTAGGCTCGCAATTTGCTCGCGCTCCGCTGCGCGGGCCGACGTCATAACGCGCGCCGGTTATGAACGCCGTTACTCGCACTTACAATCTTAAACACAAAGAATCGATTCAAAAAATCGATTTTTTGAAGAATCGAATCGAAATCGAAGATCCCTAGTCCCAAATGGTAACACTGTGTGGGACTGTCTGCGACATATCCAAGAGCTGACAGGTGTTAATTTGAAATAATTGACATAAATTGGAGGAGAGACATAAAAACTGAGGAAATGGCATTTGAAGAAATCGTGCAAATTCCGAGGCAGAACATTCGCGACGCGATTAATCCAGTAGAATTTTGCAAGGAAGTGGAATTTAAAAAACGATTCAGATTCTCCAAAGAATCTGTCATATACGGTATCTTGCCTAGAATCAGGCAACATTTAACTGCACGACGGAACAACCGGGACCGCCCTACCCCTCCGGAAATACAACTGTTAGTCTGCCTTCGCTTCTATGCAAGCGCAAGCTTCCAGTTAGATGCAAGCTATCTCTTTTTCTTACATATTGTTTAGCTTGTTATGTGAGAGTAACGTTATTTAAATAATCAGTTTTCTTGTCTCTTATTAGATGGTGATCAGGGACACAATAGGTCTATCACAACCAACCGTATCCCGGATAATATTCCGTGTATCAGCCACACTGGCATCTTTGATTGAGGAAATCATAAAGATGCCATCTCAGGACAGACAAAATGAGACTCACCCGTTATTCCAATTGCTTGGTCATGGTGACCGGGCAATTGGCTTGCCAAGGATTGACGGTACAATAGACTGCATCCACATAAGCGTCACTTATATTAGACTCCAACGCATAGATGAAGTCTACAGAAATAGAAAGGGATATTTTTCTTTAAACGTACAGGTGTGTAACTTGAACTCATAATTGATAACAATAATATCTTCATATATATGAAGATATTATTATCATATATATGAAGATATTATTAACAATTTATGTATTTATATATAATACAGACGGTCGTTGGTCCAAACAGGGAATTTTTGGGTATCGTGCCAGAATATCCTGGGAGTCGGAACGATTGCAGAATTTTGCAGAATTCACGCATATACATGAGGTATATGGAAGGATACCTAACTGGCAAATTGGTCGGCGATGCTGGGTACCCTGGATTGCCGTTCCTTCTTACACCAATTGCGAATCCTGTTACTGATGAGGAAAGGACGTAAGAACATCTTTCTTTTAACGAATATGAAACATTCTTTACTGATTATTAAATTTAACCTATCTTTAAAATTATTATTTGTAGATACAATGCCATCCACGCACGCACAAGAAATATTGCCATTGACCTCCGGGATGATCTGCCAGACGATGAAGTTTCCTACAAGGATGAGGAAGAAGCTCCGCCAAATATTTCCCACTGGCAGCCAAGAAAAGGATTTGCCGTGAGGCGAGTTCTCATCCAACGTTTGTTTGGTTAAATGTTTAATGAGCAAACACGGACCTGCGCAAAGAAGGAAACGGCTGAAATCCGGCACTCTAAAAAGTTAGTTTTTTTACTATTCGTTACTTTTTGAATGCATCATTGTAAACAGGGGTGGCAATACACTTCCTCTACTGTTCTACAAAGTTGCTTACAGATCAATACTGTTTGCCACGCGATTATTTCTATTATCCCTTTCGGTACGGGTGCCGGAAAGGGTTAATATTAAAGTTACAAACAACACTTGGAAAAAAGCATTGTTTTATTAAGCATAGATCATATATAAGGTTAGGAAAGTCTTCACACAAAGGAGGACTGACCATGTGCTATTTGCGCGTTTTAGGCGGGGCACCTCGTACAGCGGGAGTGTCGCGGCGGAAAGAGCGCTCGTACCGAAAGGGTTAAACTGTTTTAATTTACAGTTGAGTGACAGAGGCACACTGGAAATGCCCAAGCATGGAGGGCACTGAGGGCATGCCTTCATTTCCAAACGTAAGTCTTATATAAATATATAGTGATCATTCTTTTACATAACAGAAATGTGAGAAAACAATTAAATCAATACACCTTTTTTTATGTAAATTACAGCCAATGCAGGAAGTCTGGGAGGGAAACCGTAGACATGTGCACCCAGGACCTTAACATTCGAGGGTAAGCTGCATCGAATTAAAAATAATAACATTACTGTTTTATTCTCTGAATAATATTAATTATGTAACGTACCGCGCCGCTGAGCGCCGCCGACCAGCGCTGTGGCCCATGACATCGTACCTGCCTACCCCGCTGTGACGTCAGCACGCATCGAGAAACATAGTGACGCGCCCAATATAGTGACGTAGCCCCCACCAGTGATGCGCCCGATCTAGTGATGCGCCCGCATAGTGACGTACCTCCGAACAAACCGCAGTGGCCACTCGCGATCACGTGCACAGCGCGTGCATAGCGACGGTTGGGAACGTGATGCCCCCGAAAAGGCGCCCCACCTCGATGCACTACTTCCTCGCATCTCAAGACCCCTTGCCTAGGGTCTTATCATATAAAAGAGCCGTCCGACCGGCCTCTCGAGTTCAGACAGCTTCAGAAAAAGACCGTGCAAATGTCTGCGTTTCGTTTCCCGAGCGTTTACGTACTTAGAAAAAGAGTGGTTCCAGAATCACTAAAAGTGTCTTCTTCGCTGTTTCTTCTCCTTGCAAGGAACAACTTGTGCGTGTTCGCGCGTCTCTAGTTTAAAATCAGAGTCCGGTAGCTTCAGAAAAGAGTGTCTTTTCGCTGACCGCGATTTCTGGCAAGGAATAACTTGTGCATATTCCAAGCGTTTTTAGTCTTAGTCGTTCTGCCACACTTCTGTGTGTAGGTTTAGTTCTCAAATTCAGCTCTTTCCTTCAAAACCAAATAATATATTTCTAGTCATTTATCGTTTTCTGTTAATTTATACGCGTCGTATTATAATCACGTTATTACCAATAGTAGTTGAATTACAATGGACAACAAAATTGAACTTTTTTTTTGCCTTTTGAACGAAAATAGCCAATTTCGATTAATCTTGACCCGCTGAAAACGAATCTGAAACCCGTTTTTCAAAATTGGCTCGAGATTTTGAGTAATTCAATTTTGAAAAAAAAACAGCCTTTTTTCCACTTTGAACAACAATCAGGCCGTAAGTATACAAGTTAGACAATTTTTATTGGTTGCAAAAAATTCCTCCAGACTTTTCCGAATAAAACGGTATCAAACACTTTTACAATTTAAACTTGTAAACATGTTTAAACATTAGTTAAAGTGGATAAGACACGTTTTGCGCACCTATTTTTCGCCTATTTGCCTATTTACTACTGTTGGACACTTGCCAGGGATGATCCTGTGCAAGTATACAACCGACAACAAAAGTACTGCCGTCATTAGAAGTGGACATTTACCGATATCAATATCATTGAACAAAGACGTGATAACACTATTGTCCCCTACGGGGTGGGGGGGTTGCTCAGCGTGGTGGCGCCCCCAGAGATGTGAACCCTTTGGGACGTTGCGTGTTCACGAGCCGAACCGGTGTCAATTTTGACTAACCTTGACCTGCTGAAAATGAATCTGAAACCCGATTGAGTCTAGTTTTCGTTGAATCGAATTCCGAAACTGTTGCGTACTTAGCTGTTCTTAGTCGTGTATATAGCTTCCTATAGCCTTTAGTATATACCTTTGTTGCGCCGTAGAATTTAAGAGTTCTATTTTTAACTTGTTATGATGACCATATAAGGTCTTGTTTGCTACCTTCGGCACGTGTGCCCGCTCACCCCTTTGTTTCGTGCCGTCGTTGTCTTTACCTCCCCTTGTCGGCGGTTGGGAGACGCGTCCACCACGTGATGGGGCCCACACTGGTGATTGGCCGGACGCGCCTCCCACCGCTCGCGCTTCGCTCACGTGAGCACGCTTCGCGACGGCCGACTGCCCGCTTTGCCGTCAGTCCACATCCAAATATTGAGAGTGCGAAATTAAAGAGTGTCGAGAATTGAATAAAAGTGTCTACAAGTTTACATAACGTGTTGCTTCTTTCTACGTTTTGTCTTGCGCCTGCTCGCTTCTTTCTCTTATACCTCTTCTGCGCTCGCTCGCATCTTTCTTCTATACATCTCTGTTTTTCGTACTCTCTCTACGCGCTTGCTCGCATCTTTGCCTTCCTCTATCCACGTTCTCTCATTCGCGACTATTCGTTCAACCGCACCCGCGTGTATCTAGCAACCAGTTCTCGATGACGGCTACCATTCCATCGACGAACTAACAACATTTTTGGTCCTTCGAGCCGGATTCGTGGTTGCCGAATCGCGAATAGTGAACGTTCTGTGGACTGAAAGTCGCCGAACGCGACAGACTTTGTGTGAGTGCTCAGTGCAGTGCAGAGTTCTCACGGACATTGGACAATGACCGACGCCCAGGCAAGCGGCAGTGCAGATCGGTCTCAAGCTGCCGATGTGAAGGCCTTAAAACTGCTCAAGCACGAGCGAGGACAGCTTCGTGCCTCGCTGACGCGGTTCGAGGCGTTTCTCGATGGAAGTCCGGAACCAGGGCTAGTCGCCCAACGCATTCCTCGTCTCGAAGGCGCTCTCACCTCATTTGAGCGTGTTCAACGGCACATCAACGTCGCCGAAGACGCCTCAGAGACCGACTACAAGGAAGTGGCGGAATTCGAAGACAGGTATGACGCAATTCTGTTTCGAGCCACGCGTATGGCCCGGCCCGCATCTTCCGCGGCATCGGGACGCTCAACCGCCGTCGCGGCATCGGAACGCTCATCCGCCGCCACGCCGTACGAAGAAATGGCCGCCGTCGCCGACGCTTCCGGTCTATCGAGCCTTTCGTCCAAGCTACCTGTCATCACGATGCCGACCTTTTCGGGCAGCTACCTGGAATGGGAAACCTTTCGCGACATGTTTGTCAGTCTCGTGCACAACAACACGCGCTTGTCGAATGTGCAGCGATTTCACTATCTAAAGACTAATTTGCGAGGTGAGGCGTGCGCATCGCTGGAGAACTACGCCATCACGGACGCGAATTATGTCGAGGCTTGGCAACGGCTACAAGACCGCTACGGCAACAAGCGAGTGCTCATGAACAATCACTGGCGTGCTTTCGCCGCCCTCGCGCCCGTCGTAAAAGAATCAGCTGCCGCGCTGCAGGCCTTGTTCAGCGGTATCGCGCGTATGTGTCACGCGCTTACGACTCTAGACCGCGCGAGCTCTGCGTGGCAAGATTGGCTAGTGTACTTTGCAGTCGATCGCTTAGACGCCGCTACGCGTCGGGATTGGGAACGGTCACTCGGCAAATCTGCCGACCTACCGACGTTCGAGGCGCTCAACGCTTTCATCGAGGGACGAATTCAGGCTCTTGAATCGTTCCCGCCGCCAACCGTCAGGGCAACGCCGACCGTTAAGACTACGCCGCCGCCGCCGTCGGCGCGCTCGTCTAGGGCTCACCATGCTGTGTCGCCATCAACGGGGTTCGGATGCGCCCACTGCAAGGGTGCGCATTACGTTGGGTACTGTCCCAAGATGCTGGCAATGTCAACATCGCAACGACGCGCGCTCGTCACAAAATTGCGCTTGTGTTTCAATTGCCTGCGCCCTGGCCATCGACAGGAGGCATGCTCCTCCGGAAAAGACTGCTCATTGTGCCACGAGCGGCATCACTCCTTGCTGCACGATGCTGTTCCAGCAACGTCTTCTCGCTCAGCCAGCAGAGCGCCATCGCCATCTCATCGCGAGTCGGGCTCTACGGCAGTTCCAGCGGAAGAGCGCGCTCATGCGCACCACGCGGCGCCTGCCGCTGCTTCTCAGGTGCTTCTCGCCACCGCTGTCGTCAAGCTGAGGTCCACCACCGGTCGAACGGCGGAAGTACGAGCGCTGCTCGATCCCGGTGCGGAGCTGTCCTTCATCTCAGAAGCCACTGTCCAGCTTCTTCGCCTTCCGAAGCAGCGCTCTGATTTGAGTATTGTCGGAGTCGGAGGCTCATCTCTGGGTACCGGCAAGTACGTAACACAGGTCGAGCTGTTATCTCTGCAGGACGCAGACTTCCACGCGTCAGTACGAGCATGCGTGCTGACGCGGGTTGCGAGTTCGCTGCCTTCTACAGCGATACCTCATCGCAGCTGGCCTCATCTGCAAGATCTGTCCCCGCTGGCAGATCCAGGATATATGCGATCTGCGCGTATTGACCTCATCCTAGGGGCCGACGTCTACGGCTCGCTGCTACTGCCCGACGTGCGGCAAGGACCGCCGGGCTCTCCAACGGCTCAGCTCACGAAGCTGGGATGGACCATCTTCGGTCCGGTGAACGATCGAGCAGCGGACAAATTCCGTCAGCGCACCGCTGCCCTCAACGCCTGTCACACAACTGCAACTTCGGAGCTTCCCGAGATGTTGCAGAAATTCTGGGAGGTCGAGGAGATCCCCTCGCAACTGCTGCTCTCCCCTGAAGACGAGACTTGCGAGCGTCTCTTCGCTTCTACTCACTGCCGAAATGCGGAGGGCCGCTACATAGTGCGCCTCCCATTTATCTCCGACGACTTTCCGGACTGGAGCGATTCGCTGCCGATCGCTGTAAGCTGCCTTGTGCGTCTGGAGAAACGCTTCCTCGCAGATCCGCACTATTCGAGTAAGTACTCAGGTTTCATGACGGAGTACGACGAACTAGGGCATATGCAGCCCGTCGAACGAGACCGTCCGGATCCTCCTGCACGGCCTTTCTACATGCCTCACCACGGAGTCGTTCGTGCAGGCGACGTCAACGGCAAGATTCGCGTTGTCTTTAACGCGTCTCAAGGAACCAGGTCTGGTACGTCGCTGAACGAGCACCTGCTGACTGGCCCTACCTTGCAGCACGACCTGGTCACCGTCATTTTGTCGTGGCGAAGACACGCCGTGGCTCTGACCGCCGACGTACAAAAGATGTACCGGCAGATTTTGGTGCACAACGACGACGCAGATCTCCTGCGTATCGTGTGGCGCGACGACCCGTCTCAGCCGATCCAGCACTTCCGGATGACGACGGTGACATACGGGACGTCCTGCGCGCCGTACTTGGCAATTCGCACGCTGATGCAGCTCGCCACCGATGAGCAAGACCGCTTCCCCGTGGCCGCCGATGTCTTGCGCAGTCAATCCTACGTAGACGACATCCTATCAGGCGCGGATGACGTACCTTCTGCCATGAAGCTACGCGACGATCTAGTCGAGCTACTCCGGGCCGGAGGATTCGAGCTGCGGAAGTGGTCGTCGAATCGCTCCGAGCTTCTCACGGACTTTCCATCGGACTGGCTCCAGACATCCTCCAGCCGCCCAATCGACGACGAACGCGTGAAGGCGCTCGGTCTTGAATGGGGTCCGAGTTCTGACCATTTCTCCTTTCACGTGTCCCTGCAGCTGGACACAAATGCTCCGACGAAGCGGTCGATATTATCGACGATCGCCAAACTCTTCGATCCTGTCGGGTGGCTGGCGCCTGCAATAGTCACCGGGAAGATCATCATCCAGGATCTGTGGCTGATGGGTGCCGACTGGGACACACCTCTCTCAGGGCACATAGCAGCCGCCTGGAACGCCTTCTGCTGCGATCTCCCGTCGCTGGAGAATATTTCGATCCCGCGCTGGATCGGCTACAGCAGCGCAGAAGGAACGTACGAACTTCACGGATTTAGCGACGCATCGAGCCGGGCTTACGGCGCCGTCGTCTATATCCGCTCGCAGAGGACCTGCGGCACGATGGTCACGCTTCTCGCTGCCAAGACGAAGGTGGCTCCTGTCAAGCAGATCTCTATTCCAAGGCTGGAGTTGTGCGGTGCGGCGCTCTTATGCCGACTGACAACTCTGGTTCGCTCTGCTCTACATCTTCCGGACGTGCCGATCTTCTTGTGGTCGGACTCCCAGGTGGTGCTCGCTTGGCTTCGAGCACATCCATCAAGATGGACAACATTCGTCGCTAATCGCGTCTCGACGATCCAGTCATCTTTACCGGCCGCTCACTGGAGTCACGTGCCGTCGAAAGAGAATCCGGCAGATCTGGCTTCGCGCGGCGTTCCTCCCGCCGCTCTACAGAACTTGTCTCTGTGGTGGAACGGGCCTTCTTGGCTGCAGCAGGACCCCGACAGCTGGCCATCCTGCGACGGGACTTCCTCGACAGATCTTGAGGTTCGCTCCAACGTCAAGGCTCACGTCATCATGGTCACGCCGACGTGGGATTTGCTCTCGACCTTTTCGAGCATCACTAAATTGTGGCGAGTCACTGCGTGGTGCCTCCGATTCGCGCACAATTCAAGGAACCCCACCGGACGACTTCGGGGTCCTTTATCATCCATCGAGCTGCACTCAGCACGGCTAATCTGCATCCGAACGGCGCAAGCAGTCGCCTTCGCTGATGACATCGCCCTGCTCACTGACGGCAAGGAGTTGCCGCGGCAGAGCCTTCTGAAGAAGTTGCGGCCCTTCCTCGACCAGGACCGGATACTTCGGGTTGGAGGACGTCTGCAGAGTGCAGGCCTCGACTACGAGGGAAAGCATCCGGCGATTCTGCCGAAACGATCGCCGCTGTCCGCTCTCGTGATCGCCGATGCCCATTCTCGTGTTCTTCACGGAGGGACGCAGCTGACTCTGAGCCAGGTCATGGCTCGCTACTGGATACTCGGCTGCAGGAATCTGGTGCGAGGACACATCCACCGTTGCACGAGATGTTCCCGACTGCGGACTGCATCGGTAACCCCTGTCATGGGAAATCTGCCAGCGTCTCGAGTCACTCCGATTCGGCCCTTCCTGCGTTCCGGAGTCGACTACGCTGGACCTGTACAACTTCGTACATCAAAGGGCCGTGGGCACAAGTCCACCAAGGGCTACATCGCCCTCTTCGTCTGTCTCTGGTCGAAGGCTATCCACCTAGAGGTAGTCTCCGACTGTTCTACTTCTTCTTTTCTAGCCGCCTTTCGACGCTTCACCGCTCGACGTGGGATTTGCCGAGAGCTGCTCAGCGACAACGGCACGACCTTCCACGGGGCCGACGCTGAACTGCGTCGAATGTTTGCGGATGCATCCGCCTTCCGTCAGGACGTGGCTACGCTGATTGCCAATGACGGAACTGATTGGACGTTCATCCCCCCTTCTGCTCCTCACTTTGGAGGTTTATGGGAAGCAGGTGTCCGCTCCACGAAGCACCATCTTCGCCGCGTCATCGGCGAATCGACGCTGACGTTCGAGGAGTTGACGACGGTGCTCGCCCAGATTGAGGCCTGTCTGAATTCTCGACCTCTGACGGCTCTCAGCGCCGATCCTACCGACATCGCTGCCCTCACGCCGGGGCACTTCCTGATCGGCGAACCGCTCCTCGCCGTCCCGGAACCGTCCACGCTGGAGATTCCACCCAATCGTCTCAGCCGGTGGCAGCTCACGACGAACATGCGGGACCATTTCTGGCGCCGGTGGTCGGCTGAGTACCTCCACCAGCTGCAGCAGAGGACAAAGTGGACCAGCCTTGGAGAGCAGCTGCAAGTAGGCCGTCTGGTCCTCCTGAAGGACGAACGGCTGCCTCCCACTAGGTGGCTGATGGGACGAGTCGTCGCTACTCACCCCGGCACCGACGGTACGGTGCGCGTTGTCACCGTGAAGACCGCTACCTCCACTTTGAAGCGTCCGGTCGTGAAGCTGTGCCCATTGCCGGACTGCGAGGCTCAACCCGTGCCTACCGCTTGACCCGCGGTCGCTCATGGCGGGCGGCCGCGCGCTTCGGGCCGCTCATGGCGGGCGGTCGCTAGTTCTCTTCTAGTTTACTACTTTAGACTAGTATCGTGCCGTTTCGTCCTACGACGAGGCGGGCGGTATGTTGCGTACTTAGCTGTTCTTAGTCGTGTATATAGCTTCCTATAGCCTTTAGTATATACCTTTGTTGCGCCGTAGAATTTAAGAGTTCTATTTTTAACTTGTTATGATGACCATATAAGGTCTTGTTTGCTACCTTCGGCACGTGTGCCCGCTCACCCCTTTGTTTCGTGCCGTCGTTGTCTTTACCTCCCCTTGTCGGCGGTTGGGAGACGCGTCCACCACGTGATGGGGCCCACACTGGTGATTGGCCGGACGCGCCTCCCACCGCTCGCGCTTCGCTCACGTGAGCACGCTTCGCGACGGCCGACTGCCCGCTTTGCCGTCAGTCCACATCCAAATATTGAGAGTGCGAAATTAAAGAGTGTCGAGAATTGAATAAAAGTGTCTACAAGTTTACATAACGTGTTGCTTCTTTCTACGTTTTGTCTTGCGCCTGCTCGCTTCTTTCTCTTATACCTCTTCTGCGCTCGCTCGCATCTTTCTTCTATACATCTCTGTTTTTCGTACTCTCTCTACGCGCTTGCTCGCATCTTTGCCTTCCTCTATCCACGTTCTCTCATTCGCGACTATTCGTTCAACCGCACCCGCGTGTATCTAGCAACCAGTTCTCGATGACGGCTACCATTCCATCGACGAACTAACAACAGAAACAAAACTGACTTTTATGCAATTCGAACATGGTTGGGATAACCACGGCCTGCGACGCGTCTTGTACTCACAAGAATATATCAGTAACATGTTCAAAGTTTATATCGGTAAAAGCCCTGTTCTAATTACGGCAGTACTTTTGTTGTCGGTTGTATACTTGCACAGGATCATCCCTGGCAAGTGTCCAACAGTAGTCAGCTAACATTGAAGTGGACCAGTTCCCTTGATAGCGTTTCTCCATTGTCGCAATGTCCTGGTGAAAACGTTCACCATGCTCATCGCTAACCATTCCACAGTTGTCGGGGAAAAAATCCAGGTGCGAATGGAGAAAATGTAACTTGAGAGACATATTGCAGCAAAGTTTGTGATAAAGAGACAACATGTCCTCAACCAACTCCTCGTAATTGTCTGCCTTCACATTTCCGAGGAAATTTTTTGAGACTAGACGAAACGCGTGCCAAGCGTTTTTCTCGTCCCCTTGGAGCAGGTTGTCGAACGCTTCGTCTTTAAAAAGGCCCCGTATTTGGGGTCCGACAAAAACTCCTTCTTTAATTTTGGCCTCACTGACAAGGGAACATAGGCAACCCGGAGATTCCAAAAAATCTGAAATTTGGAACACATGTAGAGTAGTCCATCTGAAACACAACCATATTTTTTATTGGTGCCATAAACTCGTTGTTAAGGGGTGAAAGCACTCTGAAAAAAAATCAGATTTGCCTTCTTCGTCAAATATCTCAAGAACGGTAAGTGTTTGGGAATGCCGCGACGCCGACCAATCGTCGTCGCGGCATCCTCAAGGCGGCCTGAGGGCCGAGTCACACGCGGCTTTTATGCGAGCGCGCCTTTAACGCGCGCGGCACGCGGGCGGCGTTCCCGCCGAATCGGTCGGCCATTATCGTCTCAGCAGTTATAGAGAACACACGGATTACCGCTATTTTAGCTTTTCTAGTTTATCTCGCGCATTGCTGTTCTTAGGATTTCACTCAGTGTATCACGGTCTATCTCTCATCCATCTCAGGCGAAGCACATAACAATACACACGGTACATCCACACTAGACGACTCAGGCTCTGTACGCGGCGCGAATCGTGCACGTGCACCCGCAAAGGTATAAATCATTGTACGGCGGATACAATTCATACAATTGACTATCTCGCTCATTATAATTGCTACTCTCACTACCGTAGAGCACCTGTGACCATTATTTTATAGACAATAAAGACTCTGTTAAACGGACATTATGTAGACCACGTGGAAACATAACCTCTCCACCGCCAATAGATCTTCTCATTTCCCCCCTTTCCTCTTTCCTTTCATTCCCTCTCATCTCCTCACAACGGGAATCGCGAGA
Source organism: Priocnemis perturbator (assembly GCA_963942575.1). Taxonomy (NCBI): domain Eukaryota; kingdom Metazoa; phylum Arthropoda; class Insecta; order Hymenoptera; family Pompilidae; genus Priocnemis; species Priocnemis perturbator. The sequence continues at coordinate 11,930,500 of OZ012652.1, forward strand.
TTCTCGAACAGTAAGAGATATCGGAAAAAAGTTTAATCAAAAACTAAATCGCTTGTTCGTGTCTACGACACTGCGTTATTTTTTATTTTATTTAATCCATATCTTTTTTGTTACGCCACCCCCTCACCCCCATTTTTCAAATTTTTGTCCTTTGCTAGCCGCCATGAAATACCTCTGGACACCGTCTTTTCATACCTGTAAATGATTTTTGCGTTAAATTTTTTTTTGGCTTGTATAACCGAATATTGAAGTGAAAATGCACGCGATATAAGAGAGATTGTAGGGATAATAAGGCGTAGGCGTATTAAAGCTATTCGGAGATGACAATTTAAAATACATCTTTATTATATTATTCCGTACACGCAACGAATACTGTTAAAATTATGGGCTGTAATTGGTACAATAATGATATTCTTCATAGAAGTGTTCGAAACAAAGGTACTAGCCGCACCACGCACATCGCATATAAGCTGGCGCTCCACAAATACTACATTTAGGTACGTACTTTTCATTCTTAAAGTAACAGAAATCTACTAGATTTTGGAACTCGCCGGGATGGGTTTCTAAATACCCACTTTTAAACCAAGCATATTGGAAAAGATTTGTAAATCTGGGTGAAGAGAGGTGATTATGAGTTAACGACTGTAATTCAATCATATTATTGCGTGCATGCAGATTGATATTTTCGTCTAGCAGAATTACATTGTCCGAAAATGTCAGTACAAAATTTTTCCAGATTCGGAATCCAAACACATCCAAAGTTTGAATCATGCCCGTCGTCTTCTTTGGAATGATTGAAAATGTCACTTCTTTGTTTTCTGGAATCAACTGATTCAACTGATCTGGACAGTGCCCCGACCACGAATCGAGTAATAGAATGGTGTTATCGCTGGTATTTTTCAGATATACTTCGCTGAACCATGTTGTGAAATGGCCTGACGTGAGTTTTCCTGATTTTGAAGCTTTGATATACATATTTTGTGGACGGAATAGAGTTTCCTAAACTTTCGGACCAAATGTTCCCCTGGGCTTCTTTAAAACGATGCATAAAGGTAAAAGAACACGTCCGCTTGCCGAAATAGTAGGCATGATTGTGTAACTGTGTGTCACAGAGGATACCGATTGAATCGCTGCTTCCACTATTTTCACGCCAGGCTATGACAATGTTCGTCCAGAATGAACTTCGTGGTTGAATTTTCTCCAATTCCGACAGTTGGGATGTTGGTTCTTATGCTTGCGACAAAAGATTTTGCGATATTGTGTAAATCAGGCCTGGGCAACTCGTGGTCCGAGTGCCACATTCCCCTTCTTCTTCCACTTCTAACCGACCCCCACCTTATTCCGTTTGCTCGCTGACGGAGCGAGGGGAACTAGCGTACCATATATTCGGGAGAGTCTCCGCTAGTTTCCCTCGCTCCGTCAGCGCGCAAACGGAATAAGGTGGGGGTCGGTTAGAAATGGAAGAAGAAGGGGGATGTGGCACTCGCGCCACGAGATGCCCAGGCCTGGTGAAAATTATTAATGCCTTGAAACGTAGATCGCGTTTTGAATGTTGTTATCTTCCGAGACACGATTCCATGTACATTTTTGTATTTGCCAAAAGCCACTTCAAACTTTTCCAATACATATTTTGCAATCCATGTGAATTTCTTTGCATTTGTTCCACCCTTCTCAACACTTGCAGCCCACCTGTGTAGCTGCTGTACGGATTTTACATTTCGAAAGTTCCTCTTATTCTTCCGGATTTCCAAAATTCAACGGCTCTCTTCTTGTAGCCTATATCGACTTTTCCTCCTTCGTCATCAACAGTACACTCTTCAGGATAATAATTATCTTCTTCCGTTTCTGCAGGCGTAAGGTACCCCACAAATTGCGGAACATGTGGTTCCGATGGATCGGCAGAGTCAAGTACGTAATCATGTTCAATTGACGTTTCGCAATCTGAATCTTGAAAATTTGCAATAATATCGCGCAGCTCGTTGTGCAAGTCAACTTCTCTCGAATTCATTGGAGTCTGCGTTATACTTGCAATTTGAAACGTTGCGGCTAACATGTTTATTACGTTAGCAACATTAAGCAAATGCATTTTGAAGAAGAAGTTTTAACGTACCACACTTCTTTTACTCGAATGACACGATGTGCACTGACTGTTCTCGTAAGCGTAGCTATTCGTTAAAACAACATCCACAGGAGTATTTATACCAAGTTATCGGATGAATAACAAATGTATTAATATTTCGTGTTTATAACATCTTTGTGCCCTCCGTGGAATATAAGCCTGTCCTCGTCGATGTCGCTGAATGACGCGTATATTGCATTATTTTCCGATCATCGCACATGTGAACTTTGTTTACCATTTCATTACAGACGACAAAGAAGTGACATTTTCAATCATTCCAAAGAAGATCACGGGCATGATTCAATCTTTGGATGTGTTTGGTTTCAGAATATGGAAAACTTTTGTACGAATACTTCGGGATAATATAATTCTACTAGACGAAAATATCAATCTGCATGCACGCTATAATATAATTAAATTACAGTTGTTAACTCATAATCAGCTTTCTTCACCCAGATTCACAAATCTTTTCCAATATGTTTGGTTTAAAAGTGGGTATATAGAAACCCATCCCGGCGAATTCCAAAATCTAGTAGATTTCTGTTACTTTAAGAGTGAAAAGCACGTACCTAAATGTAGTATTTGTGGAGCGCCAGCTTTTATGCGATGTGCATAGTGCGGCCAGTACCTTTGTTTCAAACACTTCTATGAAGAATATCATTATTGTACCAACTACAGCCCATAATTTTAACAGTATTCGTTGCGTGTACATAATATTATAATAAAGGTGTATTTTAAATTGTCATCTCCGAATAGCTTTAATACGCCTACGCTTTATTATCCCTACAATCTCTCTTATATCGCGTGCATTTTCACTTCAACATTCGGTTATACACACAAAAAAACATGTTAACGCAAAAATCATTTACATGTGTGAAAAGACGGTGTCTAGAGGTATTTCATGGCGGCCAGCAAAAGACAAAACTTTGAAAAAAGGGGCGAGGTGGGGGCGTAACAAAAAAAGCATGTATTAAATAAAATAAAAAGTAACACAATTTCGTAGACACGAACAAGCAATTTAGTTTTTGATTAAACTTTTTTCCGATATCTCTTACCGTTCTTGAGATATTTGATGAAAAATAAAAATCTGATTTTTTTTCAAAGGGTGTTTTCACCCCCTAAAAACGAGTTATGGCACCAATAAAAAATATGGTTGTGTTACGGATGGACTACTCTACATGTGTGCCCAATTTCAGATTTTTTTGAATTTCCGGGTTGCCTATGTTCCCTTGTGAGTCTCGAAAATTTATGAGCCAAATATTTGAAAGCAGGTCCGGTCCGGTCCATAGCTTTTACAAAATTTTTCATTAGACCGAGTTTGATGTGTAGAGGCGGTAGAAGGATTTTGTGTGATTGGGCGAGTGCTGGGTGTTTAATATTATTCTTTCCGACGATCGAAGATGTTCTCAGAGGCCAATCTCTCTTGACATAATGTAAGTTTCTCGCTCGGCTGTCCCATTCACATAAAAAACAGCAATACTTTGTATATCCTTGCTGCAGACCCGTTAGCAATGCTACCACTTTTAAGTCACAGCACAATTGCCAACCGTACTTTTCGTACTCAATGCGATTTAACAAATGTGCAAGGTTCTCGTACGTCTCTTTCATGTGGACAGCGTAGCCGACCGGTATAGATGGAAGTTGATTTCCATTATGCAGCAACACCGCCATCAGACTCAATTTTGAGCAATCTATAAACAGTCGCCATTCTTGCGGGTCGTGCTTTATTCCGAAGGCATTCATCAGGCCATCGACATCGGAACAGAATACAAGATCACCTTCCTTTTGGAAGTTAGCCGCGAACTGCTCATGACGAGTGCAAAACGATGTCACCCTGACATTTTCCTCCAGAAGATTCCATTGTTTAAGCCTTGATCCAAGCAACTCCGCTTTGGCCTTCGACAGATCCAAATCGCGAACAAGATCGTTGAGGTCTTCTTGGGTCAGAGTATGTGGCGCAGATGACACACCGTGGCAGGCATAGGTATCATCATTAGTTGCCAATGGCTCCAAAGAATCCGATGTCGCACTCGGTTCATCTCCCTGCTTATCTTCTGAGTTGATGGTAAATTCTTGCGGACGTTCAGGAACGGGAAAGCCTTCACCGTGCGGAATTGGTCGGAGAGCAGACTGTATATTCGGGTACAGTATTTTCCTTTTCTTCTTCTTTGTGGTACCAAATTTGGATATAGGTGGAACCATGCAAAAATAGCAGTCGTTTTCGTGATTTGTTGGTTCTCGCCAAATCATAGGTACGGCAAACGACATCGCCACTCCTTGGCCGCTCAACCACTTCGTAAGATTTCTCTCACACGTACTGCAGCATATGTGTGGAGCCCAGGCCTTATCTTGATCCCCGAGCTTGAATCCAAAATAATGCTCATACGCTGCTTTTATTCTTGAAGTGATAGCCCTTTTCTGGCTTGACAACGTGACATTCCCGCAAATGTGACAAAAAGAATCTGCGCTATTAACGCACTGACGAGACATCATTAATTTATAGTCCAAACCTGATATATGTACTGAACGGACACGAATTGCACAAGCTGTGTTTTGCTTTCAACTGACGAGAGCCTCGTCTTTCGTAAGCGATCGTCAAGCCAGTCTGTCAAATGTTTTAACTCAACCGTCAGCGCGTTATATATATTGGTACCACACACAATACAATGTGTTATACTCTGGAGTTTGCCATACGGTACTGTCACAATATTACGTATAAACTGAGCATGGGTCGGTTATGCATTACAATCTTTATCTTTTCTCAACCAGAACCAATCAATAATATTTATTGTCATTACCGTGTTTAACAGGTCAAAGGTAGTCAAAATTGGCCACTAATATTTCAAAGGCAATGCATATATTGTCCAGAGAAACTTGTTAAAGTTGTACAACATGCTCCGCGCGCATCATTCGGGAGGATTTTTCAGTTTCTTTCGGTAACAGAATTAGACTGTTTTTTGCCTTTTAAACGCAAATAGCCAATTTAGACTAATCTTGACCCGCTGAAAATAAATCTGCAACCCGTTTTTGAAAATTGGCTCGAGATTTTGAGTAATTGAATTTTGAAAATATACAGCTTTTTTTCGACTTTTTTCGACTCAGACCGTAGGTTTAAAAGTTAGACAATTTTCATTTGTTGCCAAAAATTCTCCAGACTTTTCCGAATAAAGCGATATCAAACACTTTTACAATTTAAACTTGCAAACATGTTTAAACATTAGTTAAAATGGATAAGACACGTTTCGCGCAGCTACTTTTCGAGATGTTTCTCAATTTTTGGAAAAAACTGTGACTCCGACGTGAATTCCAATGACACTACACGATAGAGCAGACATTTTCCATTGGAAAAGCATCATGATAATATGTAAAACAAATTTCGGCTTCCTTCAGAAAACTAACTAAGACTTTGTGCGCGTCACGTAGTAACACGCGTTCCGCTGTGGCTTGTTGTCGCCTAGCGTTTGCACGGCATTGAGTCGGAGAACCACTGCTCACACTGCGTAACACGCACGATGTTTTCGTTTTCCTGTGCGAAGCAGAAATATAATTTACATAGTGTTAAAGTGGTTTTCCAAAGACAAATGTCTGCTCTATCGCGTAGAGGTATTGGAATCCTCGTCGGACTCCTAGTTTTTTGTAAAAATTGGACAACATCTCGAAAAATAGGTGCGCAAAACGTGTCTTATCCATTTTAACTAATGTTTAAACATGTTTGCAAGTTTAAATTGTAAAAGTGTTTGATACCGTTTTATTCGGAAAATCTGGAGAATTTTTTGCAACCAATAAAAATTGTCTGACGTGTATACTTACGGCCTGATTGTTGTTCAAAGTCGAAAAAAGGCTGTTTTTTTTAAATTGAATTACTCAAAATCTCGAGCCAATTTTCAAAAACGGGTTTCAGATTCGTTTTCAGCGGGTCAAGATTAATCGAAATTGGCTATTTTCGTTCAAAAGGCAAATTTAGTGTTCTGCAGTGTTATCGTTGTGTGTTTTATATTTAACTGCTTTTTGTGTATTTATTTTATTCAATATATTCTATTTATTTGTTTTCCATAATTCTTTGCCATCGCGTTATTCAATCGCCTAGAACTCGAATCCTACGAACGAGGTTTCCCTTTACTGCTCAAGGGAACCAACGAGCCAAAAAGAAATTACAATATCCACTGTTACGTCTTACGTCCTCCACCCGTTTTTTCTATAACTATATTCTCGCAACGGCCTCATCGCACCGCGTATCTTCCTAATTAGGCGTAAGTCGCGCATAAACGAAACAAGAGCCGGCGCACCGCGCCACCGAAATTCCTTCACGTAACGCTGACGCCCATCCGGGACGTAATCCGCGCCACGCGATGGAATGACATAACGACCGCGCACAATAGTGATGTAAGTAGAGACATAAGGATGCTGACGCCGAATCAGCTCACGGGCCAACTCCAACGATCGATTAGCGATCCGCGGCAACACATAGTTCTGAGAACGCCAACTTCCAAACGGAAGCAAGGGTGCCAGTTCCACGAAGGACCTGGCGACCCGCAGCAAAACCCACTACTTAAATGGGCCACAAAGCAAGCGAATCATTCAGTCAGTCAGTCACAATTCTCCGCTCCATAGTTAACGTCACGCTCAAGTCGGGCACCAAATCACTTCAGTTTACTTTCGGCAACTCATTCATCTAAGTTATCAGGCTCCTCCGTCAACCAAGTTCGACCACGATCCATGTAAATTCGGCAACTGTAAACCAGCTAAGTGTACTTCGAGATAAAACATCCAGTCCACTTCCACCATCTGAACATTATTTAATTCACACGACCGCGTCCTTCCTGCACGTCAACACCCAACACCACCACCTCTACCTCTAACCCAGGGACCCCCGCGATCGGCGAGCTACTAGCGAGCGTGGACGCCCCCGGGCTCCCCGCGGCAGCTCCCGCACCGCACCGCACACGAGCCCTCTGACCGGGGCGACTAGCAGCGAGGTAGCCCGGAAGCCCTCCCTGGCTTCCTGCACCCCGCGCTTACTGCCCCGCCGACCGCTCTCCCGGGCATGGGAAAACCTTCGGGATCGGCAATCCACAACCACGCACACTCCCACACATCCAGAGCCGTAGCCACTCGGACACCTCCTTCTTACATTCCTCGATACGTCAGTGAGCCGCTCCACTGACGGATCAAACATCCCCCTTCTCGGTGCAATCACTCCTTCCGTCTGTCCTCGATCCCCGGTATACCCGGTGAATGCAGGGTGCCAAAAACGAGGACGTAACAACAGTCAATAACTAAAAATATAAATGTACACGTACCTCAGATCAATCGTCTCATAATTTGCCGTCCAAATTACTTCCAGTCACCAATATAGGGCCAAAACAATTTAGTGCTCAGGTCATTCTTGATAATATATTATAGGCAATGAACCTGTAAAATGAAGACACTTATTACATTCAAACTTCATACCAAATCCAATGCCCGGAACAGAGACCAACCCGTCATAGCAGCAACCAAATTTTACATTTGTTTCCAACACCAAGTTAAACAGCGGAATCAGGAAAAGAATTGTATACATAATGTATAATGTAGGATTGCCCTCTTCTGGGTTGAGAATTAAATCAATCAATATATTTCAGCCCTTACATGTTTCAAAACAATCAGTTTTCTCGTCAGGAGTCTATAACATACAAAAGTCCACAAATGTAAATTCCTATAACATATTAGTTGTAGATCTAGCGGATGTATCCCATTGTGGTGGTACTCATGTAAATTGATATAGGATGCGGTATTGAGATCGAATGTTTTGAAGTTTAGCCAATTTTTCCTATGAGTTTTTTTCAATTTTTTCACATTGCACGGTGTCTGAAAGCAAATCCGTCCGTTGAAGAAGCCATGGCCAGAAATATGCGAAGCTTACATAATTTTCAACATTTCTCACATTGTACAATTTTAACCCTCTAAGATTTGACACATTTCTGAATTAAAATTTATTAATATTAACTAATCTCATCTGTCTTCGCCAATCACTGATTGGGTTAGGATCGTTCCGTTTCACGTTTGAACAATATTTTGAATGCTTTGTAATACAACACATATTTACGGATGAATATATTTATGTCAAAGTATATGACTCAATGTTTCCCAAAAAGTGTTTGTGATGTCGGTATGTTTAGCTTTAGCAGAGTGAAGGGCCGACATAAAACGTTTCAACCCCACAGACAGTGATTTTTCTTAGGGAAACGGAGGCACACCGAAGAAAAAAAAATGTTACAGAAAAATCTTCAGACCAAGGCACCCTACAACGTACCCACTTTGCAGGATAATAGGCCCGGCACTATACGTAGTACCCTGCAGGACTAGGGATGGGCGATTCCGTTCAAAAGAATCGAAAGCTAAGAATCGATTCTAACGAAATATCGAAACTTAAGAATCGATTATTTTCAAAAAGAATCGAAGAATCGAAGAATCGATGAAAATACAATAATTTGATCGAGAAAAGGATAAAAAAATAGAATTACTTAGATGTGAGATAAAAAGGACTTTTATTAAATCATTATATTGTAAAATATAATATTGTAGGAGGTTTGGGTTGTTCGGGATATGCGCAGTGGAATAAGGATTTGGATACTGTCCGAGATTTCCCGTTCGCGCCTAGTTCGCGGTGATCGGAGCACACTTCGCGGCTGCGCATTGCGCGCCTCTGCGCGCGAGCTGCGAGCGTCGACGCACGTAGCCCTCGCCAGGGTGCGCGCTCAACACAGCGCCCGCGGTGCCTCTCACCCGCCAGCTCCCCTCAAATTGCAGGGCTCTCCGGCCGCCAGGAATCTGCTATTTGTTATGAGACAAATGCGGTTAAAATTTGAATGTAGCGTTCGGGCGACTCCTGGAGGTCGCAGGGCACATGTTCTAGAAGCCTATTGCGCGCTTCCTCCTTCTTGTGCGAACCTCCGGTGCAATCAGAGCGATTCTGAGCCGAGCGAACATAAAGTGACTATTGTGCGATTCTTATAGCTAAACTGTGCCGTTCGATTCGGTTTAATCCTTTTTTCCGTGTTTGATTAGAATAAAGACATTGAGATATATTGCAACGAGTGTTTGTATTTCCGAGACTAATTATAGGTGTATAGGAATGGAATGTATTTTCCGATGCGTAGGATTGGCAGTTGGTTGCAGACTGGGGACAGTCTCCGGAAAGTGTACGAGGCGGGAGGGTCTTAGTGGAACACTCGTACCCGTGGCGTTAAATGTCTTGTATTTTTCTTAATACACGTTCTTACAAGGAGTTTTCGACGGCTGAGGCCTTGCGCTCCTCACTATCGCACGTATTACGTTCGTACAAGTACTGGCGTCTATTGCTCTAAGATTAGCTAATTTCGGATGTTAAGATAGTGCGTTCGCTCGGTTTTACGGTAGGCTCTCGAAAGAAATATCCGTTATACGGCTCGGCGTTTGAGCTCATCTGACACGCGCACATGTGGCATATGCGTGTGTCGGCGCCAATCAGCTGCGAAATAGTCAGCAGCTGTACGCGAGCGATTGGTTATAATGTGACGTGACGTTACGTACGCGGCATCTACGTCACGTAATCAGCGATAATTAGCGGGTCGCTGGCACGCATGCGGCCTAACGCCAACAGTTACCGAAAGCACACGATAATTCGCGAGCGTGCTTCGGCTTGCGGCGCGCGCGAATCTTGAACTCTCACGGCGGCGTGGTCTTAATCTCAAACAATAGGGTAGCTTCTTTTGTCCGCTCCACGACACAACCGCGAGTTTAGTTGACAGATGCTATGGAACAGACGGAATATATTTTCTCATTAGATACATGGAGGGTTACAGACAGGTATCAGGTCGTTCTTTGTCAACTCGTTCGGCTAGCAACGAACTACTGACAACTGTGTTTCTTTTACAAGGGCAAGGGACTCCGTTGGGGATCTGGTTATTTCCAAACCATATCTTCCAATAGAGATTAAGAGTTTCACAGTAGTTCACCCGTGTTTCCATACTCGAATAGGTGGCCGTCTTTTGCAGTCGTCCTCTCCTATTCGCTCAGGGAAACTAGGCAAACCTACCTTGTTCTCTTTCCCAAAATTTAGGTTATCGTCGCAGTCCTCCCGCATTCTCACATTCGAATAGGCGGCCGTCTTTCTCAGTCGTCCTTTCCTATTCGTTTATGGGAATCGGGTGGTCCCGCTTCGACAGTACGTGGGCGGCCAGTGCGTTACTCTGTACTCTTCTCTCAGCTAGGCGGCCGTCTTTCTCAGCCGTCCTCTCCCCCCGGGCGGCCGGCTTCGAAAGCCGTCCTTTCCCGAGTTCCACAGAGACGTCCAGGTGTAACCCCTGTCCTCTCCCAGCTTCGTCATACTGCTGCGGGCGGCCGTGGTTCATTACCTCGTTCTCTCCCACAGATGCAGCACGAACTAGAACGAGACCCTCGCGTCTCTGGGTTTATATACCCATTCGTTGCTAGCAGTGTCAATAGCTCGGTAACTATCATTCTCTCTCACTCGCACGCTTAGTCTCGCACTTTCTGGAAGCGTCTCGAAACTTCTAGAAGATTCTGGAAGGCTCAGGGATCTTCGCTCGCGGTGTCGCGGGACATTGACCCCGCGTCAATCAGATGTTCTCGCCGGCTTAATGGAATTTTTGGCCGGCTTGTCTGCTCCGTATGTCGTCCCGTTATAATATATAATATTCATTCTTTACTCTAAGTGGTCTAAGTATACATTACGTACATCTGTTGAAATCAGAAATCTCAGTGTGTTGAGAATTACTTACTTTAAAATATATCGTAAATTTTCTTGTATCGACATGTGGCTCTATATTTAAAAAAATATAATTATATTTGTACTGTAACCGTTTATTGTTGTAAGTTACAATTAACAACTATTAAAATAATGATTACGATAGAAAATTATATCAATATAAAATACAGGAGACAAAGGAAATAGTCCTTATTAACCCTTAACTTACGCGTATTTTCTTCCATGGCATCCATGCTTCTTATATATTGTTGTATTATCATCCAGACATGAGCCGCAAGAATCACACATGGGCCGCACTGAGCGCTGAGGTGTAATGCCACCCAAAAGGGCGGAACATTCGAGATAGTTTTCACCGCCACCCGACCCCAACTCTAACTGGAATATTATATGCGTTAGAAATCAATGCTTTGTCTATTGATTGACTATAACAAAAGAAATGATAAATAAGCCAATTAGTTACTAAGACGATAGCTGTAACGTTTCTTCCTGTTCCTTCTTCTACTTCGAGACGTTGATACGAGCAGACGCGTTTATTAACTGCCTTAATTAGAGTGGATCCAGGACGAAACGTAATTATAATCCAGGATTGTCCCATTTTTGAGGAAATGCCTGGCGGCCAAGTGTAGAGGAGGCGGTAATCGGTCCCACACTTGGTCGTTATTATTTATTTTTTGATTTTCTATCTTACACCGTATTGGCAACGAAAGTATGAATATCATATATGCACCGGTGAAATAATAAACTTTTACATGCCTTAATTAGAGCCCTGGAAATCTTGTTATATTTGTTGATTAGGTATTAAAGTGTTCCTTGATTTGTTTGTTAAAATAAGTTATTAGTGCTTTACGTTTAGTTTGTTCTAAAGCTTTTGTGCATTTACTCAAAATTCCTGACGCGATTTGAAACAGCATTACAGATCTTGCCGTTTAACTGTTTCCCCCAACGTTGCCATTTTTGCACGAGTAGAGGACGCAACACTACAATCAAGTAAGCGTAGATATTATGCCCATGCTACAATCAAGTAAGCTGTTACGACCCGGCGCATAATTCCGTGGGGAATTGGAATTTCTTTTCCCTGTCGGTAGTCCTGATACCTTAGCGCCGGAATTTGTCGTGAGATTGAGGATCGGTCTGTTGCAGGTGAGGAATTAAAGTTCCGAGAAACGCTTCGAGAATAATCGACTTCTATCTCGATATTTGCGAGATTTGCGAGTATTAGCGCGGAAATTTAAATTTAACCACCCGAACTTACTCTTGAGGGGCAATAGTCGAGGTATTTACCTGGCGGGCGGACTGATGCGCAGACATGGAGGGATTGAGCAGTTGGTACAGACGTACAAATATATATCTCTATTTATTGTTTAAAAAATGTATAGAAATGGTACAAAATTCTGCCCACGTATTGTCTTACGTTCTGAGCGGCTTGTGACGGATGTGCTGAGGCTTGGCTGCAGCGAAACGTTCGGTAGACGTTGCCTGGCTGGCTCGGAACGATGTCTTTACAATTTGCGTTTTAAGACTCGGCACTTGTATCTGACTCTGGACTATTTAAACTGCGATTTCACGGACTTTCTTAGTTTGAGACTTCTTTTAGGCTGCTATCTGACTTTTCTAGACTGACTTACACTACCGACTACTGAATACTTGGCTAACTAATTAACTACTCTTGACTGACTACTGGACTTTTCAGACTGGGGAACTCGAGCATCGCAAGCTCCCTTTTATACGCTTATTTAATATATATATTATATATATATAATATACATATATATTAAATAAGCGTATAAAAGGGACGCTATATAATAATTCGGAGAATAATCGGCAGTAAATCAAGACGAACTAATGCAGCCGGAGCATCGCGGCTTCCTGTCACACGATTATTCGTCGATAATCGAGACGACTAGCTTGACCTAAATAGGATTTCGCAGAATCCAGTGTGACATTTAATTTCAAGAGTATATAATTCTTAGAACTGCACGTGGCCGGACGTTGGAAAGTCGTCATATCGGAGCGATGAGGAATGGGTGTCGTGAAAAACACGGCGACCCACGCATTGTCGATTATTACTTATTTCTTAATACACAAGTTTAGACGTCGGTAAAGTGGTGGTGATACAGCTGTGCCTTCAAGTGGCGCTGGCGCAAACAGCTCGGTTATCACATTTAACATCCATCTCTCCTGTGGACTCGTGTGGGTGCTGGGGGATGGTGCTGCCCTCGGTCTGATGTTTCTAACTAGCACTTCCGGTTTATGAGCACTCTAATTGGTTGCCTGTCACCCGTACGACTACACCTACAACTACAACCTACGCTTACTTGATTATAGCATGGGCTTTAGGTTAGCACAGCATTATAACCGATTTGATTTCTACTACTTCCAATCGTTTGAAGGTCGTTTGATAGTGATTGATAGTGCAATATAAACGCTTCATAGTTAATCGTTTATATGTAATGAAAGGAAAAAGTTTCTAGGGTAAATTTTTTCATAGTTATCACTCCATTTGTGCTGTTTTTAATTATCATTTACATAAATAGGTGTAGAATCGTTTGACAGTGTTTGATAGTCCAATATAAACGTTCGATAGTAATTCGTGTACTTGTAATCAGTGACAGCATATTTAGAATCGAACTCTATTGGAGTTCCCGGGGTGGGGGAAACCTCGGCAAGTGTGCGTGCGTGTCCGTGAGCGCTGCGCGCGCCGCTTGGCTACACCGGGAGGCGAGAAGGATGGAGCTATACGCGGTCTCTTTTCCCCCAACGTGCCGTGAATGCTGCGCGCGCCACTTACACGACTCAGCAGAGAGAAGGACGGAACCATATGTTTCGCCTTCGTTCCACCACTTCCACCAACGTCCCCCCAGGGGCTGGGGACCGGAAACGGTCCCTGGTACGAGTCTGGCGCACCCGGGGTACCCTAACCCGGGGTGGAATAGCGCTGTCCGCCCCCTAATACCGTAAGCCCCCAGACGACTTCAACGACCGTCACAAAGCGCAGTGATGGAATGTTGTCGTCGGGGTACCCGGAGGGCTTGGCTTGACCGCCCGGCCCGCGAGGAAGACAATCTCTATAAAAAAATCACCCCTAATCCCAAGGTATGACGCGCGCTGAAAGGATGGATGGCCGGTGGGAGTACCGGCCCCTAGCGGTCAACCTCGGGGACATGTGCCGCACCCCCAGAGAGTGTAGGCTTATCCGTGTAAGGCGGCTCTGCGCGGGAGGAACTCTTTTCCGACCTTCTCGTGGGATAAAAAATGAATTCGTTCCCCCCTCCTCTCTCGTGTTTTGTGACCGTCCCTATGACCACTCAAGTGGGTATAAGGTTGTCAATCGGAGCATTCCGCACAAGCCCAGTTCTAAGCATGTGTGCTGATAGTGGATTTTTGCAACTACAACTTAGAAGGACGCAGCAGCAACTGATGTACGGATCCAACGTCTGGGCGAAGAATAACCACATAAACCATAAAGTAATATTTAAAAATAACCTAGTCGGCGAATATAGGGAACGTGAGCATGCGACTAGACCTCTAGGAATAAGAGTACACGAAATATTGACCAAGCTATCAGTGTCCTATCCGACGGTGTACGATAAAACCTTTGGAAACATACCACCTTGGACATTACCAAGGCCAAACACCTTCTTGGACATACACGACTCAAAAAAATGAGGCAAACCCGGCGGTCTTCAAAGCAAAATTCCTTAACCTCCTAAAACAACGTGAAAGCCCTAACTGTATATTCACTGACGGGTGAAGAATCAGCGGAAAAGTGGGATGCGCAATAGTGGTAAACGGAGAAGTGAGAAGATGGCGACTTAACAACCATGGGAGTATCATTCTAGCAGAACTGTACGCAATCTGGCAGGCCCTCAAATATATAGAGGAAATACCCATAAATGGAGAATACATAATATGCTCAGACTCGATAAGCTCATTGTTAGCCATCTCAGATATGTATTCAGACAACTCCCTGATCCAACATATAAAAGAGACCCTTCAGTGTATATACAACAAGAATGTATCGGTTGCGTTCCGATGGATACCCAGTCACATGGGAATCATAGGAAACGACATGGCCGACAAAGAGGCCAGAAAAGCAGCAACAGAGGCCGCTAGCATAGACGATGATAAAGTGCTACCTTCAGACATAAAACACCAAGTGAGAGAGATCGTGATCCGGGAATGGGAACAAACATGGACCAACACCGATGTCAAACTACGGAAAATAAAAAATAACACAGCAAAGTGGCAACTCCCAAAGGACATAACCAGACGGGCATGTGTAGTCATAACAAGATTGAGAATTGGCCACATGTATATTACCTCATCACACATCCTAAGGAATGAAATGCCACCAGTATGCAACGAATGCCATTGCCCGCTGACAGTAGAACACATTGTAGTGCAATGTAGAAAATACAGCAGATTGAGAGTAAAACTAAAAATGGGCACAAATATGAAGACCATTCTAGACAACAACACGAAAAACATTAAAAAAATTATACAATTCTGCAGCTATTCGAATCTCAAGTACAAGTTATATAAATAAAAATTAAATTAAAAGTGAGTGTACCCTACACGAACATCAGAATCGAAAAATAAAATACGAAAAGCGGCTAATGACCTCTGATGCCGACGCCGAAAAAAAAAAACTTCCACCAACGTGTCGTGAAAAAGAAGGAGGGAGCAGGTTCTGTCTCCTTTCCTCCAACATGCCGCGAAGAAGACAGACGAACCATGTTCTGTCTCCTTTCCACCAATATCGTTCGTCGCGTACTGTGTTGCACGTCGACGTGCGTTAGTAATACCGAAATGCTCCTTTGCATTGCGAAGCTTTGAAAAGTCGTACGAAGGACCAGGGCCGCGCCTAACGGGTGTGCAGAACGTGCGCCGTACGCAGGCGGCCAAAAAAAGAGGCGGCCGTGGGACTCTTTTTTTTTTTAAATTGCATGTTTAGTAGAAGACTTATATAATGAAATTTTATCGCTGAAAACTCACACGAATTTACAAAATATGGAACCACAAAAACTTCTTGAATATATATTTAAAATGAGCTCCAATCAACATTTCCCAATGTTTTCATAGCCACGAGAATATTAGCAACACTTTCAGTAACCGTAGCGTCTGGCGGACGTTCTTTTTCTAAATTAAAACTTATAAAAAACTCTCTACGGTCTACAATGCTTCATGAACGCCTTAGTAATTTATCAACGATTTCTAATCACGAAATATTAGATAACCTGGACATGCATGCTATCATTTCAGAATTTTCTCTTCAGAAGGCGCGTCAAACTTATTTTATCTCACCGAAATCATAATAGGTTATTCTTTGCACAATTTCGTAATTACCAAAGAAATCTTTATGCGTTTGAAACATTTATTTTGTTAAGTTTTTATTTATGCACTTAATAGTTTAATGAAACAAAATTTATTTAATAGTAATCATGTGTTAGTGTTGGACAATATTTTTAACTTTTTCCGAAAATTAAATTTGTGAAGGATAAAGAAGCGGATAAATGAGCTTTGCACGCGGGCGGCCGAATAATTAGACGCGGCCTTCCGAGGAACACCTTTAACAAATTTAGCGTTACTTGAAGAACCTGAGAATATAAATGGTGGTATCAAAGCGTAGTAGCTAAGTAGATATGGTGCCCGACTGTGAGTAAGTGGGTTTGATCGAGTGTTCAAGTCCCGTACCCTCCCGCGGAGGGTTTACCTTTCTTTCATTAAAATCTATTTTTTCTCTGTAATATGTGTATTTCTATTTCATTTGTTTTCATAATGTACCCTGTTCTATATTCTTTACACCCAAATCGCGCGTCGCATTCTTTGTTCCACGTGAAATAGAGATACACAATGCTCTTTCGCATTTCAATCTTCTAAGAAAGTGATTTTGATACCCTTTATCGCATTACGCATACCCGTCGCGGCCGGGCCTTGACAAAATATATGATATTAATATTAATTTTAACATAAAAACTACATATACATTTTGAACAAAAATTGCCGATTATTTTATTTCATACACGGTACACTTGCGCAGTACCATTCTTTCTCTCCATCATTTAATTTTTAAAAACGCGAAGGTTGATATTGATAACCCAAACGCGCTATTCGTGGCACCGAATGGGTAGCTTATTGTAGGGATACGTAAAAATGTTTAATATTGTTACGGACGCGAAGGCGCGAAGAACACCACGGCGAAGACACAAATCGACTATATTGATTTTGTGTCATAATGTTATAATGTTAATTAGCTCTATCGATTTTATGACGTTCGAATGTTATTGTTGTTGGTAACCAAACCAAGAAGTCTGTCTCTGGTCTGCATACCAGACGGACGTGTTATTAAACTATTTTGTGTTACGATTCGTATTCCTGTGCATTATAATTGTCTCGCCCGCGTCCAAGCAACACTGGTGTCAGAAGTGGGATTAGGATGCGATCGCGAAGAAAGGAGACGACCATCGATGGTTCCGCAAGCGACGGGGAAACGGAAGATGTTTCGACAAATTGATTGAAGCCCTCAGAGCGAACACCAGAACGAGGAGACGCATCGAACGAAGCTTCGATGGCGTCAGTTCAGGCCATGCTGGAGCGGATGGAAGCGAAAATTTCTGGAGGACAGGAGTTATTTCGCGAAGGGCTCCGCGTCCAAGCAGAGGATGCTCGCCGACGGGAGGAACAATTTGAGAAGCGCTTGCAGGACATCGACTCCAGTTACAACGCCAGAATGGACCAGCTAACACAAAAATTTCAAAATTTAATTAATAATGATAACCCTGTTCGCAACAATATTTAACGAATTAAATATGTGTACTCATGTCAGATTTTTGTTATAACTTATATACATATTGAGACATAGTACACACGTCATAAAGTTGGTTCCGAAATTATAATTGACAAATATAACTTGTAAAGTTGAATAGAGTCCTCAGGAAAGCATGTAAAGTGCATACGCGACGACGCGCTACGAAATGCATTTCCCAAATGTTTATATTACTGTAAACGCGACTCGCGGTCGGTAGGTAGGCCACGCAATAAAAGTTGCGGTTTTTATTGACATGGGATTTTCGATTATTGCCATGATTCATGCTCCCTTGTTCGAAGGTATGACCATTGCGATATTTCGTCCTCAAAGTATGACAGTGTATGTGCGTATCTCATACATTGTACCGAGTGATGGCCCCTAATCCGAATACCTTCTTATCTCTTTTCGGGTTGATGATACGATACAGTGTTCTTGAACTATGCGTAATGCGAAACAGGGTCTCAAAATCACTTTCTTAGAAGATTGAAATGCGAAAAAGCAATTGAGTATCTATTTCACATGGAACAAAGAATGCGATGCATGATCTGGGTGAAAAGAATACAGAACAGGGTTGTACATTATCAAAACAAACGAAATAGTTATCAAAACAAATGAATAGACATGTATTATAGAGAAAAAAAAGATTTTAATGAAAAAAAGAAAAAGCGGGGGGGGGGGGGGGCTATGGATTTGAAAACTCGTACAAACCAAATCACCGTCGCGCACCATATCTACTTAGCTACTACGCTTCGATAGGAACCATATATATTCCAAACTATATATACTTCAACCTACGCTAATTTTTTTAAACAATTTTTTTAGCAAAATTAAAAAATACAAATCTCGTAAATTTTGATTCCGAATGTCATTATTATGTTTCAACTTGATCCGTGAAATTTGTTAGGTGCTGCTTTATGGCCGTATAGGCGTTCTTCGTACGACTCTTTAAAGCTTCGCGATGCGAAAGTGCATTTCGGTATTGCTAACGCACGTCGACGTGCAACAAAATACGCGACGAGTGGAAGTTGGTGGAAAGGAGACAGAACATGGTTCGTCTGTCTTCTTCACGGCACGTTGGAGGAAAGGAGACAGAACCTGCTCCCTCCTTCTTTTTCACGGCACGTTGGTGGAACGAAGGCGAAACATATGGTTCCGTCTTCTCTCTGCTGGGTCGTGTAAGCGGCGCGCGCAGCGTTCACGGCACGTTGGGGGAAAAGAGACCGCGTGTAGCTCCATCCTTCTCGCCTCCCGGTGTAGCCAAGCGGCGCGCGCAGCGCTCACGGACACGCACGCACACTTGCCGAGGTTTCCCCCACCCCGGTAACTCCAATGGAGTTCGATGCTAAATATGCTGTCACTGCTTGTAATTATAGAAACAAATGTCTAGGGGAAATTTTGTCATTAAATCACGTGTTAGCATCCCATTATTATGAATAATTAATGTTAATACATGTAGAATCGTTTGGTTGTGTTTGATAGTTCACTAAAAACGTTTGGTAGTAATTCGTTTACTTGTAATTAAGGAAGCAAATGTCTAGGGAAGATTTTATCCTATTATATTTAGCAGATGCTAATATGTCATTATCGAATGATTTAATGAATAATTACATTCAATTAATTTTTCAAACATTTTGTTGCATACGTTTTTCATAACATTGTGTATATCAGTGCTGTCCAGGGAGCGCTCCCAGTGCTCTATAGGCCCCCCCCCACAAATTAACGTTGCCCTGAAAACGGACGACGCACCGTGTGTCATATGATCGGCATAAACAAAAAAACGCGATGAAACATAAAGGACAGAACCATTTCTATCTAGTGGAGGTGGAAATAGCGGCGTAAGGGGCCCCTCTCGTGGACTGCACTGGTGTATATACATTTCGTAGTTAACGAGAAAAAATTGTTTGCAAATTGGTGGTTATGTCTTGCGGAAAGACGCTTACATGTCTCTATATATATAGTTATATTGTACATTTTTACGTGTTCTTCCACACCACTCATGAGGTGCCACGAATAGTGCGTTCGGTTTTTCTATCGTGGACCTTCGCCTGTGGCCCTGTTATACCATATTCTATAACATGTCTGGGAACAATTCTACCAGACCGATTTTCGTTTTGAACACATGTATTGTTAATAGACGTCATCTCCGGCAAAAGTACTACTAGATTTCAGACACATGTATTGTTTATAGACGTCATGTCTTGCGAAAGAACTAGCAGAACTATTTTTATGATTTTTTATATGTTGGAAAGAGCTTAACTCGGATACGACATAAAATCAAAAACAATGCGAATAAAATATAAGGATGAAATAAGCGTCACCGCCCTTTTGTAGTCGATATTTTGTCGATAATTGAGAGTGATGGAGAGAATCGGGTTTTACGCTGATTTGACAGGATCCAGGAATCACGTTATCTAACATCGAAATACAAAGTACCCGTTGGACAGTTTAATCGTGGCTGTCCGCCACCGCCAGTGTCAGCATATGGAGCTGTGAACACCATTCGTGTCGCAGTGTGCGTGCGCGTCTGTGTGCGAAGCGCGCATGTTTTAAGGCCCTGTTTGGGCCTAAGCGGCGCACACAGACGCACACTGTGACACGAATGGTGTTCAGAGCTCCATATGCTGACAGTGGCCGCCGCACACATTCGTGTAGTCGTGACAGGTACGCCTGTATAGGCAGACCAACACAGGCATTCCGGTGTAATGTTAACACCATGTATATCGGTTGCTTAAGCTAAGGGCCCAGGGTTTATACCATATGTCACTTGAGATCTCGCATTCCAACGCTTTCGCCGAAGCAACGCCTCTTTTTGACCGCGCGTTCTGAGCAGCGTCTTTTCCGAACGCTTTGCTCACTCTTAATTCAGACCTTCTTGCGACTAGACGTATTTTTCTCTGATAAGACCTTTAACCCTGGTGTTGGATCAGTATTGCAAAAATAAAATTGTTAAGTCTAAAGTGAAGATTTACACGAGTGTTCATTCATTCACCCTCGACATAACACCGGTATGCATATGTGCCACATATGCGACGGAGAAAAAGACGATCACTGGGGATATGTCGTCGTTTATTACCTCTCCCTTTTCTTCTTACGTGTTGCACGAAACACGACGATTTCCATAAGTAGTGCAGCGCTCTTCGTGGACGGACGCGGCTGTTTTAGCAAATCCCAATTTGGTTAACTTATACTTTTCCTCTATTAGTTTTCTTTGCTCTCGTTCTTCTGCTTTCTTCATATTCTTTATCTTTGTCTCTTCTTTTCTCCATTGTGTTTCTATTTGTAGTTTGTAGTTTAGATTTAAGTTTTTTTGAATGCTTCATTTTGGTTCGGTACAGAAATGTGCGAGTTATTAAAAAAACAGAAGCAAAGCTTTTCTGAAGCTTGGTTTCGCGACGAAAGATATAAAGTTTGGATACGCAATATACCAGCAGACGACAGTAGTTTTCATTGCGTCATATGCAACCAAAATTTGTCTTGCAACACACGTGTTGCACAATATGCGAATTCTGCGAGCCATTTGAATAGTATTCAAAAGTTCCCTGTTTCGAGTAACAACAACTTTCCGTAAACAATAGCTAGAAATTGTAGAATTTCAGCCATGGTTACGCGAAGTGTCGGAGAATAAAAAATTATTTTTTTGCTTATTTTGTAATTAATCATTTACGATAAAATTGTCTGTAATTAATCGTCCCGCAGAATCCGCAGAGCACATACGTCAAGAAAAACGTATCGAACCAGAAGAAGCAGACGTAAATGTGACAGACGAAGCAGTTTTATCTACAGATACGCAAACGAAGGCAGCACAAATTGAATATGCTGCTTTCATCGCGGAAATTAATATTTCTTTCGCCACAGTAACAAAATTGTTGAAATTTGTTAAGAAAGGAGGAAAAGATTCGGACGTCTTACAAAGTATGACTATGATTGAAACAAAATGTAAAAAGATAATTTCTAACGTATTGTGTCCAGCTAAAACAACACGTGTTGCGGGCATTCTTCAAAATACAAAATTTAGTGTATTTATTGATGAAACGTCAGGCATTTCTAATACAAAATGGATGACGTTTCATGTTCGGTATGATCATCCGGAAACGCTACACATTAACTCGCAATTGGTCAAACTAATTGATCTTGATGGTAGAAATTGTAGCGCGGAAAAGTTATTTGAGGCTTTCCGCAACGAGATGTATAATTTACAAATTCCATTCTTGAATATTGTTTCTTTGTCATGGGATAATGCGCCCGTAATGACGGGTAAACATTTTTCTTTCCAAAAAAAGCTAGAGGAAAAGTGTGGAAATGTCTTAACATTGACATGTCCATGCCATTTCGTAGCGTTAATTGCGAATACGGCATGCCAAAAAATTCTGGCCGATGCGAGGAATTTGTAAAAAAATAATAAATTTTATTTACTGTAGTCCGAAGCGATCGGCCATTTTTAGTAAGTGTGTTGGGGAAATGAGTGGGAAAGTGAGTTGGAATCAATTTTAGGAGCGGAGAGGGTAGGGTGCAGAAATGAAAAGATCATCTGGTGGTGAGGTTAGAAAAGTACACGTGGTCGCGTATTACGTTCGCTAGTGCCGATTTATTATAAGTAAACCGGTGCAGCTCGTCAGTCTTATAAATGTCTATATATGTGTTGATTTGGACACAATTGCCTTAATTAATGCCCCCCGATGTAGAAGTGTTAATTGCGCTCTCGCGGGTGCACGTGGTGAATTTCCGGCCACGTGTAGTGCCTGAGTGGACTTGGTGATGTATGTTAACTTTTTTCCACTCTATGGTGTTCTGCGTATCGCTTGCTTTCACACGGCAGCGTCCCTCGTGTTTGATCGGTCCAGGAGTATATATAATGTGAGAAGCTGGAATGCGGCACACTGATGAAAACTGTGATAGGAACTTTTGAGATAATCTGTCTCGCGCTACAAAAGATGTGGTAGAAGTGGTCAATTCAGCGGAACGGCGCATGGCGCCGCCCGCGTTCCGCGCATTCCTCGCATTCTAGCTTGCTCACCGGTACGCCAGTACGGTCCACGAGTGGGGCCCCTCACGCCGCTATTATCACCTCCACTAGGTACAAGTTCTTCTGTATGCCGATCATAACACACACCAGTGTGGCCAGAAGTCGCACGCACACTCAGCGTCCGTCGTTTCCAGGGCAACAGTAGCTCGGTGGGGGAACCGAAAATGCCCCGGGGCACTTTCTTGGACCGCACTGCGGTACGCGAACCGGGCGCGTGAATCGAGATCCGGAGGTGCTGCCGCCAGCTTTTAGAGAATTCTCTTCATAGTGTAGATTTTTCAGAAATAGAAAACCATAAATCGCTAAATAAAATTAATGTAGGACATGAATGTCAAGAGTACCTTGACAAATTGCTATCAGAGGGGCAGACTGATATAGTTGCAAATGTTCGCCATAATTGTTTGCAATTTTACATAAGTGCCCCTGAAGGAATTTGTAAAAGATTACCAGTACAAGACAAATTTGTTGCAAAATCACAAGTATTTCAACCACTGTATGGGATTGTGGGGAAAAACAGGTGCCGGTTGAGCGGGGGGTCCGCTAAGGAGCGCGGGAAGTGTCTAAATTTCCAAGCGGGTTTCGAAAAATAACCGTTTATTGCCGGGAGGCTCAGGTCACGATGGGGTCACGACCACTTACTGTACATTCACTATTATTAACCGGTGCATATTATGCTAAAGACTAGAACGAGTACTTACGATAAACTATACGTAACGCGGGCCATTAATAACTACGAATTTGGAAGACGGCATAATGGTGCTTTTCGTGCACGGTTCGACGGTGTACACGACTTTGGCGATTTGGCGGATCTGAAACGGAAAAACAATAAATTTTCATGAATTATATTGCATTAACTATCGTGCGATGAGGGCTTTGTTTCCTCCTTGTATATGAAAAAATACAACGTTTTGATTTTTTCCGCTATTTTGCGCATGTTTTGTAATTGAAGTGCTCGCGTAGATGTAAAGCGAGTGGATAGTGGACGGGTGAGTGGCAAGTAAGCGCAGGCGGTGAAGTTATGAAAAACACAATAGACTATTTATTTAACACACTAATTAACAGTTATTTACACACTGAGTGAACCCGAGTTGAGTTGCACCGTTCGAAATAATAATGAGGGAAAAGAGTTGATGTGAAACCGTCCGAAAAGAGAAGTGTTGCTATAGCACAAGAAGTGGTGACGTCCGCACGATACAATGGTTGCGAGGTGAGTGAGAATAAAAGGCGGGCGCCGGAAGCGCACCGGCTCGTCACGTGAGTTCTCGAAAGGTAATCGATTAGATCTGTATTGATCGCTAATAGGTGTGTTGCGTGGGATGATAGAAATAGGAACAAAGGGAGAAACACGTCTGTTCAATTACGTGGTTGAAATAGAAGTGCTTTTATTTCGTTCCTCCTCTCTTGATTAAACAAAACTCCTCTTATGACACAATCAATTATTTCAATAGATTATCGATTATCTAAGCGGTGATGGGTCGAATTCCCGCGCGGAGCTTCCTCTAGTCCTCATGGACCCCTGGGTCCAATCGAGTTGGCAGCTGATCCCCACCCTTCAGGTATCGTTGATGGCGTCCATTGGTTCCTCGCCTAGTCTTCTGCGATGGTTTTGTGCAGATCCGACCATTATCAAATTCTTGTCGGAAGCAGATGGTAGCGCCGCGTATGTGCCAAGAAGGCGTATTACAGTTTAATTAAGACAGGCAGATGGCAGATAAGGCAGCGATGCCCTTTTTGTCGAGGGGTGAAGTGACAACGCAACACCTCCCCCCCTGTTCAAAAAGGTGTTACATATAGAAACACCTATTTAAATGTCGACACTTCGCTTCTATAAGACTTCCCCACTAAACTATAACGCATAAACATGAACTATAACATATAACCATAAACTATAACCATCAATTACAACACACAACAATAAATTGCAACACACAACCATAAATTACAACAAATAACCATAAATTAGAACATACAACCATAAACTCGTAACATGCGTACCTAACAACTAACCGTACAATATAATCTTATCCATTAATGTATTACAGCTATTTGTATACACATTGTTTTTGCTTGTCGTTATACATATTACTGTGTCTGGGGTCTTATACATGCTAATTTGAGCTTGTTTGTGTGCATAATTTTATGTCTATTTGGTCCTATCTGTATTTCTACATTCAGATCATTGAATTTCCGTGTGATTTTATACGGCCCAAGCCAGTCATAATCGAACTTCGAAATTTTAGGCTCCTTTTGTAAGTAAACATCGTCCCCTGTTGAAAAGTCATGGGGGTTTACGTTCTTATCATATTATGACTTGCTAAGTGCTTTTGCTCTCTCAAGGTTCGATGCTGCCGTGGCCTGGGTATTAGTGATTTTTGTAAATAATTGATCTAAGTAATCGACGAAGGTGAGCGGTACTTATTCCCTGGCGAATTCCGAAGGGATTATAGCTTTGACCCCAAATACAAGCTCATTCGGAGAAAAACCCGTAGCCTCGTGTGTGGAAGTGTTATATGAAAAGATTCCAAAGCGTATCCAATCGTCCCAGTCAGTTTTAGTACAATAGTGCTTAAGGTAATTAACAAATATTCTATGCGCCCGCTCTAATGATCCCAGAGACTGCGGGTGGAAAGCAGTGGACGTGATTTTCTGTATTTTAAAGATTTTTGTGAAACTCTTTAGGATTTTGCTGGTAAAGTTACTACCTTGGTCGGTGTGAATTACTCGTGGACAGCCAAATCTACTAATAAACTGCTCCGCTAATGCGAATGCAACAGTTGCCGAATCAATGGTAGGTAAAGGAATGGCGTCTGAATATTTTGTGAGGTTGTCCTGAAGTGTTAGGAGATATCGATTACCTTTCTTTGTTATAGGTAGAGGACCTACAATATCCATTTGTACTTTCTCAAATGCTGTTTTGGGTGTGTCCGTAATACGCATGGGTTGTTTTGTTCTGGTGGAAAGGATCTTATTTCGCTGACAGCTAGAACAAGCACGTATGTAATTGGAGACGTCGTCCCTCATTTTGGGCC
Source organism: Priocnemis perturbator (assembly GCA_963942575.1). Classification (NCBI taxonomy): domain Eukaryota; kingdom Metazoa; phylum Arthropoda; class Insecta; order Hymenoptera; family Pompilidae; genus Priocnemis; species Priocnemis perturbator. The sequence goes on from OZ012652.1 coordinate 11,956,228, forward strand.
AAAAGAAGTCCTGTCTCAAACGCGTAAATACTTTGTAAACACCTTGGTGGCCTCCCACCACAGACTCATGATACTCCCGCATTATTGCAAGTCTCTCAGATTTTGATGGTGTTTTAATTTCACCTGTACAAACAGTGATGACATACTTCCCATGGTTAAAGGTTAACCTTATAATTCGCTCAATGCAATCCCACCCCACAGGCTCCAAATCATTATGGTGACGAGCAATACTAATTGTTGTTATTTGCAGGGAGTCCATAAGATGTTTCAGGGACTCCACGGAGGATGTGACATGTTCCACAACTACTTGCTCGCCAGAGGTATTTTTAACAAACATGTGAAACACGAGGTGGCCACTATTAGGAAAAACCATGGCCTCGCCCACCTTTCTATGATGCGACTTTACTTGTTGAATCGAGAATTTGTTCCGAGCCAGCAGTTCTTTACTAGTTTGCGAGGTAATTCTGTAGTCCGCAGACAGGAAATGGGCAAGGTTATCATGACGCATGTACAGGTAATCTTTACAATGATTTATTATCGGTGTGGTAGAAGGCATAACGTTTTGGTCCTGTGCAGTAACGTCATTTATCAAAATTCTGTATGGGTCATAATTCACAGGCTCCACGGAATCCAAATTCGCAGAAAATCGCCCCGCCGTTGCAACGCCGACAGCATCATGTACCGACTTTGACATGTCAGGTCGAGTGATTGTCAATCCCGCACCCCCATCGTTCACCGCCTCCATCGGGATTTCAGCCCCTTCAAACACTTTAACCGGCTCCAACGTGCTGGACCGAACGAGGACCGTACTCACGGCATTAACGCTCGCCGGCCCAGTCAGAGGTTGGGCTTCATACGAAACAGCTTCCGGCTCCAACGTGCTGAACCGAGCGAGGACCGTACGAACGGCATTAACGCCCGCCGATTCAGTCAGAGGTTGGGCTCTGTGATAAACCGCCCCCGGCTCCAACGTGCTGGACCGAGCGAGAACCGTACGAACGGCATTAACGCCCGCCGATCCAGTCAGAGGTTGGGCTCTGTGATAAACCGTCCCCGGCTCCAACGTGCTGGACCGAGCGAGGACCGTACGAACGGCATTAACGCCCGCCGATCCAGTCAGAGGTTGGGCTCTGTGGGTGAAAGACACTCCTTTACCCCTCCCTATGGCATGAGGCGTAGTTCCAGGGCACGACCCCGCAGACTGAGAACTGAACCCCATAGAACCTGAGAATTCCTCATCTTCTTCAGCAGTGTAGTACTCATCGTCCGTCAAGGTATCGTCACCGTCAACGTTAATTTTTTCAGTGCACTGAGTGATAAAAACTGAACTGACTACTCTCTCATTCTCTAGTTCAAAGAATCTGTCGGGGTCAGGTTGCACAATCGTCTTACAGTCCACAACAGGTGGTTTGTCGGCGCCTACAAACACCCCGTGCGGATTCTGCAGATAAGCTTTGTCAGAGACGCTCATCGACGGTGTGCACTCCTGTTGAAGGGCAGGGTCTGTCAAAGGGGGATTCCGGGACAATGCATCGGCGTTTGAATTCATTCTCCCGGGTTTGTATACAATATTGTAATTATGCTCATTTAGCTTGATACGCCATTTCATGATCCTAGTCGTAGGGTCTTTTACGTTATGCAGCCACACTAAGGGCCGATGGTCAATAACTAATGTAAATTGATTTCCATACAAATAGGGCCGAAAATGTTCTACAGCAAAGAAAAGAGAATGGCTAATAGTTCTTTTTCGATCGTTGAATAGTTCGTCTCAGCTCCATTTAATGTCCGGGAGGCATACGCAATTGGAAGGTCTTTGCCAATGGGGCCTTCACTTAAAACGGCTCCCACGGCATAATTAGAGGCATCAGTGGTAACGACAAATGGCTGCGAGAAATTTGGGAATTGAAGTACTGGCTCGGAAATTATGACGTCTCTCAATGTCTCAAAACAAATTTGTGTTGAAGCATTCCAAATGAACGGAACGTCCTTCTTCAAAAGCTGGGTGAGTGGTTTAGCCATTTTAGCCATATTTTGCACAAAACGTCTATAATACCCCACAAGCCCCAGAAACTGCTTAACATTCTTTTTCGTTCTAGGTACCGGAAATTGTTTAACGGCTCTAACTTTGTTGGGATCTGGTTTCACGCCGTCGCTGGAAATGATATGGCCTAAATACGAAGTTTCGCGGCGAAGAAACTGACACTTTTCAGGTTTTAGGGTTAAACCAGCGTTTTGCAGTCTAGAGAGAAGGTTTCTTAATTTGTTATAATGCTCATCCAATGAGCTTGCATAAATCACAATATCGTCCATGTAGACGAACATTTCGACACCTTGCAGCCCAGATAGGACCAAGTCCATGCACCTCTGGAAAGTAGCCGGGGCATTCTTCAATCCAAAGGGCATCCTATTAAATTCGAAATGTCCATGGGGTGTCGAAAAAGCAGTTTTTGGTTTGCAATTTGGATGGACAGGGATCTGGTGAAAACCCGAAGCAAGATCAAGGGTACTGAAATACTTAGCCCCTCCAAGCTGATCCAATATGTCCGTGATGTTAGGAATGGGGTACGCGTCACTAACTGTTTTCTCATTTAATCGTCGATATTTAATCACCATCCGCCACCGGGGCTTTCCAGTAGAATTGGATTTTTTGGGAACAATCCAAACCGGCGAGTTATAGGGAGATGATGATGGTTGGATTATATTATCCTTTAATAATGCATCTACCTGGGATCTAATTTCCTCTTTATGGACAGAAGGGAATCGATACTGTTTTGTATTTATGGGAATTTCGTCCGTGGTTACTATGGTATGTTGAATACTATTGCTGTGTTTTAATGCATCCGCGGGAATATAAAACTGGTACGGGAATTCATACACAATTTTGAGAATGCTAGATTTTTCCGATTCTTCTAGATGATCCAAGTCCAAAAGTTTACTAATTTGATATAGCCTACGAGCATCGCTCTCGTCTGCTCCCGATGCGAGTCCCCCGTCCGGGCCGACCGGTGTGCAAGTGGCTTTAACTGGTATGGCTCTAATTCGACCGGAGGTGTAACGAAGGTGACATTATCAAAAGTTGTATTTATTGCAAAAATTTTAACCATCCCATTTTTTGGAGTGGCCAATACTTCCCCTATGTATACTCCCGGTTGGGTTTCTAACCTTCTAACGTATCCTGATTCAATAATGTTGTTTTTCACAGGAATAGATATCAACGTTTTGGTGCGGGCGGGTAAATGAAAAGAGGAACTACTCTGAAGTGAGAATTTCTGGCCATCAAGCTCAACAGTATTTGGGACAGAGTCGCTAAATTTAAAAAGTGCGCCTTGTCCCTCCAAAAATGGCATCCCCAATATGCCCGCCTCTTTAATGGGGAAGCTATCCTCCACTAACTGGAATTTTGTAATCACGCCGCGGATGGAGAGAGACGCCTCACCATGAGTACGCACCATGTCAGAACCGATACCGGTAATGCTATAAACTACGCCCATATCAATCGGTACATCGTGTAACAGGTATCCTTGTTTCGCCAAGTTAACCTGGGACCCCGTATCCATCAAGAACCTTCCGCGTCCGCCCCGGAAGAACTCGTGCTCGAGGGAGATTGCGGGCAGGTGACTAACCCCTATATTTACTCAGAAGCAGGCCCGCGGCTCGGGCGCGCAACGAAGGGCTCGCTCCGCGGGGCGCCCCTCCGCGAAACGCCTTGAAAGTTTAAATTTCCTCCCATTTTAGAGTCAAAATGTTGATTGTGCATTCGGGCACCTTGCGCGGCTTGATCGTTCCTATTCCGTTTTGTAAAACATTTGTCCTCGGTATGCCCGGACTTCCTACAGTACCCACACCGAGTCGTTCTGAAGTTCGGCGAGTCTGTTCGATTAAGCTTATTACGCGGACAATCGATTCGCATGTGGCCCGGTTGGTCACATCCATAGCACCTAGGGTTGCTATGGGTAACGAAAACTCTTTTATCGTGCGTCGAGAAATGGGGAATGGAGCACAGACGAGGTATAGAATAGACTGGACAAACAATGCATATTTTTGTCACACGGCTGTTACGTCCGGGCGTCGCGATAGGTCGGTTTAAAGGATTTGTCTAGGATGGAACCGTGTGTGTGTTCGAGCGGTCGACCGTTGTCGCCCGGGAGTAACGCGTGAATACTTAACCTAAAGGATATAAATCAAAAAAGATGATTCTATCAATGACCGAATAAAATGATGACGCGAAAGAACGAAATCAATCTACTCGATCTGCAGGACTTATAGGATTCTCTCTCTTATCAACCCGTACAGGTTGCTGAGTTATTGCGTGTTACATTCCAGTACAGATAATGTTAATTATAGCGCATGCAAAGAAAATAAAAAAGGGATAAAGCAGATATAGTGTGGAAAAAACAATAGTGTATATTCTGTGATGATTATTCAGGTGCAGATACAAAGACGACTTAAGTTGAAAAAGCAGATTTCTGACACCAGTTCCACGGTTAGAAGTGGGTATAAAGAAGTAATATAACTGTAAGAGATATATATATACAGAAAGAAAGTGTATCCCGCTTCTAACGCCAATTCCACGTTTTAACAATGGTTACGAGGTTTTGTTTGTATCGGAGTATTGATATAATAAGGAACGGAAAGACTAACTATTACGCAATGTTCGGTAGTACAATTCGCCGGTATGCGAGGCGCGGTATAATCGTGGGTTGAACGAAGCAGCTCGTATTGCGCGTGATATTCGTTATATGAATGGTACAGAGATTCCTTGTAGAATTAAACAGTTCCGATCGCCCAGCGCTCAGAGCACACGGTTACGAGATCGCCTCTACAACTATTGCCCTAGGTTTCCCGTAATACATGTACTGGGGGCAAGAGTCGGGCCAGAAATCATGATCTAACTGGTAATTGGAATATTCTTACCGTGCTGCTGGAAACGCTCAGACAATCTTTGATCTCTCTCTCTCTCTCTCTCACGCTCACGCTCGCTCAATGGTATGTCGCTCGCTGTGCTTCTCTCGCTCTTACGCTCGCTCTCAGTTCGGTTGTATGTCGGTAGAAATTCGTATGGTTTATTACGACGAGTACCTTCGAATCGTAAAATGGTATTAATGTACGATCAGGCTTGAGATGGCCTAAGCTCCCGTGTTATCGGAGCTGTAGATGTTACTCGCGAAGAGACTCCTCAGACCGCTCTAGATGTTTAAATCAGTCTAAATACAATACCAATTCCTCACCGAGAGAAGACTTATGTGGAAGTGTTACTTATAATAATAATAACATAATGATCTTTATAAATGAAACTTATATGCTAACGGGCTCGGCGCGATTCGCCGACCACGTGCTGGAAATAACGCGGATCGCACTATTCGCACTCTAGATTAAAATTCGAAACCAAAAAGAAAACCAAAAGAAATATGAGTCCTTGCTCTTTTTAATAGCTAGATTTTAACACTACGATTTAACGAGGAGTAATGAGTCTCTGATTAAACTGCAAGAATTTGCACAGATTAGCTCACAAAGAATAAACTAAGATATTCCTCGGACAGAGGACTACGCACCTCGCGACTATACAGCCAACTGCGACGACGGTCGCGTCTCGAGATGGTTCCTAGGCCGGCTCAGAGATAGTTTTTAGGCCCCTCTCACAGAATCGGGTACATAGCGGTCGACGGTATATACAAACATTCGGCTGGCTATGTAAAACGAGACGCTGGTTTTGTTCGTTAGTCTCTCTCTCTAATTAACAGATTTTATTATGAGTGCAAGTCGATCTCGGCACGTAGGAACTTAGTAACTCTTAAGCGCACGCTTCGGTGGAATTGATGATAACGAAAAATAGTCTTGTCCTGCAGCGATGCCTAACAGTGGCGCAATTAATAAATGAAAAGAAAGACAAAAGGATAAACAATATTCTTAAGCGGAAACTCGTCGCTAACCTTAAGTCTATACACTCACACTTGCATACCGCGTACACGCATTCGTTCCTTATACTATATATATATTGTCATGAGTCGGTGTATTGGGTGGGGACGACGGTGATTCCAAGGCGAGGAATATTCTACTTGAAGTTACCGCTCGACGGTACCACGCATGCGCTAGGCATAGGCCGTAATATACAAGTATAGGCGCATACGAAGCCCGGAGTAGAAGGAAAATGACATGATTTTAATTCTAATACTCTAACGGTACGCCGGCTGCGATAGGCACAGGCCGTAATATACAAGTATAGGCGCAACCGGAGATCGGAGTAGCAAGAACAAGAAAAATACTAGGCTAATAAGTTAAAAGTTACGCTGGGACGTAACACCCTCCCCCCCTTAGAATCATCATCGTCCCCGATGATGTGTTAGGAGCTAATTTAAGCGTAGGGGTTTCCTGACGTCCGGTGGTAGCGGATTCTAACGTGTAGCATCTGTCTATCGCGCCGATGACGTATCGCACTGGTCCCCCCCACTTTCAAGTCGAAACTGTGTCCATGCGGATCTCCCCGTAATACTTGCAAAACACAATCGATCAGTGGTCGACGCACGCCTATGCACCCCTCTACGTCTACCTCCCTGATGGTACTGGAGTTTCTCACCAGGCCGCATATGTCCTCGTCAGTCACACCGGCGTTGTCCCTGCACTCCAACTCTTCGAGTGCACGCATGCGCGAGAGAAATTGAGCACCGACGGAGGGATACATGAGGCTCATGTTTAGATGTCGCAACATCGGCAAGTCCCCAAGGGCCTCTAATGAGAATTGTCCCCGGATGTTCGTACACCCCGTGATGTCAAGGAACTCTAGCGACTTCATGTGGGCACCGACCGCATCGATGAAGGACACCTCCACCCAGCTGTTGCAATGAAGGGTGAGATGCTTCACTCCTGTGAAACGCGGTGGAAGCCACATTGCTCCCGTTACCGAGCCATAACCCAACTCCATGAAATTCGCCACCTCGCCGTGCTCTTCCGCCTCCGCCAGCTCCTTATCAAGTGCCTCGTCCCTCTGATCGCAGTACCGCAGGCACATTTTGACCATTGTCTCTCCCATCGCGCGGTTGTGCCCCAGTGCCGTGAGAACTTCGTCCCCGAAGAAGACTGGTTGGTCGATGGTAAGCTCCGTCAGTTTCACCGGCTTTGAAAGAAACGTCGCGAGGTAGTTGGGCTTCGTTCGGGTTCTGGTCAAAACGAGCTTCTCCAGGCAACAGCTCAGTGTGGCGAATGCAGCGCCTGTCATGGGTGTATCGGACGCGGAAAACCTCGCTAATTTGTGGGCGGCAAATACCCATTTTAGCTCGGGGTCCACCGGACGCCCACACTCCCCTACGCTTAAGTACCTTAACCTAGGGGCTCCGTTCGCGATCGCACGCAGTCCAGACGGCAGTACACTAAACCCGGACAGATCTAAATCTTCCAAAAGCGGGGCATACGTCGCGGTTAGTGTCAGGAGAGACGGACGCAAGTTCGCTGCCACTTCCGAGTCGCTAAGGTTGACGACACGAAGTGCGAGGGCGCACCTCCGTAACAACCAATAGTACGCGTCGTGAGTAACAACCTTTAAGTCTCTGTATTCCGGCCAGCGCCAGCTGGTTAACGTCAGGGTGGTGGTGGTTTGGAGATGTAGGTGCACCCCAGCTCTCCACGCTTTGTTGACCTGCTCCATCCTTGCCAGGTCAATGTAAGTGACGTATTTGGCGATTTCCGCCACCACGTCCGCCGGAAGCAACGGTGTTGGCCACCATCCCAGACCGTCGAACGGGTGCATCGCCGATGTTGATGGAACCGGAGGTTGAGCTCTATCGTGCCATGCGTCTGCCATTTGTACGGCAATCCGCCGCTTGTGCAGGACGATCGGGTGTTGCGCCGCGTCTTCCACCACCGCCTTCACCTGGTTTACGTTGGCGAAGGTCACGAAACCGCAATTTCCATTTGGGGATTGCCTCACGACTGCGTGTTCTGCCCCGGATGGTGCGAAGATCCGCATCAAGTCCTTCTTCTTGGTCCCTCGCGCCAGCCGCGTCACGAACAGACGCCTACTTTCAAGGTTCCTCGGTCTGCTCGCCATTTCAACTAACTATGGTGTTATTAGAAATACAATTATTATCAATTCAGTGTCTGGCCCGATGTATGCCGTTTTTCTTATTGTCGCAACAGGAGGATGGCTGCGCAGCTAGCTGTAAGTGTGCGCGACGTGTCTAGAGTGCGACGTGCCTTTGGTCTTACCTTCTACGCACGTATATTACTGATACAGAGGTTGCACTTTGTCGGTGTGTTTAAGAATACGCTCGCCATTCTCGTTCTCCAGCAGCACGGTATTTCCTTCTAGGATTTTGACAACTCTGTAGGGCCCTCGATATCTACTACTAAACTTTCCCTTCTTCGGTTCGATAAGCACCCGCACCATGTCGCCCTCCCTCGCATCTAGCGGCCGCGCGTGTCTATCGTAGCGTTCTTTAGATTTATGTTTTGCAGCAATTAAATTTATTCCCGCTGTCACTTGCATCTCAGACAGGCGAGGTATTAATTCCCGTAGATACGATCCGTACGTATCTGTCCTGTCGTCAATGCAGAAGGAATTCGGGTATCTTGCTAGTCTACCGAATACTAGTTCGTAAGGCGTAAAGTTAGTCGCTTCGTGCACCGACGTATTATATGAGAACATCGCGAACGGTACCAACCGATCCCAATCGTCGTATTCGCCTAAGTAATGTTTTATGTATTCGGTTAGTACTATATGGCTACGCTCTAAGGCTCCATTAGTCTGCGGGTGGTAACCGGAGGTCGTTACGTGGTCGATATCGAATAAGCGCCCAATCTCGCGGATAACTTTATTTATGAAACTAGTACCTTTATCTGTTAATATTACTCGCGGAGCCCCGTACTGCAATATAAGGCTAGTCACGAGGACGTGAGCAATAGTCTCGGCCTTAATATCGGGCACGGGCACCGCGAGGCAGAATTTTGTTAGATTGTCCTGCATCGTGAATATGTGTCTATTCCCGTCGGGAGTCGTGGAGAGCGGTCCTACTGTGTCGAGAGATACTTTCGCGAAAGGCTCTATCGGTGTGTCGGTTATTACCATTGGTTCACGCGTTCTTGCTCGTATTAATTTCTTTTCCTGGCATCCCGCACAAGTTCTAATGAAGTTCTGGATCTCGTTTTTCATTCCCGGCCAATAAAATCTCTCTCTTATTCTTCGGTAGGTTTTGGTAACGCCTTTATGCCCTCCCACAACACCTGCATGCAGTTCTTTAATAATCTCCGCCCGCATCGATTCCAGGGGAATTGATACCTTTCCCGTGAAAAGGGTTATGGTGATACCAGTATGTTCAAATACTTCACTAATTTCCTGTATGAACGTTTCGCGAGTCAAACTGTCTGTCATATTTCCTTCCAGCGACATACCGCAAGCGCTTGCCCCGTAATTTGATAATGTTTTATGAAGGCTCTGCAGTCCAGTCACAACGTCCGTAGTATTAGGCGTATTAAAAAAACGGTCGGTCAGTACAATACTAAAAATTCGGTGCTGTCCGTATTGTGTTACCAGTACGTTTCCTTTCTTTGGCCTTGCAAGTTTCATGTCTTCTACCGAAATCATACGCAATTCTACGAGTAGCCGCGATATCGGGTCGCTCAATTCGCAATCAGCTGATAAGAAGTGCGCTATGTTTCCGCGTCGTGCTGTCAGATTGTCGCGGGAATAACGTACAGGTTTAGGCTGAAATTCTTGCACATGAGGCTGGAGTTCCGGTGGAAAAGGGATATGGGTGCCCATCGGCACGTCTTCAGTGACAGGGATTCCGACTGTCGGTATCGAAGGAGGTCTATCATTATGTAGATGTTCCGGTAATATTACGCATGATCTCGCGGGTACAGTTAGTGGCATCGGTGTTGATAGCGCGATCGGTCTCGACGTTGGCGAAAGTGTAGGTAAATGCGAGCAATCCGCAGGTCCGGCGAGTAATGCGCTACCGCCCTCCCCAGACGCCTCTGTTTCAGAGACCAACGTTAAAGGGCCTCCTGGTGGGCGCGCCGCGTCACCTTCGGTACAGGCGGGACGGGTAGGGCCTTCCGTAGCGACATTTTCGCTGACCGCCCCGTCTGTCTTCGGATCAACTGTTATTCCCGTCTGTTCTCTGTCTCGTATGTCGTCGGATGTGTTCGGGTCAGTTTCGGTAATTACGTTTTCCGTCGGTTCTCGCGTATTTTCCGTGCTCGTTCGTTGTTCACCTCTAGTAATTGAGTCGCCAAGTTCTTCGAAAGATCTCGATAATACGTCCCAAGTGAGTAGGTTTTCAGATTGTTCGTCATCGCTAGTGCAGTGCGGTCGGGTAGGAAGTTCTGTAGCGACAAATTCGCTGTCCGACGGCCCTGCAGTCTCGCGCTCACTATCACGCGTCTCCGCGTCATGGGATCGTGTTTTAGGCGGCGATTTCGACTTGCGCGGTGGTCGTGGCTTTACACTGGGCATCACGCATCTGCTCTCTACGAACATTGGCGTGTCTGAGGAGTCGGATGACGACTCGCTATTATCGCCTACTGTCGGTACGTCGGGTTCTGGCAGGTACGGTATTCGCCTGCGCGTTCTCGTCGCTACTGCGCTTGTATCTAATGGCTCCGGTACTCGTGGGTTTTTTCGGGGCGCTCTCGGTCCGGCTTCGGAGGTTTCCCGGTTTACTGGCAATACCTTTGACGAAACCCGGTTGCGTTCCTCGTTGTCGGATTCCGACGTGACGGTGTCAGTCTTTACCGGATTCCGCGATAATGCATCCGCGTTAGTGTTGAGTCGGCCCGGTTTATGTACAAATTCATATTCGTAGTCCCGTAATTTAAGTCGCCAACGCACCAAGCGTTGTCCCGGATCTTTAACTGAGTCTATCCATCTCAACGGCTCGTGATCGCTAACTAACGTAAACTTCCTCCCGTATAGATAGGGTCTAAAATGCAGGACTGCATATAACACGGCTAGGCATTCCTTTTCCGTGGTGGAATAATTTCGCTTCGGCTTGGTTAGATTGCGCGATAGGTATGCTACTGGCAAATCGTGGCCGTTCGCATTCTGGCTTAATACCGCGCCTATCGCGACGTCCGAGGCGTCCGTTGTCAAAGTAAAATGTTCGTTAAAATTAGGGTACTGTAGAATAGGGCTTCGGCACAACGCTCTCCGTAAAGTTTTAAAGCTAGTTGTATGTTCCTGTTTCCAATCGAATTTTTCGTTCTTTTTCAATAATTCTGTTAATGGTTTCGCGATCGCGGCGAAGTTTTCTATAAAACGTCGGTAATAGCCCACCAGCCCAAGGAATTCTCGTACATTTCGTTGATTCTGCGGGTACGGGAATTTCTTTACCGCGCTAATTTTCCCCGGGTCTGGACGGACTCCGTCTCGACCGATTATATGTCCTAGATACGCTACCTCGGTTCTTAAGAAGTCGCACTTGTCAGGTTGCAGAGTTAGCTTTGCATCGCGTATTCTATTGAATAGTCTCTGCACCTTCCTTCCATGCTCCTTCAAGGACTTAGCGTAAACTACGATGTCGTCTAGATATACAAAAACTTCTACGCCTTGCAACCCGCGTAATACTTGATCCATTAAACGCTGGAACGTAGCTGGAGCGTTTTTAAGCCCTTCGGGCATGCGAATATACTCGTAGTGGCCATTTGGTGTAGTGAAGGCAGTTTTAGCTCGGTCTTTAGGGTCCATTTCTATTTGCTGAAAGCCGCTCGCGAGGTCAAAGATCGAAAAATACCGCGCCTCGCCCAGGTGATCCATAATATCTGTAATATTGGGCAAGGGGTACGCGTCTCCAATCGTTTTTTCATTTAATTTACGGAAATCAATGACCATTCGCCAACGCTTGTTTCCTTGAGAATCCGGCTTTTTCGGAACTATCCATAGCGGTGAATTATATGGCGAATTTGAGGGTGCGATAATGTTGCACTCTAATTTATTAGACACTTGTCTCGCGATTTCGGCTTGATGAACAGGTGGAAATCTATACTGCCGCGTGTTAATAGGTAAATCGTCTGTGGTAGGGATTGTATGCCTAATACAGGGTGTCGACTGCAGCTTATCGCCCGGTAGATGGAACCTTTCTGGATATTCTTCTACTAAATTTATTACGTGATTCCTCTCCTCGTCGTTAAGGTGGTCTAAACGCAAACGAGAGACTATTTCACCTACTCGGTCACTAACTATCGGCGCGTGTGCCGTTTCTGACTCGTTATCGAAGTATTCCTGTTCTTCAGGGAAATTGTGATATTCAAACGGTACTATATTTTGCGGTGGTATTGATATTTCTACGTCATTTTCCAAGGTATTAATCGCAAGTACGTGGCACGCGCCTCGACAAACTGAGACAGCGGCTTCCCCGATGAATACTCCGTCCGTCGTGTTTAATTTCGGCAAGTAACCCTCGGCCAGTTCTCTCCCTTCCTTTACATCTATTCTTATTGCTTGACGCGTTCTAGCTCGTAGGCGGTGAACGCGCGTAATGGGCAAAGGTAATTTTTCGTTATGTCGTTCGCCCTGTTACGGCCCGGCGTTATATTTTCAAATTTTTATACCCTTGTATGAGGCTTGCGTAAGCATTGAGAAATCTAGCCCATATGAGTGGACCGTTTTGGTAGTAGTATTAATAGTTTTTCGTCGTAATGTTAATAGTTTTCTCTCTCCGGGCCGTAGCAGACCGACGAACCTTGGGATCACCAGCGCCCGGGTGCGCACGTGTGTGTGTGCGTGTATGTGACAGAGACACATTAGGTTAAGTGAGCGAAGGACTCGTTAGTTTATAAGAGACCCGCGAATAGGTAAACTACAGTTCTGTTCACATTTTAAGTTCCTTTTCTTTGATTTATAGTTACCAACGACAAATGTTTATTTTTAGTTAGTTACAAACACACTCCTAGCACTGATTGCTCCTCGTAATGGTCAAACGGCAATTTCGCTTAATTCCGATTAAAGGAAACATTCATTATTCTTTTCGTAATTCATATTCTAAGTTCCTTTTCTTTTGATTCATTATTAATCGCCCGAGTAGCGAGTTGCGCATGAACACCTAATGCCGGGATGATAACCGCTGCGTAGCAATATTCGGCAATAACAAAACTGCGAGCCGCTGACCCAACCGTGAAGGGAGGGGATGCGGAAGACGTCCTTCTCGCGCGCAGCTACCGGCTCGCGACGCAAACCTCGTGGCAGTTGGCTGTAAAATCGCGAGGTGCGTGGACTCCTGCCCGGGGGTTATTATAATTTATCTTTGAACTTAATCGTGCATATTCTTGCAGTATCACGAAGGACTCAGTACTCCCCGTTAAAGATTAGTGTTTAGTTGAGCAAGGGACTCATTTGTGTTTAAAAAATTAATCGAGTTTATTTGTATTTAGAAATAAGAGCGCATTGTAATATTATTTTTGCACCACGTGGCCGGCGCTTCACGCCGAGCCTCGAGCGTTCATTTCAACTAAATTCATTTCTTTTCTTTAGTTTTCTTCAGTTTATTTGTCTTTCCTTAATTTCATCGGAATAAGATTCATTAATAAGACCAGAATCAGCTGTAGCTTGTAGAGTTCTACCAATAACTAAGTGCTTGCTTCCCGAACACGCTCGTTGAGCGTTAGGCTAATGCGTTAACCACCGATGTTCATATTGTATTTCAATCCGAAGGTACACATCAAGCGACTACGAGCGAACCGTAAAGAGCGAAAATAGCGTGCGAGACAAACCATTGTAAGGAGCGAGAGGAGTGAAGAGCGAGAAAGAGAGAGCGAGCGAGTGAAAGAGCGTGTGCGCAGCATTACGGGTAAGAACTTTCCAGCATCTTTCCGTGCGATGAAATGAACCTGCCGACCGCAATTACGTCTTAGCGCAGGCTTTGAATTTCTCAGACGTAAAGGGTTAGAATTCAAAACGTTCAATTAATACCGAACAATCGCGAACACTCTGTAATATACTGTAGTTGCGCAGGCGTCGCCCGCGTGACGAGCAAGCGGTGTCGTATACTCTATTTTACCTTCTCTGTAATAAGATCTATTTCATCACACATTATAATCTCACGAAATGTAAGAGAGCAACGTATTCTACCAATATAGATTCAGTCAAGTATAACTAAATTCAATCGCTTTATTAACAACTAACATTCTGACTCAAACTAACGCCTGACCAGAAAGCGAGAGAGAGAAAGAGAAAGAAAGAGATCGAATAAAACCTGTACTGGTTTAGGAGACCGCGAATCCTATAAGTCCTGCCGATATCTACCAGCCTGTAGTTTTGCATTAAAGGGGGGAAATTAGATATCTCGAATTAGATACAATTAATATCTGTATTAAGGCTATCAAACATATCCAGCGTTACACCGGGTAAGGAGAGGCCGCTCGCCATTTCAGTAACTTTACCCGGACGTAACAGCTGAATTGGTGTCAGAAGTGGGATATTCGCGTATCACCAATTCTATTTCTTTGTCTCCTCTTTCTACATATATATAATATTTCATATTTAATCTCTTTTTTTTCTATAGATTATAGTATTCCATAATTCTATTTCTTTATACCCACTTCTAACAGCTGAATTGGTGATTTTTGTGCTTCCACCAATTGGTTTTCTTTCATATATAAATTATATTTCTTATTATTTCTATTTCTTTTTATGTCTCACATTTCTTTCTCTATAACTGTTTCCAATTACTGAATCGAGTCAGGTCTTGTACTCTAATATAGAGTGATAATCTTATTCGTAACCCGAGCTCTCTTACATATTATAAAACTCTTGCGTTTAATAGATTTTTCTCGCGTAATATTTCGTGTGCGACGCTGCTTCGTTTTCGCTAGCGCCGCGACCTTTGGGCGGCTTTGCCCTTGCAAGACCTCGCACACTCAGGCAACCTGTGTTTACATCGCACACACGTAAGGACTTCGGTGTCGAGCAATCCCCGAACATGAACGGCCAAAATACCGCTGCGAATGCGGACGATTCCGCGAACGTTACGCGTTCAGACTTGAACGTAACAAATTCAATGTTAGCATCGATGACCGAGTGTCTTGCCCTGCAGCAAAGCATGCTTGGTGTGCCTTATTTCGACGGCAAAAAC